>CM035629.1:76237205-76862205 GCA_020496765.1 Gossypium stocksii
CCAATCGGTCCCCGTAGCTCCTCAGGGTATTGATATGGTATGATTAATTAAGGCTCCGGTGGACAAATTCAAAAGCAATGGGCTAAAGAATTCAGGGCCAACGTAGATGATAATCCTAAAAAAGTAGAGTTTTGGCTTGAGAATTCTATTCGGGTATTCGATGAATTATCTTGCACACCCGAAGAATGTTTAAAATGTGCTATCTCATTTGTAGAGGACTTAGCATATCATTGGTGGAAGATACTAATATCTGTAGTTCCAAAGGAGAGAGTGACATGGGATTTCCTTTAAGAGGAATTTTGAAAGAAATATATAAGCCAACGGTTTTTTACCAAAAATGGAAAGAGTTCCTCGAGTTGAAACACGGTAAGATAACTGTAGCAGAGTATGAACGTAAATTTGTCAAACTTAGTAAGTATACCCAAAAGTGTATATCTACCAAAGCTATTATGTGCAAAAGATTTGAAGATAGGCTAAACGAGGACATTAAATTGCTAGTTGGGATTTTAGAGTTGAAAGAATTTGTGGTATTGGTCAATAGACCTTGCAAAGCTGGAGAGTTGAATAAAGAGAAGAGAAAAGCCATTATTGAGGCCCAGGATGTAAGAAAGAGGCCGATAAGTAAGTCATTCTAATCCCAATCAAAGAGGTCCAAAGAAATGAATCTTCAAAAGACGGCTTCAACTGAGTATTCACATCGAGACTGTGGTAAAACACAATTGGGTTCTAGAGTTCAGGTCACTTGTCTGGCAAGTGTGGGTAATGTGAGGTCTAGTAAACCCAAGTGCCAGAATTGTGGAAGGCAGCATATCGGAGAGTGTTGGGGAAATAACCGAGGTTGCTTCAAGTGTGGTTCTCAGGAACATTTTATTAAAGACTGTTCTGAGAGAGCTGAAGAAGAAAAACTACAGAGTGTCAAGCCGAGCAATACCACTAGCAGGAGTAGACCACCGCAAAATGCCGGGAGTGGAGCTAGTAGTAAAAGTATAATGAAAGATTCAGCTACGAGGTCAGAGATGAGAACACCTACTAGAGCTTATGCCATACGAGCTCGTGAGGATGCATCATCTCTCGATGTGATTACGGGTACATTTTCTCTTTATGATACTAATGTTATTGCATTGATTGACCCCGGATCCACCCATTCTTCTGTTTGTAGTGCTTCAACACATAACTCAATTAAATTATCATATGGTATGATAAATTTACATGAACATAGTACCATTGAATTCATACTTTCCACAAGCATAAATATGCATACATTGAACATTTCCATTTCATACCTTTCCATAGGTTCATAACATAGCTGATTGGAACACTTACCGTTCCTTCCCTTTAATTGCCCGTTGAACCATTTAGAATAATATTAGATGTAACACCCCTAACCCATATCTGTCATTGAAACAGGGTTATAGAGCATTACCGAAATATACAAATAAATTTCAGACATTTCTTAGCATTTTACAATCATACCAGAAAACAATAACAAAAAAAATCATTTTTCCCCTTATTTGAGCCCTCGAAGCCCAAAATATGCCTTAGAAACAAGTCGGGACTAAATTAGGTACTCAAAAATTTTTCGCAAAATGTCTAAATTTTTCCTACATGCCCGTATGGCCAGGCAGTGTGGCTCGCACGGTCAAGAGACACGCCTGTGTCTCAAGCTTTGTGGGCATTCAAAATAGGGACACACGGCCGTGTCCCAGCCCATGTCCATACCCATGTAACTCTCTGACTGAGGTCACATGGCCAAGCCACTCGCCCGTGTGCTAGTTTGTATGAGTAATTTGACTTGCATTAATGAGGTGCAAGGGTCACGCGGCCAAGTCACACACCTATGTGCTAGGCTGTGTGGATAATTTTGAGTATTCTATTTCTTAATTTTTAAGATGCAAGGGACATATAGCCAGATCACTCGCCCATGTGCTAGGCCATGTGTCACACATGGCTAAGACATACGTCCGTGTCTCTGCCCATGTGGATGAAAATAGGCCATTTCCCAGGCTATTTTTCTCACCCAATTTTTAGTATCAACCTATCACAATAAATTTCACATTTACAAATTATATCAAAGCACTCAAAACATACCAAAATCATGTCTTAAACATGACATATTACCACATTCAACCAATATGCCTTTAGGCACCTCAAGTGACAATTTATTTTCATGTTTACCTAATATTCATATCCATATTCAATCTCCATTCCACTTTCATTCATTCATCCATACACCCAGTTTATGATACCACATACATATAGATGTATGCAAAATGTACCAAACACTAGCCATTCAAATGGCTAATCTCAACGAAACATTTACTTCCCAACATTGGCCAATTAACCTATGCATGCCTTTATAACCAAAATTAGTTTTATATTTGTACTGAAATGGGCTGATGGTTAGTGTGATGTGTCTCCAACTAGCTTCCAACCTTAACAAGCTTCTAGGTACTATAAAACAAGAGAAAATAAACAGAGTAAGCTTTAGAGCTTAGTAAGTTCGTATAATAGAAAATTAACTTACCATTCATTTACATATACAGTAAGTACACAAAATACATCCAAAGCAGTTTGGCCAATATCCTAAACACATATCCTTATCAAAGAAATTAGTCATGTATTTCGTATGAATTTCAAGAAACATGAATGAGCTCATCAAATATCAATTTCCCATGTTCATAAATTTCCCACATCTTGTATTCACATATATCAATTCCATGTATTTCAAGGTTGTACGAGAAATGATTCATTTAATACTCATATTTTTCTTATGTTAGGATTTTTTCCATTGAAAATATCGATGAATACACAAGAAGTACACACAAGGTGTACAAAACTATAATCCGTCAAATCATATACATGAATGCTCATGCAAACATATAAATGAGAAGCTCATGTGAACCATGTAACGGGAGCTCTAGAAGTCAATTAACAAGAAGCTCACGAGCTAATATTGGGAAGGTTCAAGCGAGCCAATATCGGGAAGCTCCAAAGAGCCATATATTGGGACACTCATAAGAGCTATGGTATGTCTACAACACATGCAGGATTACAACCAAACGACATGCCCCGAAGAGCTATTAACAGGAAGCTTACAAGAACCATATAACAGGAAGCTCATGAGAGCTAATAATGGGATATTCATGAAAGCTAATAATGGGATGCTCTTTCGTGCTATGGTGTGTCCGCAACACATGCAGAACCATAAATAATTCGGGAACCCTGTAACCATCGAATTTTCATTTGTTCAATTGGGACTTTATACTTGTCGAACATTGTAGGATTTCATTTGTTCAATTGGGACTTTATACTTGTCGAACATTGTAGGATATGTGATTGATTTTCATACATGACAATTTTCACAATTCACATACATAACATTCAATTCAAGCATATAATTATACAATTTAGTTACACAAACTTACCTCGATAATGTTCGTGTACACAAAAGCTACTAATCCGTTACTTTCTCTTTTTCCTGATCTACCTACATATTTGATCTATCTGGATCTATATGAATGAATTTAACATGAATTTATATTCAATTCAGTCCAATTCACATCTTTGGAAAAATTACCATTTTTCCCCTATACTTTTAATTATTATGATTTCGTCCCTATGCTCAGAAAATGAAATTCATGCAATTTAATCCTTGCTCCAAGCCTAACTAATTTTTACCTGTAACAATAGTAGCCCATGTATTTCATAAAATTCAAAATTTTTCCATGAATTTTACATCTTTTCAATTTAGTCCCTAAATTATAATTTCATCAAAATTCACTTTACAAAAGTTGTTTATCTATCAACACCCATTCATTTTCTACCATAAAATTTTAGAATTCTTGCATACTCATCCATGGCAAAACTTTAATACTTATATAACTTTGCAAATTAATCCCCAAGATAGTTAGATTAAGCTATTACGATCTCCAAAATAGTTTGCTTGAGCTGAACGCCCATAACTAGGGTTTCCATGTAAAAATAATTTGGAAAAGATGATAATATGATGATATTTTCATTATTTAATCATTTATCATCCTTTTTTACCTTTTACTTTCCAATTTCATCCTTTTCTTTATCAATTTTTCCATTGATGACTAATCATACTTATCTACTAACTCCTCTTAAATGTCTATTTCTATCATAATGCAGACCATGAAATAATATTAAAATAATTTTCTTTTTAAACTCAGATTTGTGGTCCCGAAACTACTATTCTAATTTCACTAAAAATGGGCAATTACATCAGATTCGCGGGAAAGCTCACACAAGGTGTGCTAAACATATGGTCGAAACTATTCCTTTTCCTTTTCCTTTACATCATTGCTTACTCGAGCCATAAAATGGGTCTGTTTAAACAAGCTGATGGTTGAAATGTAAGCTACATGATGCTGCTCACACAAGCTGATGAGCATCCACAACAAATCCAGGACCTCAGCCTTCGGTAGGACATTCAAGACCAGCACCTGAAACATGGTAACCCTAATGACATGTCATTTGTATCCTATATATTCCTAAGGTTCAAACGAGGCTCGATAATTGCCAAAAAGTCGTTGGATTTCCATCATTCGTTTACATGATAAATAGCACTATAACATATATATCAAAATAACATTAAAACATTATTTAAACATACAAACTTACCTAAATTACAAAAACATCGAAACAAGATCAACTAATTCGAGGCTTTAACTTTTCCTCGATCTAGATCTATATAAGGTTTATCTTAATGTAAATAATCAAATTCACTCCATTTAATACTCATACTATTTAATTTAGTCCAAAATTCATACTTTTTAAAAATTACATTTTTTTGCCTCTAATATTTTAACTTTTTTACAATTTACTCCCTAAGCTTGTAAAATGAAATTTATGCAATTTCATCCACATTTCATGCTAGCTGAATTACCTAGGGACTTATATCAACCCATACAAATCATCATTTCACAATTTTACCATGATATTTTACTACTTTAACACATAAGTCTCTAAATGATAATTTCATAAAAAATCACTTTACAAAACTTGTTTATTTAACAACAATGACTCATAATATTTCATTAAATTTCAAAAACCATACAAATATGTTCATGGAAAAACCCTAAACCTTTAACAATTTTGCCAATTAGTCTAAGGGCTAGCTACATTAAGCTAAAACGATCTCAAAAACATAAAAATCATTAAAAACAGAACAAAAATTATTCACATGCAAAGATGATATCTTTCTTTAAGTTTCTGTGGAAGAAGAACTAAAGATGATATCTTTTTTTTTCCTTAATTTACATTAACATATTTATTGATTTACTAAATTAATCTTATTAATTAACCTTATAATCACTTCATTTTATGTCTATAAATGTCCACTAATAATAATGGTCTAATTACCATCTAAGTCCTCTTACATTAAAGTTTCATAGCTATTGGATACCTTTAACTGCTAGAACTCCACTTTTACACCGTTTACGATTTAGTCATTTTTACTTAATTAAGCATGCAAACAACAAAATTTCTTAACGAAATTTTTATACAACCTTACTAATAAACCATAAACATTAAAAGAATAATAAAATAAATATTTACTAGTCAGATTTGTGGTCCCGAAACCATTTTTTCAATTTCACTAAAAATGGATTGTTACAATGAGAGTGCTTAAGAATGGATTAAAGGAAAATGAGGCTTGGATGCCTTTCTTGCATTCCTTTTTAACTTGATGAAAGGTTTTATCTTCTTCACCTAGTGGTAGAAGGCGTGTAATGAAGTTTCTAACTGTGCCAAATCCTCATCCAATTATTTGTGTGAAAATAGACAATGTTACCATCATTGATTACACATCTTGGGCATTATTGAAAGAGTAGGTTAACCCTTCCGAGGAACTCAATGTGGCAAAAACATTGTTGGGTCTAGGACTCTCTGATCGAGATTAGGTGTATTTCACAAGGAGTGTTTGGGCCCAAAGTTTTTCCCTTTTTTATGTAATTGTTGTCATCCTAGCTTGAGCATGACAGCTTGATTTGAGACTTTTTTTTTTTTTAAAGCCAAGTGCCCCTTTTTATTTTGGCCTTATAACATTCTTCCTAATGGTTAGGTGCATTTTCCTTGATGATTCCAACCTACCTCGAAGGAAGTTCCTATTAATATGATATAATTGTTTCCACGTACTAGAGGGTACCATTCGACTTTGCATGTAGTAGCATAGAATTGATTCCGTAGTGGATTGGGTTAAGATAAGTTGACTAGCTAGAGAGAGGGTGTTCTCCTTCTAAAACTTCAAATTTCTTATGTCTATTTCCACAATAAAGTCAAAATCTATTTTTCTCACTATACCCGAGTTCAAAAGGAAACCAAAATACTTACCCATATTATTAGTGGCCTTCAAGTTAATCACAATTGAAACATGATCTCATTGTTCTTGTAGTATGTTGAGGGAGAACAACACTCTAGACTTGGTGAGGTTGTTTAATTAACTCGATTCTTTCATGAACCACTGAATGACATTACAAATAGTAGTTGTCCATTGTTCTATCTATCTTAGTAAATATAATCATTGTTAGTACAATCTTCGGTGAGGAAAATCTCAAACACAAATAGAACTCAAACAGAAAATGATGAAATAGGACAAGGCTCCAAGGCGTGTATCAAGCCACTATCTTTAAGGTTATATTCATCCCCACCTATATTTCGTATGCAAAGGAGTTTCAAGCAAATTAACCTCGAGGATACAATAAAGCTAATGACTATTTACGTTTTGCACTGATGAGAATAGTCCACTAAGCACTAAGTAATGTATAATAAGAAACTCAATTTCTACAAAGAATTTCTATAGTAACTCTTTATAGAACAATATAATAATATTAGAAAGTGGGGAATGATAGAAAGAATTTTTAGAACTTGTTGGTGTCTTTTCCAAATTAAATCTCATTCCTAGTTATAGGAATTTTCATTTCTCTACATAGAGATATCTTTCAATAGGTGTCTTTTCTGATTAATAACATCTTTAGAAAGACATATAATTATTCATCTAATATTATAAGTATTCAAGTAATATTGTTTGAATAGTTATAAATCTTTTGGTAAAAAATCAAGTGATATAATTTTTGACCAATAACCAAAAGATTTATCTTTTGATTAATTACACCCATTTATTTATAGTTATTAGAAAACTAGAAATATTTGAAAATGTTCCAACAATCTCCCCCCATTTTCAAAATATTTAGATTTTGATATTCTTGGAAACTAATTTGCATAAATGATGGTGTCTTACGATTGAAACTTCACTTATTGAAAACATGTTAAAGTTAATCAAAATTGCATGGTAGACTAAGCATTGAACAAGCTATTCCATTTGATTAACTGAACACTTCTCACATAATTATTTCAACATTGATCAATACATAGTATCCAAAGACATTATTATGGCTATGTGTCTGTGTCATCTTTTCATGTGTACTGTAAGAGCCAAGCCCTTGAGCTCCTAAAAGTGGTCACACTTCCACTCACATAGGTAGATCCTATCAAGAGTGTTCTTGTAATTATAACACTTTAACATATTTTTGCTATGGGTCTATTAAGAGTACATTACTCACCCTTCCCTTATCATAACGAGTACCTAGCACTTTAATCTTAGGATGGATTTATTTATAGTGCTAACAGTCACAAACTGATGATGTACTTTGTCTCATTGAACTTAAAACTAGATGTTAAACCAAGCATTGAGTCGAGTTTCCATCATGGGTGACTCTATTAATGGGCTTGAGTCTTATCCCTTTGGAGGTCTTATTGGCTACATCTTTAGCAAGACTTTTTGCCAAAAGATCCACTAAATTTTCACTTGGCCTCATATAATTAATAGTGATCACTCCATCAGAGATTAATTGTTAGACATAGCTATGTTTTAATCCAATGTGTCTAGACTTTCTATTATATATTTGGCTATATGCCTTTGCTAGAGTAGCCTCACTATCACTACAAATAGAAATAGGAGAGGTACATCATAAAGCAAATTTCTTAACCATTCTACTTCTTTAGATGTAGTGACTAATGCAATAAATTCTACTACCAATGTGGAATCAGTAATACATGTTTTTTTCTTGGAACCCTAAGAAATGACTCCACCACTAAGAATGAAGATCCATGCACTAGTAGATACATGATCTTCCAAACTTGTAACCCAATTAGCATTCAAATGCCCTTCAAAAACTAAAGGATATCCTTATAACACAATCCATAGGTAATAGTTTTCTTTAAGTACCTAAGTACTCTATTCAAAGCTTGCGAATGCAGACTACTTGGACTACTTATGTACCTATCAATTTCCCAACAACATATGCAATATCTAGTCTTGTACAAGTCATTATGTACATAAGACAACCAATTAGACTTGCATATTTCAATGGGTCAATTTTACTACCAACATTAGATACTAATTTTATTTGAGGATCCATGGGTGTAGATGATAATATAAAATTGAAAAGATCAAAATTTTTAAGCACTTTTTCAATATAATGTGATTGTGATAAAGCTATAGTGCTTTCCTCTTAGATTATTCTAATCCCAAGAACAACATCTGCTACACTCATATCATTCAAAGCAAAGTTGTTTGACAAGAATTTCTTTGTGTTTTCTATTTGTTCCAAATATATACCAAATATGAGCATGTCATCTACATATAAGCCAATTATGACACCTTCTTCCATTTTCAAATTGCTGTATATGCACTTATCAGATTCATTTATTTTATAGCCATTACAACAACCTTATCAAACTTTTGGTGCCATTGCTTTGGTGCTTGTTTAAGCCCATATAAAGATTTAACAAGCTTACATACCTTATGCTCATGTCCTAGAACAACAAATTCTAGTGGTTCCATGTACACTTCCTTTTCCAATTCACCATTTAAAAATGTAGTTTTAACATCCATTTGCTAAACAACCAAATTATACATTGAGGTAAATGATATTAATAGTCTAATTGTAGCAATTCTTACTATTGGAGCATAGATATCAAAGTAATCAATACCTTGTTTTTGTGTAAAACCTTTGGCTACCAACCTTGCTTTAAATTTAGGCATAATGCCAAAAATAGCCCCTAACGTTTGACTGTTTGGTCACTTTGGCCCTTTCTCTTCTTTTTATCACTTTGACCCCTAACGTTTATTTTTTGTCAAATTAATCTAGTTTTAATGGATATGCTGACGTGGCCGGTAGTTGACTAACGATTAACATTAATCACTGATTGACAGTCCAAATGTAATTAAATGTTGATGTGGCATTATTTTGTCTTATATGCCATGTTAGAAAATGATTTTAAAATTATTAAAATTATTTTAAATCATCATCATTATCACTATTTCTTCAATTCTAATTTCCCCTACACCTAATTTTTAAAGACAAAAAAAATCTAACATTCTTCTCTATTGATTCTTATCTCAAAAACCATGATTTTTGAGAACTGAAAAAAGAAAACCTGGAATTTTAAAGGAAAAAAAATCACTTCTTCTCAATTGGTTCTTATATAAAAAATCATGATTTTCCCAAACAAAAAATCAAACCTTATATGCCTCATTGAAGTAAAACCTTGACTACATTTGTAAGCTTAAATTGTTAAGAAACAAGTTAACCCAAACTGCAAACTCACCTTAAGCATTGTTCAAATATCGTGATATTTCTCATCTAATAACCATCCTAAAAACAGGGCTAAATCTAGATTGTAACTTGGTAAATTGAAATCGTCGATTGCCAAATTGCAAAAAAGAAACCCAAATCCAATATTTTTTAACCCATGTTTTACTTTTATTATTGACATCCTTAACATGCAAAGCTACATCCTTGATAACTACTGAAGTAGATTCTATAATAGGGTTAGGCTTCTTTTAAATGGAAGAATCTAATCTGGATAATCTTGAGTCGAGACCGAGTTGAAGCTACAAGTGGGGTGAACGAGTGAACTAGGTTTTGGCCGATTTTGGAATAAGAGTGAAGAAAATTGCAAGTAGTGAGTGAAATGCCTCTGAGCAAAACCCTTTTCATGGCTTTCAAAAAGAAATGGTTTTAGTATCAAATGTTTTCAGCTTCTTTGTTTTTCAATGTTTTTTTGATTTCATTTGGGGGCAGAGAACAAGTTTCAAATATCCAAGTTTTGAGATAAGAATCAATAGGGAAGAAGACATTTTTTTGTCTTTAAAATTATGGGTTTTCTTTTTTCAATTCTCAAAAATCATGGTTTTTGAGATAAGAATCAATGGAAAAGAAGGCATTTTGTTGTCTTTAAAAATCTGGGTTTTCTTTTTTCAGTTAACTGGGTTCAATAATTTTTGAGATAAGAATCAATAGAGAAGAAGGTTTTAATTTTTTGTTTTTAAAAATTAGATGGAGGGGAAAATTAGATCTGAAGAAACGATGATGATGATGATTAAAAAGATTTTTTAATAATTTTAAAATCATTTGCTGTAATTATTTTTGTTTTTGTGAATTTGTGGCACAATTGTCTGTCTGCTTCGAATATAGGTTCTGGAATGCTTGGGGATCGTTTTAGTGTCAATCGAAACCAGCTATGTACCCAAAAATGTAAAGAATGGGATTCAGTGAAAATTGAAATTACAAACTATTGACGCCACACGGGCATGTGGTCGCCCATGTGGTAGGCCATGTGCGACAACATGACTGTGTGTTTGATGAAGGCCTGGCCGTGCACTTGGCACGGTCATGTAGAGGCCGGGTTGGCCATGTGCAACACACAAGCTAGACCAAATTGGGTTGTATAGGCCACATGGGCATTTATGCCCATACAGGCAAGCCACATAGGTGCGTGGGTCCATTTAACTGAAATGTTTCCTAGTGTTGCACGGGTCTCCCAAGTCGACAGTGAACCTACTATAGGGTCGGTAAGTGCTACTTAGACCCTAAATTGTATGATCTAAATATATAATATCTGTATTGAGCATGTTAAATTTATGCATGTCTACTGATTCGTATGTATGACTGATAAATGAATTTTAGCATGTAAGCATGCATTTTTATATGTATGCATTGAGCATGTTTAGTTGTATCTGCATTGGGGTGGGATGATTGATTACTGGAGGAAGTGTACTAAAAGGCTTTTAAGCCTATTATCTAGCAGCTCAGCTACGACATTACTAATATGTGCCGCATTTTAGTACAGCTTGGTGTGGAGGGATGGGTGGGTGTTTTAAACCCCACTGGTGTGTAGGGATGGTCGGAGATGGTGTGTAGACGCTGGGGGTAGGATTTGATTTCTGTTCTGATTATCTAACTATATCATTTCTAGCATGGGCTAAGGCCCAAATATGCAATTATAACTGAAATTGTAAATGGGCTAAGGCCCAAACTATATCTAAATCTGTAATGGGCTTAGGCCCCGAACTGTTTTAACTGATATATGTTGTTTGACTGTATGCATATTTTCTGTGGGGATTACATACTGACTTTACGTAAACTCACCCCTTCTGTTTAATTTGTATAGGTAATTCACAAAGTTAGATGGATTGGTGCAATGAAGAACTCGACGGTGACCACTGCTACTTAAACTAGATCACCTTAGTTTTATGGTTATTTTATTATCTTTGGGTATTTTGATGTAATTTGGACTTGTAGACTTTTTTCTTTTCTTTGGTTTTTATTTATATCATTTTTATGGATTTATAACTACCTGACGTGTAAGGCTTGGTTTTCAAAAAGCATGAGTTTTCTCCAAAACTAACATTTTACTTAGATTTAACAGGTTTCTAAAACCCAAGTTTTCCTAAACATAAGCAATATTATTTGAATAAATGATCTCTTAAGCTCTGCTAAAAAGAGTTACAATTTGAGACAAATCAACCAGTAAGCATTTTTCGAGTTAAATTAAAGCTAATAAACTGAACCGGTTTTAACTTGTCAGGTTCGATTTCAAATCCCATTCCATGTGATATCGCCAGGTTTAGCCGTAATATTTTGGTCGGGTTTTGGGTGTTACATTTAGTGGTATCAGAGCCAGGTTGAAAAACTAGGCTGTGGATTTTGGGTTTCAAAATTTGGTGTATAAAGAATTGATTTTCAAATAATTTGAAATATTTTGATTGAGTATGTGGTATATCGAGTCTGCAGTGCCGATCTTGTAAGTTTTTTGAATTCTGATGAACTAATTTGATATGATAGATAGACTGTTCTAAAAACACTCTAGTTAATGTATACTAAAACTGTAGCAAAACTGATAGAGACTGTACCAGTGAAAAACAAACTCTGAATTTATGATATTACTTTACATAAAACATTTGTTAATAAATACTAAAACTGTAACTGATTCATAAAATTCATAATACAGATAAATCCAAATAGATATAAGCGCACGAGGTATCTCTGGACGTGGTACTAGAGGTCGCGGTAGAGGCCGTAGGAGGGCTCGAGTTGAGTCCTCTTCTTTGGGCAGCATGCCAAACCTAGATACAAGTGAGACGGTTTCACCTGTTACTGAGACTGGATTGCAATATCGCATGGCTAGGGATGGCGCATTGTCCCAGGCTGTGCTAAGTATATTAGAGAGGGTCGTTGGGCCCAAGACTAAATTAGGAGGCCGAGGGTCAGGTACGAAACGACTCTTGTCCAATGGACCTGAGCTTTTTAGAGGTGTCACTGGAGTCTCCCCTAATGTGGCCGAGTACTAGATAGAGGCTATTGAGAGGATAATGGATGATTTAGACTTTACCCCTGAGCATAAATTGAAGGGTGCAATCTTCCTATTTCGCGATGAGGCCTATTAGTGGTGGCTGACACTTAAGTAGGGCACTCAACCCAAATGTTTGACTTGGGAGTACTTTAAGACTGCATTTTAGAGCAAGTATATGGAGCCAGCTATATTGATGCTTGTAGGCGTGAGTTTCTGAATCTCACACAATGAGACCAATCTGTGGCCGAGTATGAGGCCAAATTCCTGAGACTGAGCCGCTATGCGTGAGGTATGGTGGCATCTGAGTATGAGAGGTGTGTCCACTTTGAGGATGGCCTCAGAGACAATTTGAGGGTACTGATAGCTCTGCAGAGGGAGCGAGAGTTCTCCGTACTGGTGGAGAAGGCGAAGATTGCTAAAGAGGTTAAGCGCACTGAGCGCCAAAACAGAGATCGTGAGAGGGGTAAGAACAAGAGGGATTCAGAGCCCTCGAGTTCAGTATAGAGACATAAGAAAAATGCCAAGTCTGATGGGCTAGTTAGAGCTGGGGCCCCTGTTATTTCTACTGGGGCATGTTTGAGATGTGGATCCTTGGAGCACCATATTTGGGAGTGTCTATTGAGGGTTGGTTAGGTGCAAGCTCCAGGTCCTGGTACTACGTAGCCATAGAGAGTAGTTCAGCAGCCACCTAGGGGCTGTGGGCAGGCCAAGGTTGGTAATGGTATGGGCCGCCGATAGAGAGCACCGGGTAGAGGTGTTGGATAGACTGAGGTGAGGTAGCCTACTCTCGTTTATGCTGCATGTTGCCGAGAGGAAAAAGATGCTTCGAACGTCATCATGGGTACGTTCCTTATCTATGATGTACCTTTTCTTGCTTTGATAGACATTGGTTCCACATATTCCAATGTAGCTAGCACTGTATCTGAAAACTTGGGAATTTCGGTTGAGAGTACTTCTAGTGAGGTGACTGTACTGAGTCAACTAGGGTAGTCGGTTCGTGTTAGCAAACTGTGTAGAGGTGTTCCATTAGAGGTTCAAGGGACAGTATTTCCGGCTGACTTAATGGAGCTTTCGTTTAGGGAGTTTGATCTGATATTGGGGATAGATTGGCTGGTCAAGCACCGAGTAAGTCTGGACTGTGTGACTAAGAGAGTCGTCTTGATAACCGAGGAGAACATGGAGTTGGTTATGATTGGAGAGTGTCGAAATTATTTGGCTAACGTAATGGATTTTTCGCACTGGTGGTTGAGAAACTGGTTCATAATGGATGTGAGGCGTACTTGGCTTACATTAGTGTTTCTGCTTCTGGGGACTCCACTATAAAGGACATCAGAACTATTTTCTGAATGTCTTTTTTGAGGAGCTACAGGGTTTACCTCTGAATTGGGAAGTGGAATTTGGGATTGAGCTTCTTCCTGGTACAGCTCCGGTGTCTATCGCTCCCTACTGAATGGCACCAAAGGAGCTTACGATGCTTAAGGCTTAGATTCAAAAATTGTTGGATCGTGGGTTCATCTGTCTCAGTATGTCTCCATGGGGAGTACCTGTGCTGTTTGTTAAGAAGAATGATTGATCCATGAGGATGTGTATTGACTACCAGCAACTAAATAAGTTGACTATTGAGAATAAGTATCCACTTCCAAGGACTGATGTTTTGTTTGACCAGTGTCGAGGGACTTTTATGTTCTCTAAGATTGATTTGCATTTTAGGTATCATCGTTTTGGTCACTACGAGTTCCTGGTGATGCCTTTTAGGCTGACTAATGCACTGTCAGTGTTTATGGATCTGATGAACCTAGTGTTTCAGCCCCATCCAGATCAGTCTGTGGTAGTGTTAATAGATGACATATTGGTTTATTCTAAGACTGAGGACGAGCTTTGTAACACCCCAAACCTAGCCCAGACCTTATGGCCGAATCGGGTGATGTCACATTGTAGGGTAACTCGCACAAATCCGATTCATTGAAAAACTTAAGCTACCATTCATTTGTGTTCAAATCAATGGTTATTTTCAAGTTAGCTTCACTAGTAAAATATTTAAAGATAAAATCCATTTAAGCCTTTGCTTTTTTTTAAAAGTTCAGTTGAGTTAGACAAAAGCTTTGATTTTAGGAGGAAAAGCCCATGTTTGAAAAAATAATAAATTAATTATATTGATATTGAAAACTTTTTTTAGAAAAACCCAGTAATTTAATAGTAATTATAATAATAAAAATAATCCCAATGTAAATTCATACCGGAGATGATAGGCCTTATTACATCCCAATGAAAACAATAACTAAAGATAAAGTAATTTGAAATTATTAAAATCCCTAATTAACTTACAGTGTGGCCACCTCCGAGTCCTCTCCTACGTCGAGCCACCTACTAAGGGTCACTTGAAAAAAATAAAAGAGGTAATCCCGTTCGACAGGTAATCTTGTCATTCCCCGATCACCATTACTTCTTCATCCTCCACAATTTTCAACACCATCCGCTTAGCAACACAATCTAGAGTTGCCCAGTGCCTCATCAACCAATCCATGTCTAAGATGAGGTCGAACTCACCAAATGGCAATTCCATCAAATCCGCTAATAAAGTAACCCCTTGGACTACCAACGGTACATCCCTAAACAACTTACTAAGTTTCACCGACTACCTTAAAGGACTCAACACAGTAATTTCATTCGCAGTGATTTCAAACTCTGTAACACCCCTAACCCGTACCCGTCGATGGAGGGTTAAGAGGCATTACGAAACAAACACGTAATAGCACAAAAAGAAATCGCATAAAGTTTCAAGCATTCTTAATCCGAATACATTTGCATATTTACCACTTATAAATTGGACTTGTAATTCACTTTAACTAATGCTTACCATTCATATAGCAAAAGTTTATATGCAAGTTAACCAAAGCCTTATATTAGTACCTAGCCGAATATGCAAGTTCATTTATAACTTCCTAAAGATTACCAAGACTCGAGTCATGTTATGAATTTGTATAGCATGCTTTAAAGAATTTCACCACCATCTTTTTCACCTAATCAATTGATCATAGCCATTTATAGTCAATTAACATTTCAAGCAATCACACTTTAAACATTTACAAAATTAATACTAAATGTCATCTCAATTTCATACTATTAGCACTTACTTTCAACCATCCGTCTAGATAGATATAACACATACGACATTAACAACCAAAAGCACATTTCTTTCATATTCATCCATACTCAACCATAACATGCATAATTTATGTACGATTATAAGGTAATTTGATAAGTCATTTTCGTATGGCTATTCATATTTATATTTCAAAAAAAATTGAGAGTTCAAAATAGAGGTTTTTAGCCTACACATGCCATCGTTTTAAAAAGGAAATAAACCTTCGAAAGTACCAAAATCTATCGACGATAGTGTGAGTGACTTGGACTTGAACCCCTCGAACCGTAGCTTCAATTAAAATCTATAAACAGAAGGAAACATAAAAACGGAGTAAGCTTCTATGAGCTTAGTAAGCATTGAGTAATTTATACAATTCATATATTATTATTAACTGTATTCAATAACAAAAACTCAATTTCAAGAAGCATATTCACTTGGCCGAATGCACATTCATACATGATGAATTTCAACATTTATTTTCAATTGACTTGTTACCCATCTATTATCACAAAATCACATTATCTCATATAAGCATCATTCATGGTCGAATATGTATTTACTTTGGTAAGCATAGATGGAACTCTCTTTCATATATCCAACAAGCTTAATACTTAAGATACATCTTAATCTAATATTTCACATAAGTTTATAATACGTACCTGACCTTCTTAATACAATGTTCCTACTTTATCGAAGTTGTATTATAATTCCTCATACTCTTAACACCTACTCGAGTCACCGGCACAAAGCCTGCTAGGCACGAGGGCTCGAATGTATCACCGGCACAAAGCCTGCTAGGCACGAGGGCCCGAATGTATCACATCATCGGCTTATAGCCTGCTAGGCACTAAGGCCCAAATGTATCACATCACCGGCTTATAGCCTACTAGGCATTAAGGCCCGAATGTATCACATCATCGGCTTATAGCCTACTAGGCACTAAGGCCCGAATGTATCACATCATTGAGTCCCGTGCATTATTTATTCACATTCTAATATGTTACACATGACGCATCATTTTCGTAAATCATTAGTTACTTTCAACATAGGCAAAACATATACATTATAACATCTTCTCATAACTTAATTTGCTGAACACATATAATATACCATTCCATACCCATTCGATTTAACAGAAATCACCATATAAATTTCATATGCTTAAGCTAATCACGTTATTCTTTCAATTCCATATATGCATACGGCTATCTACTTATACCACCTTGTTTCATATTTGGATTTTATCAAAGTAAGATTAACTAGTTATAAAGCATTCAACTTAGATGTTTCATATCATATTCGTGTATATGCAAAATTGGTACACTCAAAACTTACCTCGATATATTCGAACGGTTGTAGCTCGGCTACTCAACTACTTTCTCTTTTCTCTTATCTGACTTTGATCCTCTTTGCTCTTGAGCTTAAATTAAACAAATGGGTTCATTTAATTACATTCAGTATAGGCACTTTTTCTATACTATGAAATATAACAATTTACCATCACATCAAATGACCTAAGACCATACAACAAATTTATCTATGACCATCATTCCCTAGGTTATTCACCCTACCAAATAAGGTCACCACTTTAAGTCTTTCATCTCACTAATTCAACGTTCATATGGCCACATGTATCCACTATTCTATCCCATTATAAAATATTACACCATTACTTATCCTCTTCACTATCATTCGGCAATCATCCACAAATTAAACACACACATAAATATATATGTATATAACCACCATGGCACAAATACAATGTTCATGTCTAAATCCTTTATACATTCGGCACAATGGTACACCCCCAAATCATGAAACCCGATTTCCTTAAGGCAAACCAATTCACTATCTTGCACAATAACACATACACAATTTAAACTAAAGGAATTTCCAAAATGATTTAAACTCAATTGCCACCTACTCGATTCCCTTAACCGAGCGCATGCATAAACACAAAATTCTTGTTTCCCATATGACACTATTAGCTTTGAAACAATAGCCATAGCCGAATGTCTAATTAAAAGATATTTATACATATTTCATTAACACATATATACATATCAATAGTCTAAGCAGTGGCATTAAGCACATTCGGCAATTTGCACTTATAAATGCCAAAATTTAACATTCAAACATTAAGCCTATTTCCCTAATTCAAAATACTAATTCATCAACAATTTTAACACACCATGGCTTTAACCGATTCCATCATTCATCACTATTTCAAGAACTCATGTCAAAGCCATTCAACCCATTCGGTTTCTATCCATTACCATCTACTCAAGGTTCAATTTCATCAACCAAACAAGTACTTCACTTATTCATTGCTACATCTCGATTCTACTTGATTTTAGTATCATTTACTTAACAACTCCACAATTTTACAAATTGGCAATAATGCCTAAGACCCTAATACACAAACCAATTCAAATTTTTGTTTTGAATCCACACTCAACCTCATTTAACTAGTACAACCATCAACTAACTTCCTCAATTCATCAAAACGTGAAAGTGAAACCCATACCACACCTTTCCATCATGGCTGAATACAACATTGGCATTATTCTCAAAAACACATACATGGGTCATGGCATAGACTACAAAATCAATTCAATTTCATAGAAATTACATTAAAATCATTTGAAAACATACCTTAATTAGCCTCCTACTTAACCGAATGTCTTAGGCTCTTTCTTACCCTTTTCTCTTGATGAATCCGGCAAAACAAGGACAAAATGAAGCTTATTTTCCATTATTTTCATGACATGCATGCTTTATTTATTCAATTACCAACCTACCCCTATTAATAATCATGCCTTTCCACTAAGCCATGGACGATAGTGTCCATGCAAATTATGCATGGTCAATTTGCAAGATAAGCCCTCTTTACTTTATGGGGCATTTAAATTCGGCACTTACACACAAGCCCAACTAAATTACCTTTTATGTAACTAAGTCATAGTTTCAAATTTTAACTCAAAATCAATAAAATTTAAGTCACCAAATTTTCCTTTCACACATATAATTCACATAATAATTCAAAATTAAATCATATTTCTAAAATTTATTTCTGACTCGGTTTAATGGTTATGAAACCACTTCCCGACTAGGGTCGAATTAGGGCTGTCACAAACTCATCACCCAAAGTTTTAGTCATGTTGCATGCAATATACGAATATGTTGACCCAACATCAATTAGTGCAATATATGGTAGCTCATAAATAAAGAACGTACCTGTTATCACATCTGGGGCATTTCCATCCTCTCTGCAACGAGTAGCATAAACCACCACTGGTTGCCTCGCCTCTGCCTGTCCTGCACCTCTGCCGGTGCTCCGAGTCTGCGTCCTGTGTCATTGCCGCCTCTGGCCTGCCCACAGCCCTTTGGCAGTTGTTGACCACCTCTCTACGATTGAAAATTACCTCTGCCATTGGCTTGCACCTGATCTGGCCTTCTCGAGCACTCTCTAATCCTATGTTCCATAGATCCGCAGCTCAAACAAGCTCCTGTTCTCCTCCAACACTCGCCCATATGCCCTTTTCCACAGACAGCACAAGGCGGTATCCCAGTATTAGCAACAGCAATAGCGGCCCAGCTCTAACTGGCCCATTCACTCTGGCCCTCATCGTAGGCCTCTGTCCAACCCTCGTAGCTTCTACATTCCGTTTGTTCTTACTTTTTTCCTTTTCTCGATTGAGGCGCTCTATGCGTTTTACTTCCTCCGCTATCTTTGCTTTCTCCACTAAAACCGCAAAATCTCGCTCCCTCTGTGGAGCTATCAGCACCTTAAGATTGTCTCTCAAGCTGTCCTCGAACCGCACACAACGCTCATACTCTGTTGCGACTATTCCTTTTACATAACGACCAAGTCGCAGAAACTCAGCCTCATACTCTGCTACCGATTTGTCCCCTTGGGTCAAGTTTAAGAACTCTTTCCTTCGGGCATCCACATAGCCTGCTCCACTGTACTTCTCCTGGAATGTCAATTTGAAGAATTCCAAGGTGATCTGCTCCGGTTGGTTGCCCTCCTTCACGGTGAACCACCATTGATAGGCTTCCTCTCTAAGTAGTGATACTGCCCCTTTAAGCTTTTGTTCAACCGTGCAATCCAAGTCGTCCATTATTCTCTCCATGGCTTCCAACTAGTATTCAGCCATATTCGAGGCCACCCCAGCTACACTTTTGAATATCTCCGCCCCATTAGCTTGAAGTCACTCCGAGATCGACCCACAACTTCCCGTACCATTATGGGGCCTAGCGACCCTTTCTAAAATCCTTAACATAGCCTGCGGTAATGCATCATCTATACCGACCGCCCGTTCGTACGGTCCTATTTTAGCTACTAGTGCGGCCGGAGCCTCCTCTACTCCAACGTTGGGCATATGGCCCGACGCCGACGACCCAGCCCTAATGCTTCCACGGCCTCTACCGCGGCCTCTTGCACCTCTTCTAGCGCTCATCATTGCTGGCGTATTTCTGAATTAGAAATTTTATGAAATTAGTTCATAGTTCCACTTTTTAAAGCAAGTTTCTTATATAAGTAACAATTTAGGAGCTATTTTCGCAGTCGTAAATCCACTACAGGCTTAAGTTTCCTATGGGCTTTAGTCTCTTTCTACCTAAGAGTCTATTATCTAAAGCAGCCCAGTATCTATCTACAATACAGTAACTTAAAATAAGTTTAGTAATAGAAGAACTTACTGGGCTCGACGTCAAAGGCTTGGTGTGCCACACCTCAAAATCCTGCAAAACTTTTTGTTCAACTCGTTTTTAAAACCCAAAATCTAAGGCCCAATTCACAGACCGAGCTTTGCAACCTAGCTCTGATACCACTAAATGTAACACCCCAAACCTGGCCCAGACGTTATGGTTGAATCGGGTGATGTCACATTGCAGGGTAACTCGCACAAATCTGATACAATGAAAAACTTAAGCTACCCTTTGTTTATGTTCAAATCAATGGTTATTTTCAAATTAGCTTCACTAGTAAAATATTTAAAGACAAAATCCATTTGACCATTTGCTTGTTTTAAAAGTTCAGGTGAGTTAGACAAAAGCTTTGATTTTAAGAGGAAAAGCCCATGTTTAAAAAAATAATAAATTAATTATATTGATGTTGAAATTCTTTTTTTAGAAAAGCCCAATAATTTAACAATAATCATAATAATAAAAACAATCCCAATGTAAATTCATACCGAAGATGATAGGCCTCCTTACATCCTAATGAAAACAATAACTAAAGATAAAGTAATTTGAAATTATTAAAATCCCTAATTAACTTGCCCGAGTCCTCTCCTACGTTGAGCTACCTACTGAGGGTCACTTGAAAAAATAAAAGAGGGTGTGAGTTTTCAAAAACTCAATGTGTATGACCCTCGGCAATCATATCAACATGCAATTATCACATTGGGCCTAAGCCTTATCAATATCGGTAGCCTTTGGGCTTTAGCCCACCGTGGCCTCAGTTGGGCTCGAGTCCATAACACAGTATACAGTAGCCTTCGGGCCTAAGCCTTTAGTGGCCTCATTTGGGCCTTAGCCCATATCATATCAATATCACATGTATACAATGCTCCCATCCCAATCCAACCCTGTACTCCATTTTCCCTTCCAACCCTACACTCCTGTGGGAATATAAATATCAACCCACCCATCCCTACACTCTAATGGTAGCACCAGTTGCGCACTACTCAATCATTGCAGTGAGGCTGCTAATCATATAATGGGCTTAAAGCCACCGATAGATCCACGGTCATCAAACGACTATGCAATCCTCACATAGCTTCCTCCGTACCATCAAACCCACCCAAGTGCAACATACATCTTATGAATGCAATATACACATTTCCACATATTAAGCACCTAGGGGTATTTTAGTCCTTTATACAATGAGCTCATTTCAGTCATTTCATTTGGTATTCCTACCCTACAGGGATATTTCAGTAATCCTACCCTACAGGGGTATTTCAGTAATTCTACCCTACTGGGGTATTTTAGTAATCCTACCCTACAGGGGTATTTCAGTAATTTCTTAGTAGTATGGGTTTTAATTACGAACTTTGGCCCGTCAACAAGTCCTCATTGGTTAAAGTGAAAAGACATTATGCACCAGGTAGGATTCTAGAGAAGAGAAGGTGGGCCATTAAGACCGCTTAAGTACCAAGCTCTCCCTAGATCCAATCCTAGACATGCATATGCCCATTGCCACATCCTAACCTTACGACTTGTTCACAGGCATGCTTGATTAATTAATTAGTTTTATGCGCTTAAGGATTCATTAGAATCTAGGCCTAAAAGTCCATTATAAAACCTCAACAAGTCCACATACTTTCGTAATTCATATGGCCCGCCAAGCCCAATCATATCTATTCGGCCCATCAGGCCCAATCTATTTCAACCCATTCAACCAACTTTGTCAGCTCGTTACTTAATATCACTTATCCATTTTTGCCAACTTTGGGCCCATGAGCCCGTCGGGCCCATTTAGCCTATTTTGGCCCGGTTGGCCAAAATATGGCCCGAGACCATGAGATCGCTCCTTTGGTCCCAGTTGTCATATCGGTATCTCCACCTGAGTGTTCACATGCTCGTGTGGTTACCAACGTTAGCCTTTCGACTTTTCAGCTTTTCGACATTCTGGCTTTTCAAGATTTTGACTTTTGCTGATTTGTCGTGTGTGCGGTGTATGTACACACCTTATTAGAAATCGGTACCCAAGATTGCCAACCCTATGAACCGCTAGCCACCACTGATTCCAAGATCTACATCCATATATACACCATCAAAAGTTGAACAAGTGACTCATATCCCACACAAGTCACCCCTAAAACGCCATACCCATATTTGGCCACTTACAAATTCAAAATTAGAAACGAATACACTTACTACTTGATAGTGATCCTTACCTCGAGTGCGATCTCTGAACCCTACCCTTGTTAAGACAGGGTTAACGAAAAGAAAGAGTTAGATAAGCCCTCTGACTTTTACCAAAACGCACTAAAGAAGGATTGACTTAGTACTTACCCAAACTTAACCTTTGATCCCGCATTCCAGATAGCTTAAATGTGATATTTGGCTCTATGAATCAAATAGATTTGAGATGGAGGAGAAGCAACAACAAGCCAGTAAAGAGGTAGGGCTGTTCGGTCATAAGAGAGTAGGGACAGTATTTGACTTTTTGAGAGAAGAAGAAGAAAGTAGATTGGCCCTCAACACAGTCAATTGTGGAAGTGTAGATCTAGATCTAAGAAACAACGTATCATTCTGGGAAGACAAGTAAAGAATCATCACTTAAGATGCAGAAAAGAGAAAAGAGCACAACACCGAAAGGAGTTTCGACAAAAAGATAATGAGGAATTCTACAATTGAAGAGGTAGCACGAGAGGGAGAAGAGAATTTGGCTCAAGCACAAGTGAGTATGGAAGAAATAAAGAAAAGGGTATTCAGTTTTCTAAAAGACAAAATCAATAGCTGAATTGCCTAAAGAATTCGACACTACTCCCCCTAGACCCCTTTAAAATTGATTCCAGGCCTCCTAAAGTCATATTCGGCTCCACTTCATCCAATTCTTGATCACTTCCTATTATTTCTCCTTAAATTTCTCCTTGTTATCCACCCCATCACTTACCCAAGCCACAAAACCCATTTAATTTCATCCATGAAGAGTTTAATTCCAAATCCACCACCTACATGGCCCAAGTACAAAATAAATCCTCCATGCTTACCTTGCCATTCGAACCTTGGACCTCCAAGTCCCAGTAATGCCACCTTCCTGTCCCCTAAGTGGCGTCACTTTGGCACTAGGCCACAGGCCCATCTGTGTCTTATTTCCTCTTAATTTGTTTAAAAGGCCTAATGCCTAAGATTAGGGTTCCAGTAAGGCAAAAATTAAAAATTTCCCTATGCTTTACCTTAACCCTGAGACTTCAAAGAACCCTTGTAATACCTTAAAATTAATACTCTAATAGTGCTAATCATACACGTCAACTTCAGCACACAAAATTAAAAGTTTCAGGATTTTGGGGCGTTACAAGCTTGACGAGCACCTTAGGGCGGTTCTTCAGACTTTGAGGGAAAGGTGGCTCTATGCTAAGTTCAGCAAGTGCGAGTTTTGGCTACGTTAGGTAACCTTTCTAAGTTTTGTAGTTTCTGCTAAGGGGATTCGAGTCGATCCTCACAAGATTGAGGTTGTACTGGATTGAAAATAGCCTAAGAATGTGTCTGAGATCTGCAGTTTTCTAGGGCTGGCAGGTTATTATCGGTGGTTTGTGGAAGGTTTCTCACTTATTGTAGCACCCTGAACTAAGCTGCTATGTAAGGGTGTTCTGTTTGTCTAGACTGATGTGCAGCAAGAGAGCTTTGAGAAGTTTAAGACTGTTCTGACTAAGGCTCCTATTTTGATATAGCCTGAACCTGGAAAGGAGTTTGTGGTTTACAGTGACACGTCGCATGTGAGTTTGGGTTGTGTTCTGATGTAGGATGGTGGCATATGCGTCTCGTCAGCTCAAGACGTATAAGGCAAACTATCTGACGTGTAATTTGAAATCGGCTGCTGTGGTCTTTACACTAAAAATTTGGAGGCACTATCTGTACGGTGAGATGTGTATTATCTACATTGATAATAAAAGTCTCAAGTATCTCATTACTTAGAAGGAGTTAAATCTTAGGCAACATAGATGGATTGAACTGCTTAAGGATTATGATTGTACCATTGAGTACTATCCTGGCAAGGTCAATGTGGTGGCCGATGTATTGAGCTGTAGGGCAATGACCGATTTGAGGGCAATGTTTGCTCGCCTTAGCCTTTTTGAGCTGAGTTGCAAGTTAAGCCTACTTGGATTGAGCAGATTCAGAATAAGCTGTTAGGGGATGAATCGTTGGGTTTTCGGTTCCATTAGGTTGAGAGTGGCAGCACAATAGACTTTGGGCTGAATAATGATGGGGTACTCTATTTTCATCG
Organism: Gossypium stocksii; assembly: GCA_020496765.1. Lineage (NCBI taxonomy): Eukaryota > Viridiplantae > Streptophyta > Magnoliopsida > Malvales > Malvaceae > Gossypium > Gossypium stocksii. Next base: position 76,261,973 of record CM035629.1, read on the forward strand.
TCGAATTTGTGTATCGAATGATACTGATCTAAGGTAGTCTATTCTGAGAGAGGCACATAGTAGCCCTTATGCTATACATCCCGGTGGGAATAAGATATATTGAGATCTTTGGGAACTGTACTGGTGGTTGGGATTGAAACGAGAGGTTATTGATTTTGTGGCACGATGTTTGACGTGCCAGCAGGTTAAGGCTGAGCATCAATTACCTTCAGATTTGCTGCAGCTGGTTAAGATTCCGCTATCGAAATGGGAGCGAGTAACTATGGACTTCGTTAGTGGGTTGCCTTTAACACCCACTAGGAAGGAATTTGTTTGCGTCATCGTAGATCGATTGACCAAGTTTGCACACTTCATCCCGGTACAAACTTTTCTCATCAAAAGCTGGTGAAGCTTTACATTTCTAAGATAGTGAGATTGCATGGGGTATCGATCTCGATTAGTTTTTATAGAGATCATTACTTCACATCTTGGTTTTAGAAGAAGTTACATGAGGCTCTAGGTTCAAATTGGACTTCAGTACCGCGTTCCGTCCTCAAACTGATGGTCAATCTGAGAGGGGTGATTCAGATAACGGAGGATATGTTGAGGAGTTGTGTTATCAATTTCCGAGGTAGTTGGGAGGATTATCTGTCGCTAGCGGAGTTTGCCTATAACAACAGTTTCCAATCTAGCATTCAAATGACACCTTACGAAGCTCTGTCTGGTTGTAAGTGTCGCACTCCCCTATGTTAGACTGAGTTGGGTAAACGATGGGCTTTGGGTCTTGAGTTGGTTTTTGAGATTGAGGATCTTCTAAAAGCGGGTTCTGATTGGCAAAAATCCTGTGCAGATCTGAAGAGACCTGAAATTGAGTATTCTGTGGGGGGTACTTCGTATTTCTCAAGGTTTCGCCATGGAAAGTGGTTTTAAGGTTCGGTTGAAAAGGCAAGCTGAGCCCTAGGTTCATTGGGCCGTACCAGATTTTAAAGCGAGTAAGACCTGTCGCTTATCAGTTGGAGCTACCTTCGGAGTTGGATCGTATTCATGATGTGTTCCACGTCTCAATGTTGAGGCACTATCGCTCTGATCCTTTTCACATTGTCCCTATTGAGGAGATTGAGGTTAGGCCAGACTTGACCTTTAAGGAGGAGTCGGTTCAGATCCTGGATTATGATGTTAAGGTTTTGAGGAAGAAGACTATTCCGCTAGTGAAGGTTTTGTGGCAGAATCATAGCACTGACGAGACCACGTGGGAACTTGAGGATTTGATGCGTCAGCAGTATCTTCATTTATTCTGATCAGGTAAATTTCAAGGCCGAAATTTTCTTTTAAAGGGATAGAGTTGTAACGCCACAAATTTCTTATTTTTGTTTTTGTGAATTTGTGGCACAACTGTCTGTCTGCTTCAGTGGCTAAATGTTCTGGGTGTGTGTGTGAGGTCCCAAGTTCAAGCCTTGTCTTAGGAAAATTTTGGTATTTTTTCTAAATAAAGCCTTAACATTGTTCAGTAGGCTTAAGTTTAATTGGTTGTAAGTATACATCAGAATGGGCGTGCTGGTCTAGTGGTTAAGTAGAGTGTTAGTCTATTGAAGGTCTTGTGTTTGAATCCCTGTGAAGGCAATATTTTTGTTTGGGTCTTAGAGAGAGAGTTTGAGTTGGGTTAGATGTCTGAGTAGTGGAGAGTTTGGTGGAGGAAATTAAGGGGAGTTGGGATAGGGGTGATCAGAATGTGATCACTTTGATTTTCTTTTTACAATTTCGGTTCACTCTCATTTTCTCCCCTATTCTTTGTCGTTTTCCCCTTTTTCTTTGATGCCATTTTTATTTTTTGATTTCCCCTATTACTTTCAAGTTTCTGTGATTTGTTAATTAGTGCTTTTGGGCATTAACGATAAGTTTGGTAAGTGAGATTTTTTTTTATTCAATGAATCTTTGGTTAATGGGGCCGTATTCTATTTAGGAGCAGATCAAGGGGCTAGAGGTTCCCAATCGACACATTGATTGTGTAGAGTCGTTATTACTCGTATAAGGTAAGAGTTTCGTTAGAACTTTAGGAGTGTTCCTTCTGATTTTGGTTGATTAAAAATTGAATTAAGTGATTAATTAAGTGATATATTGGTCGAATATAGGTTTTGGAGTGCTCAAGGATCGTTTTAGCGTAAACCTAAACCAGGTGTGTACCCGAAAATGCAGAAAACGAGATTCGGCAAAACCTGAAATTACAAACTGTCAACTCCACATGGGCATGTGGTCGCCCGTGTGTGCGACAACATGACCATGTGTTTGAAGAAGGCCAGGCCGCGCACTAGGTACGACCGTGTGGAGGCCAAGTTGACCATGTGCGACACACGTGCTAGACCAAATTGGGCCGTATGGGCCACATGGGCGTGTGAGTCCACATGGGTTGTCCATACGTGTGTATGGAAATTTGGGCCAGGTTGTGTGATCCATACGGGCCAAGGTCAATCTGGGCGTGTAGGCCACACTGGTCCCATTTAACTTAAATGTTTCCTAGGGTTGTACGGGTCGCTCAAGTCAACTGTAAACCACTGTAGGGTTGGTAAGCGCTACTTAGACCCTAAATCATGTGATCTAAATATATAATGTATGTATTAAGCATGTTAAATTTATGCATGTCTACTGATTCGTATGTATGACTGATAAATGAATTTTAGCATGTAAGCATGCATTTTTATATGTATGCATTGAGCATGTTTAGTTGTATCTGCATTGGGGTGGGATGATTGATTACTGGAGGAAGTGTACTAAAAGGCTTTTAAGCCTATTATCTAGCAGCTCAGCTACGACATTACTAATATGTGCCGCATTTTAGTACAGCTTGGTGTGGAGGGATGGGTGGGTGTTTTAAACCCCACTGGTGTGTAGGGATGGTCAGAGATGGTGTGTAGACGCTGGGGGTAGGATTTGATTTCTGTTCTGATTATCTAACTATATCTATTTCTAGCATGGGCTAAGGCCCAAATATGCAATTATAACTGAAATTGTAAATGGGCTAAGGCCCAAACTATATCTAAATCTGTAATGGGCTTAGGCCCCGAACTGTTTTAACTGATATATGTTGTTTGACTGTATGCATATTTTATGTGGGGATTACATACTGACTTTACGGAAACTCACCCCTTCTGTTTAATCTGTATAGTTAATCCCCAGAGTTAGATGGATTGCTGCAACGGAGGACTTGACAGTGACCACTGCTACTTCAATTGGATCACATTTATTTTATGGTTATTTTTTTTATCTTTGGGTATTTTGATGTAATTTGGACTTGCAGACTTTTTGCTTTGGTTAGGTTTTTGTTTATATCATTTTTATGGATTTATAACTGCTAGACGTGTAAGGCTCAATTTTCAAAAAGCGTGAGTTTTCTCCAAAACTAATTGATTACTTAGATTCAAAGATTTTCTAAAACCCATGTTTTCCTAAACATAAGCGATATTATTTGAATAAATGATCTCTAAAGCTTTCGCTAAAAAGAGTTACGATTTGAGACAAATCAACCAGTAATCATTTTCCGAGTTAAATTAAAGCTAATAAATTGAAACGGTTTTAACTTGTCAGATTCGATTTCAAATCCCATTTCATGTAACATCACCAGGTTCAATAATAACGTCTAGGCCGGGTTTGGGGTGTTACATTTGCCGACGTGGCATATAAGACAAAATAATGCCATGTCAGTATTTAATTATATTTGGACCGCCACATTAGTGGTTAATGTTGATCGTTAGTCAAGTAATGACCACATCATCATGTCCTTTAAAAATAGATTAAATTGACAAAAAAAAAACATTAGGGGTTAAAGTAATCCAAAAAAAAAAGAAAAGAAAAGGCCAAAGTGACCAAATAGTCAAATGTTAAGGGTTAGTTTTCACATAATGCCTTAAATTTATCAATGGTTCCATTGACCTTCATTTTCTTTTTAAAGATTTATTTACTACCTATTGGTTTGGAAGCCGGTGGAAGATCAACTAAGATCCACGTTTGATTTCCCATTATTAAATTTATCTCGTTATTTATTACTTCATTCTGAAAAGTAGAGTCTTGAGATTTCATTGCCTCTTCAAATGTAATAGGATTAGATTTCGTATTATAAAAATAAGGTGCCTTATTGCATATACTTTCACTTTTTCCTTTTATAAGGAACATAATGAAATTTGGTCCAAAATCTTTTATTTTTTTAATCCTTTTACTTCTTTATAATTCTTAACAAGATTCATCATTATCATCAACTTGTTCTAATGAAATCTCATTCTCATTTGAAGAATGAACCAATTGTTGTGTCTGTAATTGTCTTGAAATAGAATTAAATCTATTTTCATAAAAAATAACATATCTTGATTCAATAACAATATTAATTGAAATTGGATCAATTGGTTCAATTACCATGAACCTATATGCCTTGCTATTATGTGCATATCCTATAAATATGCATTCAATTTGTCTTTCACCTAACTTTTTCCGTTTAGGTGTTGAAACTTTGACAATAGTTATACAGCCCCAAACCTTCAAATAATTAAGGTTTGGATTTCTTTATTTCCATTGTTCATAAGCGGTTATTTTAGTTTCCTTATTAGGAACTCTATTCATGTAACACCCCAGAACCCGGCCTAGAAGTTTAGACCAAGTCCCAGAGGTTACATTGACCACCAAAGTGATCCAGAAGCAATTTGACAAAACAAATTGTTAAAATCTCATTTCGAACACAGTTTGCTAATTTTGAACAAAACCGTTTAACCATTTAGATTCAAAGCAGAAAATTTATGTTACAATAGAAACATTCAAAAACATAATTCTGTAGTTTCTAAAATTTAGTCCAAAATAAAATTTATACCATGGTTCATATAAGACATTTACAGTCCAAAGCAGTTTGAAAAATTAAGAATTGAAATGAAATACTTTATTTAACTAATTCAATTTTTATTCGTCTGAGACCTCCGGTCGGTGAGTCTAACTTTAGAACACGAAAGTACCTAAAAGGGTGAAAACTAAGGGAGTAGCTACACAAGCTCAATGTGAGTCCGAAATAGATAAAAGGCAAAGAAAAAGTAACTCAACATACATACCAGTAAAGTATATCTTTACCAATCACATACAAATATCTCAAACAACTATTAGATATACGGAAAGTTACCATTAAAAAACTGAACACATTTATATTATCATTTCAAACACTCATGTAATCCAATCGCAACAGACTATTCAAAGCATTTCATAAATGTCCCAATGATCATACAAATAGACATAAATTCATACGCATAAAATATGTGACAATCATAAATCCCACCCATCCAACTGAACATCTCTTCGACCCCCTACACACCACAAATGAGCTATAAAAAGCCCAACCAACCCTGCACACTACATAGGACCTTGAAAGGCCCATCCACCCTACACACCACATTTGTGGAAACTAAGCCACTCGAATCACAATTTGCAGTTAAGCTGACATATATATAGAATCATGCGGTAAACTGTTGTTCAGAAATATTGTAGTTGGACTGCCGAATTAGACTCCCTTCTCTTCACAACCAAAACCCCAATTTTATGCACATGTATGAATGCACATAAAACACTAACAATCTCACAGATATAGAAGCTCATATTCATTTGGTCAATTGCAAAATTTTCATTCAATTGCAAAATGCTCACAACATACAAACATTCATACAAAAACCGAAATGCACAAGCCCAATCGATCAGATTCGGAATCAATTATGTTTGTAACTATTTACTAGTAACATCACATAACATTTAACCAAATTGATAAATTAATACTATTGTTACGAACAGACGCACAAATCTGAGCTCATCAAAGTCTCAACCAACCTTACTGAGGCCTAACCAAGGGTTGGAACACACAGAAACACAAAATGAGTCAAATCTGACACAGAACAAAAATTTGTAAAACAAGGCCACACGGTCGTGTGGTGGTCTACACGCCCGTGTGACTTAGTTACATGGCTGTGTAAGTAGCCCGTCTAACTCTCTGTCCAAAATTGCCAAAACTAAGTGTAGAGTAGACCCGACCGTGTGGAAATCTCACACACCTGTGTGGCTAAGGGATAGGGCAGTGTGTTTGAGGCACACGCCTGTGTGGAAATAAAAAAAATCCCCAAATATTAGCCACACGGCCATGTGCCACCACAAATTGCCAAAAAACCCTAATTCCCAATTTCACACAGTCGTGTGGATTACCCGTGTGGCCACCCATGTGGTCATGAAACCACACTAAAATAGTCTGCAGAATGTGCATTTGCTGTTTAAATGGTTCCCCAACCCTTGGTAACTTAGAATTATACCAAGTTATACAAAAAAGTAAGCGATTCAATACTGAATTTGAACAGTTTCAGAACACACACATGAATACACAATCTAAAACACCCAAAATGATTGATGCCTCCAATCCACCAATTTTAAAAATCTCATTGATCAACATAAAACCTTAAGCAATCACCCTAATAGGTTCTAACGAACCATCTAAGAAACTAATCTAAAATTCAGAGAATACTTAACAAAACAATGCTAATACTTACCCGATTCCACAATTAAAATTTGAGCAAACAACTCTAATAAAAGTGCTTGGACACCCGAAGAACAAAAGGATAAGGCACAAGAAGAAGAAGAAGAAGAAGAAGAAGAAGAAGAACAAAAACCAACCAAAAATTGAAATAGAAAACCAGACGGAACCAATGTGAGAGAAAAGAGAAAGAAACAAACGTAAGAGAAGGAGAATATGCCAAAATTGGAAAAAATGGTGAATTTTTTGAGTTTTGAAATAAAAACAAAACAAACCAAAATAAATAAAATAATTTTAAAACTTAAAACCAATTTAAGATATAATAGAAATAATTCCCCAAAACACACATGAGGAATCGAACCCAGAACTTAGAGGTAAACTAACACACATCCAACCACCGAACAGTAGGCTCATTCTGATATTAAAACGCAACTACAAATGAAATTGCTCAAGCTGGTCACTGACCCTAACCACGAACCTCAAAACTTCTAACCTCAAAATCCAAGATGTTACAATTCAATATATGAGAAGCTATTAGAACAGCTTCACCCTAAAAACCTTGTCCATGACTTGAATATGATAACATTGAGGATATAATAAAACCAATGACTATTTGCATTTTGCACTAACGAGAATAGTCTACTAAGCACTAAGTAATATATAACAAGAAACTCAATTTCTACAAAGAATTCAGTAACTCTTTACAGAACAATCTAATAATATTAGAAAATGTGGAAGGATAGAAAGAATTTTTAGAACCTGTTGGTGTGTTTTCCAAATGAAATCTCATTCCTATTTATAGGAATTTTTATGTCTCTTCATAGAGACATCTTTTAATAGGTGTCTTTTTTTAGTAATAACATCTTTAAAAAGACATATAATTATTCATCTAATATTATAAATATTCAAGTAATATTGTTTGAAAAGTTATAAATATTTTGGTCAAAAATCAAGTGATATAACTCTTGACCAATGACCAAAAAAGCTATCTTTTGATTAATTACACTCATTCATTTATAGTTATTGGAACACTATAAATATTTGAAAATGTTCTAGTAATCACATCATCCGTAATGAAGAGATGTGTAAGTTTTGGTCCCCTCTTAGATTTCATGAATAGTTTCCATAATTTTTACCAAAGGATTCTAAGATTTGGAGATTCATGAATTTCATGCATAAGATAAACATGTATGGTGATAAGCGATTTCCTTATTAGATTCTTTAGGATGGCTTGAAATTTGGGAGGTGAAAGCCATTCACAACTACCAAGTTAGTAAAAAAGGACATATAGTCTATAATGAGCTCTATCTAAGAGGTGGAATGATTGAAAAATAAGAGAACTCTTCCGAAGAAATTCTATTCCAATTTATTGTGGGCCTAGTTTAATGATCATACTACCCAATGCTCCTTTTTTCTAATGGTAGGAATGAAATACTTCTTGAATAATGAGAATAGTATCAACCATTTATTTACTCAATAAAAAGCTTTTTGGGAAAGGCGAGATAAGTTTTTGCAAAAAAAGGGCGAAGGTGATTGACCATTATTTTGGTAATGGTCTTGTAAGTAGTATTGCAGTGATTGATGGATCTGAACTGTTACACTGTGGTAGCTACAACTTGTTGGAAAGATCAGTTAAAAATGGTTATTATTGGTCAAGCAAAATTTTAAAAATTTTCTTAAAATCAAGATCTTTTGTGATATTTATAGTAATAAACCATAAACCAAAATTGTACATGTGCTTTATGTGAGGCGGACTTTAAGTCAATCTTGGATTTTATCCGAAAGACTTTCTCCATTATCCTCGTACCACAAATCATGTTGAGCGTGGGCTCAAGCAACATGAACCAATAACACAAAAAAAAAACCTATTTACTTACTTTTAGTAAGAATGTAAGTTCTCTCTATAAATTGATAAAACTCGTAATCCCTAGAAATTAGAATTTATTCTTAGTAAATAAATTATCACTACTTACTATTAGAATAACAATATAACAATAATGTATGAAGTGTATCTTTTCTATGTCAACAGTTTAACATGAATGACTTGTTAGAAGCTAATTTTGTTCTAGGTAATCAAATCCTAAGGGTTTAAAAGAACAAAGTGATAGCATTATCACAAGCTTCATACATAGACAAGATATTGAAGCAATATGCAATGAACAATTCTAAGAAGGGAACCCAACCTTCAGTATTGGAACTTTATCTCTCTTTGGAGGACTCTTCTAAGATAGAGGAAGAAAGAGAAAACATAAGCAAGGTTTTTTATGCTTGTGTAGCAATAAGTCTCATGTATGCCATGTTATGCATATGTCCAGATATTTGTTTCACAGTAGGGTTTGAGTTTATATCAAGTAAATCCTGGTCCAAAGAGCTAACAAGAAATCAAGTATATACTCTAAATGTAACACCCCTTACCCGGGTTTATCGCCCAACCCGAGCACGAGGCATTACCGGGCAATGTCGTAACCATTCATACACGATCGAACTATAAAATTTTGTTTCAACTTAAAATTTATTCATAACACATCATACAATCCTTAAAGTGAGCCTACGAGGCCCAAAACATGATTTGAGAATGGTTCGGGACCAATCCGAAAACTTAGAAAAAATTCTGGAAATTTTGACTTATTACAGGGCACACGCCTGTGTGAGACATGGGCACACTTGTGTGGTCTTTAAACATGGTTATGCTAATGGCCCGTGTGCCCCACACGGTCTAAGCATATTAGGGACACGCCCGTGTCCTTCACCTATACAGAATTAATTCCCAACATTCAACCTATAGGGGTTTTCACACGGCTGAGCACACGCCCATGTCTCAGCCCGTGTGAAAGAACCTAGGTATTCTGTTTCTGATGTCAGCAACCACACAGCCATTCACACGCCCTTGGGTTGGCTGTGTGTCGCACACGACCTAGGCACACGCTCGTGTACCTACCCATGTGGGTAAAAATAGGCTATTTACCAAGCCTTATTACCTCTCTGAAACAAAACCCACACAAGTCCAATATTTACTAAGTCTATTATGCTCAGCTAATAGCCATAAATTGGCATCCAAAACATTTATGAGATTCAACAACCTATGCAAGAACTCGTGCTCATTTCATTAATAATGATTAGAACTATTCTAGTCAATTCTAAAGGCCATTTACAAAAATAAGATTAATGTCATAAATGGCCAACACAATTGGCTCACTAATGTTCCTAACAACAAGATGACCATTTATCTTATACATGCCATTACTCAAAACACAAAATACGATCATACCGAGTATTTTAGAGGATAGTGTGTACGCTGCCTCCAATGCTCTTGGATCCTCGAATTAATTAGGCGGCTCTAAAAGAAAATGGAAAGGAGAGGAGTAAGCATAAAGCTTAGTAAGTCGAAGATAAATAAATAACAACATTTTACCACAACATGATAACTCTCATTTCATTTCAAATGATGCATATATCAAGAATAACTATGATACAACTTACTCAGTTCCTTTCTTTACTAATCATATAACATGTTAGTGAGCTCACATTTTATGCATTATACTAAATACCTGCATCACTTATAGAGATTATCACAATAGTTCACAATCAAACATTTAATCCGAATTCTTCCGTTGAACTACTTAGAATAAGAAAGGATATTCATTAAGCCCTCAACGTAGGGTATTGAGCCGATGCCATGTCCCGAATAAGGTTTTACACTAGCTCTCATCTATCAGTGTCGATGACGTGTCCCAGACAGGTCTTACACTGACACACAACAAGCTGACGCCATGTCCCAGACAGGTCTTACACTAGATTGTATATCTCAAAGCTGATGCATGTCCCAGACATGTCTTACACTAGCTCTCATCTCAAAGCCGATGCACGTCCCAGACGTGTCTTACACTAGCTCATAAAATCTCGAGGTCGATGCATGTCCCAAACATGTCTTACACTGGCTCTCATAGTGTGGCCAGTGCATGTCCCAGACATGTCTTACACTAGCACACATGTCAGCGAAGTCTTGGTGTGAATATCTAATCTATTCTAATTATTCTATCTGGCTCTATTACTCAAGCTTGCATCGTTTGTTAACTAAGCATCATCATCACTCACATTTCATACTCAATAACATTTCCACAACTATCTCATAGACTTAAGTTAATAAGTTATGCCAATACGATAATTTTTTGCATCAAAATTAGAATTGTTACATTGTTTACCTACAACTTACCTCGGTATAATAAAATGAGGGTGTCGATTTGATTTACTCGGCTTGCTTGGCTTTTCCCCGGTCTAAAATCAGATTTGGCAAACCTTGATCTATAATAATAAAAATTCGCCAATTTAGCCACTAATTTAATACAAACAATCTAAAATTCACAAATTTGAAAAATGACCATTTTGCCCCTAGATTATAATAAATTGACCATTTTGCCCCTAGGCTCTGAAATCGATTGTTATCGAATTTCCTCAACTTTCATGTCTAGAAAACTCTTTTTATTCCCATTACTACCCAAATTTCCTATTATTTTCATCACTTGCCTCTTAATTTTGGAACTTTTACATCTAAGTCCCATTCTATACATTCTCACGCAATCTTTTTCATAGGTTGGTTATTTAACCCCAATAACTCATTTTCCTTCCAAAAATTCCAGAAATCAACACTTATTCATTCATGGAAAAATTCTAAACCTTCAACTAAAATGCAAGATACACCCCTCAAAATGTAGCTCATGCTACAAGGGTTTCAAAAATGCAAAAACATTCAAGAAAAAACCTTAGAAGTCACTTACTATTGTGTGCTCAAAGCTACTAAAAATTTAAGCTCTTAAAACCCCCAAGTCTGGTTGAAATTTCGGTAGAAGAAGGCTCAAATTGAAGAAAAAAAGAAAACTAGGCTACTAGGTACTATTTTATCAATTTAATCACCTAATCCAACTAAGCCTTCGACTTTTTTTCTCTTTTTGTCTCTTACTCCATCCCTTGGCCGGCCATGCTTTCTTTCATGGGCCTAATCTTATTTTAAGCTCCCCACATTTTAATTCTCTAACTATTAACTCAATTTGCTATCAATTTACAACTTTTACCCTTTATGCAATTTAGTCCTTTTTCACAATTAAGGCTTCAATCGCGTAAATTAAATTGCCAAAATTTTCATGCATACTTCTAAAATCACTAAAAAACATAATTTATTGTCAAAATAATTCTCTAAAACTTCAGGAAGCGATTTCAAAATCATTGTTCCAACTAGGCCCAATTTTGGGCCATTACATAAGTATATACGGAGAATGAAAGTTTATATGCTTGTGTGTTTCGAAGGAGAGTTTACTCTTATTGAATATATCGATTCTAACTTTCAAATGTGTCAGGATTCAATGAAATTGACATGAAGCTATGTCTTTGTCCTAGGTGATGAGTCCATACTGCGGACAAGTTTCAACCAAAGCTATATTTCTAGCTCTACTATGAAGGCTGAATATGTGGCTACTTCTGAGGCTACAAACGAAGCAATATGGCTTCAAAAGTTCCTTACTGATCTTGAAGTCGATCTTGGTATGAAAAAACTATCACACTATATTATGCTAACAGTGTAGCAATAGCTAACACCATTAAAATTAGATGCCACAAGAGGACGAAACACGTTGATAGAAAGTATCACATAATAAGGGAGGTAGTAACAAATAGAATAGTGGATTTAGTCAAAATCGCATTAGAGGAAAACCTTGCAGACATTTACCAAAACTTTACTATCTAGGAGTTTTGAAAAATACGTGGAGAGCATGAGAATGCAAAATATGACTCATCTACTTCACTAAGGCAAGTGGGAAACTGTTGGATCTGGTGCCCTAAGTGTAGTATATTCGTTTGTATACATGTATTTTTTTGAAACAAATTGGTTTAATAAAATTATCCATAAGTTGCATTAATATTCTTTGTATATTATCCTCAATGGTTTTTACACGCAAATCAAAATAGAAGTAAATATTAACTCACTAGTTATCTAATGTTTAACTAATACTAAGAAGTATTACATGGTCAGATCATAATGCAAAAACACATCTTGTATAAGTAGATGAACCTAGGCATATCCTTAGTTTAATCGGTAATAATAAAACTAATTAAAAGACTAATATATCGTGTATCAAGTCCAATTGGGTAGATGCTTTATCTTGGGCATCAGAGTGGATGACTCACAGAAGATAAAGACATAAATATGACTTACTTGACTAACATTGTAACATCCTTAACTCATCTCCTTTACCAGATTAGGGTTACGAACCATTACTGTACAATTAAAAACATTTAAACTTTAAATCATTCAATAACTTAACCACATTATAAACCATTCGCATACATGAATACTATCCCTAAATTGAGCCTTCGAGGCTATAAACATAACTTGAAACAAACCAGGACCAATTTGAAAGTATTTAGAAAGTTTAGGAAAAAATGCAAATTTGGAAAATAGGGGTCACACGATCATATGCCTCATATGGCTGAGACACACACTCGTGTCTCAAGCCGTGTAACTTTTGAACTAGAGACACACGGCCATGTCTCAGCCTGTGTCCTTACCCATATAACTCTCTCAGTAGGGTCACACGCTCGTGGCCAAGCCAAGTAACTCTCTGAGTTGCCCCACACGCTCGTGTGCTAGGCCGTGTGTTAGACTGTGTAACTCACTGACTTGTATCCGAAAGAAATCATCAATTTACACACGGTTGTTTTGCCAGGCCGTGTGGACCCAAATTTACCTAAAATCAAGCCATTTCAAAACAATGTCATGTATAAACATTTAGACCAATAATGCACACTTTTAAAGCACTGAAACCTCACCTAAACACACACACACATATATATACCATTCCCAAGACCCTAATTCAACTAACCAATATGCCGTTCAAAGGCACCATAATATATCAAGACATCAAGCATAAAAACATGTCAATATTGTGCCAACTTATACATGATAACCTATTCAATTACTTACCTAAAACATACCACATGTTGACCATTCTCAAACCAATAAATTGTACCAATATGCCATAGACATCCATTATCAAAAAGTGACCAAAAGTACTTACCCAAAACAAGCATTATAACTACATTAAGCATACATGAACATCAAAGCACAAACATATCAAGTTACCATTTACATATTCATCAAAAACACCATTATAAACCACCCTATATATATGATTATAAACCTTGGCCAAAATGCACAAAAGCTACTGAATTGACTTCTAAGTAGTGTGATAGATCTCTAACGAGCTTCCAAACCAATCAAGCTTCAAAACCCATCAAGCTTTTGATAATCTATAAAACATAAGAAAGAAACTACATAAGCAATGAATGCTTAGTAAATTAGTAAAAACTTAAAATGTAAACCATTTCTATAATACAATTTAGAGAATAAGTACAAATCAATATGAATGCCATAAGTTTAGTGTAACCCTATACAACATTACCAACTCACAAGTTAGTATGTTCATCCATATCATAAATGAAATCATTCGTAAGATATGTAATTTCCCATATGTCTACAATATCATTTAGGTCATCAATCCTTTTTATAAGTTCATGATACATTCCATTTGAAAACTTACCATTTCATTCCCTTTTCTTTCCCGTTGAACCATTTAGAATTACCTCGGATACTGAAGATAGCTCACACAAAGTGTGCCTTTACATATAACAGTAACCTTTCCCTTACATCGTTGCTCACATGAGCCGTAGGACGGAATGTAAGCTACAGAATGCTGCTCAGATGAGTTGGGGAGAATTCATAACAAATGCAGGACCTCAACCACCGGTAGAACATTCAAGACTAGCACCCGAAACATGAAATCCCTAATGACATGTCATTTCTATCCTAAGAATTCTTAAGGTTCAGCCGGGACTCGATATCTGTCAATTCATCATAGCATTGATATGTTCATATATAGATCCATTTACAATATAAATAACATAATAAAAATCAATTTAAATATATATACGCGATAACCATTCATACGAACTTACCTCGGTGGCTAGGGTCGTAGAAGTTAGATCGAACTAATCCGAAGCTTTTGCCTTTTTGCAATTTAAGTTCGATTGAGGTTTATCTAGATCTAAATAGATAACTATGTTCAATTAAGTACTTCAATTAACCTCAGACATTCAATTCAACCCAATCTTCACATTTATGCAAAATTAGCAATTTGCCCCTAACATTTTAACTTTTTTACAATTTAGTCCTTAAGCTTATAACTTAAAATCTAACAATTTTAATCTAAATCCATGTTAACCAAACATGCAAGGGACCTTGAAATAACTCATATTTACCATCATTTCATAATAAAACCTTAGAATTTATACCTTTAACAAATTAGTCCCTAATTTCAAAATTCAACAAAAATCACTTAACAAAACTTGTTTATTTTTTAACAAATATTCATAATTTATCATTTAACATCAAAAACCATTCAAGAACATTCATGGCATAACCCTCAGCCTTTATTACAAATTGACCCCTCGAGCTAGCCAGATTAAGCTAAAATGATCTCAAAAACATAAAAATCATTAAAAATGAGACTCAAGTACACTTACATGAAAAGAAATAGCTTGACCGAACTTGTCTTACCCTTTAATGGTGATTTTTGGCTATGGATGAAGGAAATAAGGAAAATGATAGCTTTTCACCTTTTAATTCTTTAATATTTCAATTAATTATCAAATTACTTGATTAACCTTTAAAAACTAACAAAGTTTTATTAAAACCATGCCATGCATATCCACTAATTCATTAAATGTTTTATTTACCATTCAAGTCCCTTGGTTTAAGATTTTATAGTTATTGGACCCTTTTCACTAATAGAACCTAACTTTTACACTTTTTACGATTTAGTCCTTTTTACTTAACTATGTAAACATCAAAATTTCTTAACAAAAATTTAATACAACTTTAATTTAATCCCAATGAAATTAAAATAATAATAAAATAATAATTTACTCATCAGAATTGTGGTCCTAAAATCACTATTCTGATATCATTGAAAACGGGTTGTTACAAACATTACATGAGATAGGACCAAGTACAATAGACCCTAAATACATTTATGGATTTATTCACTTGTGACGTTCATAGTGTGACATGTCTTAATATTAAGTGGATGATGGACTATGTATGCGTGACTTGTATACTTTGATGTAAGTAAAAGCTTGAGTTCAAATAGATAAAGAATTGAAAGTTGGTACGTTGGGTATAGAACTTCTACAGTATGTAGCATCATTCATAATAGTGGAATTCATAGCCCAAGACATGGGTAAATGATATCCTCTCATTGGCATTACATGATAGATGAAAATTAACGTGGCCACGAGTCGTTTGTCTTAGTGATGAATGATTTAATTATTATATGATGTAATTGACTTTTCATGAAGGAAGATGTAATGATTACTGTGAGATAAAATAGGATTATATAAGAGAATGAATTTATCCCAAAGAGATTAATGATATCTTATGAGGCTAGCTCACTTATGACAAGGTCATTGGACAAGCACTGATCGAGTAGCTTTCATAATGGTATGTAATTAGGGAGAGCTCAGTCATGATACTATAGTGGAATGAATTTATGACTAAATGAGTTTATTATTAATAGGTGAAACATTGGAACTTAATTATAAATCATTTGGGCCCTAATTACATATGTCTAACTGGTCCATCCGCTAGCTTATTCAAACTAGAAATGAATTGCATGTAGAATCAAATAAACAAAAATGGATAGAAATGATAAAATTAGAAAAATGAGTTACATTTAGAAAGAAATGTATTTTCTCATTAAGTACAAAAATGACTTAAGAATTAATTTGAGTTTTTTAAATTATTATTTAAGTAAATAACTAAAGTTCAAAAGTGAAATTTAATTAATTAGTAATTGTGAATCCGTTGAATATGAAAATTAAATGTATTTTCTCATAGAATCTTTTACGATAAAGTTATAATGACTTTAACGAAACTAGAATTTGTAACAGCCCAATTTTGGGCCTAGTTGGATCAGTGGTTTCAGAACCACTAATCCGAGGTCGGAGAGATTATTTTTAATATTTTTTATGTGTTATAGCATGATTATATGAGTTCATGAAAATTTTGGTGAATTAATTTTAGCGATTGCATGCTTAATTTTGAGAAAGGACTAAATCACGTAAAGTGCAAAAGTGTTGTTCTACAAGCTAAATGTGTTAAATAGCTATAGAATCCTTAAAGTAGAGGTCCTTATTGAGTAAAAAACACCAATAAAATTAGTAGTGGCTGGACATGGAATTAAAAAATCTTGAGTGGTCAAAGTTTGGTGGCATTTGGTGACTAAATGAATAAAATAAAATAAAACAAAGAAAAAGTTATCATTTTTTTTCCTCTTCTTCCTCTTCCACCGAAAATTTTAGCAAGAATAAGGGTTTTGAAGCTTGAAAATTTCAGCCACTTGGTTTCTTTACAAGTAAGTGATTTTGATGGTCTTTCTTGATGATTTTTGTACTTCTGGGACCCTTGTAGCATAAGCTAACTAATGGGGGGACTATTTTGCAAAATGGTTGAGAGAGTAGGGTTTTGCCATGAGGGTATTTATGTTGCTTGTTGAAATTTTATAGAAGAAAATGAATCTTGGTTGTTAAATAAATAACTTTTGTGAAAGGATTTTCATGCAAAAATCATAAAATGGACCTTTTTGTAGAAGTTGTAAAATAGATGGTAATTGTAACACCCCTTACTTAGGTTCAACACTGGAACCGAGTACGAGGCATTACCAAACGATAACACAACCAATCATACAAAGTTGAGCCATAAAATTTCATTCCAATTTAAAACTTTTCCATAATATATCATACAATCCTTAAAATGGGCCTACGGGGCCCAAAACATAGTTTGGGAGTGGTCCGGGACCAAATCGAGAACTTAGAAAAATTTTGGAAAATTTAGCTAAAAACAGGGCACATGCCCGTGTGAGACAGGGACACACCCGTGTGGGCAGGCTATGTGGTCGCACACGCCCGTGTCCCCTACCTATGTTGAATTATTAGAAAATTATCTTTCATTTTGAACCTACAAGGTTTTTCACACGGCTGAGCACACGTCCATGTCCTTGGCTCATGTCCTTCACACGGCCTCGACACCCCCGTGTTCTCTTCCCGTGTGAAAAACTGGGGTATTCTGTTTATGCCATCAACATGCAAATTTGGTCACACGATCACGGGACACATCCGTGTGACCAAGTCATGTGACATCCTTATTCTCCGAAAATTTCACGCAAGGTTCACATGCCCTACACACATGGCCGTGGTGGCCACCCATGTAGCCCTAAGTTAGGCTACTATCCAAGCCATCTTTTGCCCCAAAACACATACAAACTTATACCATTTTTATCACCATATACCATACACATTCTTAGGCATCTAAATGAACACATTCAACCATCAATCATCCATTTCAATTCATCCACACACAAGCACACTAAGTATTCTGTGAATTACCTCATAAGGATATATGTAAAAACTAATATCATCATTAGCCATATCACATGGCCTTAATTACAAAATAACTTATCAAATGACTATTGCCACAATATAGCCAAACCAACATGACACTTACAACACCACTAAGTCCCTATACATGCCATAGTTTCAAAAGAATTCATATTACAATAACAAAATAATGTTGTGGATAGTGTGGGTGATCCTCTGACACTTCCCGATCTCTAAGCTGGCTTGACTACTCTATAAAACAAAGAAAAAGGGAAAGGAGTAAGCTTTAAGAAGCTTAGTAAGTCTATATGTAAATAATTAACATCATACCAACTCTCTTAATAACCAAAAATCATATCATCACAAATGAACTTACCACCTAACCTTACCAGTATCATACACATACCAAGCACATCATTTACATAGACCTAAGTTCATATGCACCCATGCATACATATACACTTGCCCACATTTTCACTAGCTCATAAATACACCTGCACTTACACACCACATAACCACACAAGTCCCTTTTAGTAACCTTTCCCGTTGAACCCTTCGAAATAACATTCGATACTCGATGGTTTCAGTACATAGCTCCACCAACACATAATTCGGCTATCATGTACACATGGTGAACTCTCAATATCACCCATGTAACCTAGCCATTAAATCCCGTAGCTCTCATGTCTACATGGTGTCCAACACTCAGAATCACACATGTGACGTAGCTACATGTAACATAGCTCTCGTGTCTACATGATGTACCCTCAGTAACATACATGCGACCTAGCTATTTTAAACCCGTAGCTCTCGTGTACACATGGTATACACCCAATATTACACATGTAACCTAATTACATATGAAATTATCATCTCGTTGCTCTATTGTACACATGGTATACACATAGTATTACACATGTAACCTAGCTACCACATAGTATCTTGTAGCTCTCTTGTACACATGGTGTCCTACCCTCGGAACCACACATGTGACCTAGCTACACATCATTCGTATCATTCGTTTTCTGAAGGTTCAATCGGGAACTCCAAATTTCCATAATTCTCAAAATTATAAAAATCATCCAACATTACCCATAACATACAATAGATTATTCTTATGAAAGTAAAAATCAATGTATTACTTTCATATAAACTTATCTTGATAACAAAAAGCGATAATTTGCAATTTAGTCTGAAACCTTGCCCTTGCCTCGGTCAAGGTCGATTCCTCCATCTTCTCGATCTATAATAACATATTTAGCTCTTTTAATAACTACATTATTCAAAATAGCCCAAAATCTTCCTATAGCAAATTTTGCAATTTGACCCCTAACTTTCTCAATTTTACACTTTAGTCCCTAGGCTCAGTTTATGATTTTCATTAAATTTTCATACATTTCAAGCCTAGTCGAATCACTTTCCTCTTATAAGAGCCCCCAATTTCAATCATTTCACAATTTATGCACACCACATTTCATCTTTTACAAATAAGTCCTTTATGAAATTTTCATCAAAAATCACCTAATAAAAGTTGTTCACCACACTTTAAACTTTCAAGTTCCATAAAAAAACATTAAAATACATCTATGTCATCCATGGATAAAATTTTAAACATCTACCCTAGCTTGAAATAGTGGTAGAAATAGCTAGAGCAAGTTACGAGGATTTCAAAAATACGAAGAACATTAAAAACGAGGCTAGGAGTCACTTACAATCAAGCTTGAAAGATGAAGGAAACCTCAGCAATGGCTTCACCAAATATTCAGCTAAGTGGATGAAATTGGAAGAGGATGAAAGCTTTTGTTTCTTTTAATTAGGCTTTATTTACCAAAAGACTAAAATACCATTCATTAAAAACCTTTAATATTCTATCCTTCCTTGGGCATTTTTGCCCAAACGAAGTTAAAATGGTCTAATTACCACATAAAGACCCCTAATTTAAAAACTCAATTCAATCAAGTACTTTTATGGATTAAAACTCATATTTTTCACCTATTGCAATTTAGTCCAACCTATCAAATTGGACATGCAAACAATAAAATTCATGCACCAAAAATTCACATAATTATTCACACACCCAATAATCATCAAAACTCAATCGAAAAAATTATTTTAGACTTCGGATTCATGGTTTCAAAACCATGATTCCGTTTAGCCCCTAATCTAGGCTGTTACAGCAATTGTGTGAAATAATTGAAATTTGAGCTACCATAAGTGTAATAAAGGTTCGAGGAGGCTTGGTTAATGAGGAAATTTGATGAAAATTGATTTACAAGCCTAGGGGTAAAATTGTAATTTTGTGAAAGTTTAAGGGCAGAACGATCATTTTACCAATATATGAATTGTGGAATGTATCAATTAACGTAATGATTAAACGAGTGAATTTTATCATTATAGATTAAGAAATACGAAATTCAGGCCTAGACCAGGGAAAAGCCAAACAAGTGGACTAAATCCAACTAGTCGCCCACATTTTGTATATCAAGAAAAGTTGTATGTGAATAATACAACTCTAATGTGATTGTGTGTGAATTGGTTTTGCTTGGTGAGGTTTAGGTTGGTGCAAGTAAGGGTGACAATAAGGCTTGGTAAATAGCTTTATATTGTCCACACAGGTAGACACACGGGAGTGTGTCTGGACCGTGTGTGACACACAGTCTACCCCATGGGCGTGTGGTCAGGCCATGTGTCCCTTGCACCTTAAGTTGGCTAAGTCAAAATGCCCATTAGTAACCATACAGGCTGAGACACGGCCGTGTGTCTCAACCATGTGGAAGACACGACCATGGGACATGGGCTTGTGCACGGGCCATGTGCAGTTTGCACCTTGCATGTGGAATTTAAAATCACCACATGGCCTAACACACAGGCGTGTGTCATGGCTGTGTGACCCTTAAGAGTTGATGACGTTAGAAATAGAATGTCAAGGTTTTTAGACACGGGCGTGTCATGGTCGTGTGAGGGACACGGGCCATGGACACGAGCGTGTGCCAGGCCGTGTAAAAACCCTTGTAGGTTCAAATTGAGAAATAAATCCACAGGGCAAGGGACATGTAACATCCTGAATTTGGGCCTAGTAAGAATGGGCCTTGTGCGTGGGAGTCGCTAGGAGGCTGCACGTAAAAGTTTATGTGTGCAGGAACTTGCTTCGGTGGTTAAGTATGCTGAGAAGTGTTGGAGAAGTCCTGGGTTCAAAACTGGGCCTTAGCAAAAATTTATCTTTTTCTCTTAAAGGAGCCTTGACATTAGTGGGTGGGCCCTAAGAATTTTTTTTGTGAAAGCATGACACAAGGAAGCATGTGGTCTAGTGGCAAGGAGGCGTTAAGTGTATACATGTGGTTCGAGGCTCAAGTCATGTCGTGAGCAAAATTTTTGATTATTTCTTGAATGAACCTGGATATTGGCAGGAAGGCTTTATAAATATTTGGGGATAAAATGTGACACAAGAAGCGCCTATGGTCCAGTGGTTATGGTGTCATTAAGGTGGCAAAGGATATTGGGTTCGAGTCATCCTGTGCTCAAAGGAGTATTTATTTTACTCATTTGCTATGAGGTGGTGAAATTCAAGTGAAAGACTGCTGGGGAGGAAGTTTGAATTGGTCTTGAGTTGTTGGGGTAAGATTGTGCCGCATATCAAGGAAGGATTTGTGGAGATTTCAAAGGAATTTGAAATTTGGAGAGTTTGAAGCCGATTGAGGATTTTGGAGTATGCAAAATTTGGCTAGGGAGGACTTGAGTATGCATTTTCGACTATATGTGAGTGTTGAGATGTCGAATTTGGGTGTTGTGCATAAGGACTTTCAGCTGAGTAGTTTTCTTAAGGATTTTCAGTATTGGCTATTTTTTGGGGCATTTTCTCTATTACCAAATCTTATAGAAGACCCTTTGTGTATTTTTCATTTTCCCTATGGTATTATTGAATGCTTTTACTCTTATTTTGGCACTTCTCGTTTTCTTTGAGTTCATTTGGATAATACGATTTTACTTTTTCTTCTAAACCTTGTAGCCAATCTCTGCTTTCTTCTCTTCCTCTCAGTTCTTTATCTTTACTCTTCCCAGAAGTCCTTTCCAGTTTCTAAAGACTTGGCCGAGTACTCTTCATACCCCTGAAATCAGTTCTTTCATCTTGTATTCTTTCTCTATTGATTCTCTCATTTCTTTATTTGGCCAACTATTTCATCATCTCTCCACACTTTTTATTCGGTTTTGGGAATGATTTATTGTTTACTGGCCGAATATTGCTCCTTCTTTTCTATTGTGTGCCGACACTTCTTTAGGTTTTTCTTCTTGTTTTTTGGTCTTGGTGGTAGGTGCTACTCATTCATAATTAGTCGGGTTTATTCCTTTTTCTCTTTGCCATACCTGTGGTTCTCTTTTAACACTGTGTTTTTATCGAATGTTGCTAAGAGGTTCGATCTCTTTGGTGAAGGGATAAGGCCGATTGTTCTTTCTCGACAAATGATTGTGGTAAGCATTTAAAGTTCTAGATATGTCTATGTTGGGTGTAGGTTCTTATGAATAGGGTTAAGTATCTCTTCTGGTAAGGATTCGGATTAATCGTGTATATGAATTGATGGTGGGATTGTTGTCATCTTAGGTGTTGAGGTTCGGGAGCGTTTCAACTACAGATACAAAGTAAGTCTGTAACCGGGTACTATGTTTGCTAGTCAGCTGAAAAGCTGAAAGGATGTATTTTACTGTATAGATAGTAGTTCGGCAAATGCCGAAATACTGAAATGCCGAAAAGTCGAAAGATCAATAACTATTGCCACACTAGCGTGTAAACGCACGTGTGGAGGATCCGATGTGATAGTGGAGGCTGCCATGAGTGATCTTATGGGCTTAGGCTGATTTTGGGCCGAATGGGCTTGTGGGCCCAATAGGCTTGTGGGCCCCACACGAATTAAATCTACGGTAAGTGACTATTAATGATCTGGGCTATGATTTTTGCATAGCCTTAGCTGTATTTGGGCTGGATGGGCCACACGAGTATGTGGGCCCCATTTGGGCCGAGTAATGGGCCTATAAAATTACCGAAATACCCTTTTAGTGTAAAATTATCGAAATACCCTTGTAGTGCAAAATTACCAAGATACCCTTGTAGTGCAAAATTACCAAAATACCCTTGTAGTGTAAAATTACTGAAATACCCCTATAGGTTTAAATAACCGATTACCCCTGGAAGGTAAAATGACTATTTTACC
This sequence comes from Gossypium stocksii, assembly GCA_020496765.1. NCBI lineage: Eukaryota > Viridiplantae > Streptophyta > Magnoliopsida > Malvales > Malvaceae > Gossypium > Gossypium stocksii. Next base: position 76,285,172 of record CM035629.1, read on the forward strand.
CCTATTAGGTAAAAATGACCATTATACTCCTAGTGATAGAATAACTGTTCTATTTGGGTTATGTATGTTTGATGTGCTTATGATATATACAAATGACTGATTCGAATGGCTTGACTGTGATTGTATGACTGGTTATGAGCATGACATTCCGCATACATAACATTTTGCATGGGTTGGGATAATGTATGGAGGCAGATCTAATCTGATAGGGTTGCACAGGTTGCGCAAGATGACTATGGACCCACCAAAGACTTTGAGCCATATATTCATTCTGATCTGGTATGATTGCACGGGTCGCCCGAGACAACTGTGGACCTACTAATGGCTTTAAGCCACTTAATATGATTATGACTTTGTGCCAATTGATGGCTTTGTGCCGATTATATTACCGTGATGGATGGCTTTATGCCGAATGTATTACCGTGATTGGTGGCTTTGTGCCAATGAGATTACCGTGATTGACAGGCTTCGTGCCAACTATACTACAGTTCGATGGCTTTGTGCCAATGGATGGCTTTGTGCCACGCATACAATTATGGCTCGGTGCCATTCTGTTTATGGCCTCTGGCCATTCTGTTATTTGGCAGCATTGTTGCGATACGTACAACCTTTAGCTGTTCTGTCTACGGCATTGAGCCGTTCTATTGACTTAGTGCCGCAATCGGTGCTAACTCTTGGTGTGTTGGATGGGTGTGTTGATTATATCCCCACAAACTGTGCAGGGTTGGATGGAGGCAAGTACAGGGTTGGATGGGGTAAAACATAACATGCATCATACATACTGCATTTTGACTCTGTTCTGCTATGGGCTAGGCCCAATTAATTCTTTTATGGGTTGTGACCCAAATGTTAAAGTAGTGGGTTTAGGCCCACACGTGATCTATTTTTGAATCAGTAATGGGCTAGGGCCCTTCTGCTACTGTCACTGTTTAGGCTTAGCCCTAGTTTGTTACTGTTTCTGTGTGATTGTCTAATCTTTATATAGGAGGGAATTGCACACTGAGTTTTCGTAAACTCACCCCGTTTATTAGCCTTTTTAGGTAATCCCCAGCGTTAGGAGGATCGATGCTGTGAGGGACTTGGAGATGGCCACACAACTGCTTTTGGTTTTCCATTTACGATTATTTACTTTTAAGTACTTTGATTTTCAATTTGGGTTGTAATAAGGCCTCTATTAATTTTTGGGTTTTAATTTGGGTTTTTGGTTTATATTGACCCATATCGGTTAAAGGTAAAACTCGATTTTTTTTTCAAATATGGGCTTTAACAATTTGTTTTTAAAGCATTACATTTCTGCAACTTTTTTGGAATGATCTCGCGACTTAATATCTTTTTAAACATCACATTTTCGTAAATCGATTATTTTAAATTAAGCTTTCGCAACAAACAATATTTTAAATGGGAATAATTTTTCAGCAAACCATGTTTAAGAAATAAACTTACTTATACTAAGGTTTTACTCAAGTTCAAGTGACAAGAAGTTTTAACTAATACGAAGGGTTTCAATGAAAACAAGGTTTTTGAAAAATACTTCAATGTGACATGCTAGCTTCGGCCCTAATGTCTAGGCTGGGTTTGGGGTGTTACAGGACACGGGGGTGTCCCTATATGCTTAGGCCGTGTGAGTTACATGGTCCTTCACCATGGCCATGTTACTAGGTCACACGGGTGTGTCGTGCTTCCACACGAGTGTATGCCCCTATTTTTAATGACATATTCCAAAGTTTTCGAAAGAACTCGGTTTGGTCTCGAATCGTCCCTAAAGTTTGTTTTGGGCCTCGTAGGCTCATATTAGAGACTTTAAGACAAAGCATGAAAAGTTTTAAATTTAAACGAACCTTTAGGACCCAAAAATGTACGTATGCATGTGTGTTAGTTAGGTAACGCCTCGTACCCTGTCCTGGCGTTAGATACGGGTAAGGGGTGTTACATTTAGTGGTATTAGAGCTATGGTTTAGTCGATTCTTGGACTAACCTAGCATGTGTACAAGTCTAGCTATACATGCCATATATGCAATATGATAGTGTGACGACTCCTTATGAATTTAAATTGTGTTTTTATTTAGTAAATGGATCTTGACGGAGTAGTGGCGAATGATGTAGAAAGTAATACACCGGCTCCCACAGAAGGGACTGCGCTAGTCGAAAGTGGTCCCCTGACGCTGAGTCAACACGGAGGGGCTAGAGAAGCCTTTCTCCACATGATGAGTGCTTGGTATTCAGAGTTTGTTCGTGCAAATATGAACACTCCTCCTCTCCCACCCTTCCAATCCCTCAACCCGCCCCTATAGCTCCCCAAGGAGTAGAAATTGTTAGAATGGAGAAACCTCCAGTTGATAGAATTTGAAAGTAAGGGGTCGAGGAATTTCAATCGAATATAAATAATGACCTAGAAAGGGCAGACTTCTGGTTAGAAAATATCATTAGGGTATTTGATGAGTTGTCTTGCACACTAGAGGAGTGCATAAAGTGTGTAGTGCCACTCCTACGAGACTCGGCTTACCAATGCTAGAACACCCTTGTGTCGGTTGTACCGAGGAAGAGGATAACTTGGGAATTATTTTAGGAGTTCCATAAAAAGTATATTAGCTAGAGGTTTATAGACCAGAAAAAGAAGGAATTTATCGAACTGAAACAAGGCCGAATAACTGTAATATAGTATGAGCGTGAGTTTGTGAGGCTCAACAAATACGTTAGGGAGTGCGTATCTACTGAAGCCATCATGTGTAAGAGATTTGAGGACGGATTGAATGAAGACATTCGGCTTTTTGTTAGTATCCTAGAATTAAAGGAATTTGTGGTGCTAGTTGAGAGAGCATGTAAGGCCGAAGAATTGGCCAAAGAGAACAGAAGGGTTGATATTGAGTCTCGAGACTCAAAGAAAAGATAGTTGGGAAAATCATTTCAGTCATCATCCAAGAAATTGAGAGAATTCACTACCTGATCAAATGCTTCAGCGGGATTTTTGAGTAGAAATAAAAATAAGCAGTACACAGCGTTTAAAGCTCAAACCACTTCAACTACGAGTGTTGGTAGTGCTCGACCAAATAAACTGGAGTGTTCACAGTATGGTAGATGACATTTCACTAAGTGCTAAGAAAATGATAGAGGTTGTTTCAAGTACGATTCGTTAGACCACTTCATTTGAAACTGTCTTGAGATGGATGAGAAAGACAGAAAGCAAGATGTGCGAGCGAGTAATGCTCCTTCTAGAGGTAGACCACAGAAGAACCCAGGAAGTAGGGCTAGCAGTAGAGGTGTGCCTAGAGATCCCACTATGAGATCAGCAGGTAAAGCTCCTACAAGAACTTATGCCATTTGCGCTCGCGAAGAGGCTTCATCCCTAGATGGGATTACGGGTACTTTTTCTCTTCACGATATCTTTCTTGTTGCTTTGATTGATCCAAGGTCTACCCATTCGTATGTTTGTATAAAATTGGTGTCTAGTATGAATATGCATGTGGAGTCTACCGAATTTATGGTAAAAGTGTCAAACCCTTTAGGCAAGCATGTGCTAGTTGATCAAGTGTGTAGAAATTGTCCTTTAACAATTAGCGGTCATTATTTTCTGGCTAATTTTATGTTGTTACCGTTTGATGAATTTGACGTGATTCTTGGTATGGACTGGTTAGTAGCTCATGATGTGATAGTAATTTGTAGGAGAAAATTTATTGAACTAAAATGTGAAAATAGGGATATCCTTCGGGTTGAATCAAGTGAATTGGATAGCTTGCTTGTAGTGATTTCTTCTTTGGCAGCTGGGAAATGTATAAGAAAAGGGTATGAGTCTTATATTGCATTTGTGTTGAATACTCAAGTGTTAGAAGTAAAAATTGAGTCAGTGCCAGTGGTATGTGAGTATCTGAATGTGTTTCTAGAGGAGTTACCTAGATTGCCTCTAATTAGGGAAATTGAGTTTGCTATTGAGTTAGTCTTTGGAACGGCACCTATTTTGATTGCCCCATATAGGATGGCTCCGACGGAGTTAAAGGAGTTGAAAATTCAGTTGCAAGAGTTAACGGATAAAGGTTTCGCGAGACCTAGTTATTTGCCGTGGGGTGCTCTGTTACTTTTTTATGAAAAAGAAAAATGGTTCAATGAGATTATGTATAGACTACCGACAGCTCAACAAGGTTGCAGTTAAGAACAAGTATCCTTTGCTAAGGATTGACGATTTATTTGACCAATTGAAGGGAGCCACAGTGTTTTCTAAGATAGACCTGAGGTCCGGTTATTACCAGCTAAGAGTTAAGGAACAAGATGTACTGAAAACTGCATTTCAGACGAGGTATGGCCATTATGAGTTCCTTGTTATGCCCTTTGGCTTAACGAATGCTCTTGCAGTATTTATGGATTTAATGAACCGTATTTTTCGACCATACTTGGATAAGTTTGTAGTTGTTTTTATTGATGATATATTAATTTATTCTCGTGATGAATGTGAGCATGCGGAACATTTGAGAACTATTTTACAAACTTTAAAAGATAAGCAGTTGTATAGAAAAAGTGAATTTTAGCTTCGAGAGGTCAGATTCTTGGGCTACATTGTGTCGGGTGATGGAATTAGAGTTGACCCAAGAAAGATATCGGCTATTGTTGAGTGGAAACTGCCGAGGAATGTGTCAGAGATTAGAAGCTTTTTGGGCTTAGCTGGATACTACAGATGGTTTGTTAAAGGATTCTCCATCATTGCTATATCGATGACGATGTCAAGTTCGAATGGAAAGAGAAGTGCCAACAGAGTTTTGAAAAACTAAAAGCATTATTGATTGAAGCTCCAATTCTAGTGCAACCGGAACCAAGAAAAGAATTCATGGTGTATAGCGATGCATCCTTAAATGGATTGGGATGCATGCTCATGCAAGAAGGCAAGGTAATAGCATATGCCTCAAGACAGCTAAAGCCACATGAGAAAAACTATCCGACACACGATTTAAAGCTGGCTGCCATTGTGTTCGCATTGAAGATATGGAGACATTATTTGTATGGCGAGAAATGTGGGGTATTCACTGACCATAAAAGCCTAAAGTATTTGATGACTCAAAAGGAGTTGAACCTACGACAACGGAGATGGTTAGAGTTGATAAAGGATTATGAGTTGATAATTGACTATCACCCTGGAAAGGCAAACATAGTCGCCGATGCTTTGAGTAGGAAGTCATTGTTTACCTTGAAGGCTATGAATACCCAGTTGTCTATGACTAATGATGGTTCAATCATAGCAGAGTTTAGAGCTAGACCGATGTTTCTGCAAGAGATTTGTAAAGCTCAGAAAAGTGATAAAGAGTTACAACCCAAGATAACTCAGTGCGAGACTGGTATTGAATCAGATTTTCGGATTGGTACCGACGGTTATTTGATGTTTTGAGATAGGATCTGTGTACCTAAGGATGAAAAGCTTATTTAGAAGATTTTGTAAGAGGCCCATAATGGTTGTTTGTCTATCCATCTGGGTAGTGTGAAATGTATAATGACTTGAAGAAAATGTATTGGTGGTCGGGAATGAAAAGGGACTTCTCAGAGTTTGTCTCTAAGTTTTTAATTTGTCAATAAGTAAAAGCCAAATACCAAGTACCTTCGGGTTTACTTCAGCCTGTGATGGTTCCCGAGTGGAAATGAGACCGTATTACCATGGATTTCGTGTCTGGATTGCCGTTGACACCAAGGAAGAAAGACACTGTATGGGTTGTGGTCAATAGATTAATAAAGTTAGCTCATTTTATTCCTGTGCGTACCGATTATTCACTTGAGAAATTGGCTTATTTGTTTGTTTTCGAAATTTTAAGACTTCACGGAGTGCCCTTGTCGATTATTTTAGATAGAGATCCAAGATTCACATCATAATTTTAGAAAAAGTTGTAAGAAGCGTTGGGAACAAAACTGAATTTTTGCACCGTTTTCCATCTGCAAACTGATGGCCAATCGGAGAAGGTAATTCAAATTCTTGAAGACATGTTACGGTGTTGTGTTCTCGAGTTTTTTAAGTCAGTTGGGAAAAATACTTACCATTGGTAGAGTTTGCCTACAATAATAGTTATCAGTCGAGTTTGAAAATGGCGCCTTATGAGGATTTGTATGGGCGTAAATGCCAAACGCCTTATATTGGACCGAACTTAGAGAGGATCAAATTCACGGGGTTAACTTAGTCAAAGAGACCGAAGAGAAAGCACAAGTGATTCGCGACTGTTTGAAGGCTACCTCGGATAGACAAAAATCCTACGCAAATTTGAAATGGAAAGAAATTGAGTTTCAAGTCAGTGATAAGGTGTTTTTGAAAGTATCCCCGTGGAAGAAAGTCTTCTGATTTGGTAGGAAAGCCAAATTAAGTCTACGGTTTATTGGACCTTATGAGGTGATTGAGAAAGTTGGGCTAGTGGCATATCGATTAGCCTTGCCAACCGAATTAGAGAAGATTCATAATGTATTCTATGTGTCTATGTTACGCCGTTACCGCTCTAACCCTTCGCACGTGATTTCACCAGCAGAGGTTGAGATTCGATCTATGGTGAAGAGCCTATTAAGATTTTGGCTTGGGAGGTTAAGTAATTGAGGAATAAGGGTATAGCACTTGTGAAGGTATTATGGCTTTGACATATGGTTGAAGAGGCCACATGGGAGCCCGAGGAGGCTATGAGAGACCAATACCCAACTTTTTCACTAGTAAGATTTTCAGGGACAAAAATCCCTAAGGGGGTAGAATTTAACAACCCGATTTTAGGCCTAGTTAGAATAGTGGTTACGGAACGACTAATCTGAGGTCAGAGAGATTATTTTTAATATTTTTTTATGTGTTATAGCATGATTATATGAGTGCATGAAAATATTGGTGAATTAATTTTAGCGATTGCATGCTTAATTTTGAGAAAGAACTAAATCGCGTAAAGTGCGAAAGTGTTGTTCTACAAGCTAAATGTCTTAAATAGCTATGGAACCTTAAAGTAGAGGCCCTTATTGAGTAAAAAGACCAATAAAATTAGTAGTGGCTGGACATGGAATTCAAAAATCTTGAGTGGTCAATGTTTGGTGGCATTAGGGGACTAAATGAATAAAATAAAATAAAACAAAGAAAAGTTATCATTTTTTTTCATCTTCTTCCTCTTCCACCGAAAATTTCAGCAAGAATAAGGGTTTTGAAGCTTAAAAATTTCAGCCACTTGGTTTCTTTACAAGTAAGTGATTTTGATGGCCATTCTTGATGATTTTTGTACTTTTAGGACCCTTGTAGCATAAGCTAACTAATGGGGATGCTATGTTGAAAATTGGTTGACAGTGTAGGGTTTTTCCATGAGGGTATTTATGTTGCTTGCTGAAATTTTATGGAAGAAAATGAATCTTGGTTGTTCAATAAACAACTTTTGTGAAAGGATTTTCATGGAAAAATCATAAAATGGACCTTTTTGTAGAAGTTGTAAAATATATGGTAATTGTATGAAATAATTGAAATTTGAGCTGCCATAAGAGTAATAAAGGTTCGGCTAGGCTTGGTTAATGAGGAAATTTTATGAAAATCGATTTATGAGCTAAAGGGTAAAATCGTAATTTTGTGAAAGTCTAAGGGCAAAATAGTCATTTTGCCAATATATGAATTGTGGAATGTCTCGATTAACGTAATGACTAAATGAGTGAATTTTAACATTATAGATCAAGAAATACAGAATCCAGACCTAGACCGTGGAAAAGCCAAGCTAGTGGACTAAATCTAACTTGTCGCCCATATTTTGTATATCGAGGTAAGTTGTACGTAAATAATACAACTCTATTGTTAATATGCATTGAACAATTGATATTGCATAACTTGTTTGATTATTGTTATGAATAAGCATGATAAAATTGATGTGGTAAACTCTCGGTTGAACCTTAAGAATAGATCGAATATCTGTGCCATGAGATTGGGCTATATGTGAGCTAGTGTAAGACCATGTCTGGGATATGGCATCGGCTTTGAAATGAGAGCTAGTGTAAGACCATGTCTAGGACATGGCATCAGCCTCAATATGTGTCAGTGTAAAACCATGTCTGGGACATGGCATCGACACCGATAGATGGGAGCTAGTGTAAAACCATGTCTAGGACATGGCGTCAGCCTCGTTGTGTAAGCCAGTGTAATACCATGTCTGGGACTTGGCATCGACATTTTACCCTTTGTATGAGGCTTATCAGATATCCTATAGTATTCTAAATTGTAACAGTCTGGTTTAGACCCTAGTCAGAATAATGGTTTCGGGACACATATTTGAGTCAGAAAAATATTTCAATATTATTTTTCGTGCCTATAGTATGTGATTTAGCATGTGTGAAAGTCTCGTATGAAAATTTGATCAATTGAGTGCTTACTTTGCAAAAAGGACTAAACCACAAAAAATGCAAAATTGTCCTTCTATTTGATTAATGACCGAATTGACGTATCTTTATAATTATGAAGTCCTTATGATGTTAATGGGCCATTGGTTGGATAAATAGACATTAATGGCCTCGATTAATGTGAATTATATGTTTATTTATAAAAACAAAAAATGATGTATTAAATGAATTAAAATAAAAAAAACATGAAAATAAAGGCCATTATCATCCATCCACAGCTTTGTTCATTCGACCATTGTCAAGTACAATTAGGTATGTGTTTTTGATCGGTTTTTGATAATTTTTATGTTTTTGTGATTGTTGTTTAGCATACTATCAAGCCCATGTCTCAATTTTTGAATTTGATGAAGATTTTGTAATGTGCCATTGATGAATTTGTGATCTTTATGATGATAGTTGGTGAATTATGAAAGATATGTGATAGATTAAAATGTTTTGTAATGGAATTTTTGATGAATTTGAGTAAATTGGGATAATTTGTGAAAATGATATTTTCAAGGATTAAAATGTAAAATAAATGAAATATGTAGGCTTATTTAAGCTAGAGGAAAATTCGGCCTAGCATGTGTAAAGTGAGATTATGCATATTTTGTGATTTTGTGAAATTGGGACTAAAATGTCAAAATGTAAATTATGAGGGCTAATTTGTAAAATGCCCTAAATATGTGTTTATGGATTGATTTGAATGAATGTGAGATTGAATGAATTAAATTTGAATGTTTTTAGATCAAGAACCAAAGAAAACGAAATTAGATCGGGGAAAGTCGAAAATCGTTGAGTAATCATTTTCATCCGTCCAAATCTGAACAAGGTAAGTCAATATACAAATAAATGTGCTAAATTGAGTTATTATTGCTTATATGATGTTTGAATTGTTTTAAATGGCTATGAGAGCCGAATGTGTGAAATTTTGAGATAATTCCGATAATTCGACAACGTCTTAAAAGCCCCGTACGAACCTAGGAATAGTTAGGATACATATGTCATGACATAAGATTTCGATATGTGATTTTGTGTAAGACCACATCTGGGACGTTGGCATCGATTTTAGATTTACGTGTAAGACCATGTCTGGGACATCAGCATCGTATTTGATTTCGTGTAAGACCCTATCTGGGACAGTGGCATCGATATTTGATTACATGTAAGACCACGTTAGGACACTGGCATTGTACGAGTTTTCCAAGCTATCCGCGTATCCTATTTTATTTCGAATGGTTCAACGGGCATTTTGAGAAATGAATGAGTATATCAATGTTCATCCAATTCAGGTACGTTTGAATTGTATATGAAATTTGACAATGAGAGGTAAGTATATGTGCACTTGTGGCTATGTGATAAATGAATGAATTTGATGAGAAAAAGATGTGTTATATGCAAGTGAGCTATGTCTATAATTGAACTATATGAGAAATGTGAATTTGATATTGTGTTATGCCTTGAGATTCATGTATTATTTGGATTAAAATAGAGTTATGTAATAAGTTTATTTGTATATGGCTTACTAAGCTTTCAAAAGCTTCCTTTTTTTTTGTGTTTACATTGTTTTATAGATATCGAAACTATCGGAAGCTTGGGGATCGTTGAGGATCATCACCACACTATTGAACTTTGTTTTGGTACTTTTTGAAAATGTGAATATTGAATTATGGCATGTATAGGCTAGAAGTATTTGGATATGTTTTGAAATGTATATATGTTATACCATGTGATATGGCTAGCTTATGGTTGCAAATATGGTTTAGTTTTTGTATGGAATATGTGACGAAAAATGGTACAATTTGATGTTTATGAATGACCAAAAGAAATGGTCAATTTGATATGTGCTTAGTTGTGAATTTGGTATAGTTTTGACTTGAAATGAGATGGATTATAATGAGTTAGGTAACAACTTTTTTAGTATGTATTTGGCTTATGATTTGGTATGATTTGGTTTGATCATTGAGTAGGAATGTGAATGAGGAATATATATTATGAATTATACATGTTTTGGTTGAGAAATTGGCTAAAAATGTGGTACAATTGGTGCATATTTGATACTTGTAGGGAGGACCCAAAATGGGTGGCTATTTGGCCTTATAAATGGCCTATTTTGCACCCACACGGGCAGGGACACGGGCATGTGTCTCTGCCATGTCGCTCGAAGGCCAATTCAAATTGAGCCTGGGCAGGGCACACGGGTGTGTGGTTGGTCGTGTGACCCAAGTCAGTATACCCTCTAGTTTTTACATGGCCTGGAACACGATATAATTGGCCTCGATACAGTAAAGGCCACAAAACCCTTATAATATGTATGAAGGGCAGCAACCCTAGTACACTAGGGTGGTCGTCCCTCTCTCCTAATTTAACTAGAAGATTGATTTTTCTATTAAATAAGTATTATTTGTATTCTACTAATTCAACTAGGGTTCCTCTATCTCTCCTTATAAATAGATGTCACTAGTAGGGCTAAAAACATAAGTTGTAACACCCTTAACCCGTATCCGGTTGCCGGATTGGGGTTACGAGGTATTACCAAACTAAACACTACACCTACGCAGTCACATAATCACATAAGTCATATTTGAGTATTTTTATTTATTTATAAATCATACGATATCGAGTTACACAACATTTACAAATCACATTTCAAAGTTTAATCAATTTCATAACAATTGCAAGTATCACATTTTATAAGTCAATAATCATGATACCGAGATATGCCAATAATCCCTAGAACACATCAAAACATTTATTTCCATAATAGCACTCGTGCACTTAGTAAAACTAAATCATATTCGGTATTAACAAAATAGCACCATGACCAAAATATCATTACTTAGATTCATTATAAACTTCTTGCTTTACAAAAGCCCAATATCACTATTCTTTTGGTCATTTTAAAAAGGGTCTTAGTCAAACATATACAATACTAAACATCTATGGCTCATTGGCATAATACATCAAGTAACAAATAACATATGACATATGATAGACTAATTTCCATATCAAATACCAAATAATCAATCTATAATTTAAATATATCTCACGCATACACCTATATATATAACTTGAACATCAATAAGGTTCACTAATATTCAACAGATATCATGATCAAATTATTAACTTAACATAACCAATTCATGTCATATAACAGTCCAACGCTCCTACATTACCCGAATATAGTCATTCATAAAATCAAATACATTTCACACACGACATGAATTTTAACAAGGTCCAATTATACATATACATGGCCGAATTATCAATTAATCCTTTTTACTACCTAATACAACACTTATCCGAATACTTTACCTACCATAGTACATCATATAACACCATTTCAACTTTAAACATTAATCACGTATGCATAGTCACCAAATCACATCATACATATAACACTTATATATATGTACATATCATGACCAAATCATCAAGGCAAACATATCCATCATTGATCAAAACTCCAAACCAAACTTAACTTAACAATTAAGCCATTTTCGCATGGCTTATTATAATTACAAGACCACAAATCCAACATAACACATTCTAGCTTATACATGCCATAGTCTCAAATTTCAACTTATAAAAATACCGAAGGCGGTCGATAGTGTGACAAACTCCTCTAACGATTCCCGAGCCCGCAATTTGAATTCAAGATCTATAAAACAGAATAACAAAAACACACAGAGTAAGCGAACTACGCTCAGTAAGTCTTAAGCAATTTAAATAATTCAAATGAAAAATCAAACACCTCAAACAAGTCGAATCGTACTATTAACATTATACTTTAACACAAATAAGTCACTTGGCTGAATGCTATTATTTTCTATTTAGCATAATATTAATAAACTTTTCATACCCAAAATAACACTATCTCAATTATATTTACATTCAAACATTTATGCACTCGTGACTTGGACTCAACCTTAACAACCAACTTCATTCATTTGGCCGATTATAGAAGATCAATTATATTATAATATGTATACACATCTATTTGGCCGAATTTCAAAGCCAAACAGCCCTTATAATTTAGCTCACACACACACAATTACCTAAGTGCACATATTATAAAATAATTTCATGTACATATGCTAATTAAAAGGCCGATTATTCAATACTCATATATGTATATAATTGAAGCTTTTTCCATAACACTCACAAGGCTGAATATCCACATGAGCAATTTAACCAATGTCATTCAACTTTCAGAGCCAAATATTATTATAATTTCAAATATACTATCACATGTTTATACAAGCTCACAAAACCAATTTAACTTCATATATCATCATCACTCATTTGGCCAAATAAGCAGGATCAAATGTCTCATCACGTAAATACTTACCCTTATGGCCAAATATACAAGGTTCAATATATCATCTCATAAATACTTACCCATATAGCTGAAAATACAAGATCCAATAATGCCTCATATATGTACGTACCTATGTAGCCAAACACTCAAGTTCAATATAATATCACATATGTACATACCTATATGGCCGAATTTACAAGGTCATTTAGCTCAATTCACTTGCTCAATTTCCACATCAACATGAAATCTTATATGCATAAGCTTGAAAATAAATCACAACATAAAATTTGTTAGGCACAAGCCTGAATCACACACTGGCACAAAGCCTACTAGGCATAAGCCTGAATTATACACCGGCACAAAGCCTGCTAGGCATAAACCTGAATTATACACCGGCACAAAGTCTGCTAGACCCAAGGTCTGATCTTTATTCACTGGCACTAAGCCTGCTAAGCACAAAGCCCAATCATGTCACCAGCACAAAGCTTGCTAGACTCAAAGCTCGAGTACCATTCTTATAAAGTGGTCTCGCACATAATTCATATAACAAAAACTCCACATATTCCATATTGATCATACAGACTTTTAAATGATATAGTTCAGTCGAATTAACTTCAAATTCAGTATTTTTATGCTTAACCATATTTGGCTTTTTTTTTTATGAATCATAGATTTCAAAACAACATATTAAACTAAGTTATATTCAAGATAAATGATATTTAATTGCTTAAAAACTTACCTTGGACGATGAAAAACGGAACAGGATGATTAGTCGATAACTTTAGCTTTTCCCCGATCCAATTTTGATTTCTTTAATTCTTGATCTAAACATATTCAAATTAAGCTCATTTAAACATATTTTCATTCAATTTAGTCCAAAAACACACAAATGGGAAAATTACCATTTTACCCCTGACATTTACAATTTTTACAATTTAGTCCTTAATGCACAAAACACAAATTTTTGCAAAATTAATCACATCTAGAGTAAGCCGAATACCCCTAGTGCCCAAATAAGTCTATATTTTTCACCAATTTCACATTTGAGTCCCCCCACATTTTTATTTTTACAATTAAGTCATAATTACTCAAAATCATCAAAAATTCCTTTATAATATATCTTAACCCAATCCATATCTTCCATAATTCATCATCAAACCATAAAAATCACAAGCTCTCATCAATGGCAAAATTCAAAATATTCATCAAAATCAAAAATCAAAGCTTGGGTTTTGTAGTACTCGAAGCAACGATCTCAAAAACATAAAAATTATCAAAAATTGACTAAAAACGAACCTTGAATCAAGCTTGGGAGATGGCCAAACCTTTGTTCTTTTCTTTCTTAGTTGATATTCGGTCAAGAGAATAATGAAATAATGCTTGTTTTTAATTATCATATATTATAATATATACAAACACATTACTAATACATGTTTTCCTATTATACCCTTTAAAAATCATTAACTAAAACTTATATAGTCCATAGCACATGCACATGGCTTCCACTCATAACTCATATTATATACATATAATTATATACATTTTATTATTATAATATATATATATATATATATATATATACATATCTAATAAGAAAACATATTTAATTATCTAGTGTCGTCCACTAGTATATAAAATTTGGGCTTTTTGCATCATGAATACTTCCACTTAAGAAGCCATTATCAATGCAATCCTTACAATTAAAACTAGCTAGTTTTCAATTTATGCGATTAAGTCCTTTTATTAAATCGGACACCCAAACGACAAAATTAAATTACAAAAATTTCACAGATATAAATTCACACATAATAAACACATAAATAATTTTCAAATATTTTTTTCTGACTTGGATTCGTGGTCCCGAAAACCACTATTCCGATTAGGGTTTAAATCAGGCTGTTACATAAGTTTTGTACACAACTTTGAGATATTATTATCCTGCCCGAAAATAGTGAGAATTTATTTTCTAAGTATAAATTCTATTTTCCAGGAATAATAATTCTACTAGTTTCTATAAGAGAGAGAGAGAGAGAGATTTACTTTCCTACTAAAAGTAAGAAAATTAATTTTGATTTTGCATTTGATTCATAATTGTTTGAGCCCACACTCGAAGCTATTAATGGTACAAGAATAATAGAGAAGGTCATTCGGTTGAAAGCCAAGAATGTTAAGGATCCGTCTAGCACAAAACATAGGTACTTTTAAGGAAAAATTTGTTGCTATAAATATCACAAACCGATTTGGTTTTCAAATTTTTATTTTTCTGTTGTGCAAGAAAATCGTTTTTGAGTTGAATTCTTTTCCCAACATCACTATCTACAGTGAATGCATTTTTCTCGCTAAGTACAAAAGATGACTTACAAATTAAATTAATTTCTTTGAATTGTTATTTATTTGATTATAAATAAATAATTGAAGTTCAAAGTGAGAATTGAATTAACTCACCATCATAATTTTATTGAATGGAAAAATTAAATATATTTCATTATAGATTCTAATACAGTAAAGTTACATGACTTTAACGAAAATAGAATTTGATTGAGAAAATAATTTAATTAGATAGATTTATTTATTTAATTGATTAAATAAATAATATTTGAGAAATAGAAAAACAATTATTTAGTTGGTTAAATTATATGTATTAGTTAAAAGTCTAAATAACACATATAATTGTACTTAGTACACGAGAGGAGTCGAACGTGCCCATCCCAAATTAGAAGGGTGACAAACCTTAGCGCTCATTAGTGTGTGTTGCTTTCCCTTAGTATTCCATATAAGAGAATATTATATTGTTTTATTAAATTATAACTATTTAATTACTCATTATTTAAGTAAAACTATTGTAGCTTTTTTCCTATAAATAAGAACTATGAGATGGCACACATCAATTCAGTGTCGTTACTTTATCAGAAAATAGTAACAATTTATTTACATAATAAATTTTATTTCTACTAAATTCAAGAGTTTTTCAATTTTATTAGAGAAATTAACTTCCTCTTTGAAAGTTAATCAATGTTTTCATTTTGTGCATTCAATTTGTGTTGTTTGAGCACATACTCAAAGTTAACTAGAGTTCAAGGATAGCAACATTTGATAAAAAGTTGGTAAACGACTTAAAACACCTCCCTAAAAACTCATGTAATGATTTGATTTAAAGTTTATAACTTTTAAATACCATAAAGTTCAATTTTCTTAGTAAACTTTTGCTATGTTCATATTTTGTTAAACCTTTTTTGGGGTAAGCTTTAGCTTTGTTCTTTTCTTACCGTGAAAAGGTTTTTTATGGCAATGACTAGTCAATTGAGCTATGCCATGGACAATGCCATGGACAACTGTTACATCTTTCTTAGTAATGCTAGTTCTGTTTGGGTTGGCTAAAGTTCATCCCGCTAGTTTGGAGCTACTATTGTTATTTATTTATTTATTTATTTATTATGTTCGTTATGATAAATTTTGAGGGGCTTGAAAGCACGTGGTCTTGGTGTACGACCCGTGACTTTAGTTTATGTTTTTGGACTAAAAGCAATGGTCCATAATCATTATTGTCTTCTAGGGCTCGATCTGTTAAGTTTGGTTTCATGATTCCACCCTCTACAACGCCATCTTCCATTGACGTGGACCTTGGTTGGCTTGAGCCTTTGTTGCTTCTGGGAGCTTATTCTTTTTGATACAAGTCTTTCCTGTGCCCCATTTTGCCATAGCTGAAGCACAAGCTTTGTATTCCTTTATATACCACACATTATTTCTGACCTTCCACATTAACAAATCTAACCAGGGGGTCATCAAGGTTCATTTGCAAACAAGCCTTAGCAAAACGACTTCTTTTCTCCAGGCTAGCGGCATTATCAATCTTGAGAAGTCTACCAATCTTTTAGTGAGGATTGTTGGGTCGTAATATTCAATGGGAAGTTCTGGAAGTCTTTCCCAGGGAAGTTTGATTGTCAAAAACTTTCCGTTTATGAACCAAGGGCCATTATTTTTATTACATTATCATAATCTTGGCCGTACATAAACTTGACAAGGTAGAAACCATACCCCAAGTCTATGAGTTCCATCATACCCGAGGGTTTCCATAGTTGATTTATCTTGAAGCTCAAATCCTCAAAACCTATGCTTTTTCCAAAAACTAATAATGAGAGTTTTGGACCATTTCTTCCTAATGTTTGCTATCTTTTCCTTTGTTAGACTAACGGCTATTGTCGAGCTGTCTTCATGGTGGTGTTCATGGTTTTCATCTTCATACTCTGAAGCCATATTTGTGTCCCCCTCTTCCGAGTCTTCAAATACTTATCCGTAAAAGCTATTATTCTCCCTCGTGAGAGTGTCCATGTAGGAGATAACTTGCCTAGTAGTGGGTCAAGAGAATATTTGCAAAGCATAAATGACCTAAATGTGATGCACTTCATCAAAAGAAAGTACTAGCAATAGTTGTTTTTTTCTCTAAAACAAGATATTAAAACATTCATTTTTTTTTCTCTACTCAATTTCTTTTTAATTTTTTTATTCGTTTTAGTGTTTATATTAAGAGATTATGACTACCATTCTTAATAATATTATCTTCAAGTAAATTGATATTTTCTATTTAAGTGTAAAATATAATTTACCATTACACTAATATTTCTAAAAGATTTTATTCAAATATTAAAAATAAAAAATATATATTGTTATTGAGAGGAGATTAGTCTCAAACCCTCAATAAAAAATATTATCCCACTTGAGGGTTTTATTTCTTCTAAAAATCATTTTAATTAATATAGATACAAGTTTTACAAAAAAAATCCAACTATCAACTAAAACTTTATATGTTTTACCTTAAACATACTTAGTAGCACATGACTAAACCAAATTGTCACATTCACTAACAAATGCCACGTGGTAAAAATATAGTCGGTACCTAAAACAATAATTTAGAAAATCGTACTCGGAAAAGGGTAGTAATGAAGGATAATTTTTGCCAAAGCAAAAATGAAAAACCTTAATCACTCAAGCCTTTTCCCATAATAAATCCGACATATCATGCGCCTTGTGTCGGCCTTTACGGGCTCTGACCAACATGTCGACATTGTCGCTTAATTCAACGGCCCAAATTACTTGTTACGTTCTATTGGATCTTGGCCATTTAGTTCAGTTTTTCTACAAGGGGTGGGTCAAAGTCAAACATGGTTAACAGGTACATCATGCGTGTACTGTACCATCACACGTGTGACAGGATGTCCAGGTGTATAAATGGACGGCTTGGTTTGCTTTCGTGAAATGGAAGGATGTGCTTTTTGCATGACTACTTTCTTCTCTTCTTTTGAGAGCACCAAAAGCTTTTGGTCATTACACATTGTTTTAAACTTGAGGGGTTCGGCTTATGGCTAAGTTTCATGCGATGCTTAGAGGTGTAGATGGATCACATAGGTTGGGTTTAACTAAAATTTGGCATTACAAATTAGAAAACCAATGCATAAAATTTGATTAGAAATAAACATGCAATGAGATGAACTGCAGTGAAGAGCTGGATCAAATTTGAAGCTCTTTCTATTGTTGTCATTGGAACTAGTGTTAGAGTAAGTTCAGTCAATGCTTTTCTTCTTAGTAAAACATTATTACATGTTAAGGTAATTTATCTTACTCACATCACAGTTGATATATTGCATAAATTATATTTTCTTCTGAATTAATATGCATCCTTTTGGATTCTATAGTATTAAATGATTATATCCAATATTACTACAACATAACATAAAACATCAAGTTTATATAGTATCCAAATAATAATAATAATAATTGATTCTTCAATTTTATTTTTATAGGTTTTGAATTTGAATTAAATAATTCGATTTTATTATTAAAATTTGAGATAATATTTGATATATTGTTACTGGAATTTTTAGACTCTACAAATAAAGTTAGGAGTTAACAAATGTCTAATAGGGTAGAAAAAATAGCTAATTTTTTAAAGTTGCTTGTGCAATTAATGTACAAAATACCAATCCTTTAAATTTTGTAACTACAAATATGTTTTTACAAATATTTCGATATTTGAGTTGAGCTTTTTTCGAAGCTCGACTCGAATTGAAGAATGAGCCTATATTTTTACTCAAACTCATTTTTCATTTTTATCTATTTGTCCAAACTCTCATATTTCCCACGAATAATTCGACCTTTGAATAAATTTAATTAACAATTCGTTCATTATTTTGAAAGTTTATTATTCCAACCAATATGGATTATTGAATTTCATACTTATTTTAATTCAACTTTTAAATTATTATTGTCAACTTAATTATTAATGGATGTTGAAATACTAATTTAGATTTCATACAAAATATATTTAAAATATGTGATTATTATATAAATAATTTGGATTTTTTCGTTACACAAATATGTAGTTGTTTTAAAATATAGCTAGACTATCTTCTTTTTTGGATTAAAGTAAAAAATATATATATCCTTAGTAAAAAATCATAAAAACAATTAAACCCTTATAAAAATTTACATTCAATTAAGCTCTCAATTATTTAAAAAATTAATTAATTCATTCATTTTTAACCGATTTGATTATTAATGAAAATTAATAAAAATACACATTCATAAAGAATCTAAATAAAAAAATGTTCAAATTTATCTAAATGTGGATATCCATTTATCTAAATTCATTCTAAATAAGTATAAAGTTGTAAAAGATTATAAGAATTATAAAAATATAGAAATTATTAAAAATTAGGGTAAATGCAAAAGGATAAAAGGCAAAAATCATAAAAAAAGATTTCACCATATTTTAGCCGATATATATCATCACCTGTCGTTTTAACCTGCAGCTGAAGGAGTCATATTCATATATATATATATATATATATATATATATGATTTTTGTTAAATGATAATTTTTAAAATAATTTTTATAATTTTTTTTACAATTTTTCACTCATTAAAAATAAATCTAGATAAAAGGATGTTGAGATTCAAATAAACTTTGATGTTATTTTTTTATATTCAATCTAGATGTACATTTTGATTAGATTTTTTATATTTTTTATTATTTTTTTAGAATGTTAGAATTTTTTTATATATTTTTATTTTTATTTTTATTTTTTGCTAATGTGGCATGCCATTCAAATTGGGCAAATTAGTCAATGATTGTTAATGGTCAAGCTGGTCAATAACGATTTATGTTAACGAAAGAGACCAATTAATTTTTTTGAGATCATTGGAGAATTAATTGGATGAACATTTTTCATAAAGACTTAATTAATTTTCTAATATATTTTAGTAAAAGTTTTTTTTAACCTTTTAGTTTTTTTTTTTCTAAAACAAATGTTCAACTTAGCTTCTACAAACCATAGGCATATCATGTTTAACATTTGATTAAGTGTTTAAGATATGCTCCATATTAGATTGGAGCTAGCATCAAATGCCCAAGTTGATAGCTAGACTGACGAAATGGCCTAATTGATTTAATATTGATACTTTGATGACTCAATTAGAATATTATAAATTTTGGAGACTAATTTAAATTTTTGACTATAGTTTAGAGATATATGGTGCAATCCAAATTTCTCAAAAACTAACATTAGAGTTCTAATTGGTCATGCATTTTCTAATCTAATTTTTTTTCACCATATTGTGTGCATACTTCTCTTTAGATAGGAAAATAAGTTAACTCCCCTTACCATGCTCATTTCAAATTCAGATTGCATAATTTTCACAAACTCTTTTTTACCCTTTTGAAAGGTTAAGCCAAAGATGATATCATTTACCTAAATTTAGGCCGCACTAATAGTATCTTTCTACTTCAAAATAAATAAGGTCTTATCAACATTCCCCTTTTGGTAACCTCGTTGAAATACAAACATGAAAGTCTCTCATTCCATGCCCTATGTAACTCCCTCATCCATCTTTGTCACTAGATTAGGGTTACAAAGTATTATTGTAATAGCCCAAATTAGGGCTTAAACGGAACGGTGGTTTCGAGACCACGAATCCTACATAGAACAATTTATTCCGATTAAGTTTTAAGGTTTAATGTGTGATTGAATGTATGAGTGAAAATTTAGTGAATAAATTTTACCAATAAAGTGCCCGATTGAGCGATAGGACTAAATTGTAAGAAATTCAAAATATGTGTTCTAAAAGCATTGAGTATGAAATTGAAATGGAATTATAAACTAGAGGTCCTTATTTAGTAATTAGACCATTTTATGGTAAGATGGACAAAAATACCCTTGGAAGGAAAATTTTGTAAAGAAGGCCATTAAGGGTATTTTGGTCATTTGGTTATTAAATGAAATAAAAAGGGAAAATAAGGTCAAAAAAAATGTCCATCTTCCTCCCTTAGTGCCGAAAATTGGAGAGCATCCATAGTAAGTGACTCTTAGCCCCGTTTTTCATGTTCTTCATATTTTTTAGATCCTCGTACATTGACCTAGCTTTCTATACTACTATTTTAAGCTAGGATTCATGTTTAAAAATTTAAGCATATGTGACATGGAAGCATTTTGATATTTATTGGTGGAAAATGATAGCTTAAATTGTAGTAAACAACTTTTGCTAGGTGATTTTTCATGAAAATGTATTTAGGGACTAAAATGCAAAAGTTGTAAAATATGTGCATAAATTGTGAATCATTGAAAATTTTGGGCTATTATAGACATAGGAATATGTTCAGCTAGGCTTGGAAATGTAGAAAAATTGATACATTTCATTTTACGAGCCTAGGGACTAAATTGTAAAAATTAAAAAAGTTAAGGCATAGGATGATGTTGTGCGCAATTGAGTAATGTGGATATTGAATGAGTTAAATTTGATGTTATAGATCAAGAACAACATGAAAATGACCTTGATCGAGGGAAAGGCAAGGTGCCGGATTAAAATCGAAAAGATTAGCACAATTGTACCGAGGTAAGTCATATATGTAAATAATGAGTTATTTTTAATTACTATGTTTAATTAGTTTAATTATTTTGACATTCTAAAATTTTTATACTGAAATATTGATATTGGATGTGATAAACTGATAAGAGATGAAAAGTCCTGGTTAAACCTTTGGAATCATTAGGATATGAGTGACATGTCACTAGGAACCCTTCGACCGCTATCGATTGTATTGTGTATTCGGGTGCTGGTCTAGTCCTACTACTAGTGGCTAGGTAATCTTGCATTTGTTGTGGATACCTGTTAGCTTGTGTGAGTAGCATTGAGTAGAATCGACTACACCGTCAGCTTGTGAGAGCAGACCCGATAATAGCTCATTATTGAGCCTTATTTGATAAGTGGCAGCTTCGGCTACATATTAGTGGTAGCTTCGGCTACATTTATGTGTGTGGCACTAGTGCCGTATTTTCGTGTATCCTTCAGTATTCCATGTGGTTCATGGGGCTATCTGAATTAAGGTTATAACATATGATTGCATGCGAAAAGATTTAATCCTGTGTTTGAGATTGTGTATGTATAGGTTATATGAGAATATTGTATGTGCTAATTGCTTAGTGTATGTAATGAGCATATGGTAAGATTACAAGAGTAAGTGATAAATCCCTAACTCATTTGTATGATTGGAAAACATATTTTCCATTAGCTAAGTCTATTTAGTTTAAATGCTCATTTTCTTTACATATAGACTTACTAAGCTTTATAGCTTACCCCTTTTTCCTTTTTCCCTTCCCTTATAGGTTCGTCAAGCTAATCCGAGGCTCGGTGGTCAACGGGATTCCATCAACACTATCAATAATCTCTTTTGGTATTTTGATTACAAACTTGATAAGTTATGGCATGTATAGGTGGTTTATTGTTTTGGTTATGTGTTATAACTCTCTTTTGGGTCCATTTGTTGGTAGCGGTATTTTGATACTTGGCCATGAAGAATGAGCCATAAATGGTTAAGTCCTATTTTGTCAAAATATTGTAATTTACTAATGTACAAGCTTGCATAGTATGAGTACAATGTGTGTGGATGTGTATGCTTTGGTGTGAATGGTAAAACGTAGTGAGTGGATGCCAAAATGTACTTGGTTGGATGCATTTTTGTATTATATTGTGTATTGGCAATATTGGTTGGTGTTGGGTTGTGTTTCAGGGTGATAGTTGGCTTGGAAAATAGCCTATAATTGTCCACACGGGTAGACACATGACACACGGTCAGCCCACAAGCGTGTTGATAGGCCGTGTGTCCCCTGCACCTGAAATTGTGGAAATTAAATGTTTTTATAGTAAAAACACGGGTTGGAGACATGGCCATGTGTCTCAATCGTGTGATAGACATGGCCTAGCCCAAAGGTGTGTGGCTTGGCCGTGTGACGAAGTTTTCGTGATGACATCATAAATAGAATGTCCCAATTTTTCACACGGAGAGAGGGCATGGGCGTGTTGAGGCCGTGTGAAGGACACAAGCCAGAGACACGGGTGTATGCTCAATCGTGTAAAAACCCTTGTAGGTTCGAAATGAAAATTAATTCTGGACGGGCTAGGGGCATGGGCATGGGCATGTGCGACCACACGGCCTGCCCACACGGGTCTGTCCCTGTCCCACACGGGCGTGTGCCCTATTTTAAGTAGAATTTTTTTAAGTGTTTGAAAAATTCCGGTTTGGTTCCGAATCATACCTAATGAGTCTCTTGGGCCTCGTAAGCTCATAATAAGAGTGTTTTGACTAATATTAAAAAAGTTTCAAATTTTTGTGAAATTTGTGAGTCGTGATTAAGTGATCGAGTGTTCATAAGTCTGGTAATGCCTCATACTCGGTCCCGGCATCAGACTTGGGTGAGGGGCATTACAATTATCGAACAAATAGAAACATTTAAACTTAATACCATTAAATAATGTAAGCATATCATAAAGCATTCATATACATACATATTATCCTTAATTTGAACCCTTGAGGCCCTAAAAATATCTTAGAAACAAATCAGGACCAATTGAAAATAATTCAAAAAGTTTAGTAAAAAGATGCAAAATTTGCAAAGTAAGGGTCACACGATCGTGTGCCTCACACAACTGAGACACACGCCTATGTCTCAGGCCGTGTAACCTTCGAACTAGGGACACACAGCTTTGTTCTCACCCCATGTCCTCACCCGTGTAACTCTCTAAGTAAGGTCACACGGCCCTGTCATATGCCCGTGTGCCAGGTTGTGTAACTCTCTGACTTGAACCTGTAACAGTCTGGTTTATACCCTAGTCGGAATGGTGGTTTCGGGACCACGAATCCAAGGTTAAAATAATATTTTATTATTATTTTCTGTGTTTTTAATATGTGAATTAGTATGTGTGGAAGTCTCGTACAAAAATTTGATTGTCCGTGTGATTAATTATGAAAAAGGATTAAATTGCATAGTTGGTAAAAGTAGTTTTCTAATTGTTGATGTATTATATTGCTAAGATTTGTAATGATTAAAGTCCTTAAAAGGTTAGTAAGCCATTTTAAGGTTAGTGGACATTTATGTCCATGGTTTAAAATGGTTTTATTAATGTTTCATTAAGGGTAATTGTGGAAAATGGTCATTAAAGTGCTTATACTAAAACAAAATAGAAAATGACCATTATTTTTATTCATGATTGCCAAAATTGAGAGAAAGAAAAGCTAGGTTCTCGCTCTTTGTTCATTCAGCCATTTTGAAGCATAGATTAATGTATGTTTTGCTTCGGTTTTTGATGATTTTTATGGTTTTGAGATTGTTGCTTAGTTTACTATCAAGCCCATGTTGTAAGTTGAGAAATTGTTGATGTTGTTGAGATGTGTCACTGATGAAATGGTGAGCTTTGTGATGATTGTTGGAGATAAATGAAAGAAATTTGTTTGATGAACATGATTTATTCTTGGATTTTGATGAATTTAGCTAAATAGGGCTAAATTGAGAAAATGATATTTTGGAGGACTAAATTGTGAAATAAATGTGATTTATGGGCTTATATGAATACCTTGAAAATTTGGCTAGGCATATGTGTTGTGAAATTTGGTGAATTTGACGATTTTGTGAATTAGGGACTAAATTGTTAAAATGTGAAAATATGAAGGCTAAATTGCAAAATGCCCTAAATATGTGTTTATGGATTATTTTGATTGAGTGTGAGATTGAATGAGTTAATTTTTAATACGTATAGATCAAGAAAAACGAAATCTGGATTTGGATTGCGAGAAATCAAAAGTCGACGAGTAATCAACTTAATTCGACAAATCACACTCGAGGTAAGTTTATAAGTAGTAATTTAGTTATAAATGCTGTTAATTGTATAAACATGACATGAATTGTGATGGATGAAACCTTGGAGGAGGTGAGGATAGTGAAATTGATGTTACGGATGCTTTATTAAAGAAATTGATATAGAGAGAGCTCGATTGAGCCGTAGGATTAGTTTCGGAAGGTAGTGACATGTCACTAGGATTTAATTCGGCTTTGGGCCATGATATCGGCACTACAGGTGCGAGAGATACCTTGATTTGGCTATGGGCCATGGTATAGGTGCTTCGGAATAAGCTACTCTGATTTGGCTTCGGGCCATGGTATGAGTACTTATTGGATGAAATATTCATGTATTCGACTTGTAATTCAAATGGTTTAACGAATGAGCTTTGATTATGGAAATGAGTGAGTTTGTACAGAATAAACAGGTACGTAAGATGTACATATTGTTATGGATGAGAGTATGGTAAAATCTTTTAAATCTATGGGATGAAGTTCATGAATTTTTATAAACCATGTGGTAAGGCATGGATAAAGGGTTGTGAATAGTTTGATTTGAATAAGTGAATGTTTTACCCTTGAATTGGTTTATTGAATTACTTACTTATGACTTACTAAGCTTTTAAAGCTTACTTGGTGTTTATTCCTATTTTATAGATCATCAAAGCTACTGAAGGCTCGGGAATCGTCGAGGATCTTCATCGCACTATCCAAGCTCTTTTGGTATCTTTCATGGTTGTATATATAGCTAAGTATGGAATGTATAAGCTAGGGAGTTTTGAATATGTTTTGAATGGTATATATGTTATGCCAAGTGATTTGGCTAACTAAGTATGTGTAAATGCTTGAGATGATATGTGATAAATGTTGCATATATGGTCAATGTGGAAATGGTTATTTTGTTATGAACCAAATGGTGGATGTTTGACAAATTGTGAGCATGAATTGATTTAGTACATGAATGGTTTGTGGAGCAATAGTTTGACTATGTTTATGCGTTGTAAAATTGGTAAGATTTGAAAGGGATTTTATACATGAATTGGTTGTCATTGATTTGGTCATATTGGTGATTGTGTTGAAGCATGAAATTGGTTGAAATTGGGTTGTAAATGTTGCTTAATTTGTGCTTGTAGGTACTAAGAATTTTGGAGTGTGAAAGTGGCTTAAACCAAGCCTATCTTGTGCCACACGGCCAAAGCACATGAGCATATGACTCGACCATGTGACCCCTATTTTTTGGGTATTTTGATCAGTTTTGCACACGGGCTAGACACACGGCCGTGTTTGGTGACTGTGTAAACCCTGTTTTATAATCATTTATGTCAGTATAGCACATGGGATAGACACACGGGCATGTTTGGTGACCGTGTGGCTAACTCAAAATGACACACGGGTCAGACACACGGGCGTGTCCAGAGACCGTGTTACCCTAGTCACTGGTGCACATGGACTGAGGTAAGGTGCATGGCTTGGCTGTACAAGGTACACAGCCTATCCACACGGGTGTGTGCCTTGTTTCAATGGCAAAATGTTTATATGATTGTTAAAGTTTTCAAATGTTTTCAATTTGGTCGCGGCCCTTTTCTAAAGCATGAATAAGGTCTCGTAGATCTCTGAAGGGACTATATGATTGATAATGACTTTCATGTAATGTTGAATAATATCTACTTGTGATATAATTGCACTGTGATATGTTTGATCAGTAATACCTCGTAACCCTAGTCTAGTGATGGATACGGGTTAGGGGTGTTACAGAACACCTTTGAAACCTTCAGATGGCACACGACTGTGTCGCCAAGCCGTATGTCTCACACAATTGAGTCACACACCCATATCTCAAGCCATGTGAACCTAAAATTTACATATAATCTAACCATTCTACAAGCAATTCACACCTAACCAATCTAATCATTTAAACATGCATACAATGAACATAAACGTCATTCACCACTTGTAACACCCCAAACCCGGCCTAGACGTTATGGCTGAATTCGGAGATTTCACAAAGAACGGGTTTTGGAAACGAAATCTTTACGTTTAAAACCAATTCAGTTTTTTTCAACTCCTATTTGCTTTTATCCTTTGTCAGACGTTTATTCAATTAATCGATTTACCTTAAAAAGTGTTTTATTGCGGAAGCTTATGAAAAAATGTTGTGTTTAAAGAATAAAGTTTGTATCTTCAAAAAATTCGTTTCCGTAAAAACCATCGATTTTGTAAAATAATTCATCAAGGTAAGCAACTATTAACAAACCAAAAATTAACAGTTAAAAACATTAAAGTCCAGAGAGTCCTAGAAATTACAACTCTCAAATGAAAAACCTAAAACCATAAATAGCCAAGTTTAAACAGTTTTAAAATTAGGTGGTCACCTCTGAGTCTCTGCCGCACCAATCTACCTAACTCTGTAGATTACCTAGATAGAACAGACAAACAGAGGTGAGTTTTCGTAAACTCAGTGTGTAACCCAACAGAACTAAGTATGCAAACATACATATTATTATTATAAATAGTCAGAACAGATTCAGATTCAGTTCATATTCATATTCAGGTTTAGATATCAGATTTAGTTTCCGATTCAGATAGCAGATATGCAAGATCTTATCCCCATCCTCTACACACCAACTCCAACCATCCCATCACACCAAGTGGGGTTAAAAACACCCACCCATCCCTACACACCACATCATGCCATTAAAACACATATCAGATAATATCCAGCCAAGCTAGTAGAGTATAGGCGATATATGCCATACAGAACACTTCTATATGCCATATAGAACACTTCCTCAATACATACAAATCCCACCCCAAATCAGATACGGATAACAGATATAGAAATAATAGATTAAACATGTTTAACATGTTAATATATAGATATCGGACATTCATATAGCAGAATAGATAGACATGCATAATAATGTTCTACTCAAAGCATACCATAAGAATATCAAATCACATAAACTAGGGTTTGGATAGCCCTTACCGACCCTATGGTAGGCCCATAGTTGATCAGAACGACCCTTGTGACCCTAGGAAAAATTTTAGAATTATAGGCCCATATGCCCCTGTGACTTACCCGTTTGGGCCCACAAGCCCGTGTGGCCCACATGCCCAGATTGGCCTTGCTGTGTAGCCCACACAGCCTAGCCCAAAATCCACACGCCAGTGTGGCATGCCCGTGTAGGCCCACACGCTCAACTTGGTCTAGCCCTTGTGGCTCACATGACCACACTCGAGCCACCACACAACCGTGACTTGCGCACAACCATTCTTACATTGACCCCACGGTCATGCCTCACACATGGCCATTCACACGGCCGACTACACACATATGTGGCATCAACAGTGGCCATTTCTGGCTTTTGTCGAAACTCAGTTTCTTGCGTTTCGCGTACACACTTGGCTTATTTTCTGCAGCGAAGTAATCCCGGGACTCCTGAAACTTAATATCAACACCAAAAACCTGGTCAATTCCGATTATTGCAACTAATCTAACTAAAGCCCCCCAAACGACACACTCGAAAAACTACTTCAAATGAAGGTTGGATTACTTACCACAATGGAAATGATTGCTTAAACACGCTACACCCTGGAAGATATGTTTTGAACCCCTTGATCAACACCTAAACATGAAATCCCTACGTTACCAACCTGAAATCGATTCCCATTAGCCCAAACTTCAAGAAAACTTACCTACTACGGACATAATAGAGTCTACAGCACCCAACCATAGTGATTTGAAAAATTGAAAAACGAATAGAAATAAAAAAAAAGGTCGAAATAAAAAAGAAAAGCTTAGAAGAGGGAAAATTTGGGGAAGAAACATCAAAGATGACTAGAATTTGGGCAATGGAGAGAAAAAATAAAAAAATAAAAATTAAAACTTAATATTTTGACAATGTCCACTAAATCACAACTCCCATTATGCCACTACATCTTAACCACTTTAGAATTCTAACACCACCCAAACTCCATCGCATAACCGAGCAAAAAAAATTAACAATCTCGCTAATACAAGGATTCGAACACAAGACCTCCAACACACCAACCCCCTTACCACTCGAACAAGCAGGTTCATTTTGATATGACTTAACAGACAATTTTATATAAGCCCATTGAACAAGGATAATTCTTAAAAAAAAATCAAAATTTGTCAAAGGTGGAACTTGAACCCAAGACCTCTTACACACACCCAGAACACTTAGCCATTGAAGTAGATACACATTTGTGTTAGAATTCATAGAAATAGAATTTACAAAAGTCAAGGCATTACAACTTTACCCCTAAAAGAAATTTCAACCTCGAAATTTACCTGACCAGAACAGATGAGGATACTACTGACGCTTTGAGTCTTCAGGTTCCCAAGTAGCTTCCTTAGTGCCATGATTCTGCCACAGAACCTTCACTAAAGGGATGGACTTCTTTCTCAAAATCTTAACATCATGATCTAGAATCTGAACCGGCTCTTCCTCAACAGTCAAATCTGGCCTAACCTCGATCTCCTCAATGGAGACAATGTGAGATGGGTTAGATTGGTACCGCCTCAACATTGAAACCTGAAACACATCGTGAATATGATCCAGTTTTAGAGGTAGCTCCAACTGATAAGCAACCAGTCCCACACGCTTCAGAGTCCGGTACAGCCTAATAAACCTAGGACTCAACTTGCCCTTACAACGAACCTCAGAACCTTCTTCCACGGAGAAAGCTTAAGAAAGACTTAATCCCTTATAGAATGCTCAATATCTTTCCTCTTCAAATCCGCATAAGACTTCTACCTATCAGAAGCCACCTTCAAACAATCCCGAATTAGTCTAACCTTGTTTTCGGTCTTAGAAACCAACTCAGGACCCAAAACCCAACGTTCACCCAACTTAGTCCAACATAGTAGAGTACGACACTTATGACCATACAAAGTCTCGTAAGGTGCCATCTGGATGCTAGATAGGAAATTGTTATTGTTGGCGAGCTCAGCTAGCGATAGATAATCTTCCCAACTACCTCGGAAATCAATTACACAACTTCAAAGCATTTCCTCCAGTATCTGAATCACCCTCTCAGATTGACCATTGGTCTGAGGATGGAACGCAGTATTGAAGTCCAATCCCGAACCTAGAGCTTCATGCAATTTCTTCCAGAACTGAGAAGTGAAGCGAGGATCTCTATCAGAAATAATCAACACAAGAACCCCGTGCAATCTAACTATCTCTAAGATATACAGCTTTGCTAACTTCTGCAAAAAAGTTTGTCCAAACTAGAATAAAGTGAGCGGACTTGGTCAACTGATCCACGATGACACAAACTGTAACACTCCAAACCCGGCCCAGACGTTACGGCCAAGTCTGGTATGACACATTGAAGTGTTTTTCGAAAGTGTTTTTCGAAAACCATGTTTTCATTAAAAACCCTTCTTAGAGTTTAGAAACTTCTACCATTAAACTTGTATAAAACCTCAGCTTGTGTTTGTTTACTTAAAACGTGGTTCATTAAAATAATCATTCCCTTTTTAAATATTGTTAATAACTCTGTAAAATTTTATGGAAAATTGTGAAAGCTTATAAACCTTTGTAGGTTGCGAAAAACATGTTATTTTTAAAACAGTTTAAGTATCGAAAAATCAGACCTTCTTCGTTATGGCTTAAAGTGAATAGATACTATGCACTAGGTAGGATTCCAGAAAAGAGGAGGTGAGTCAATTAGACTGCTTAAGTACCAAGCTCTCCTTAGATCCAATCCTAGACATGCACACATCCATTGCCACACTTTAACCTTATGACTCGTCCACGAACAACAAATTAGGTTTAAGTCTATTTAAAATATTTATTTATGAAAACGTTTATGTTGCGGAAGCTTTGCTCTATTATCATGATATTTTGAAAACAAGTAACTTTTATAAAAGCATGCCTTAGAGCTATTCGATTTTGAAACGATTTAAACAATATCAAACTTAAGCTAAAAACAAATTAAATAAAGGCCTTATTACAGATTAAAACCCAAAAGAAGATAAATTAAAAAAATACTGAAATAAATAATTTTAGGAAAATATAACCAAAGGCAGTTCACGTGGCCACTCCAAATCCCTCCAGCTCCAAGTCCACCAGTCTAGGGCTCACCTACATGGATGGAAGGAAAAGGGGTGAGTTTGGAAAACTCAGTATATAAAGAAAGCCCATCCAGAGCCCGAATCAGCTCAAGCCCACTGGGCCTAAGCCCTAACCAGTCTCAGTAATAACTGGGCCGAAGCCCTATTCAGATACAGTAGACTGGGCCTTAGCCCTTCTTAGTCAACAGTATGGCCCATAGGCCCATTTCAGTAACAAATCAATAAATATGCATGTATAAATGCAAACCCAAAACCCAGTCTATGTCCATCCACTACACTCCACCCGTACCAGCCCTACACTCCATATGGGGAAACAACTTAACCCACCCAACCGCTACACTCCACAGTCGCAGCATCGCTACTCAGATAATGTGGCCACTAACAGTAATATGAGGCAGAGCCTCTTTCAGTAAACAGTATGGGGCAAAGCCCCTTTCAGTAATCAGGACGAGGTAAAGCCTCTTTCAGTAAACGTGGCAATGCCACTTGCACTTCCTCCAACAATAATCCCAATCCCATGCAATAGATAATCATGGCATGGCATACAGTAAACAGAAACAGTAACTCATGTATTTCACTTCAATTTAGCCCTAGGGGCATAATGGTCATTTTGCACCTAGGGGTAATTTAGTAATTTCCACCCATAAGGGGTGTTTCAGTAATTATGCCAATTTCTAGGGTTTCATGCACATTTTAATCAGTGATAGTCTAACTTTTATCTCAATAGTTTATTTAGTCCATTTTAGCAGATTACAGTCATTGGGCCCTAAAACCCCTAATGGGCCCTATAGTGCCAATTAGCTAATTTAGCCCATCTAGTCCAAATTTTACGATCAATTTACCAGTTTTAGCAGTTTTAGACCTACGGTCTACCAGTACGCATTTATTGCCTATCTTTTTACCCATATGGGCCCGTAAGTCCGTTGGGCCCAGTTTTAGCCCATCAAGGCCCAATTTATCGAAGTGCACGAAATTGCACATTCAACTAACTTACCAATCGCGATTATGGATCCAATGATTCCCAAATGACTTATAAGCGTTCGTAAGCTCACAAGCCCACGAAATGCCAGAATTTTGACATTTCGACTTTTACTGAATTGAACTGCAAGAGGGTGTTCGATACACACCTGATTTGCGACGACTACTAACGAGATCTCCCACAATATCCTACAATCGATTACTAGACACATCAGATCCAAAATACAATGACAATCTCCATAATTCTACTTACCATATTCGGCCATCACCACCTAAGGCCCTTGAGATCTTACCTTTGCCGAAACTAGTGACTAGATCTAGATCTAGTCGTTCCAAAGATCCAAGCCTCTTATGCTCCTTGCTAGATCGCCCCTTCCGCAACAAGTACACATAAAACCAATTAAAAGAACTGTCTTTACCTATTATCACATTCGATAGCCTCCCTAAAGAGTTTAGGGATTTCAGCTTTTCATAAATTCAAAGGTAACGAGTAGATCTGAGATGTCGAGTACTTACCACTGGTTTTCCTTAAGCAAGGCGATTCTTCTACTCAGATCTGATGCAGATCTGGCCCTTAAACACTAGCAGAATTCGAATCTTAGAGATCTAAGGATTCGGCTATATATCCCTAAAAACTATGGTGTTTTTAGCTTTTTAAGTGGTGAAAGAAGATATGATTTGAGACTATGGTTGGAGGGGTGTTTATCGATAGAGCCTAAGGGTTTAGAGAGTATGAAATTCGGCTACAAGTGAGGAAAAACAAACAGGGTTCGGCTATAGGAAAATCGGCACAGAAAGCAACCTTTTGGGATTTCAGCTTTTAGTAGTTGATAGTTTGAGAAGAAAAGAGTGGCAATTTTGGTTTCTGAAGAGAAGAAAATGAAAGATGAGCGAGGAAGAGAGGTGATTTTGGCTAGAGAGGAAAAGAAAAAGAAAGAATGGAAGAGAGGAGAAGAGAAGGAAGAATTCGGTACTTAGGAGATCTAACTTTGCGTTTTCAGCTTTTTGCAACACTGAGAAGAGAATAGAATGAAAGTGAAGGCTCTAGGTGGCTAACCCTAATTCGGCAAGACAAAAAGAAAATGAAGCTTGCCCTAATGGCCATTCAAACCAACTGCCCAATCCCCCTAAGGCCCTAGCCGAATGCTACTTAAACTCTATCACATACCCGGCACATGCACAAAAATAAAAGTACCATCTGCTTACCTTGCGACTTGAACTCTAGCCCTTAAACTCAGTCCACACGCCACTTTTTTAGGAACTTAGTGGCGCCATCTTGCCACTTTACAAAGGCCCTCTTTGTGTCTCAACTTACTAATTTTTTTCTTAAAGGCCCACTTAACCAAGTCCCTTTCACTTGAAAGCCAAAATTGATATTTCTGTCGGGTTTTAACTTAGGCTTGGGCCTTCTAAAGGCCCACTAACACACTTAAACATAATTTCAGTAACCAAAATACCTAAATTTCAAGTTTTCACCAAAATCACAAAAATCCTGAAAAATCCCAAAAATCAGGGCATTACACAAGCCCAATACTTCTAGGCCCAAATTCAGGGTGTTACACAAACAGAATCCTTTTTAGTGTGTGTCAAGGGCAACCCACTAACGAAGTCCAATAATGACTCGTTCCTATTTCCATAAGGGAATCTTAACCGGCTGTAACAAACCTGAAGCCTATTCATGCTTAGCCTTAACTTGCTGGCACGTCAGACATCAAGCAACAAAATCTGTAACCTCACGCTTCAAACCCAACCACCGGTACAACTCACAGAGATTGTGATACATCTTATTACCATCGGGATGCATAGCATAAGGGCTACTATGTGACTCCCTCAAAATTGATTGCGTCAAATTAGTATCATTCGGTATACAGATTCGTCCTCGAAAACATAGAACTCAATCATTATTCAGCCCAAAGTCAAAAGTACTACCACTCTCAATCTGGCGAAACCGCAAACCCAGAGACTCATCCCCTAACTGCTTACTCTGAATCTGATCAATCCAAGTTGGCTTAACTTACAACTCGACTAACAGACTCTTATCATCAAACAGATTAAGTCGAGCAAACATTGCTCTCAAATTAGTCATCAGTCTACGACTTAGAGCATCAGCCACCACATTGGCCTTACTAGGATGATACTCTATCGTGCAATCATAATCTTTGAGTAGCTCAATCCAACGATGCTACTTAAGATTTAACTCCTTCTGAGTAAGGAGATACTTGAGGCTCTTATGATCAGTGTAGATAATGCACCTCTCACCATACAGATAGTGCATGTAACACCCTTATACCATAACCATTGTCGGAATAGGTAAGGGGTATTACCAGACTAGTAACTTAGATCAGTACAATGTAACATCAAATATATAACATATAACATCATAATCCAATAGCTTTTTAAACATTCATAATCAAATCATGCTATAAATGTAATTATAAAACTGTAATCATATCATAGGGACTAATTTGATATCATTTAAAAGTTGTAGGAAAACTCATGAAAAATTTTGAAATAGGGTCACACGGCCGTGTGCCCAAGTCGTGTGCCTCATACGAGCACCAGACATGCCTATGTGTCTAGGCCATGTGAAAACAGGGCATACACACTGACTTTACCACACGGTTACTAGACACGCCCGTGTGTCTAGATCGTGTGTCATCCTGACTCGACTACACGGGTACTAGACACGCTCGTGTACCCAGCCCATACACTAACTTGATTCAACTACACGGTCACTAGACGCGCTCGTGTGTCCAGCCCGTGTGCCACACTAACTTAACTATCCAAAAACAGGCGTCACACGGTCGAGACACACGCCCATGTGCTTTGACCGTATGGCATGAAATAGGCTTGGTTTAAGCCATTTTCACACCACAATTGGCCAAGTACCTATAAGCATCATTTGCACAACCTTATACTAGCATAAATGAACAACCCAATCAGCCATCATAAGCCATCAAATGGACCATTTCATAATCAACCAATTCAATGATATATATAACACAAACATGTACCAACTATCTCATATCCATTTCAAGCCAAATATCTATAATTTATAACTCATTTCCATTCAACTCAAACTTGGCAGTATCCTATTAATTCAATTAGGAAACTTACCATTTCTACTCAATATCATTTAAGCCAATTCAAATCAAAGCTCAAACCTCATCCATCACAAAATGAACTTACCAAATGAAACTTTCATGCCAAATAAACCATTTTCAAACCAAGCCATATCACATAGCTTGGACATAAACCAAAAGTCATACCATATTCAATAGCATATGTGACCAAAATATTCAACTTATAAACTAGCTTTCGAAATCTATAAAACATGAAAAAATACACAGAGTAAGCTTAAATCTTAGTAAGCCCGTATAATATAGAATTTAACTTATCGAAACAACATTTAAAAGCGTAAACAACATTATCAAACCAAGTCATATGTCCTTAATGCCTATTCAACCATCATACACATGTTAGTCATATAACAACCATGTATTCATCCATTCCAAAGATGAAACAAACATATGACATCCATGTAACTAATTCATGTATCAATTCATTCATTTATCATATACTCATATAGCATATAATCATATAACCGTGTAACAATTTATCTATACATATCATATATCTCATATAACATATAAATCTTGTAACATATATCTTGTAAGCATATACTTGTAACATATAATCCATGTAACTTATACCTCATTTAACATATAATCTCATATGAATCATGTAACATATATCATGTAATCATGTACTTCTTATGTCTCTCATAACATGTATTTCATATAATACATATCGGTAAATTGCTCGTTGAACCTTTGAAAACCTCGAGGGATACTCGGGTGATACACACATAGTGTATATATGTAAACCTGTAAATCTGTCATTTCATCATATATGCTCTTTCGAGCCATGTACTGTTTGCTCCTCCTGAGCAAGTAACGGTAAGCCCGAAGGCTGAACGGTGAGCCTGAAGGCTGAATGGTAAGCCCGAAGGCTGAACGGTAAGCCCGAAGGCTGAACATGTAAGCTCATGAGCTGTGGTGAGTCCGTAACAAATGCAGGAGATCAACCAAACAGTAGCCCTAGTGACATGTCACTTGTATCCTACGACTTTCTATGGTTCAAATGGGACTCGGTAATCAATTTATACATGTAATCAATAGGCAATTCCATCCACTAATTCATTTATACAATCATTCAATAACCAGGATAATAATTTCAATTATAAAATATAACTCAATTCTAATTATACGCACTTACCTCATATTAGCTCGTAAATTCGATATCTACTCGTCTACCTTCTATTTTCCCCGATCAAGTTTCGATATTTGTTTATCTTGATCTAAATTTATCAAATTTATTGTTTTCAGTAACTATTTAATTCAATTTAGTCCCTAATTCACATATATGGCAAATTACACATTCGCCCCCATAATTTTGACTATTTTGCAATTTAGTCCTTTATACACAAAATAACAAATTACAGATTTTTAACCAAAAATCACTATAGCCTAATTTCATATGGCTTCTATTAAGCCCATATTTTTAATTATTTCACATTTCTAACCATAAAAATTTCTATTTTTTTCAATTTAATCCCTATTGCTCAAATTTCTCAAAAATCATTTTATAAAACTTGTATATCTATTAACAACCTTTAATAATCTATCAAGAAACACCAAAATATACATGTATTCAACAATGGCACATTTTAAAATCATTACCAATTTCAGAAATTGAGGTACGAGCTAGCTATATCAAGCTACAATGAGCCCAACAACATAAAAATCATTAAAAATCATCAAAAACCGTACCATAATTAGAGATTAAAGCTTGGCTGAATGTAAGCTGTGACAAATGGTGGTTCTCTCTAGTTTATTTGATGAAGAAGAAGAAACGTAATAAAAATATAATATGGTTTTGTTTTATGAATAATAACATATAAACTATTTTACAAAATTAACTTTTAAAAAGCCATTTAAAAATCATGTCAAATATGGACATAAATGTCCACTACTCTTAAGAAAGGGATAATGTAACACCCCAAACCCAGCCCAGACGTTACAACCAAGTTTGGTGTGTCACATTGAAGTGTTTTTCGAAAACCATGTTTTCATTGAAAACCCTTCTTAGTGTTTAGAAACTTCTACTATTAAACTTGTATAAAACCTCAGCTTGTGTTTGTTTATTTTTCAAAACATGGTTCATTGAAATAATCATTCCCTTTTCAAATGTTCCCAACAACTTTTATGGAAAATTGTGAAAGCTTGTAAGTCCTTGTAGTTTGTAGAAACATGTTATTTTTAAAACAGCTTAAGTATCAGAAAATCAGATCTTCTTTGTTATAGATTAAAATGAATGAAAGCTATGCACTAGGTAGGATTCTAGAAAAGAGGAAGTGAGTCGAATAGACTACTTAAGTACCAAGCTCTTCTTGGATCCACTCCTAGACATGCACACGACCATTGCCACACTTTAACCTAGTGATAGATTATGGTAAACAAATCAACTTAGAATCCATTTGAAGAGTTTATTAATTTTGAAAATGGTTCTGTTGTGGAAGTCTTGCTTTGTTATCACGATATTTTGAAATCAAGTAATATCTTTAAAAATGCGCCCTAGAGCTATTCAATCTCGATATGTAATCATACCTAAGCTAAATATGAAATAATTTAAGAAAATAATTATAAGCGGCCCTGTTACAACCCAAAACCAAATAAAAGTGAATTAAGTAAAATTACTATAAATAACTTAATACTTGATGAAAATAGTCCGTTTGTAGTCCACATGGCCACTTTGAATCCCTCCGGCTCCAAGTCCACCTATCTAGGGCTCACCTGTAAAGATGGGAAAAGAAGGGGTAAGTTTGGAAACTCAGTGTGCAAACGAAGCCCATTCAGAGCCCAAATTAGCTCAAGCTCACTGGGCCTAAGCCCTTATCCAATTTCAGTATCAAATGGTCTGAAGCCCAATTTAGTATTCGGTTACTGGGCTGTAGCCCTATTCAGTATAGTTTATCTAGGCCTTAGCCCCTTTTCAGATATTAATACAGCCCGTAGGCTCAATTCAGTAGCAGAACAGTAATATCGATGCATGAATGCAAAACCCATATCAGTATGTGGGGAAGCTACTCAACCCACCCAACCGTTACTCTCCACCCGTACCAACCAAACTCTCCATGTGGGGAAACCTACTCAACCCACCCACCCGCTACTCTCCACGGTGGCAGCATAGCTGCATAATCAAATAGTATGGCCAAGCCACCAGAACGGTAAACTAGGGCAAAGCCCCTTTTCAAAATACATGGCATTGCCACTTGTACTTCCTCCATCAATATAACCCAATCCCCATGCATCAGATAATCATGTCATTGCATACAATGTACAGAAACAGTAAATCATGCATTTTACACAAATCTAGCCCTAGGGGTATAACGGTCATTTTGCACCTAGGGGTAAAATAGTAATTTCACACCCTAAGGGATATTTCAATAATTATATCAATTTTTGAGTTTCCTGCTCATCACAATTAATAATGCTTTACCAGAAAATACTTACCGCATATTTTTACCAAAATGGGCCTGTAAGCCCATTGGGCCTAATTCGGCCTATCAAGGCCCAAAGTTGCTAACATACACGAAAATCCGCACTCAAGAGTCTTACCGTTCACGTTTATCAGAATTACCAATATAACAGGCCCACGAGCGTTCGTACACTTGCAAGCCCTCGAAATGCTAGAATTCTGACATTTTAGCTTTTCGACTTTTGCCGATTTAGTCTACTAGAGGGTGTTCGTTGACACACCTGATTTGCGATTACGTTGACGAGGTCTTCCACACGATTGTCCTTTGTCGATTTGATCCTACTAGATCTAGATCACTTCCACGTCCAAGCCTTTGTTCCTCCTTGCTAAATCACCCATCCTTGCCAACTAGAACACATAAACCAATTAAAACGATTACCATTACCTATCACCATCGTCGATAGCCTCCCTAAAGTATTTAGGGATTTTCAGCTTTTCGGCTTTTGTGTTACATCCCAAAATAACGAATGGAAAAAAGAGTTTCGATAACCTACCAAAGGTTTACTAGACACAAATATTCCAACACCTTTCCGATCTTAGATCTGTTGTAGATCTAATCCCCCAAAATATGAGTAAAGAACGGATTTAATGATTCAGCTTCTAGAACCTATTCCGCGGTATGTTTATTTCAGTTTAAGAAGAAAAATAGAAGAAGTTTGGACCAAGAGGAAATCGGTCGCAAAGGATTCAGTTTCGGCTTTTAGAATTTATGAGTAAAGAGGAAGAAGTATTTAAATGAATAAAAGGAATGTAAGTTGTGACTTTAATCAAGGCAAAAGGAATCCTATAATCGGCTATAACGAGAAAAATAACGAAAAGAAAAATTCAAGAACAGGGATAAAAGATTTACGAAGAGAAGATAATAAAAAGAACACAAAACCGATTCCCATAAAATCAAAAGAAGAACAATACAATAATGCCAAAATTTTGAGAACTCCTTCGGCACTTAACCAGCCTTGGATTTAGCCCCCCACTGAATTGGAATGCAATTCAAATTCTTTCACCAGCTACTGCCCTTATCCCATTTTAAATCCATCCTTATCTCAGCCGACATCCACCTAGCAGTATCCCATTTACAATCGGACACTAGACGTCCCTTTACTAAAAAAACTCTTATTGGCGGCTGCAGTAGCTCGAACCCTCAACCTCGCTACTGATGGCGCATTCACAACACACTGCTGGCCACTGCGTCGCAGCTCTTTCTTTAATATAATATCATTGCAATTGATTATAAGGCTTACCTGCTGCAGTTCCAGTCCACTTAAAAATAAAACAGAATTTTTGCCTACGCAAGGACTCGAACTTGCGCCCCCTCCGTGTATCTAGCACACTGCTACCACTACGCCATAGGCATCTTTGTGTTAAGCTCCGTTAACAACTTCTCTTAAGGCCTTCTTGCAACGATCCCTGCTTGTAAAAAAAAAAACCACACTTGTGCACGCTGGGAATCGAACCTCAGCCTCCCTTCCTGCTGCTTAGCGTGCCTAACCACTGGGCCAGGCATTCCTTTATGCCCAATTCTGACCCAACTTATTTATTAAGCCTAATGCACAGATTTTCCTAAAGAGGCAAAAATAAGAATTTTTGCTAGAGCCCTGGGCCGAGCCCAGGACTTTTCCCACACTATAACCCTTCGTAAATTATTTAAACACTAAACTTAAACACCAAATTAAAAACAATAATAATTTTTTTTAAGAAAATAATTAAAACATCTAAATTATTCAGGCTGTTTTCTACCCGAACCCAGACTCAAAGCCCAATACTTCTAGGCCCAAATTCAGGGTGTTACAGATGGTATCCATTTAAGGAATCCCATTAATAAAACCATGGTCATTTATGTCATTCCATTAATAGAACTCAAGTTTATCACTTTATACGATTTAGTCCTTTTTACCGAATTAACTAATAAATGATAAAATTTCTTTACGAAATTTTTGTACAGTAATTCTATCATGCTATAAAACTATTTAAAATAATAAAATAAATATTTTGACTCGGTTAAGTGGTCCCAAAACCACTGTTCCGATTAGACTCAAAATTGGGCTATTATAGTGCATCTAGATTTTCAATGTAAAAACTACTGCAGCCAACTCGAGATCGTGTGTTGGATAGTTTCCCTCATTTGACTTAAGATGACGGGATGCATAAGCCACAACCTTTCCATCTTGCATCAGTAAACATCCCAAACTGACGTGCGATGCATCACTATACACCACGAACTCCTTACCAAATTCAGGCTATATCAGAATAGGAGCCTGAGTCAGAATAGAGTTGAGCTTTTCAAAGCTCGATTACTGTGAATCAGTCCAGACAAATGGAACACCCCTACACAAAAGCTTAGTCAAAGGAATATCAATTAGAGAGAACCCCTCAACAAAACGCCAAGAGTACCCCGTAAGACCTAGAAAACTGCAAATTTTAGATACGTTCTTAAGCCATTTCAAATCAAGCACAACCTCGATCTTCCTCAGGTCAACACGGATCCCCTTAGCAGAAACCACATGCCCCAAAAAGGTTACCTCTCGTAACCAAAACTTGCACTAGCTCAACTAAGTGTAGAGCTATTTTTCACAAAGAATCTAAAGCACTACTCTAAGATGCTCATTGTGCTAATCCTCGGTCTTAGAGTAAACCAAAATATTTTCTATGAAGATCATGATGAACTAATCCAGATACGGCTGAAAGACTGGGTTTATCAGATCCATGAATGCAGCCGGAAAATTTGTCAGACCAAAAGGCATAACAAGGAACTCGTAATGCCCATAACGAGTCATAAATGTAGTCTTATGAACATTAGCTTCCTTACCCCTCAACTGATGATACCCAGTATGAATATCTATCGTAGAGAACACTTAATGTAACAGCCCGATTTAGGGCCTAAACAGAATGGTAGTTTCGGGACCACGAATTCGACATAGAAAAATTTATTTTGATAAAGTTCTAAGGTCTATTGTGTGATTGATTGCATAAGTGAAAATTTAGTAGATAAATTTTATTGATAGAAGGCCCGATTGAGTGATAGGGCTAAATTGCAAAAAATTCAAAATATGTGTTCTAGAAGCATTTTGTAACAGCCCAATTTTGACCCTATTCGGAACGGTGGTTTTGGGACCACGAATCCGAGTTAGTAAAATGTTTAAATATTATTTTCCATGTTTATTGTATGTGAACTAGCATGTGTGAAAGTTTCGTATGAAAATTCGATTATTTGTGTGCTTAATTAAATAAAAAGGGCTTAATTGCGTAAGTTAAAAATTTGATAGATAAAAGCATAGAGGGTCAAATTGTTAATGGCTTTGTAAGTTGAGACTTTTAAATGGAAATTTAACCATATTAAAGTATATGGACGGCATTGACCTTAGTATATAATAGTGTTATATTTAACATTAAAGGTTAATTAAGTAAAATGTAAATAACATTATGTTATAATAAAAATATCATGAAAATAGTCACTTATTTTGTTCATAAAATAGCTAACTATAAGTAAGAAAGAAAAGAAAAAGGCTTTGAAGGTTTCGGCCATTGTTGATTTAAATTCAAGGTTAGTTTGGTTTCGATTTTTGATAATTTTTACGTTTTTGAGATCGTTGTTACGAGTTCTAACCGACCCATGCCTAAATTTTTGATATTGATGATGTATTCATAAGTTACCATTGTTGATGTCTTAGTGAATTTGGTGTTTAATGTTGTTAAATTAAAGATATGTGTTGGGTTATTAGGATTATATTGGAAATTTTTATGAAAACTAAATAAATAAGACTTAATTTCAAAAGTAGTAATTAGAGGGACTAAATTGTGAAATAAATTACTTATAAGGGCTTATAAGAGTATAGTAAATATTTGGCTATAGCCTAGAGTGAA
Source organism: Gossypium stocksii (assembly GCA_020496765.1). NCBI lineage: Eukaryota > Viridiplantae > Streptophyta > Magnoliopsida > Malvales > Malvaceae > Gossypium > Gossypium stocksii. The sequence continues at coordinate 76,327,542 of CM035629.1, forward strand.
TAAATCATGTTGTTTTATATTTTTGAGAAATTTAGGCTTAATTGATAAATGTACAAAATGTTGGGGCAAAATGCAAATTTTCCCGTTTAATGTGTTATTGAGTTAAATTGAATGAAATTTTATTTAAATGAGATTAATTTGAAATTATATAGATCAAGAAAAAAGAAAATCGAACTTGGATCGGGGGAAGACAAAAATAGTTGAATAGCCGATTCGTAACACTCGACGATATCCGAGGTAAGTTTTAAGTGATTAAACTTAGCTTATTTTTTAGCGTAACATGGTAGATTAGTAAGAATTATATTTTCATGATGTATGAGTACAAAGCCGAATGAGAACGATATTATGAGCTCATATGTGTTTGTGTTATATGAAAAAAAAAATATTGTATGGTTTGTTATGCGAAACATTGAAGGATGACTTTTTATGAGTAATATTCGGGCCATTGGCCTAGCAAGCTTTAAGCTAGTGAGTTTGATCGGAATTTGTGCCTAGCAGGCGTAATACCGGTGAAAAAGTATTAGACTTTAAGTCTAACAGGCCTTGTGCCGGTGATGAATTCAGGCTCATGCCTAGTAGGTTTTTTACCGGTGATCTATTTGCCAAGTTTGTGAATACAAGTATTCAAGTTAGTACTGATAATGAACTTTGGTAATGAAGCCATGTGACATTTCATAGAATCAGCCATATAGGTAAGTATATATTAGTGTATATTGAAATGGAAATTTTGACTATGAGCAAATTACATCACTTGTGTATTCGATTTATGTGAAGTCACCTTGAATGAGTTGATTTGGTAAAATGAGGATATATTAGGGCTGAATTATATGTGACATATAATGTTTACTTATCTTTTATGATCGGCCATATGTGTGAAAATTGGTATGAAAGTTTCAAAGATATTGTATAATGGATATTTTAGAAATATTTAAATGATGTTAGATATTAGTATAGTACATTCGGTCAATATATCCCCTTTTGTGTAATGGTATGAGATTATTGATGAAATTGTTAATTTGAACATTTAAACTTTTGATAGAGTTGTTTAATTACTTAAGACTTACTAAGCTAAATTGCTTACTCGGGGTGTTTTATAACTTTGTTTTATAGATTTTTGGAAGTAAGTTACAAGCTCGAGGATCAACATCGAAGTCATTCTCACTATCGCCAATCTTTCGGTACTTTTAAAAAGACTATATTTCGAACTATGGCATGTATAGGCTAAGCTCTTTTGTGAATGTTTTTGAACTCGGTTTGTATAAATGTTTAAGCCATGCGAATATGGCTTGGTTGTTGTGTTAAATATGTTTATAGGTTTTTATTAAGTAATGTGGTTGTTTTGATTTTGGTTTTTAGTTTTGGGTTTGTCCTTAGTATGATTGGTAATAATAGAAATGGTTATGGAGTGCTTGTGCATCCTTTTTAATGTATAAAGAATGGCTTATGAAATGTTACTATGAGATAATTAGTGGTGACTGTGATTGAATTTTATGTGTTGGATGAAATTAGGTGAAGACGGTATATATATATATATGTGATATGCTTGAAATAAATTCCCATGGTGGTTTAATATAATTTGATTCAAGTGAATTATGCAAGGTTGATGAATAGGTTTTATGTGATGGTTAATGTTTGCAATCAATTAGTTAGTATTGGGATTCTGTAATTGTGACTAATTTATATTCGTATTACACTTAAATTGTAATATGGCTAGATTAATATTAGGTTTAGTATAAAAGTCATGTTATGTGTATTATATATATGAATTAATATATTTAACTGATAAGCCGTGGATGTTTAAACAAATTTGGTAGTAAAATGGATATGAATTATAGTTAAAATGTTGGTTACTTTGGTATGTAATTGATAGCTAATAATAAGTATGTGAAATGAGTGTATTCTTGGTAGTTAGTTGTGCCAAGATGGGACTTTTTAATATGGTTTTATGGGCACAAAGTTAGATAATTGAAGTGATACATGTGGTCATTTGATGATTAAGTTTAGATATAGATTATTTTTATAAATGAACATGCAATGGTAGTAAAAGCAACTATGGCATATTCGGCCATAATTATAAAGTTGCTAAGTTATAAATGTTTTGTTTAATTCTATATACGCATGGTTTTGTGTTTAGAAAAGAGATAAGTTAGTCTTATGTGATAATTGTTTTTGTGAATTAATTGTAAAAGTATGATTATTTTCCGTGTGAATGTTTTAACTTATATTAATGATCAAAGCAAATTTATTTATATTGAGTAATATTAATGTTGCATTTATGAGTTGAAATTTAGTGAGTGATATAATTTATTAAATTTTAAAATATAATTGTAGAATGTAATGAATGTTTAATTGAGTTGTGTTTAATAAGTAATGCCTCATAACCCTATTCCAGCGATGGTTACGAGTTAAGGGTGTTACATTTTATTGGTATCAGAGTTACGATTTAGTCAGTTCTAGGACTAACATAGCATGTGTAAGTCTAGCTATACATGCCATAATTTTTATTGCGATAGTGTGATGACTTTTGACAGTTGCAAATGTGTTTTTCGTATAGTAAATGGATCCTAATCCTGATCGAGCTGTAGCAGACAATATTGAGAGTGTAGTGCCTGCTCCCGTGCAAGGGACAGCGCCGGTTGATTCTCGACCGAATACGAGTAACCGTGATGATGAGGCTAAACAAGCCTTCTATACTATGATGAACGATTGGTTTACTCAATATATTCGAACTAATCCAGCTGTTCCACAACCTCCACCTCGGAATAATCCATTTCCGATACCTGTGACACCTCCGATGGTTGATCCGATGAGATTAATTAAACCTCTCGTTGATAAAATCAGAAAGTATGTGGCTCAAGAGTTCAGGGCCATAGTTGATGATGATGCTGAGTGGGCTGAATTCTGGCTCGATAACACTATCTGCGTATTCGAAGAATTATCATGTACACCTGATGAGTGCTTGAAATGTGCCATATCTTTGTTGCGCGATTCTGCCTATCATTGGTGGAATACTTTGGTTTCAGTTGTGCCGAAAGAGCGAGCCACTTGGGAATTCTTTCAGATTGAGTTTCGCAAGAAATATATCAGTCAACGATTCATTGATAAAAAAACGTAAAGAATTTCTCGAGCTTAAACAGGGTCGTATGACGGTTACTGAATATGAGCGAGAGTTTGTGAGACTCAGTAGATATGCCCAAGGGTGTGTTTCAATAGAAGCTATAATGTGCAAAAGATTTGAATACAGGTTGAATGAAGATATTAAATTGTTGGTTGGCATTCTGGAAATCAAAGAATTCGTGGTACTTGTCGAGCGAGCTTGTAAAGCCGAAGAGCTTGGAAAAGAGAAAAGAAAAGCTAATGTTGAAGCCAGAGATTTTCATAAAAGATCTTTGGGTAAAACTTCCCAATATGCATCGAAGAAATTTCGAGATGATTCGGGCCGATCTAAGACTACTACGGGTTTTTCTAGACTAGATCGCAATCGACCTCTTGTGAGTTCACGAGCTACTTCAGTTGCTAGTGTTGGCAATGATTGACAGGATAGATCCGAGTGTAAGAATTATTGTAAATGGCATTCAGGAAGCTGTAGATTGCATGATCGGTCTTGTTTTAAATATGGATCGATGGATCATTTTATCCGGGATTGTCTGATGTTAACCGAGCAAAACACTATTCAGAATGCAAGACTGAGTAACATGTCAGCACGAGGCAGACCATCTAGGCACACGGGTAATATGAGTAGCAGTCAGAAAGGGGCAAAAAATACAATAGTTCAATCTGAGGCTCGTGCACCTGCTAGAGCTTATGCCATACGCGCTCGCCAGGAAGCTTCTTCCCCAGATGTTATTACTGGCACTTTCACTCTTTATGATACAAGTGTTATTGCATTGATTGATCCTGGTTCAACTCATTCATATGTGTGTGAGGCGTTAGTATCCAATAAGACTCTGCCTATTGAGTCTACTTAGTTTGTTATTCGTGTGTCAAACCCCCTGGGCCGGTATGTTTTAGTTGATAGGGTGTGTAAAAATTGCCCGTTGATGGTTCGAGATTCATGTTTTCCAGCTGATTTGATGTTATTACCATTCGATGAATTTGATATAATTCTGGGTATGGATTGGCTAACTTTGCATGATGCTGTGGTGAATTGCAAGAGAAAGACCATCAAATTGAGAAGTTAGAACAACGAAATTATTCGGATTGAATCTAATGATTTGAATGGGCTACCAGCTGTAATATCTTAGATTTTGGCTCAGAAATATGTAAGAAAAGGGTGTGAAGCTTTCCTTGCCTATGTGCTTGATAGTAAAATGACTGAAAGGGAAATTGAATCTATACCAGTAGTGTGCGAGTATCCGGATGTGTTTCCTAAAGAATTCCCGAGTTTACCACCTATAAGAGAAGTTGAGTTTGGTATTGAACTAGTACCAGGGACGACCCTGATTTCAATAGCTCCTTACTGTATGGCACTGACCGAGTTGAAAGAATTGAAAGCTCAGCTGCAAGAACTGACGGATAGAGGTTTTGCTCGACTGAGTTTCTCTCATTGGGGTCCACCAGTGTTATTTATGAAAAAAAGATGAAACTATGAGAATGTGCATTGACTATTGGCAACTCAATAAAGTGACTATAAAGAATAAATATCCGTTGCCACATATTGATGATTTATTTGATCAATTAAAGGGAGCTTCAGTGTTTTCGAAAATAAATTTGAGATCTGACTACTATCAGTTACGAGTGAGAGACTCAAATGTGCCTAAGACTGCTTTTCAAACGAGATACGGACATTATGAGTTCTTAGTGATGCCTTTTGGACTTACTAATGCCCTTGCGGTTTTCATGGATTTGATGAATTAGATTTTCAGAGAGTATCTGGATCGATTTGTGGTTGTTTTTGTAGATGACATTCTGATCTATTCACGCGATGAAACTGAGCATGCTGAACATTTGAGAATTGTGTTACAGATTATGCGTGATAAGCAATTGTACGCAAAGTTCAGTAATTGTGAATTCTGGTTACGAGAAGTTAGCTTTCTGGTGCATGTTGTTTCAGCATCAGGTATCCAGGTTGATCCGAGCTAAATTTCAGCCATACTTGATTGGAAGCCCCCGAAGAATGTTTCGAAAGTTTGAAGCTTTTTAGGACTTGCTGGTTACTATAGACGATTTGTGAAAGGCTTTTCAATGATAGCGACGCTGTTGACAAAGTTACTTCAGAAAGATGTCAAGTTCGAATGGTTTGAAATGTGTCAGAAAAGCTTTGATCAGTTGAAAACCCTTTTGACCGAAGCTCCGGTACTAGTTCAGCCAGAATCGGGTAAAGAATTTGTGATTTTCAGCGTCGCATCTCTGAATGGTTTGGGCTGCGTTTTAATGCAAGAAGGCAAAGTGATAGCTTATGCCTCGAGACAATTAAATTCACATGATAAGAACTATCTAACATATGATCTCGAATTGGCTGCTATTGTTTTTGCTTTAAAGATATGGTGCCACTATCTATTCGGTGAAAAATGTCATGTTTATTCTGATCACAAAAGTCTCAAATACTTGATGACTCAGAAGGATCTGAACTTGAGACAGAGACGGTGGCTTGAGTTACTCAATGATTACGAGCTTGTGATTGATTATCATCCGGGAAAGGCAAACTGAGTCCAAGATTCATTGGGCCATATGAGATTACTGAACGTATCAGACCAGTTGCGTACAGGCTATTACTACCACCCGAGTTAGAAAAGATTCATAATGTTTTTCATGTTTTGATGTTACGACGGTATAGATTCGATCCTACACATGTAATTGATACATCTGAGATCGAAATCCAGCCCGACTTGAGTTATGAGGAAGAACCGATTCGCATTCTAGCTCACGAGGTGAAAGAATTACGAAATAAGAAAATCTCATTAGTAAAAGTGCTTTGGCACAAGCACGGGGTTGAGGAGGCAAATTGGGAACTCAAGAATTTGATGAAAGAATGATATCCCAACCTTTTCACCGGTAAGATTTTCGGAGACGAAAATCCCTTTAGGGGGAGAGTTGTAACAGCCCAATTTTGACCCTATTCAGAACGGTGGTTTTGGGACCACAAATCCGAGTTAGAAAAATGTTTAAATATTATTTTCTGTGTTTATTGTATGTGAATTAGCATGTGTGAAAGTTTCGTATGAAAATTCGATTGTTTGTGTGCTTAATTAAATAAATAGGGCTTAATCGCGTAAGTTGAAAATTTGATAGATAAAAGCATAGAGGGTCAAATTGTTAATGGCTTTGTAAGTTGAGACTTTTAAATGGCAATTTAACCAGATTAAAGTATATGGACGGCATTGACCTTAGTATATAATAGTGTTATATTTAACATTAAAGGTTAATTAAGTAAAATGTAAATAACATTATGTTATAATAAAAATATCATGAAAATAGTCACTTATTTTGTTCATAAAATAGCCGACTATAAGTAAGAAAGAAAAGAACAAGGCTTTGAAGGTTTCGGCCATTGTTGATACAAATTCAAGGTTAGTTTAGTTTCAGTTTTTGATAATTTTTACATTTTTGAGATCGTTGTTACGAGTACTAACCGACCCATGCCTAAATTTTTGATATTGATGATGTATTCATGAGTTACCATTGTTGATGTCTTAGTGAATTTGGCGTTTAATGTTGTTAAATTAAAGATATGTGTTGGGTTATTTGGATTATATTGGAAATTTTTATGAAAACTAAATAAATAAGACTTAATTGCAAAAGTAGTAATTAGAGGGACTAAATTGTAAAATAAATTACTTATAAGGGCTTATAAGAGTATAGTAAATATTCAGCTATAGCCTAGAGTGAATAAATCATGTTGTTTTATATTTTTGAGAAATTTGGGCTTAATTGATAAATGTACAAAATGTTAGGGCAAAATGCAAATTTGCCCATTTAATGTGTTATTGAGTTATATTGAATGAAATTTTATTTAAATGAGATTAATTTGAAATTATATAGATCAAGAACAAAGAAAATCAGACTTGGATCAGGAGAAGACAAAAATAGTTGAATAGCCGATTCGTAACGCTCGACGATATCCGAGGTAAGTTTTAAGTGATTACACTTAGCTTATTTTTCAGCATAACATGGTAGATTAGTAAGAATTATATTTTCATGATGTATGAGTACAAAGCCGAATGAGAAGTATAAACAAGTAATAAGGTATTTGAAGTGTGTTCAAACGATATTATGAGCTCATATGTGTTTGTGTTATATGAAAAAAAAATATTGTATGGTTTGTTATGCGAAACATTGAAGGATGACTTTTTATGAGTAATAATCGAGCCATTGGCCTAGAAAGCTTTAAGCTAGTGAGTTTGATCGGGCCTTGTGCCTAGCAGGCGTAATGCCAGTGAAAAAGTATCGGACTTTAAGTCTAGCAGGCCTTGTGCCGGTGATGAATTCAGGCTCATCCCTAGCAAGTTTATTACCGGTGATCTGTTCGCCAAGTTTGTGAAAACAAGTATTCAAGTTAGTACAGATAATGAACTGTGGTACTGAAGCCATGTGACATTTCATAGAATCAGGCATATAGGTAAGTATATATTAGTGTATATTGAAATGGAAATTTTGACTATGAGCAAATTACATCACTTGTGTATTTGATTTATGTGAAGTCATCTTGAATGAGTTGATTTGGTAAAACGATGATATATTAGGCTTGAATTATATGTGACATATAATGTTTACTTATCTTTTATGATTGGCCATATGTGTGAAAATTGGTATGAAAGTTTCAAAGATGTTGTATAATGGATATTTTAGAAATATTTAAATGATGTTAGATATTAGTATAGTACATTCAGTTAATATATCCCCTTTTGTGTAATGGTATGAGATTATTGATTAAATTGTTAACTTGAACATTTAAACTTTTGATAGAGTTGTTTAATTACTTAAGACTTACTAAGCTAAATTACTTACTTGGGGTGTTTTATAACTTTGTTTTATAGATTTTTGGAAGTAAGTTACGAGCTCGGGGATCAACATCGAAGTCATTCTCACTATTGCCAATCTTTTGGTACTTTTAAAAAGACTATATTTTGAACTATGGCATACAAAGGCTAAACTCTTTTGTGAATGTTTTTAAACTCGGTTTGTATGTAACGCCCTGATTTTTGGGATTTTTCGGGTTTCATGAATTCCTGGTAAAATTTTGAAATTTTGGTGTTCTGAATATTGGAATTGTGTTTAAGTGTGGTAGTGGGCCTTTAGAAGGCCCAAGCCTAGGTTAAAACCTAGTAAAATATCAAGTTTGGTTTTTAAGTGAATAGGAGACTTGGTTAAGTGGGCTTTTAAGAAAAACTTCGTAAACTATGACACAAGAAGAGCTTTGGCAAAGTGGCAAGGTGGTGCCACTAAGTTCCTAAAAAAAGTGGCGCCTGGGAAGGAATTAAAGTTCCAGGGTTCAAGTTGCAAGGTAAGCGTATAGTTATTTTTAATTTTTAGGCATGTGCCGGGCATGTGATCACTTAAATGAATTTCAGCTAAGGCTTTAGGAGGCTAGGCTGATTGCTGTAATAGTGACTAGGGTTAGGTTTATTTCTTTTCTATCTTTGAGAATGAGGGTTAGCTACCTAAAACTTTACTCTCTTCTCAAGTCTCACAAAGTGACCGAAAACACAAGTAAGCTTCCTCCTGTGCTGATTTCTCTTTTGCCTCCTTTTCATCCATTCTTTTCTTTTCCTTTTTGCTTTCTCTTCTAGCCGAAACCTTCTTATCACCTTATTCATCTTCTCTTTCACTTTTATCCTTCTAAAAACCCCATAGCCGATTGCCATAAAAGCTAAAATCTCGAAAACTACCTTTTGTTGCCAATTTCTTTAAGCCGAATTTCCCCTATTTTCTTCATTATGAACCCTTAAAACTTTTCGGCAACACTACTTCTAAACCACAACATCAAATCATCATCTTCTTCACGACTTAAAAAGACGAAAACACTATAGATTTAAGAGCTTATAGCCGAAACTTAAGATCTATAGGATTTGATCTCTACGAGTGTTTAAGGGCTAGATCTACATCAGATCTGAGTAGAAACAGAAGGAAAATCAGCGGTAAGTGCTCATTAACCCAGATCTATAAGTTATTTTGCAATTTAGAGATAGCCAAAGTGCCTAAAATTTAGGGAGGCTGTCGATTGGGCATATGACCCTAAGGGGTTATATTAATCAGTTTCTTTTGGTGATTAGTGTTTTCTAGAGGCGTTTGATCGAAGGCTTGTACAAGTGGGTCAACTAGATTTAGATTTAGACACTGACTTCGACAAAGGTGAGTTCTCAAGGGCTTTTAATGGCTATGGCCGATTATGGTAAGGGTATATTAGGATTGGTTATTAATTGACTTGTGAACTAAAAGTTGTGGAAATCGATTATAGGATATCGTGGGAGATCTTATTAGCAGTCGTCGTGAAACAGGTGTGTATCAAACACCCTCTCATAGTTCAATTCGGCAAAAGCCGAAATGCCGAAATTCTGGCATTTCGTGGGCTTGTGAGTGTGCGAATGCTCACCAGGCATTTAGAAATCATTAGATCTGAAATCGCAAAGTGGTAAGCTAGTCGCATGTGGAATTTCGTATACTTCGGTAATTGGGCCTCAATGGGCTACAAATAGGCCCAATGGGCTTACGGGCCCATATGGGTGAAAATGGGTAATTAAGGTGTACTGATAGATTGTAGGTTCAAAACTGCCTAAACTGATAAATTAATCTTAAGATCTAGACTAAATGGGCTTAAATAGCTGATAGAAACTGTAGGGCCCATTAGGGTTTTAAGGCCCGATGGCTAAAAATTGATAGGACGAGTTAATTAAACTGCTGAGATGAAAACTGGGTTAATAATGACTAAAATCTATGTAAAACCCTAGGAAACTAATAAAATTACTGAAATTCCTTTATAGGTAGAAAATTACTATTTTACCCCTAGGAGTAAAATGACTGTTATACCCCTAGGGCTAAGTGTGACCAAAATACATGTTCTACTGTTATTGTTTACTGCATGCCATGTCATTTTTATCTGCGCATGGGATTGGGATATTGATGGAGGAAGTACTGAAAGTGGCTTGACTACGTACTGGAGGCTTTGCCTCAACTTACTGATATCTGAGCAGCTATGCTGCAATTGTGGAGTGTAGGGCTGGGTGGGTTGAGTTATTCCCTACATGGTGTATAGGGCTAGTACGGGTGGAGTGTAGTGGTTGGATTTAGGCTGGGTTGGGCTTGCATACATGTTAATATCTGTTCTGTTCTAAAATAGGCCTATGGGCCGTACTGTTATTTGAAAAGGGCTAAGGCCCAGTTTACTATGTCTGGATAGGGCTTCGGCCCAGTGAACACTGTGACTGGATAGGGCTTCGACCCAGTGGGCTTGAGCTGACTTGGGCTCTGGATGGGCTTTCTATACACACTGAGTTTTCCAAACTCACCCCCTTTATTTCCATCCATGCACGTGAGCCCTAGTTGGTGGACTTGTAGCTGGGAGGGATTCAGAGTGGCCACGAAGATTTAAATTTCTGCTTTTCAATTATTTCATTTTATTATTTATTTAGATTATTTTTATTTTGGCATCTGGGTTGTAATAAGGCTGCTCCATTTATTTTATTTTGGGTTTTTAATTCTTTGCATAATTAATTTATTTTAACTTAAGAATAATATTGTTTAAATTATTTTTGAAATCAGATTTACTTGTTTTCAAAAGACCACGATAAACGAACGTTTTTCCCAAACCAAATGCACTTTCCAAAGAGTATCAAAAGTCACATCTTCAAATAAGCCTTTCACGACCGGAAGTTATTAGGACATTTTAATAAGTAAATCGGGAAGTCCTCTTAAAATAACAAAAACAGTTTTTCAGAGCTCACCTTAATCTTAGTAACTAGGTAACATGGTTAGTTGTAGGTAATGTGACACACGGGATTTGGCCATAATGTCTTGGCCGGGTTTGGGGTGTTACATTTAGTGGTATCAGAGCCTGATTACAACAATTCGGCTATGGATCGGGTCTAAAAAGCTTTTCAAATCTTTCAAATTTTGGTCCAAGAAAGGTATTTGCAAAATGGTTTAGAAATTTCTTAAAAAATTTTCTCTTCCAAACCCGTTTTCTTTAAAATGAATGTTTTAAAGTTGGATTTTAAAATTTGAGTTTTCTGGGTTTTGAAATCTGATAACTGAAGAAGTGGCACACTGAATCCTCGGCACCAAGTCTATAAGTATTCCTGCTTTATATATTGTACTGTACTAAAACAATATTGTAGATAGAACAGAGACTTTGCTATGATACTATAGATAGGGTAGAATTGAAAACTGTAGAATCTGATGCTGTAGCTAGACAACGTATTCGCGAAAACAACTCTGAAACTTTATCTTTACATAAGATATTTCTAATAAATAACTAAAATATTAACCTACTGTCATAAAATTCTAAATCAGATAAGTCAATATGAGTATGAGAGCTACTCGTGGACGAGGCCGAGGACGCGGCCGAGGTAGTGCATAGGCTGGGTCTTCATCCTCGGAGCATATGCCAGCTGGTGGGGCACGACTACCACCGGTAGCTGAAAATGGGCCACACGATCGGGCCGCAGAGGACGACGCTCTGTCCCAGGCTATGCTGAGGATTCTGGAAAGGGTTGCTGGAGCTAATGTTGGGCCTATAAACAGAGGGTCCATTTATGAGCGACTCCGGGCTAACGAAGTAGAGGTTTTTAGGGGCATATCTGGAGTAGCCCCGAACGTAGATGAGTATTAGCTGGAAGCTACAGAAAGGATTATGGACGACCTGGACTGCTCAGTGGAGCAAAAGCTGAAGGGAGTAGTGTCTCTGCTGCGAGACGAAGCATACCAACGGTGGATTACTGTGAGAGGGAGTACCTCAAATGAGCAGGTAAACTGGGAATTATTCAAGACAGTTTTCAAGGGAAAATACGTCGGAGCCAGCTATGTGGATGCACGTAGGAAGGAATTTCTGAACCTGACCCAGGGCAATAGATCAGTTGCTGAGTATGAGGCAGAGTTTTTGAGGTTGAGCCGGTATGCCAGCGGAATTGTTGCTACTGAGTACGAGCATAGTGTTCGCTTTGAGGATGGCTTCAGGGATCAGTTAAGGGTTCTGATAGCTCTGCAGAGAGAGTGTGATTTTGCTACACTGGTAGAGAAGGCTAAGATAGCTGAAGAGGTGAAGCAAGCTGAACGAAAGAACCGCGATAGGGATCGAAACCGTTTCAAGAGAGATTTTGGACCAGCTGGTACTGCAAACCGAAACGCTAAGAGAGCTAGGATGGAAGAAGCAGTTCGAGCAGTTCTGGTGAACACAGTTAGACCTCAAGCTTGTGGAGACTGTGGTAGAGTGCATCTGGGAGAGTGCTAAAAACGTACTAGGGCATGTCTTCGTTGTGGGTCAAAGGAACATAGGATCAAAGACTGTCCTAGGAGGCCAGCCCAGACTCAAGTTGCTGAGCAAGGGGCTGTTCAACTAGTGCGAGGTGGACCGTCACTGCCGAGAGGGCATGGACAAGGTCGAGGTGGCAATGGCCGTGGACGTGGAGCACCTGGCAGGGGTGCTGGTAATGCTGAGGCTCCTCAACTAGTATTGGTATATGCTGCTAGTCACCGAAAGAAGGGTGATGCACCAGACGTCATAACCGATACATTTTTTATCTCTAGCGTACCCTATACTGCTTTGATAGATGTGGGATCATCCCATTCGTATGTTGCATATGACATTTCTGGGTCGTTGGGTGTGCATTTTGAGGAAACTGTGAGTGGGGTAACTGTGATAAGTCCTCTAGGTCACTCGGTTAGGGTAGATAAACTCTTTAGGGAGGTGCCTTTAGGGACTCAAGGTAGGATCTTCTGTGGAGACATGATGGAGTTACCATTCGGAGAGTTCGATCTGATCTTAGGAATGGATTGGTTGGCCAAGCATAGGGCAACTTTGGATTGTGCAGCTAAGAGGATGGTGTTAAGGACTATCGAGGATGATGAGGTAATGGTGATTGGAGAACGAATGGATTATTTGTCCAACGTGGTATCGGCTTTAAGGGTTGAGAAACTGATTCCCAAAGGATGTGAGGCATACTTGGCTTTCATAAGTCAAGCTGAAACGGAGGATCTGACTGTGGGGATAGTCAGAACTGTTAGGGAATTTCAAGATGTCTTCCCAGAGGAGCTTCTTGGATTACCTCTGAATCGAGAAGTTGAATTTGGGATTGATTTGCTGCCTGAAACAGCTCCAGTGTCCATCACACCCTATAGGATGGCACCAAAGGAGTTGGTGGAACTAAAAGCTCAAATCCAAGAGTTGTTGGATAGAGGCTTCATTAGACCAAGTGTGTCTCCGTGGGGAGCACCAGTGTTGTTTGTGAAGAAGAAGGATGGGACGATGCGTATGTGCATCGATTATCGCCAGTTGAACAAACTGACAATAAAGAACAAGTACCCACTGCCAAGGATCGATGACCTGTTCGATCAGCTTAGGGGAGCTTTGGTATTTTCCAAGATCAATCTTCAATCTGGATGTCATCAACTAAGGGTAAAGGAGGCAGATATTCACAAGACAGCATTCAGGACTCGATATGGTCACTACGAGTTTCTGGTTATGCCATTTGGGTTGACAAACGCACCTATAGCTTTTATGGATCTGATGAATTGAGTGTTCTGGACCAATTCGTGGTTGTCTTTATCGACGATATTCTGGTACATTCAGAAACTGAGGAGAAGCATGATGAGCATCTCAGTATTATGCTGCAAGTGCTGAGAGAGAAGCAACTCTATGCGAAGTTCAGTAAATGTGAATTTTGGTTGCGAGAAGTGACTTTTCTGGGGCATGTTGTTTCTGCTGAAGGAATTAGAGTAGAGCCTCAGAAAATTGAGACAGTTCTGGAATGGAAGCCCTCGAGGTCAGTATCGGAAATTTGGAGTTTTCTGGGTTTGGCAAGCTATTATAAAAGGTTCGTAGAGGGATTTTCTCTAATTGCTGCACCGTTGACGAAACTGTTAAGGAAAGGAGTAGCATTTGTCTAGACTGAGAAACAGCAAGAAGCTTTTGACGAGTTGAAGAAGGTATTGACTGAGGCGCCAGTGTTAATTCAGCCAGAGTCTGGAAAGGATTTCACTGTGAGCAGTGATGCATCACATGTGGGACTAGGCTATATGTTGATGCAAGAAAGTAAGATGGTCGCTTATGCTTCGTGACAGTTGAAGCCTCACGAAGCGAATTACCCTACGCATAATTTAGAGTTGGCCGCAGTGGTCTTCGCGTTGAAAATTTGGAGACACTATTTGTATGGAGAAAGGTGTATTATCTACACAAATCATAAAAGTCTAAAGTATCTGTTAACTCAAAAGGAGTTAAACCTTAGGCAACGAAGATGGATAGAGTTGCTTAAGGATTACGACTGTTCGATTGAGTACCACCTAGGCAAGGCTAATGTGGTGGCTGATGCATTGAGTCGAAGGGTTGTTGCTGATTTGAGAGTTATGTTTGCTCGTTTGAGTCTGTACGATGATGGAAGTCTGTTAGCAAAATTGCAAGTGCGACCAGTTTGGACTGAACAGATTAAGGGGAAATAATTAAAGGATAATTCGTTGGTCCCTCGATTTCAGCAAGCTGAGAATGGGGAGAATTCAGATTTTGGACTGAATACTGATGGAGTTCTCTGATTTCATGGAATGATTTGTATTCCAAAGGATTTTGAATTGAGGCAGTCAATTTTGAAAGAGGCTCATGGTAGTCCTTGTGCTATGCATCCTGGAGGGAATAAGTTATATAAAGATTTGTGAGAGGTGTACTGGTGGCCTAGTTTAAAGAGAGAGGTGACTGAATTTGTTGGGAAATGTCTGACATGCCAGCAAGTTAAGGCTGAGCACCAACTGCCTTCTGGGTTGCTTCAACCGTTGAAAATTCCACTATGGATTTCGTGAGTGGGCTACCTTTGACACCCTCCAAGAAAGATTCTGTGTGGGTGATTGTGGATAGGTTAACAAAATCTGCCCATTTCATACCTATCCGTACCGATTACTCACTTCAGAAGTTGGCTAAGTTGTATGTGGTGGAGATAGTGCAACTGCATAGGATGCCAGTCTCGATTATTTCTGATCGAGACCCTAGGTTCACATCTCGATTCTGGTAGAAGTTGCATGAAGCGTTGGGTACACGATTGGACTTCAGCACTGCTTTTCACCCTCAGATAGATCGGCAGTCGGAAAGGGTTATTCAAGTTCTCGAGGATATGTTAAGGGGTTGTGTAATCGACTTTCAAGGTAGTTGGGAGGACTACTTTCCATTGGCAGAGTTTGTGTACAACAACAGTTATCAAGTGAGTATTCAAATGGCTCCATATGAGGCACTTTATAGGCGAAGATGTCGTACGCCTACGTGTTGGACAGAGTTGGGAGAGCGACAAGTTCTTGGACCGAAATTAGTGGCAGATACTGAGAGTAAAGTTAAGTTAATTAGGGATCGGTTAAATGAGGCCTCTGATAGATAGAAGTCGTATGCAGATTTGAAGCGTAAAGAGATTGAATTCACTATTGGGGATATGGTTTTCTTGAAGGTTTCACCTTGGAAGAAGATTTTGAGGTTTGGCAAGAAAGGCAAACTGAGTCCGCGATTCTTAAATAGGTAGGGCCAGTAGCATATCAGTTGGAGTTACCACCGGAGTTGGATAAAATCCATGACGTCTTCCATGTGTCCATGTTGAGATGATATCGATCGGATCCTTTACATATTGTGCCAGTGGAGGAGATTGATGTAAAGACTGATTTGACCTTTAAGGAGGAACCCGTGCAAAATCTAGATCGAGAAGTTAAAGTTTTAAGAAGCAAGTCCGTTCCGTTGGTAAAGGTACTATGGCGCAATCATGGCAGAGAAGAGGCTACTTGGGAGCCAGAAGATACTATGCGTCAACAATACCCTCAATTGTTTGGATCAGGTAAATTTTGAAGCTGAAATTTCTTTAAGGGGGTAGAGTTGTAATGCCCTGATTTTTGAGATTTTTCAAGTTTTGTGAATTCTTGGTAAAATTTTGAAATTTTGGTGTTCTGAATGTTGGAATTGTGTTTAAGTGTGTTAGTGGGCCTTTAGAAGGCCCAAGCCTAGGTTAAAACCCTGTAAAATATCAAGTTTGGTTTTTAAGTGAATAGGAGACTTGGTTAAGTGGGCTTTTAAGAAAAACTTCGAAACTATGATACAAGAAAAGCTTTGGAAAAGTGGCAAGGTGGTGCAACTAAGTTCCTAAAAAAAGTGGCGCCTGGGAAGGAATTAAAGGTCCAGGGTTCAAGTTGCAAGGTAAGCGTATAGTTATTTTTAATTTTTAGGCATGTGCCGGGCATGTGATCACTTAAATGAATTTCAGCTAGGGCTTTAAGAGGTTGGGCCGATTGCTGTAATAGTGACTAGGGTTAGGTTTATTTTTTTTCTGTCTTAGAGAATGAGGGTTAGCCACCTAAAACTTTACCCTCTTCTCAACTCTCACAAAGTGACTAAAAACACAAGTAAGCTTCCTCCTGTGCCGATTTCTCTTTTGCCTCCTTCTCCTCCATTCTTTTCTTTTCCTTTCTACTTTCTCTTCTAGCTGAAACCTTCTTATCACCTTATTTATCTTCTCTTTCACTTTTATCCTTCTAAAAACCCCCATAGTCAATTGCCATAAAAGTCGAAATCTCAAAAACTACCTTTTGTTGCCGATTTCTTTAAGCCAAATTTCCTTTATTTTCTTCATCTGTGGTGGCCGATTCTCTCACCCTTGGAACCCTTAAAACCTGTCGACAACACTACTTCTAAACCACAACATCAAATCATCATCTTCTTCACCACTTAAAAAGTCGAAAACACCATAGATTTAAGAGCTTATAGCCGAAACTTGAAATCTATAGGATTTGATCTTTGTGAGTGTTTAAGGGCTAAATCTACATCAGATCTGAGTAGAAACAGAAGGGAAATCAGTGGTAAGTGCTCATTAACCCAGATCTATAAGTTATTTTGCAATTTAGAGATAGCTGAAGTCCCTAAAATTTAGGGAGGCTGTCGATTGGGGCATATGACCCTAAGGGGTTATATTAATCAGTTTCTTTTGGTGATTAGTGTGTTCTAGAGGCATTTGATTGAAGGCTTGGACAAGTGGGTTAACTAGATTTAGATCTAGACACTGACTTCGATAAATGTGAGTTCTTAAGGGCCTTTAATGGCTATGTCTGATTATGGTAAGGGTATATTAGGATTAGTTATTAATTGACTTGTGAATTAAAAGTTGTGGAAATCGATTGTAGGATATCGTGGGAGATCTTATTAGCAGTCATCGCGAAACACGTGTGTATCGAACACCCTCTCATAGTTTAATTCGGTAAAAGCCGAAATGCCAAAATTCTGGCATTTTATGGGCTTGTGAGTGTGCGAATGCTCACAAGGCATTTAGAAATCATTAGATCTGAAATCGCAAAGTGGTAAGCTAGTCGCGTGTGGAATTTCATATACTTCGGTAATTGGGCCTCAATGGGCTACAAATGGGCCCAATGGGCTTACGGGCCCATATGGGTGAAAATGGGTAATTAAGGTGTACTGATAGATTGTAGGTTCAAAACTGCCTAAACTGATAAATTGATCTTAAGATCTGGGCTAAATGGGCTTAAATAGCTGATAGAAATTGTAGGGCCCATTAGGGGTTTTAGGGCACGATGGCTAAAAATTGATAGGACGAGTTAATTAAACTGTTAAGATGGAAACTGGGTTAATAATGACTAAAATCTGTATAAAACCCTAGGAAACTGATAAAATTACTGAAATACCTTTATAGGTAGAAATTTACTGTTTTACCCCTAAGAGTAAAATGACTGTTATACCCCTAGGGCTAAGTGCGACCAAAATACATGTTCTACTGTTACTGTTTACTGCATGCCATGTCATTTTTATCTGTACATGGGGCTGGGATATTGATGGAGGAAGTACTGAAAGTGGCTTGACCACGTACTGGAGGCTTTGCCTCAACTTACTGATATCTGAGCAGCTGTGCTGCAACTGTGGAGTGTATGGCTGGATGGGTTGGGTTATTCCCCACATGGTGTGTAGGGCTGGTACGGGTGGAGTGTAGCGGTTGGATTTAGGCTGGGTTGGGCTTGCTTACATGTTAATATCTGCTCTGTTCTGAAATGGGCCTATGGGCCGTACTGTTATTTGAAAATGGCTAAGGCCGAGTTTACTGTGTCCGGATAGGGCTTCAGCCCAGTTAACACTGTGACTGGATAGGGCTTCGGCCCAGTGGGCTTGAGCTGACTTGGGCTTTGGATGGGCTTTCTATACACACTGAGTTTTCCAAACTCACCCCATTTCTTTCCATCCATGCAGGTGATCCCTAATTGATGGACTTGGAGTTCGGAGGGATTCAGAGTGGCCACGAAGATTTAAATTTCTAGTTTTCAATTATTTCATTTTATTATTTATTTAGATTATTTTTATTTTGGCATATGAGTTGTATAAGGCCGCTCCATTTATTTTATTTTGGGTTTTTAATTCTTTAGATAATTAATTTATTTTAACTTAAGAATAATATTGTTTAAATTGTTTTTGAAATCGGATTTACTTATTTTCAAAATACCACGATAAACGAATGTTTTTCCCAAACCAAATGTACTTTCCAAAGAGTATCAAAAGTCACATCTTCAAATAAGCCTTTCACGACCGGAAGTAATTAGGACCTTTTAATAAGTAAATCGAGAATTCCTCTTAAAATAACAAAAATGATTTTTCAGAACTCACCCTAATCTTAGTAACTAGGTAACATTGCTAGTTGTAGGTAATGCGACACACCGAATTTGGCCATAATGTCTGGGCCGGGTTTGGGGTGTTACATTGTATAAATGTTTAAGCCCTGCGAATATGGCTTGCTCGTTGTGTTAAATATGTTTATAGGTTTTTATTAAGTAATGTGGTTGTTTTGATTTTCGTTTTTAGTTTCGGTTCTTGTCCTTAGTATGATTGGTAATAATAGGAATGGTTATGGAGTGCTTGTGCATCCTTTTTAATGTATAAAGAATGGCTTATGAAATGTTACTATGAGATAATTAGTGGTGACTGTGATTGAATTTTATGTGTTGGATGAAATTAGGTGAAGATGGTATATATATATATATATATATATATATATGTGATATGCTTGAAATAAATTCCCATAGTGGTTTGATATAATTTGATTCAAGTGAATTATGCAAGGTTGATGAATAGGTTTTATGTGATGGTTAATGTTTGCGATCAACTGGTTAGTATTGGGATTCTGTAATTGTGACTAATTTGTATTTGTATTACACTTAAATTGTAACATGGCTAGATTAATATTAGGTTTAGTATAAAAGTCATGTTATGTGTATTATATATATGAATTAATATACTTAACTGATAAGCCGTGGATGTTTAAACAAATTTGGTAGTAAAATGGATATGAATTATAGTTAAAATGTTGGTTACTTTGGTATGTAATTGATAGCTAATAATAAGTATGTGAAATGAGTGTATTCTTGGTAGTTAGTTGTGCCAAGATGGGACTTTTTAATATGATTTTATGGGCACAAAGTTAGATAATTGAAGTGATACATGTGGTCGTTTGATGATTAAGTTTAGATATAGATTATTTTTATAAATGAACATGCAATGGTAGTAAAAGCAACTATGGCATATTCGGCCATAATTGTAAAGTTGCTAAGTTATACATGTTTTGTTTAATTTTATATACGCATGGTTTTGTGTTCAGAAAAGAGATAAGTTAGTCTTATGTGATAATTGTTTATGTGAATTAATTGTAAAAGTATGATTATTTGCTGTGTGAATGTTTCAACTTATATTAATGATCAAAGCATATTTATTTATATTGATTAATATTAATGTTACATTTTTATTTGAAATTTAGTGAGTGATATAGTTTATTAAATTTTAAAATATAATTGTAGAATGTAACGAATGTTTAATTGAGTTGTGTTTAATAAGTAATGCCTCATAACCCTATTATGGCGATGGGTACGGGTTAGGGGTGTTACACATTTAGAGTGAAATTGAAATGAATTCATAAACTCGGGGTCCTTATTTAGCAATTAGACCATTTTATGGCATGATGGACAAAAATACCCATGGAAGGAAAAATTTTGAAATAAGGCCATTAAGGGTATTTTGGTCATTTGGGTATTAAAAGAAATAAAAAGTGAAAATAAGGCCAAAAAGTGAAAATAAGGCCAAAAAGTGTCCATCTTCCTCCTACCTTGGCCGAATATCAAAGGGGACTCCATAGCTAGGGTTTTTATCTTTTCAAGCTTGATTGTAACTGACTCCTAGCCCCGTTTTTCATGTTCTTCGTATTTTTAAGATCCTCATAACTTGGCCTAGCTATTTCTACCACTATTTTAAGCTAGGCTTCATGTTTAAAAATTGACCCATGTGTGACATTGGAGCACTTTGATGTTTAATGGTAGAAAATGAAAGCTTGATGCTTAGTAAACAACTTTTGCTATGTGATTTTTCATGAAAATTCATTTAGGGACTAAAATGTAAAAGTTGTAAAACATGTGCATAAATTGTGAAATGTTGAGAAATGTGGGCTTGCTATAAGAGAGAAATAGGGTCGACTAGGCTTGGGAATGTAGAAAAATAGATACGTTTCACTTTACGAGCTTATAGACTAAATTGTAAAAATTGACAAAGTTAGGGGTAAAATGGTAAAAATTACCATAGGAAAAATTTGTGTCCAACTGAGTAATGTGTATATTGAATTAGTTAAATTTGGTGTTATAGATCAAGAAAGATAGGAAATCGACCTTGACCGAGGGAAAGGTAAGGTTACAGACTAAATCGTAAACTTTAGCATTTTGCACCGAGGTAAGCCTTATATGCAAATAATAAGTTATTATAATTGTTATGTTTAATTACTTTAATTATTAGTAATCTAAAATTTTCTAACAAATCATTGCGTATGTGTTATGATAAACCGATAAGTGAAAAAAAGTCCCTATTGAACCTTAGGAATTATTTAGGATACAAGTGACATGTCACTAGGATTCAATTGACTGTTATTAATTATATATGTGATTCTGGGTGCTGGTCTAGTTCGACTACCAGTGGCTAGGTAATCCTACATTTGTTGTGGATACTTGTCAGCTTGTGTAAGTAGCATTGAGTAGTTTTAACTACACCATCAGCGTGTGTGAGCAGACCCGTGATTAGCTCATCATTGAGCCTTTATGTGATATGTGTTAAATGGTAGTTTCGGCTACAAATCATTGGTAGCTTCAACTGCATTATGTGTGGCACTTGTGCCTTATTCTGTGTATCCTTTAGCATTTCACGTGGTTCAACGGGTTATTTGAATTGATAAGATAAAATTTGATTATATGTAAAAAGATTTGACCATGTGTTAAGAATATGTGTGTGCAGGTTATATGTAAATTTCATGTGTACTAAGTGCTTAATGTTTGTATTGAAATATGTGGTAAGATCATATGAGTAAGTGATAATCTCAAACTTAATGTGATCACTAGAGAGCTCATTTCCACCTTATATGAATTATTAGTTTTAAATGCTCATTAATTTTGCATATAGGCTTACTGAGCTTAATAGCTTACCTCTTTATTTTTCCTTTCCCTTATAGGTTCGTCACGCTAACCCGAGGTCCGGTGATCAAGTTGGGATTCCATCAGCAATATTAACAACAATTTGGTATTTTGCTAGTAAACTTGAAATTATGGCATGTATAGGTGGTTTAATGTCATGGACATGTCATAGTTCTTTTGGGTCCATTGTTGTTAATATTATTTAGTATTTTGGCCATTTGAAATGAGCCATATTAGGTTAAGTTATACTTTGCTAATATGATGTAATCTATTAAGGTGAAAGCTTGAAATGTTTTTGTGGAAGGTGGTGTGATGTGTGTGCTTGATAATGGTGGATGAAATTTGGTTGTATAAAGGTCATAATATGTATGGTTGAATGAGTTATTGTGCCATATTGAATGATGGAAAAATTGGATTGAATTGGTTTGTGTTTCAGGGTGGCAATTGGCTTGGAAAATAGCTTATCATTGTCCACACGGGTAGACACATGGGCATGTGTCTAGGCCGTGAGTGACACGCGGCCAGCCCTATGGACGTGTTGATAGGTCGTGTGTCACCTGCACCTGAATTTATGAAAATTAAATGCCCAGTAGTAAACACACGTGTGAAGACATGGGCGTGCGGCTTGGCCGTGTGACGAAAATTTTGCGATGACGTCATAAACAGAATACCCAAGATTTTTCACACGGGCTAAGACATGGGCGTGTTACCAGCCATGTAAAGGACACGGCCTAGGACATAGGCGTGTGCTCAACCGTGTAAAATCCCCTGTAGTTTCGAATTGAAAAATAATTCCTCACGGGCTAGGGACATGGGCGTGTGTGACCACACGGCCTTCCCACAAGGGCGTGTCCCTGTCCCACACGGGCATGTGCCCTGTTTTGAGAAAAAATTTTCTATGTATTCGAAAAGCTCCGGTTTAGTCCCGGATTGTACCCAACATATCTTTTGGGCCTTGTAGGCCCATAATAAGAATGCTTTGAATAAATTTTAAAAATTTTTAAATTTTTTGTGGAAATTGATCGTCGTAATTGAATGTTCATGTGAACATGAGTTTGGTAGCGCCTTGTACCCATGTCCGAGGATAGGTATGGGAGAGGGGCATTACATTTAGTAGTGTTAGAGCTATGGTTTAGTTGGTTTTAAGACTAACATAGCATGTGTGAGAGTCTAGCTATACATGCCATAATTATGAATATTGATAGTATGATGGTTCCTAATCTTTTAAATTGTGTTTTCATATAGCGAATGAATCCTAACCCAGTAGTAGCTGACGACGTAAAAAGTAACGCGCCAGCTCCCGCTCAGGGGATCGCACCACCCCAGAGTAGGAATATTGAATCTAGTCAGGGAGAAAAGGCTCGAGAAGCCTTTCTTCACAAAGTGAGTGAATGGTACACGAAATTCATTCGGGTGAACCTAAATGTTTAACTTGCCCCACCTCCTCCCATGCTACAACTGACTCTGGTAGCTCCACAGGGTGTACAAATGGTAAGAATGAGTAAGCCTCTTATCGAAAAGATTCGTAAGTATGGAGATGACCCTGAGAGGGAAGAATTTTGGCTCGAAAACACTATCATGGTGTTTGATGAGCTCTCTTGCACACCCGTGGAGTGTTTAAAGTGCGCTATATCGCTTCTGAGACATTCAGCGTATCAGTGGTGGAAAACATCAGTCTCGGTAGTGTCTACTGAAAAAGTTACTTGGGGTTTCTTCCAAGTGGAGTTTAAGAAGAAGTATATAAGTCAGCGTTTCATTGATCAAAAGCGAAAGGAGTTTTTAGAGCTAAAACACAGCTGAATGACTGTGTCCAAGTATGAGCGAGAGTTTGTCCGACTTAGTAAGTACGCTCGGGAATGCATTTCTACAGAAGAAATTATGTGTAAAATGTTTGAGGATGGCTTAAATGAAAACATCATGATATATGTGGGGATTTTGGAGTTAAAAGAATTTGTTGTATTAGTTGGTCGGGCATGCAAAGTGGAAGAATTTGTAAGGAAAAGAGGAAGGCTGAATCAGATACTAGAGATGTGAAGAAGAGATCGATGAGTAAGTCATTCCAACCATCGTCAAAGAAAGTGAGAAATGTGCCAAACCAATCGTCTGTTTCTATCGAAAATCCAGGTAGAACTCATGGGAGGCAAAATACGAGTTCTAAGGATCAGACTACTTTAGTAGTTAGTGTTGGCAATGTTAAGCCAAGCAACCTCGAATTCAACACTATGGTAGGAGACATCCCAGTGAGTATTGGATGGTCACCGGGGCTTGCTTCAAATGTGGCTCCTAAGATCACTTTATCAAAGACTGTCCTGAAATGGTAGTGAAAGAAACTACTCAGAGCACTAAACCGAGTGATACACCGGCTAGAGAGAGGCCTACTAGAAATGTGAAAGAGGGAGCTAGTAGTAGATGCATAGCTAGAGATTCAGCTGCAAAATCAGAGGCTAGAGCATCCACAAGAACCTATGCCATCCGTGCCTAGGAAGAAGCATCATCCCCTGACTTGATCATGGGTATATTTTCTCTTTATGATGTTAATATTGTTGCACTAATTGATCCTAGGTCCACACATTCTTACATTTGCACGAGATTAGTAAATGATATGAAATTGCCTATAGAGTTAAACGAGTTTGTGTTTAAGGTGTCAAACCCTCTAGGCAAATGTGTGTTAATTGACAAGATTTGTAAGAATTGTCCTTTAGTGATCCAAGGTCACTATTTCTTAGTCGATCTAATGTTATTTCCATTTGATGAGTTTGACACAATTTTGGGCATGCATTGGTTGTCGATGCATGATGCTAAAATTGACTGTAGATAGAAGATTATTGAGCTAAAGTGTGAAAATGATGAAATCCTTCGGGTTGAACCAAATGAGTCAAGTGAGTTGCCTATATTGATTTAATCAATGACTGCTCAAAAGTGTTTAAAAAAGGGTTGTGAGGCGTATTTGGCTTATGTATTGAATACGAAAGAGTTTGAATTGAAAGTGGAGTCAGTACCAGTGGTTTGCAAGTTCCCGGATGTGTTTCCAGAGGAGTTGTCAGAGATACTACTTGTTAGAGAGATAAAGTTTGCCATTGACTTGTTGCCGGGGATTTCCCCTATATCAATAGCTTCGTATAGAATGGCTCCAACTTAGCTAAAAGAATTGAAGGTCTAGCTACAAGAGTTGACAGACAAAGGATTTGCGAGGCTTAGTTTTTCTCTATGGGGTGCCCCCGTATTGTTTGTGAAGAAAAATGACGGATCGATGAGACTTTGTATTGACTATAGGCTGTAACACCCCAAACCCGGTCCAGACGTATGGCCAAATTCGGTGGTGTCACATTGAAGATGACTCGTATAAATCAAATATGTTGGAAGACTTAAAAAGCAATCGTTCATTCGTGGTTCAAATAAGGGTTTAATTCCAAGCTAGCTTCGTTAGAGAATTATTTTAGTTAAAAACGAAACCCATTGATCGTTTACTCAATTAAAAGTTCAAGTGAGTTTAAATTAAAGTTTTGAGTTTGTAAATTGAAAACCCAAGTTTGCATATCTTGTTAAGTTACAGTGGAAGTTCATGTTTTATAAAAACGTTCAGTTATTTATGTTAACTTCAAAATGTCTTTTGATTTAGAAAGCATGTTGAAGTTTGGAAATAAAAATAAAAACCCAAATATAAAATCAATCGGAGATAAAAGGCCTTATTACAACCCAATAATAAAAACTGAAGATAAAATAAAAGATACTACTAAAAGTATTAGTCCATTTGCAGTGGGGCCACCTTCGAGTCCTCTTCTACGTCTAGTAGCCTACTGAGGGTTACCTGAAAAATTAAAAAGAGGGAGTGAGTTTTTGAAAACTCAGTATGTACGACCCTTATCAAACAAATAACATGCAAGAATCAAATTGGGCCTAATCCCATTGCAACTACGGTGGCTTCTAAGCCTTAGCCCATAATGGCCTCAGTTGGGCCTGAGCCCATATCTCAACATACAGTGGCCTTTGGCCTTAGCCCATAGTGGCCTCGGTTGGGCCTTAGCCCATATCACAATAATATTAATATGTATATGCAATGCACATTTTCCCATCCAACCCTGCACACCCCTTCCAACCCTAAACTCCTGTGGGGATATAACTATTGACCCACTTGTCCCTACACACCTGTTGTAGCACCGGTTGCGGTACTACTCAGCATTGTAGCAGAGCTACTAATCATAACATGGCTTAAAAGCCTTTGTTGGATCCACAATCGTTAAGAAACTGTGCGAGCCTCATATAACACTTCCTCCAATATAAACCCATCCCACATGCAACATAATATCGAATGAATGTAACATAACATATATATGGCATACAAATCAACCACAAATCATGTAGGGGCATTTTAGTCATTTTGCCCTTAGGGGCATATTAGTCATTTTGCACTTAGGCATAACTGCCATGATTTTATCGCAGGCCTAGGTACACATTCTGGCCCATTAACCAATTTCACAACTATTCCATGCATTACAGTTATTCCATTAGAGTTACAAATTTACTAGGGCCCAAAAGCCTAATACGTAACCCAAGCAGGGCCTACATACTCATACGGCCTATTAGGCCCAAATCTACCATAAGCAATGTAGTTAGCCTATCCGGCTCCTTAAAACCTACTAATCCATCAATTCTACTCACATGGGCCTACAGGCCCAGTTGGCCCATTTTGGCCCAGTTGGCCAAATAGCGGCCCGAGTCCATGGAATCGCCCATGGAGCCTCTGTCATCGTATCATTATCTCCACACGAGTATTCGCACGCTCATGTGTTTTCCGGCACCAACCTTTCAACTTTTCAGCTTTTCAGCATTTCAGCTTTTCGGGATTTCAGCTTTTGCCGATTCGTCGTGTGTGCGGTGTATGTACACACCTTGATGAAGAGGCACGCAATAGCCTTCTATTGTGGCACCTAGAATTGATTAAAGCATTCGGTTAGCCATCCATAAAATTAACAAACCTTCTAAACATAGGAATCGAATCTCACCCTAAAGTCTACCTTGGTCACAACGACTTACCTTATCCAAATTGATGATCTATGAATCGATCTCCCCTCCCAGTCAATAGATCTGCAATTACCAAGGCCTATTAGTTACCACTGTCCAACCCTCTTGCACCAAAATAAGGTAACTACACAACCCACCATTTCTCAAGAACAATCACAATCGGCTTTTCCCCAAAAATACAAAAGAAGGATAACTTGATTATATTAATAAGATCTAGGAGGAAGTCGAGTGCCCTTACCAAATCTATAAATCGCTTGCCCAAAGTAAGTTTGATAATCAGAGGGTTCCAGACAGAGAAGCAAAGAATCGATTTGATCAGTCAAAAACTGAAAGAAATTCGTGATGGGAGAGTAGCGTGGTTGTCGACGGAAGCAACTCAATTGGCAACAAGAACATTCAGTTTTCAACTAGACAAGAGCATTGCTCAGCTTAAAAAGAAAGCAAGATATTAAGAGAAGAGAGGTATTTCGGTTAAGTATTTCGAAGAAGAAAATGGAGATGGTGACGGCATACACAGATTCAGTAGAAGGGGATTTCGGTTTAAATGACTTGTAGGAGGAAGAAACAATGACGACACTAAGAAAGGGGATGGAGGTAATCGGCTTAAGAAGCTAATGTTGGAGATTAGGAATTTCGGCACAAACAATGTTGAGAGGAGAGAACTCAAAGAAATATTTGCCAATAAATGCCCAAAATGGTTTATAGTTTCGACCTAGAATGGTGCAACTTTGAAAGCCAAAATGAGAATTGCTAAAACTCCAAAACAAATAACGAACACAAAAGTAATATATTTTTTCCATTCGGCTCAACCCCATCTTCCAAGTAAATTCAATCCAAATCCTTGATTTATTACTTAATTTTAGCCAACAACCGAATTTGGATTGCATCCAAATTCCTTCGACCGAATTTAATTCAAATTTAAGTCGAACTTTTGGTGTTTCGGTCAAACACCAATTTTTCCCCACGTGACTAGCAAAATTACATCTCTTTTGCGCATTGGACAGTTAAAACTCATGCTGTCTAAGCTCCCTACATGCCACTTGCCACTGTACCGCAACCCCTCTTGTGCTATAATTCAGTCACAAATATTTATAGGGCTTACTTGCTGAAGTCACGGTTGCTTAAGAGTAAAAAACAAAACTTTGCCTACCTTGGGGTTTGAACCTATGCCCTCTCTGATCCCATAGCACGCTTCTCGCCACTGCACCCCAGGCACTCTATGTGTCATATTCCATCCCCAACTATTTTTAAAGCCTATTTACCTGCAACCAGGTTTTTCAGTAAAAACTAAAAATACCTGCAACCACCCAATTTCAAACCTTCAACCCTTTGACTATGATACTCTCCCCTTGCCACTAAGCCATCACATTATTTACATCGTGTCTCCTTTCTAACTAATTAAGAAGCCTACCTATCACCTACCAGGCTATTTGAGGCACAAGCAAAAATTTTTGTGCACGCCGTGACTTGCACCTAGCATCTCTCCTTACTCCTAGCGCCATCACACCACTGGGCCAAGTGCACCCTTTGTGTCGAATTTCATTGGGCTTTATTAATAAGCCTTTATCCTACTACCCAAGGTCCTTTAGAAAAAAATGTAAAATTTTGCTAAAGCCCTAGATCGAGCCCAGGATTTTCCCCACACTACCAATCCTTCCTAAATCACTTAGTAATTAAACTAGATTTGCAATTGTAAAATTTTTAAACACATTTAAATTATTTAAGCCACCTTCTAACCGATCCCAAACTCAAGGCCCAATACTTCTAGGCCCAAAATTCGGGGTGTTACATAAGCAGCTCAACAAAGTGATGATAAAGAACAAGTATCCTGTAACGCCCCGAATTTTGGGCCTTGAGTTTTGGATCGGTTAAAAGGTGCCTTAAATAATTCAAATATGTGATTTTGGAGTGTTTGGAGGGTACTATGAAGTCCTGGGTTCATGTTAGGACATAGGAAAAATTGATTTTTAATCTTAGTGGAACCCTAATCTAAAGTGGTATGGCTCTTAAATAAATTAGGATAAAATAAGGCACAAAAAGGAGTGTGGTGTAGTGGCAAAGTGGCGCCACTTAGGGGACAAGTAAGTGACGTCATAAAAGAAGCAAGGGGTCTAAGGTTCAAGTCTTGGTTCTTGCAATTTATTTTGGTTTTTCTTTTAAATAAATCTAGAAGCAAGTAGGTGGGCTTTAATGTTAAATGTGTTGGGCTTATGACACAAAGGAGCTTGTGTCCTAGTGGTGGTGACGTGACATAGTTATTGAGAGGACTATGGTTCAAATCCCTCTGTACGCAAAAGTTGATTATTTTGCTAATACTTTAGTTTTTGGGGATTGATGGAGAATCCCACATCGGGAAGCTAACATGAGAATAGGTGCTGAGCTGGCTTTAAATAGAGCAAACCATGAGGAGAGTAGGCATGCCTTTCTCGGCTTATCCCTTTCACGTTGTGGCATGTTCGTTTGGGTTAGGCGTTGGATCATTCATTGATCTGTATGCCGTTGGGTCACGGTAGTGGTGACCGTAGTTAATCGACACCCCCTGAGGAGTCACGGGTGCGATTATTGTTGGCTTCTGGGCATAGCAACGTTAAGAGCGTGGATTAACTTCAGATATATCAGGTGTGTACTTCAACCTACTCTAGCTGTAGAACGAAAAATACCGGAGTGCTGAAATGGGCCATGTGGGCCCAATGGGCCTGTGGGCCCAATCGGGTAAATTGTATGATTGTGTAGTAAATATTGGACTAGACTAGGTGAATTTCATATCTGTGGCTAGTGTTAGGCTAAAGGGCGGCCCATTCGCAACGTTATCTCTGTTTAGAATACTTGAGTCGCTCAAGGCGATTGTAGACTTTCTGAGGGATTGATAACATTACTGAAATACCCTTATAGGGTAGAATTACTATAATACCCTTGATTTTTAAAATTATAGAAATACCCCCGATTTGAAAAATTACAGAAATACCCCCGATTTGTAAAAGTACCGTTTTACCCTAATTTGTAAAATTACTGTTTTACCCTTGATTTGTAAAGTTACCGTTTTACCCCTGATTTGTAAAGTTAGCATTTTACCCATGATTTCTACAATTATCGTTTTACCCCTGATTTGTAAAGTTACTGTTTTACCCCTGATTTGTAAAGTTACCGTTTTACCCCTGATTTGTAAAGTTAGCGTTTTACCCTTGATTTGTAAAATTACCATTTTACCCTTGGTTTACAAAATTATAGAAATTCCCTAGTTTACAAATTACGGAAACACCTCAGATTTCAAATTTACCAAAATACCTTTGGGTTGCAAAATTTCTGAAATAGCCCTGTAGGGTAGAATTATCAAAATACCCCTTTAGGGTAGAATTACCAAAATACCCCTATAGGTAGAATTACTGAAATACCCCTATAGGGTAGAATTACTGAAATAACCCTGTGGGGTAGAATTATCGAAATACCCCTTTAGAGTAGAATTACCGAAATACCCCTATAGGGTAGAATTACTGAAATACCCCTATAGGGTAAAATTACCAAAATACCCCTGTAGGGTAGAATTATTGAAATACCCCTGTAGGGTAGAATTACCGAGATACCCCTGTGGGGTAAAATTACCATTTTGCCCCTAAGGTGTTTGATGGGTTTAACTGTGTTTGTATGACAGTGATTTGACTGGCGTAACCATGGTTGTGTGATTGATATGTTTTAATATGTGTTTAAATGATTGATACTGAACATGGCTGTTCTGTATACATGTGTGATGATTGAGCATAGCATACACGACATATTGGGTTGGGACATTGATATGGAGGAAGTTTTGTTCTGATAGGATCGCACGGGTTGCACGAGACGACTGTGGATCCAATAATAATCTGATAAGGTCGCACGGGTCGTACGAGACGACTGTGGACCGACTGAGGGCTTAATGTTAGTTATTCTGAGTATAGCTTTGTGCCAACCACCCTATGGCTCTGTGCTATTGGGATCATGGCTTTGTGCCGATTATATTTGCCTAAGGCTATGTGCCTATCTTATTTACTGATGACTGTTTGTCAATTACATTTTCCCATGGCTATGTGCCGGTTATATTACCCTAATTGATAGCTATGTGCCAATCCTATTACAGTTACCGATGGCTTTGTGCCAATTATGATACTGCTACTAAAGGCTTAAAGCCGCATTTAAATTAGTAGCATGGCTGCGTCATTGGTGTGTAGGGCTGGGTGGGTCGAGTTATTCTCCACATAGTGTGTTGGGTTGGTACGAGTGGTGTGATGGCTGGACTGGGTTGGGATTGCATTCACATATTGTTTTGATTCTGCTATGGGCTTGGCCCACACTGTTCTGTATTGGGCTAAGGCCCAGACTGATCTGTTCTGTATAGAGCTTCAGCCCAGTCTGTTCTGAATATCTGTATTATACTGTTACTGATTCTGTTTTGGGCTTAGGCCCACCTGATTCTGATTCTGATTTTGATTCTAATATGATAATGTTTCTGATTCTGTAATGGGCTAAGGCCCATCAGGTACTATTTGTTATAGTGGGCTAAGGCCCAATTGATACTGGAATTGTAGTAGGGCTGGGGCCCAGACTTTCAATTCTTTTGTATGACTAATTGTTTGTTTTATATGGTAGGGGATTACACACTAAATTTTCATAAAACCCACCCCGTTTAATAATTGTGTAGGTAATCCCTAGCTTTAGGAGGATCGGTGCTGTGAGGGACTCGAAGAAGGCCACACATTACTTATGCTCTGTCTTGATTTACTTTTAAGTACTTTATTCCGGTTTGGGTTGTAATAAGGCCTTTTAAACTTTCTAGTTTTTACATTTGGGATTTTATTTATTGTTTTATAATTGCTAGAAGTCGGACACGATTTTTTCGAAACAACAACTATTTTTCAACATATCACGTTTCCACAACTGTTTTAAATTAGGCTTCTGTAACAATTAATGTTTTAAAGGTAATAACATTTTACAAGAGAACTTCTTTTAATAAACCACACTTTAAAAATATGCATACGAAATTCGAGATTTTACACAAGTTTTAATAAGAAGGGTTTTCAATGGAAACAAGGTTTTTGAAAAACACCTCAATGTGACACACTAGATTCGGGCCTAACTTCTAGGCCGAGTTTGGGGTGTTACATATCCTTTGCCAACGATCGACGATTTATTTGACCAACTGAGAGGAGCTACATTGTTCTCCAAAATAGACTTGAGATTTGGGTATTACTAGTTAAGCGTGAAAGAGACTGATGTGCCGAAAACTGCTTTCAAAATAAGGTACAGACACTATGAGTTTCTCATAATGCCTTTCGATTTAACTAATGCCCCAGCAGTAGTCATGGACTTAATGAACTGAATTTTTAGGCCGTACTTGGATAAGTTTGTGGTGGTATTCATAGATGACATTTTGATTTATTCTCGTGATAGAAACGAGCATGTTGAACATTTGAGAACAGTTTTACAAATTTTGCGAGATAAGCAGTTGTATGCAAAATTTAGTAAAAGTGAGTTTTGGCTTAGTGAAGTTGGATTTTTAGGCCACATTGTTCTGAGAGATGGCATTCGAGTTGATCCAAGTAAGATTTCAACAATAGTTGATTGGAAGCTGCTGAGAAATGTATCGGAAGTTAGAAGCTTTCTAGGTTTGGCAGCATATTAAAAATGCTTTGTAAAAGGATTTTTGATGATCGCTTCTCCGATGACCAAGTTGCTTCAAAATGATGTTAAGTTTGAGTGGATAGAGAAGTGTCAGCAAAGGTTTGAGAAATTAAGGAAAGTATTGACTGAGGCGCCAGTGTTAGTGCAACCTGAGTTTGAAAAGGAATTTTTGATTTACAATGATGCGTCTCTAAATGGCCTTAGATGTGTATTGATGCAAGAAGATAATGTGGTAGCGTATGCCTCAAGACAATTGAAGCCATTCGGTAGGAACTACCCGATACATGATTTAGAGCTAGCTGCCATTATCTTCGCCTTAAAGATTTGGTGACATTATTTATTTAGTGAGAAGTGTCATATCTTTACTAACCATAAAAGTTTGAAATACATAATGACACAAAAATATTTGAACTTGTGGTAATGAACATGGCTTGAGTTGTTGAAAGACTACAAATTAGTGATCGATTACCATCTCGAGAAAGTGAATGTTGTTGCCGGTGCCTTAAGTAGGAAATCTCTATTTGCTTTGAGAGCTTTAAATACAAGCTTGACCCTATCCAATGATAGTTTGATTTTGGCTGAGTTGAGAGCTAGGGCATCGTTTATTCAACAAATTTATGAAGCTCAAAGGGTTGATGGTGACTTACAAGCAAAAAAGGTTCAGTGTTAAGAGGGTAATGAGACAGATTTTCAGATTGATTCGAATGATTGTTTGATGTTTAGGGATAGGTTTGTGTACCAAAAGATGTTGAGTTGATTCGGTGTATTCTACACGAAGCTCATAATGGTTGTTTATCTGTCCACTTGGGCAGTGCAAAAATGTATAACGATTTGAAGAAATTGTATTTGTGGCCCGATATGAAAAGAGATGTCTCCGAGTTCGTATCAAAATGTTTAGTTTGCCAACAGGTAAAGGCAGAACATCAGGCACCTTCCGGTTTGCTTCAACCAATAATGGTTCCCAAATGGAAATGGGACTGAATTACTATAGATTTTGTTATGGGTTCACCTTTAACCCCGAAAAAGAAAGATGTCGTTTGGGTCATTATTGATCAGTTGACGAAATTAGCTCATTTCATTCCAATGCGTACGGGTTTCTCACTTGATAAGTTGGTCGAATTGTATATTGCTGAGATTGTGAGATTGTATGGAGTACTAATTTTTATCATTTTGGATAGAGATCTGAGATTTACTTCGAGGTTTTGGAAAAAGTTGCAAAAAGCCTTGGGTACCAAGTTAAACTTTAGTACCTCATTTCATCCCCAAATAGACGATCAATCCGAGAGAGTAATTTAGATCTTAGAGGATATGCTCCAATGTTGTGTTCTTGAGTTCGAAGGTAGTTGGAAAAAGTATCTACCTTTGGTGGAATTTGCTTACAACAATAGTTTTCAATCGAGTATCAAAATGGCACCGTATGAGGCATTGTATGGCCGCAAATGTCAGACTCTATTGTATTAGACTGAGCTTAGTGAAAAGTAAATTTATGGGGTTGACTTGATTAAAGAGATAGAAGAGAAAGGAGATCGAGTTTCAATTAGGTGATAAAGTGTTTTTAAAAGTGTCCCCATGGAAAAAGATTTTAAGATTTGGCTGGAAAGGTAAATTAAGTCCGCGATTCATCGGATCGTATGAAATTGTAGAAAGAATCGAACCAGTGGCATATTGATTGGCCTTACTGACAGAGTTAGAAAAGATCCACGATGTATTTCATTTATCGATGCTACGACGCTATCATTCTGATTCGTCACATGTAGTCTCACCAATTGAAGTGGAAATTCAGCCAGATATGTCATATAGTGAAGAGCCAATCAAGATCTTAGCTCGAGAAGTGAAATAGTTAAGAAACAAAAGTGTGGCCTTAGTAAAAGTGTTATGGCAAAAGCACGAAGTAGAAGAAGCTACGTGAGAATCAGAGGAAACCATGAGAAAATAGTACCAAAACCTTTTTAGGGGTAAGATTATCGGGGACGAAAATCTCTTAAAAGGGGAGAGTTGTAACAGCTCGATTTAGGGCCTAAATGAAATGGTGGTTTCCGGACCACGAATGCGACATAGAAAAATTTATTTCGATAAAATTTTAAGGTTTATTGTGTGATTGATTGCATAAGTGAAAATTTAGTAGATAAATTTTATCGATAGAAGGACCGATTGAGTGATAGGACTAAATTGCAAAAATTTCAAAATATGTGTTCTAGAAGCATTTAGAGTGAAATTGAAATGAATTCATAAACTAAGGGTCCTTATTTAGCAATTAAACCATTTCATGGCATGATGGACAAAAATACCCATGGAAGGGAAAATTTTCAAAGAAGGCCATTAAGGGTATTTTGGTCATTTGGGTATTAAGAGAAATAAAAAGGGAAAATAAGGCCAAAAAGTGTCCATTGATATCGCGTGATATGTAGTGATATCCTCGTGATAAGAAGTAATAAAATTTATAAAGAACTTGATCAAACCCAAACTAACTAATATCACGACGATTAAAGGCAAGCGCACCTATCGATAGCAGTATAGTCTAGTGATAAGATCGAGTATCGTACCCAAGGGAACCGAAAGTACTATTACTCACTTCCTTTCTATTATTTAACCTAGAAATTAAATGGGGATTTGTTTAAAACTAAATTCTAAAATCTAAACTAAGAATAAAACAAAAGAAAAAGTAAATTGGGAAGACTTTTTAGGGAAAGCTAATTGATATGATTAATACTCAAGGGAGAATCCACCTAGACTTCACTTGTTATTATCTTCTTGAATTATACGAGTTATTTACTTGACTTGATCCGTAGAGATCCCTAATCTATGCTAAACCCTCCGTCGAGGTGAAGAGCAACTAGGCCTAAGTTGTTAATTAAAGTTCCTTTAGTAATTAACTCCCTAGGTTGCATTAATTCGATCTATGGTTCCCCATATTAGGTTTGACCCTAATCCGGCAGATTTATGTCGCCCTATGTCTAGGGTTGCATGTAACTCCGCTTAATTATGGTAGACCTACTCTTATCACAGGGACTTTTGCTCATCTGCTCTAAGTATATCCAATTCCTGAATTAATACCTAGGATTATTAATTCAAGGATTAAAACACATAATTAAGAACAATTCAAATAATTATCATATAAATCAAGAATAAATAACCAGATCTGTCTTAGGTTTCATCCCCCTCAAGTATTTGAGGGGTTTAGTTCATAATGATAAAAGAAAACATCTCAGAAGTTATCAAATAACAAATCATAAAAGAAACCAAAAACCCCTGAAGGAATTTAGGAGAATCCTCTATGTTGATCCAGAATTTCGGCTTCTGAGATGAATCAATTGGCTTCTCCCTTCGAGTAATCCCTTGCTTCTACCTGTGGTGCGGCAGAAAGACGAGAGGAAACGAGTATAGAGGGTGTGTAAAAGTGGGAAGAAGGCCCCCTCTATGTTGCCTCATGGGATCTTTATATAGAGAAGTTTTGGGGACTCTTTCTTAGCCCCTAAGCATCCCAATTTGAGTGAAATTCGTCTTTCCCACGACTAGAACACGCCCGTGTGCCACGCCCGTGTAGGTTTCGACAGAGGCCGTGTGATTTAGCACGCCCGTGTATATTGGCCGTGCTTGTCGGGACTTTGTCCGTGTGAGCTTTGTGAGGCACGCCCGTGTGGCACGGCCGTGTGGCACCTCTTGGCCCGTGTGATTCGTGCATTTTGGTTTATTTTTCACCGTTTTGGGCCCGTTTTCTGTTCTTTTATCTTCCTTAGGCTCTTCTGAGTATAAGATATGAAAAAGAATGGTTAAGAGCACCAATTCTCACTAATTTGATACTAATTCATCCAAAATATAGGCTAAACATGAGATAAAAATATGTATAAATTAACGTTTATCATGTAGTAATAAAATTTATAAAAACTGATCACACCAAAAACTAACTAATATCACGATTTTAAGGCAAGCGCACCTATCGAACAGTAGTATAGTTTAGCGGCAAGACCGAGTTATCGTACTCAAGGGAACCAAAAGTACTAGTACTCACTTCCTTTCTATTATCTAACCTAAAAGTAAAAGAGGTTTGTATGAAACTAACTCTAAAACTAAACTAAGAATGTACAAAAAGTAAATTGGGGAAAAACTCTCGGGAAAACTAATTGATATAGGCAATACTCAAGGGAGAATCCACCTAGACTTCACTTGTTATTAACTTCTTGAACTAGATGATTTCTTCACTTGACTTGATTCGTAGAGATCCCTAACTTATGTTAATACCTCCGTCGAGGATAAGAAAAACTAATCCTAGGTTGATTAACTAAAATCTCTTTCTAGTTAAAACCCCTAGTCTTGCATTAACTCGATCTATGGATCCCCCTATTAGGTTTGACCCTAATCCGACAGATTTATGTCACCCTATGTCTAGGGTTGCATGCAAATCCGCTTAATTATGCTAGATTTACTCTTTAAATAGGGACTTTTACTCCTCTGCCTAAGCACGTCAGTTTCTTGAATTAATATCTAGGATTATTAAACCAGGAATTAAGAACACATAATTAAGAATAATTCAAGTATTTTGTGACAGCCTTAAATTGACCCTAGTCGAAATGTGGTTTCGGGACCACAAAACTGGGTCATAAGAATAATTTAATATTTATTTTTATCCTATTATATGTGTCAATTCATGTGTGTGACATCTTTGGTGATTTAATTTAGTCTTATAATAGTAAATTGCACTTAAAAGGGCTTAATTGTGAACTTTGAAAATATGCTAGGTGAATGTGTGATGGTCAAATAATTGCATGTTGTAAAAACATGGCCTTGCATGTCAAAATTCCCCTTTTTATCTATAGTGGCCGGCAAACCAACCTAATGATGATGTTTTGGTTGTTTTTATTTTGTATTTTAGTGAATATATATGCATATTATGTGAATAAAATAAAAGTGAATTATTATATTATGAAAATTTGGAGGAAAAACCAATGTTAGGCCATTTCTTCTTCTTCTTGCCGTAAGTTGAGAAAGAAAATAGAAACTTATGGAGCTTAGGGCATTCGGCTAGTTAAGGCTTCAAATAGGGTAAGGTTCATGTATTTTCTTTGGATTTTTGTGAAATTTGGTTGGTTTTGAAGCTCACAACAAGACCCATGTATTATTTTTTGTGATTTAAATCCATGAACCATTCGTTCATGGTTTCATGTATTGAATTCATAAAGTGTTGATGATGCTTGATGATAAGTGATTAGGGATGTTTATAAATTAATTAACTTTGATCATGAGTGACATATATGGGCAATTAGCATTCGGTTAATGTGTTTGAGTAAGGATTGTAATTGGGATTTATGATTTTGGAAATCCTCGATTTGAAATTGATGAAGGAATGCTTAGAGTTTAGATTAAGGTTGAAACTTTGTATGAAATTGAATTTATGTGTTAATTTGAAGTTCTTGTTGCTTGGTTCGGCCAAATTGTCTCAAGACATTCGGCTATGTTAAGATTTGGGGGAGTGAATTGTTTTCTTTGTGTTTTATTAAACATAGAAGAATAAGTGAAGCCCGAATATGGTCTTTAAGTATTAGAAATTTAGTTGGAATTTTGTTAAATTATTTATGTGATGGTCGAATGTAGCTATATTAAAGTAAATGAAGACATTAAATGCATTATGTGTTTATGCATCCATTCTGTTAAATTGATGATATTAAGTTGATTGGTAAATTTGAAACTGCTATTAGGGAATAAGTATGTGTGAGATTAATAAAATGTTTTCTGAATGGGTTATGGACATTCGGTTAAGGGAGAGTATTTGTAATTAAAGGTTTATGAGCTTAAATTGAGCAATTGTTGTTTTGAGTGACATAATTTGCAAAGGAGAGTATTCGGCCACGGTAAAATGCATGAGGATGCAATGTTTGATGTTCCAATTGATATAATTATGTTTTGAAGGTTGGTTATATTATTTTGATCTAGGCCAAATGAGTTGATTGAATTAGGTACACTTTAATTGAAAGACAAAAGGGTAACCTTAGTAAAATCCTTATTCAGCCATGTTATTTAGATGATTGGGATGCTTTGATTTAATTCATGATAGCATTTGGCATTGGGTCTTAGGAGGATTTGCCATAATGGACTAAATGTTTAATTATTAGTATATGCATGTACAAAAGTCTAATGTACACAATTGATAAGTATGAGATAAGGATTTGAATGACATGTATGTGTTTCTAAGGTATTTATGAGTATATATGTATATATGCGCTTAAAATGTGATTGATAGCCGAATGTTGGGTACTTGGTAAAGTGAATGTCTTAGTATAGAATAATTATACATGTGTTTCATGGTATTCAGCCAACATGAGATATGGATAAAATTGTGTCGTAGATAGTATAAGAGAGTGTTTAAAGGTTATTGTGATATACATGTATTTGGCCAAATGTGTATATGTGCCAAGGGAAGTATATGTGTTTCTTATTTTTTTTTAAATGAAAGTGTAATAACCAAATGAGATGTAGGAATAAGGTTTAACAATAGTTAAATTGTTCAATTTAGCTCACGAGCTCAAGAAACCAAATCCGGATAGGGGAAAGCTAAACTAATTGAGTAAAAGATCTGTAGTCGTTCAACAACCGTCGAGGTAAGTTCTTGAGGGTTTAAATTAAAATGCTTATGTTAAATGATGGAAGAAATGAAATGAACCTCTATAATATGAGCATAGAATGATAATTTCTGAATGTAAATTGATTAAGTAGCGTATGTGATTGATAAAATTACGATATGTTACATGCATATTTAAGTGAAAATATGTGTGGAAGTGTGATATAAAGTATGAAGGTGGGATTTGATAGTATAAGCCGAATGTGGCATAAATAATTCAATAAGAATTTTGAATGTGGAATGAGTACCGAATGTATTATGAGAGGGATTATGGTTTAATGCTATAAAGTGAGTGGAAATACTAATATGATTGGGAAATTGAAAAAGGAAATTGAGACTTTAGTAAATTTAAGTGTTTAAACATAAGTATTAGTAAAAGTAACATGCTATATCTTGATAATTAAATGTCTCGTATTACATATGTGTATTATTGAATAATACATGCATATGGAGTAAAATCTATATAGTTGACATGAGTAAAGTATCAAACGGTGAGTGTGATGTGGAAATGCCATAATGGTTGTGCTTTATTTGTCAAATGGCTAAGATGGAAAGAAATGTATAAGATATGTAGATGTAGGGTGGCCAAAATGGCTAATGTTGAATATGTGTATGTTATATATATATGTGTGTACTTAGTAAGGTCAAATGACTAATGAGAATGTTGAATGGCCTAATGGTTATTATAAAATGAAACAAATTATGTGTTATATGAGTAAGCGAGAATAAAAGTATCATCCTAATTAAAACGTTTGTGTTATGTGAATATTAAAAGTATATGAAATAATACGTGGATAACTTTGTGGATTGACTATCGTACAATATTACTCGGGTCTATAATCGAGTAAATCTCGTGCTGGTATTATATCCGGGTTTAAAGTCCCGCAGGCTTAATGCTGGTGAATTAAGTAAGATTATGATTTTGAATGTTCGCAGTAAACTACAATCAAGTAAGTACTATACATTTAAGATGTTCAGGTACGTAT
Source organism: Gossypium stocksii (assembly GCA_020496765.1). NCBI lineage: Eukaryota > Viridiplantae > Streptophyta > Magnoliopsida > Malvales > Malvaceae > Gossypium > Gossypium stocksii. The sequence goes on from CM035629.1 coordinate 76,367,418, forward strand.
TACCTCCTCATTTGTAAATTTACCTTAAAGTGAATCATTAGCATCAAAGAAAAATGTATATGTGATTGATGATTATATTGCGAAAATAAGGATGACCTAATCGGTCTTGGTATGTTTGTATAATATAGTATGTGCTAAGTTTTCATGTATGTACTCGTGTACATTAAACCAACAATTCTGTGAATTATTAGTATTAAAGAACGATACATATGTGGGAATGATTATTATATCTTCTAATAAAGGAATAATCTATTCGGTCAATGGTTATCAGTATAAGAAAGTATTTGATTTAAATTTATCGTATGAGCTTTAAGTAAAAAAAAAGTATGTGCTGAAATATCTATATGTAATTTTGCATATTCGGCCAAAAAGGCCTTATGAATTGAGAATGAATTGTATTCGGCTAGATGTACAAATACAAGGTAAGGATTGTATTCTGTCAACTTACGTATATGTGATAAGGATTATGTTTGGCTCTTTGCGTACCTATACTGTAATTCAATACTTGCCATGTTGAAATACTCGAAAGTTTTGATGTGATTATGAACTAAGGAATTAAGTTTTTATATACATATATATATGTTCATGTATGTGCATGAAACGAGTACATTTGAGCAAGTGATTATGATTATTGAAAGAGTTATACGTTATGCTAAATGAGTAGTGACTCTATGAATCCATTCATGATAGATTATGATATGACTATGTGCTTCCAATTATGGAAACTAAATGTAGTTAAAGTATTATGTTTTAGTTTGATTGATTGAATTAGAAGTAGCAATGAAGCTTTTAGATGCGGAAGAATATATGATCTCAATTTGGATGAATAAGTTAAATTATATGCGTGTGCATGAGGTTTGAACTATTTGACCGGACGATGAAATCTCTTGATATTGTTAAATGTGATTTGTACAAGGTTTAAAACGATGAGTCCTAGTAATGATCAACAATTAAAGATGTTCAGTACATTAAGTTAGCCAGGTATGTATCATGGACTCATATATGATTTTAATTTGATTGAATCAAAAGCATATAAAGTAATGCATATGTGAATATTCGACCATCTTGGTTATTATTGTGAAAGTATATATGTGCTAGCTAGGTGGTGCATTTATTGAAATTATAGTTCGATATGAAGCTTAGATTAACTGCATCGAATAGAAGAAATGGATGACCAATGATATTGAAAGAAAACATTTTGTGACATTAAACTCAAGGCCAAAGAAATGTAAATTAAATTATGTGAAATTTTGGTTAGGTATATTCGGTCAAATGGGATCTTACTTAGATTTAAGTACATGAGATAATCGTATTTGATTCAACAAAGTTATTGTTTTGCTTAAGACTTACTAAGCTTATGAAAGCTTACTCTGTTTGTTTCGTGTCTGTGTTTTATAGATTGTGGACTCTGACTACCAGCTCGGGGATCGTCAGCGCTTCATCACACTATCTGCTATTACAGTAATCATGTGATTAGACTTAACTTATGGCATGTATAAGATAGATGCTAAGCAAAAATGATATTATGAATTTTGTGTATAAGTCACGCGAATGTGGCATCTTATGGAACTTACTTGTGTAAGTCTTAAATTCGAACTTTGTTTGCGTATAATAATTAGTAAATTAATGATCTTATTCAAGAAAATGTTCAAAATTTTTCTATCCTGATCCGATTCCTAGTTTTCGGTAATGCCTCTTCCTATTCTGGCAATGGTTACGAGATAGGGGTGTTACATATTTATCATATAATTCATAATAACAAGGTCTATCTTGGGTTTCATCCCCCTCAAGTATTTGAGGGGTTTAGTTCATAATTAATAAAGAAAACATCTTAGAAGAAATAAGATAACAAAACATAAAGAACCCAAAAACCCCTAAAGGAATTTAGGGAGATCCTTTGTCTTGATGTAGAATTCCAGCTTCTGGGATGAATCAATCGGCTTCCCTTGGAGTAATCCCTTGCTTCCACTCCTTGTGTTGGCAGAAAGAAGGCGCTCCTTTTGGGAGAAAAGAGTACTCCCTTAGCGGGAAATAAGCACACCCTTGAAGTTGCCTCCTAGGGTCTTTATATAGAGTTTAGAACGACTTTCTTAGCTCCTAAGTATCCTTTTTCGAGGAGAATTGAACTTCCTCATGATAGGGACATGCCCGTGTGCCACACCCGTGTGGATCGATAAGAGGCCGTGTGCGGGCCTGTTGATGGTGGCACGGCCGTGTGGTCTGGCCGTGCTTGTTGGGGTTGGGCCATGTTGGACTTTATGTGGCACGGTCGTGTGCCACGGCTATGTGGTGAATCCCTAGGCCGTGTCGTTTTCTCATTTTGGCTTATTTTCTCTGTTTTTGGCCCGTTTCTCATTCTTTTCTCTTCCCTATGCTCTCTTGAGTATAAGACATGAAATAGAAAGATTAAGAGCACCAATTCTCACAAATTTAGTGATAATTCATCCAAAATATAGGCTAAGCATGAGGTAAAAATATGTATAATTTATCGTTTATCAAATACCCCCACACTTAAGCCTTTGCTTGTCCTCAAGCAAAATCTCAACTCACAATTAAGAATCATTCTTCTCAACTTACAATTCTTATCAATAATGTTTCAAACTAATCCACAAGTAATCATAAAATGAAAATTCAATCAAAAGAACATTAAAGATTCAAACACTCTAACTTAAGAATTTTATCACGGAAACATAGGTCTTCTCCCTTCTCTTAAATAATCACCTTTCAGTCAAAATCAACAAGATTTGACATCCTCACTAAGGATTCACTCTATCCACGCAAAGTGTTTAGGGTTCAAGAATTTAGCACTCTTTAGTCAATCCTGAAAAGTTATTACCATATGCTTGCAAGAAAATCAAATCTCCACCAATATATATTGATATGACACATTGATCAAAAGGTCTTTCAATGGTTGTAATAGGGCTTTGGTTAGGGGTGTTGTCACAAGCTGAAAAGAAAGGGTTAGAATCGAGATCATCTAGCTATAAAAATCTCTATCACTAGAACATATTCCTCGAGCTAAGCCTTATGATGATATCATTCTGGATTTGATAGCTTCTAATAGAAATATGCAAAAATATTAACTATAACATGAATTACACTGAATTCATTGTATATATGTTTTTTTTACTTTTTTTTAGAACAATTCAAATCGAATACAAAAAATTGAATATTTACAACTTTACAAACTGGAAAAGAGAGTAAAGCTAGATAATAATTTAACTCAAATCTCGAAAAAAATAGGGATCAAATTAATTGAATGGAATTCAACAAAAACGAGTTATGGTTAATATTAGAGGTAAGTCAAAGAATGGGTTGTTAGGCTCAGTGGGGTTTACTAGGGGTTAATTTATGGAGGTAGGCTTTTATGGAGTAAGTGGGTTAGATCCTAGGTGCCTTTATCATCTCAATATATCAAATCAATGATGTGGTCTCGACATGTATAATCGAAGCAAGTTCTAGAATAACAAATCAGTATTGACTCACTCAAAGCAATAATAAAAGTGAGCACGAAAGAATGTATGCTCAAAAGGCTCAAAAATCTCACCAGAATTATGGCTTTTGATGTCAATCCTGTGAATTTCAAATCTCAAGATAACACTTAAAATTAGGGAAAATAATCTAGAAAGAAAGAAAAAATTAAATTCTCAAAAATTTCAACTTATCATGCTTGATTCCCTAATGTTTTCAAGTTTGAATAATCAAAGTATAAACACCTATATCTTAATTCTCAACATATCAATAAAAATCATAAATCAATCAGAATTAATTCCTAATATGAGACTGAAGATAATGCAAAGAGTGAAAGTGATAATTTGAAATTTTGAGAACAATGTAAAATGTTAGTTTGAAAAATTTTCAGGGTTTTCAAAGAGAATTCAATAACTAAAAGTAAGTTCCCCCCTACACACTTAAGATGTACATTACTCTCAATGTATAAATATAACATTAATAGCAAAAGAAGCACAAGATCATAAGTTGGGGAGAGAAGTAAAACTCCCTAAATATTGGATGGAACCCTTGAATTGTGAAAGTTGTCTTGGAGGAAGGAATACTTGAAGTTCATGGTTTTGAAATTGCGATAGCACTTAAGAGATTTTAGGTATTTCAGGATTAGAACAATTACTCGTTAGGAAATAGCCGATGTAAAATAACTGAAATAACATAAACTAGTTCTGAGAATACTAAAATTCAAATAAAAAATAAAATAAAATAAAATGGAAAAACAAAAAATCCCAGGGATTTTGGTGTGCCTAGCTCGAGACACATGCCCGTGTTGCAAGGGCGTGTTGAGGCACACGACCGTGTCGCACAGCCATGTCCTTCGATGTTCGCTTCTCCCATGGCCGTGTATGGGGTCACACGCCCATGTTGGAATTGACAGTGTTGGCCACAGCCATATCGCACGGCCGTGCTTATTTATCGTAGCCCGTGCCTTAGGGAAAATTTTACCCTACTTGTACATGGCCAAGTTGCACGACCGTGTCTCTGCTCAAACTGTACATATGGCCTGAGGCACTCCCATGTGCGTACCCGTGTGGTCCTAAATTTCTGCATAAAAAGGGTTAGTTGTTGTATTAGAAAATTGAAATAAAAGAATTTACTAAGTCAGTGCTCGGGTTGCCTCCCGAGACGTGCTTGTTTATAGTCTAAGCTCGACTTTTCTCAAGCTTGTTCGTTCACGGTGGCTTGAAGAGTTGATACTCTTCTATCTTGCTTGCAATTTTATTATTAACGTAAGACTTGAGTCAAGTGTGGTTTACCTTGAAAGTGCCGAGTGACTCATGTTTTATTTCTACTGTACCATAGGGGAAGATTTTCATTACCGTGAGGTATGGTATGTCACTTGTATGTTCTTTTGAATTTAAGATTCGAGGGTCATCTTCCCCTAAGATTACCTTATCCTCTATATTGATTTGATACATTTTTACCTGAGGGTCGTCTTGGTGATGCTCTAGGTTGGTGTGGCATGTTTTGGGCTTTTCATGATAGTTCAGCCACTCATCTAGTTCCTCAATTTGAAGCATTCGCTTTTCAGGTGCATACCCCTCAGATGGACTTGTCTGTTGGTTGGTTGCCTCTATGTAGAGTGTATCCTGCACAGAAGATTGGGTGGTGAGTTCAGTGTTTTTACAAGGACTCATAGCTATATTATTATCTGTTGTCTTAATCGAGTTCTGAGCTTGTAAAGTGACTGTGTCATCATCTACACGTAATGTGAGTTCGCCTATTTCTAAATCAATTTTTGTCCTAGCGGTTGCTAGAAAGGGTCGCCCTAGAATTAGGGGTACATTACTGTCCTCATCAATATCTAAAACAACAAAGTCAACTGGGAATATAAATTTATCAATTTTGACAAGTACATCTTCAATTATTCCCTTAGGTGCCCTAATAGTTTTGTCAGCTAGTTGAATGCTCATCTTGGTTTTCTTAGGGTTTCCAAGACCTAGTTGTTTAAACAGTTTATACGACATAACATTTATACTAGCCCCTAAATCAGCTAAAGCATTTTTGGCATCTAGGTTACCAAGTAAACAAGGAATAGTAACACTCCCTGGATCTTTTAGTTTGGTTGGCAATTTGTTCTGTAGAATAGCTGAGCATACTGCACTTAGTTCCACATGAGGTTTCTCATCCAGCTTTCACTTGTTTGTCAAGAGTTCTCTTAAGAATTTAACAGCGTTTGCATCTGCAAAATTGCTTCAACAAATGGTAAGTTAATATGTAATTTCTTTAAAAGTTTAAGAAACTTACCAAATTGCTCGTCTGTGTGATCTTTCTTTAGCGCATTTGGGTATGAGATACGAGGCTTGTGTTCTTTGATGTCTGGCTTGTTATTGCTTACCTCTACCTTACCTTTACTCACCTGGGGCTCCTCGCATAGCTTTGGGTCAGTTTTGGTTAACGCCTCTTTATCTATTGTGTCCATGGCATGAAGTTCTTCTTTAGGGTTGGTCTTAGTGTTACTTGGTAGTCCACCTTGTGGTCTTTCTGATATTAACTTTGAGAGTTGACCAATTTGATTCTCAAGTCCTTTAATCGATGCTTGTTGGTTCTTTAATGTTGTCTCAGTGTTTTGAAAACGGGTTTCTGACATGGCCATGAATTTGGTGAACCTCTCTTTGAGATTTGGCTCTTTCTCCCGCTGTAGTGGTGGCTGCTGAAATCCCGAAGGGGGTTGTTGTCTTCGATTCCATTGTCCTCCCCCTTGTCCTCCCCAAGAAAAATTGGGGTGGTTCTACCAACCTGCATTATATGTGTTACTATAAGGATTATTCTGAGATCTAAAATTGTTACCCATATAATTGGCTTGCTCCGTTTTTGTGCCGTAAGATGAACAGTCTGGAGTAAACATATTTCCTGGCGTTGCGTTGCATTGCATCACTTGTTGTGCCTACGTAGAACCAACAAAATTATCAAACTTTTTATTTAGAAGTTCTACTTGGTTAGTAAGCATAGTGACAACATCAATATTATAAACTCCTGTGGCTTTTGTTGGTTTTATCCTCATGACTTGCCACTGATAGTTATTCAGTGACATCTCTTCTATAAACTCATAAGCTGCTTCGGGTGTTTTATTGTTGATTGTTCCTCCTACAACTGCATCAATCATTTGCCTTGTTGAAGGATTCAAACCATATGGTGAAAGGTTTGAACTTGTAACCACAGGGGTAATCCATAATGAGGGCATCTTCTCAAGAGATCCTTGTATCTCTCCCAGGCATCGTAAAGTGTTTCTAAATCCATCTGCACAAAAGAAGAGATATCGTTTTGTAATTTAGCTGTTTTAGCTGGAGGAAAATATTTTAGTAAAAATTTCTTAGTCATCTGTTCCCATGTAGTGATTGATCCTCGTGGTAGAGAATTCAACCATTGTTTAGCTTTATTCCTAAGAGAAAAAGGAAATAATCGGAGACGAATGGCGTCATCAGAAACACCATTTATTTTGAACGTATTGCACAATTCTAAAAAGTTGGCTAAATGTGAGTTGGGATCTTTATCCTGTAAACCATCAAACTGCACAAATTGCTGAATCATCTGAATAGTGTTAGGTTTTAATTCAAAATTATTAGCAGTAATAGCAGGTCTAATAATGCTAGTTTGAGTACCAGCCAAACTAGGTTTAGCATAATCATACATAGTGCGAGGCGCTTCATCTGATTCTGCGGGTAATGCTGGAGGTGGTTGAATGTTTTGATTTGCTTCCATTTCTTTCGTAGGTTCAGGTTCTTGTTCTTGGTCTTGTTCTGGATAATGTAGGCTTCGTCTGATCTCTCTACGAGTTCTGCGAACTGTCGCTTCTAAATCTTCGTCAAAAAGTAGTGGTCCTCCTGGATTTCTTCTAGTCATAAACTAGAGATACCTAGAAAGGAAAAAGCAAAAAAAATTAAATAAAATAAAATAAAATAAAAAATAAAAATAAAAAGCTAAAAATAAATAAAAATAGTAATGGCTACAGTAATAGAAATTGAGTTTTCGTAATATTTTAGTTCCCCTACAACCGCGCCAAAAACTTGATATTATGTGATATGTAGTAATAAACTTTATAAAAACTGATCACACCAAAAACTAACTAATATCACGATTTTAAGGAAAGCGCACCTATCAAACAGTAGTATAGTTTAGCGGCAAGACCGAGTTATCATACCCAAGGGAACCAAAAGTACTAGTACTCACTTCCTTTCTATTATCTAACCTAAAAGTAAAAGAGGTTTGTATGAAACTAATTCTAAAACTAAGCTAAGAATGCACAAAAAGTAAATTGGGGAAAAACTCTCGGCAAAACTAATTGATATAGGCAATACTCAAGAGAGAATCCACCTAGACTTCACATGTTATTAACTTCTTAAACTAGACGATTTCTTCACTTGACTTGATCCATAGAGATCCCTAACTTATGTTAATACCTCCGTCGAGGATAAGAACAACTAATCCTAGGTTGATTAACTAAAATCTCTTTCTAGTTAAAACCCCTAGTCTTGCATTAACTCGATCTATGGATCCCCCTATTAGGTTTGACCCTAATCCGGCAGATTTATGTCGCCCTATGTCTAGGGTTGCATGCAACTTCGCTTAATTATGCTAGATTTACTCTTAAAACAGGGACTTTTGCTCCTCTGCCTAAGCACATCAGTTTCTTGAATTAATACCTAGGATTATTAAACCAAGAATTAAGAACACATAATTAAGAACAATTCAAGTATTTATCATATAATTCAAGAATGAATAATAACAAGGTCTGTCTTAGGTTTCATCCCCCTCAAGTATTTGAGCGGTTTAGTTCATAATTAACAAAGAAAACATCTCAGAAGAAATAAGATAACAAAACATAAAGAACCCAAAAACCCCTGAAGGAATTTAGGGAGATCCTTTGTCTTGATGTAGAATTCCAGCTTCTGGGATGAATCAATCGGCTTCCCTTAGAGTAATCCCTTGCTTCCACTCCTTGTGTTGGCAGAAAGAAGGCGCTCTTTTTGGGAGAAAAGTGTACTCCCTTAGCGGGAAATAAGCACACCCTTGAAGTTGTCTCCTATGGTCTTTATATAGAGTTTAGAATGACTTTCTTAGATCCTAAGTATCCTTTTTCGAGTAGAATTGAACTTCCTCATGATAGGGACACGCCCGTGTACCATGCCCGTGTGGATCGATAAGAGGCCGTGTGTGGGCCTGTTGATGGTGGCATGGCCGTGTGGTCTGGCAGTGCTTGTCAGGGTTGGGCCGTGTTGGACTTTATATGACACGGCCGTGTGCCATGGCCGTGTGTTGAATCCCTGGGCCGTGTCGTTTTCTCATTTTGGCCTATTTTCTCCATTTTTTGCCCGTTTCTCGTTCTTTTCTCTTCCCTATGATCTCCTGAGCATAAGACATGAAATAAAAAGATTAAGAACACCAATTCTCACAAATTTAGTGATAATTCATCCAAAATATAGGCTAAGCATGAGGTAAAAATATGTATAATTTATCGTTTATCATCCATCTTACTCCTACCTTGGCCAAATATCAAAGGGGACGCCATAGCTACGGTTTTCATCTTTTCAAGCTTGATTGTAAGTGACTCCTAGCCTCGTTTTTCATGTTCTTCGTATTTTTTAAATCCTCGTAACTTGACCTAGCTATTTCTACCACTATTTTAAGCTAGGCTTCATGCTTAAAAACTTAACCATGTGTTACATGAGAGCATTTTGATGTTTAATGGTAGAAAATGAAAGCTTGATGTGTAGTAAATAACTTTTGCTAAGTGATTTTTCATGAAAATGCATTTAGGGACTAAAATGCAAAAGTTGTAAAATATGTGCATAAATTGTGAAATGTTGAGAAATGTGGGTTGCTATAAGAGAGAAATAGGGTCGGCTAGGCTTGGGAATGTAGAAAAATAGATACATTTCACTTTACGAGCACAGGGACTAAATTGTAAAAATTGACAAAGTTAGGGGTAAAATGGTAAAAATTACCTTAGGACAAATTTGTGTCCAATTGAGTAATGTGTATATTGAATTAGTTAAATTTGGTGTTAAGATCAAGAAGGATAGGAAATCGACCTTGACCGATGGAAAGGCAAGGTTACGGATTAAATCGTAAAGTTTAGCATTTTGCACCGAGGTAAGTATTATATGCCAATTATGAGTTATTATAATTGTTATGTTTAATTACTTTAATTATTAGAAATCTAAAATTTTATAACAAATCATCGAGTATGTGTTATGATAAACCGATAAGTGAAGAAAAGTCCCAGTTGAACCTTAGGAATCATTTATGATACAAGTGACATGTCACTAGGATTTCATTGACTGTTATCGATTGTATATGTGATTCTGGGTGCTGGTCTTGTTCGACTACTAATGGCTAGGTAATCCTGCATTTCTTGCGGATACCTGTCAACTTGTGTAAGCAGCACTGAGTAGTTTCGACTACACCGTCAGCTTGTGTGAGCAGACCCGTGATTAGCTCATCATTGAGCCTTTATGTGATATGTGTTAAGTGGTAGTTTCAGCTAAAAATCATCGGTAGCTTCAGCTACATTATGTGTGGCACTTGTGCCTTATTCCGTTATCCTTTAGCATTCCACATGGTTCAACGGGTTATTTGAATTGATAAGATAAAATGTGATTATATGTAAAAATATTTGAGCGTGTGTTAAGAATGTGTGTGTGTGTAGGTTATATGAAAATGTCATGTGTACTAAGTGCTTAATGTTTGTATTGAAATATGTGGTGAGATCATATGAGTAAGTGATAATCTCAAACTTAATGTGATCATTAGAGAGCTCATTTCCACCTTATATGAATTATTAGTTTTAAATGCTCATTAATTTTGCATATAGACTTAGTAAGCTTAATAGCTTACCCCTTTGTTTTTCCTTTCCCTTATAGGTTTGTCACTCTAACCCTAGGTCCGATGATCTAGTTGGGATTCTATCAACACTATCAACAACAGTTTGGTATTTTGCTAGTAAACTTGAAATTATGGCATGTATAGGTGGTTTAATGTCATGGTCATGTCATAGTTCTTTTGGGTCCATTGTTGTTAATATTATTTAGTATTTTGGCCATTTGAAATAAGCCATATTAGGTTAAGTTATACTTTGCCAATATGATGTAATCTATAAAGGTCAAAGCTTGAAATGTTTATGTGGAATGTGGTGTGATGTGTGTGCTTGATAATGGTGATGAAATTCGATTGTATGAAGGTCATAATATGTATGGTTGAATGAGTTATTGTGCCATATTGAATGATGGAAAAATTCCTTTGAATTGGTTTGTGTTTCAGGGTGGCAATTAGCTTGGAAAATAGCTTATGATTGTCCACACGGGTAGACACATGGGCATGTGTCTATGCCGTGTGTGACACACGACTAGCCCCATGGCGTGTTGATAGGCCGTGTGTCCCCTGCACCTGAATTTATGAAAATTAAATGCCCAGTAGTAAACACACGGGTGGGGACACGGTCGTGTCTCTCGACCGTATGCTTAACACGAACTAGCCCACATGCGTGTGGCTTGGCCGTGTGACGAAAACTTTGCGATGATGCCATAAACAGAATACCCAAGATTTTTCACACGGGCTAAGACACGGGCATGTGCCTGGCCGTGTGAAGGACACGGCCTAGGATACGGGCGTGTGCTCGGTCGTGTGAAAACCCCTATAGGTTTGAATTGAAAAATAATTCCACACGGGCTAGGGACATAGGCGTGTGTGACCACACGGCCTGCCCACACGGGCGTGTCCCTGTCCCACAAGTTGTGTGCCCTGTTTTGAGGAAAATTTTTCTAAGTGTTCAAAAAGCTCTGGTTTAGTCCCGAATCGTACCCAATGTATCTTTTGGGCTTCATTGGCCCATAATAAGAATATTTTGAATAAATTTGAAAAAGTTTTAAATTTTATGTTGAAATTGATCATCATAATCGAATGTTCATGTGAGCGTGAGTTCGGTAACGCCTCGTACCCATGTCCGGTGACTATTACGGGAGAGGGGCGTTACACTGAAGCCCTTCGAAACTGATCAAACAAGTCATTGGTCCTCTGAAGTGGATACTTATTCTTCACAGTCAACTTATTCAACTACCGATAATCGATGCACATCCTCATGGTCCCATTCTTCTTCTTAACAAATAGAACTGGTACCCCCCATGGAGACACACTATGATGGATGAAGCCACGATCTAGAAGTTCTTGAAGTTGAGCCTTAAGCTCTGTTAGGGGTGAGCAAAACTTGATTCGACTAAAAAAATCGAAAAAAATTCGAATTTCGAGTTAAACGAATCGAGTTCTTTGAGTCAACTTGAATTTTTTTTCAAATTTCAAGTTCGAATCGAGTTGAGTTTTCGAATTCAAATAACTCGAATAATTCGAATAAATCGAATATCAAACTATAATATTTTACATTTTTACCCAAAACTCCCAAACCTTTTACTTTTCCTTCAAAACTTTTACTCCTTCCCACTTTCCCCCCAAAACTTTTACTCCCATCCCATCCCATCCCAACCCCCCATCTATCTAAAATCTATTTCCCACCAAAATTTTACTCTCCTATTTACTTTTCCTCAATATTTTACTCCCCAAAACCCTCAAAACTTTTTATTTTCCCGCAAAATTTTTACTCCCTCCCACATTTCCCTTAAAACTATTACTTCATTCCCATCCGAACCCCCAATTACCCCAAACCCATCCCCCACCCAAATTTTTTTAATATTTTCCCTCTAAAATTTTTACTCCTCCTATTTACTTTCCCTCAAACTTTTATTCTCCAAAACTTTTTATTTTCTCCCTAAACTTTTACTTCTCACCATTCACTCCCAAATAAAAAATCAAAAGTATCCCCAAAAAAACCCTAAACATAAATAGTAACAATTTTATTTATATCTACTATTTATATTATTAAATTAAATTTCACATTTTATATTATTTATATTATTGAATTGTTTAGTCATATTAAATATTTATATTAAAATTAAATTATTAGTAATGCCATAAAATATTCGTGTTAAAATTTTATATTGGTATCAATTTCACATTTTATCTGTAAAACAACTTTTATTAAAAAATCACATTTTTACATTTAATATATTTTTTAATTCCAAAATACATAGTGACAAGAATTTGAAGATAATTGAAACAATTAAGCAAGTAAAAAAGCTAATCCGTATATAAAAGATTAATAAATAAATTATGAGGTGATGAAAGTTAATAAAAAAATTGATTACGGTGGACAACTTTTATTACAATGAGTGAAAGTGGTTATAAGGACCTAAAATTATTTTTTTAAATTTAACTCGAACAAATATATTCGATTCTATTCGATTCAAATTCCATTTCAAGTGACTCGATTCGAGAAAATTTCAAATCAAATTAGGATGATAAAATATGATTTGTCAACTTGATTAACTTGAAATTTTTTCATTTGATTCAATCAAACGCTCACCCCTAAGGTCCGTAAGCTCCTTCGGTGCCATTCGATAGGGAGCGATAGACACCAGAGTTGTACCCGGTAGAAGCTCAATTCCAAACTCAACCTCTCGATTCGGAGGTAAACCCAGTAACTCAAGAAAGACATCCGAAAAATCCCTCACAGTTTTGATATTCCCGATAGGAGAGTCCCTGGAAGCAGAAACACTGACGTAAGCCAAATACGCCTCACATCCTTTCTGAACCAGTTTTTTAGCCACAAGAATGGAGATCACATTGGATAAGTAACCTCGACACTCAGCAATCATAACCACCTCCTTGTCACCCTCAGTCCTTAGAACGACCCTCTTAATCGCGCAATCTAGACTAACTCGATGCTTAACCAACCAATCCATACCCAGGATCAAATCAAATTCCCCAAAAGGAAGCTCCATCAGATTTGCCAAAAATATCGCCCCTTATACCTCTAACAGGACGTCCCTATAAAGTTTACTAACCTGGACAGACTGCCCCAACGGACTCAGTATAATAACCTCACTGGTAGTACTCTTAACAAATATTCTCAGGTTTTCTGATACAGTACTAGCTACATAAGAGTGTGTAGAGCCTATATCTATCAAAGTACTATAAGGTACATCAAATATAAGGAACATACCAGTGATAACATCTGGAGCGCCTCTATCCTCTCAGCGTTGAACAACATAAACCAACATAGGCTGCTTTGCCTCAGTCTGATTTACACCTTTGCCCGGTGCCTTTTGCACACTGGCCATACCATTTCCACCTTTAGCCGGTCCACGACCCTTAGGTGGCTGCTGAACTGTCGTCTGAGGTTGTACAATACCTGGTCCTGAAGCTTGCATCTGATCAGCCCACTGCGAACACTCTCTAATATGCTGCTCTAAAGACCCACACCTCAGACATGCCCCTATCCTCCTCCAACACTCTCCCGGATGACGCCTACCACAATCACTGCATGGTTGTAACCCCATAGGAGTAACAGGAGCTCCCACTCTAACCGACACATCAGATTTGGCATTTTTCATATGGCTCTGAATAGAACTAGAGGCCTCTGAATCCCTCTTATTCTTACCCCTCTCTCGGTCCCTATTTTGGCGCTACACGTGCTTAACATCCTCAGTGGTCTTCACCTTCTCAACCAAAATTGCTAACTTTCGCTCCCTTTGTGGAGCAATCGGTACACTCAGCCATCCTTAAACCGAACGCACCTTTCATACTCAGATGCCACCATGCCTCAAGCGTAGCGGCTCAACCTCAGAAACTCTGCCTCATACTCGGCCACAGATCTATGGCCTTGCGTGAGATTCATGAACTCATGCCTACAAGCATCCACATAGCTCGCCCCCATGTACTTACTCTGAAAGGTGGTCTTAAAGAAATCTAAGTTCAGACGATTAGGCTGAGTACCCTCCTCAACCATCAACCACCACTGATAAGCCTCATCGCGAAACAAAGAAACTGCACCCTTCAGTTTCTGCTCGGGAGTGCAGTCTAGATCATTCATGACCCTCTCAGTGGCCTTTAACTAATACTCGACCACATTAGGGTCAACTCTAGTGACACCCCTAAATAACTCAGCACCATTAGACTATAGTCGTTCAGTTATCGACCCTCAGTGCTCAGTTCCAGAATGGGGTCTAGCAACTCTTTCCAAAATCCTCAGCATGGCTTAGGACAGTGCATCGTCCCCAGCCAAATGGTTTTGAAACCCAATCTCAGTAGCAGGCGAAACAGGTGTCTCACTCGTATCTAAGTTTTGCATACTACGCAGAGAAGAAGACTCAACTCAAGTGCCCCTATGGCCTCTATGACGGCCACTAATACCATGTCCGCGAATTATACATGCACTTATTGTGTAATTTGTATTTATCTATATTATAAAGTTTTATGCATCATTTCCAAGATTTATTATCAGATATTTTATGCATAGATTATAAGGAGTTCAGAGATCTTTTTAAAATTTTTAGTTTCTAACTATTTCAGTAAAGTCTTAGAAGGTACTATCTATAATGTTTTCAGAATAAACTATCTAAGTTTTAGAAATACTTATAGGATCGGCACCGGAGACTCAGTGTACCATATCCTTTCTCAATTATTCAAGTTATTTGACAACCAATTCTTTTTGAAATACAATTTTGGAGCCCAAAAGTCACAGCAGAGTTTTGTAACCTAACTCTGATACCACTAAATGTAACACCCCAAACCTAGCCTAGAAGTTATGGCCGAATGTAGAGATGTCACAAATAATGGGTTTTGGAAATGAAATCTTTACTTTTGTCGAAACACAGTTTCTTACGTTTCAAGTACACACCTAGCTTGTTTTTTGCAGCAAAGTTATCCCAAAACTCCTAAAACTGAAGATCAACACCGAAAACCTGATCAATTCCAATTATCGCAGCCAATCTAACCAAAACCCCTAAACTGCACACTCAAAAAGGAACTTCAAACGAAGGTTGATCACTTACCACAATAGAAACGATAGCTTGAACACGTTACACGCTGGAAGATACATTTTGAACTCCTTGAGCAACACCTAAATAAGAAAGCACCTCATTACCAAACCCGAAATCGGTTCCCATTAGCCCAAACTTTAAGAAAACTTACCTACTATAGACAGAATAGAGTTTACAGCACCCAACTACGGTGATTTGAAAAACTGAAAAATAAACAGAAATCAAATAAGGTTGAAATCAAAAAGAAAAGCTTAGAAGAGGGAAAATTTAGAGACGAAACATAAAAGATGAGCAAAATTTTGGCAGGGGAGAGAAAAAAATAAACAGAATCAAAATTAAAACTTAATATTTTGACAATATCCACTAAATCAGAACCCTCATTATCCCACTACATCTTAACCACTTTAGAATTTAACACCACTCAAACTCCATCGCATAACCGAGCAAAAAAAAATTAACAATATCGCTAATGTAAGGATTCAAAATAGGACCTCCAACACACCAGCCTCCTTACCACTCGATCCAATAGGCTCATTCTGATATGACTTAATAGACAATTTTGTATAAGCCCACTGAACAAGGATAAGGCTTAGATAAAAAAAATCAAAATTTGTCAAAGGTGGAACTTGAACCTAAGAACTCATACACACACCAAGAACACTTAGCCACTGAAGCATATACATATTTGTGTCAGAATTTACAAAAATAAAATTTACAAAAGTCAGGGCGTTACACCACTACACAGAAATGCCATTTTAATGTCCTAAAATCAACCAACCAATGTGCCATTTATAGACAGCACAATTATATCAAAATATCATCAACTAAAACATATCAACATTTATTAATTTCATGCATAGTAACTTAGTTCAAACATATACCAAAACATACCACAAGTATACGCTTTTATACCATTTTCATCACACCAAAACGAAACCTATTTACAAGCATGTTAAAATACCAATTGACATAGTTTAGTAAAGTATCAAATAGTGCCAAACCAACATATTTAGCCATATATACATGCCACTACTGTAAAAGACACAAAAACTACCAACTTCGATGGATAGTGTAAGCCGGTTGATTGATCATTGCAAAATGTTAGCAATAGTTCTCTAGAAAACAACCCACAAGAACTGGTAAGTTTACTTAACTTAGTAAGATCATAGTATTAGATTCAATCTAACACAATTAGATATAATCCGTATACTATTAGATTTCAGGGTCACTAGAGTATAAACAACATACGTAAATGCGTTCAGGGGTACCGAATTACAAATAGGGGCACACATGTACAAACAGGGGTACTTATGTGTGAACAAGGGTATCGAAGTACAAACAGGGGGCAAGTATGTGCAATCAAGGGTACCGAAGTTCAAGTAGGGGCACATATGTTCAAACATTCAATAATTAACTATCGACATTTTACTAAGGAACTATAATGTAAAAGTACTAGTAGAAATTTCATTTACATATTGAAACACTATGAACTTACCTATTATTCGATTCCAAACAACACGTAGGGGCTAATCTGCTATTTTCCCTTTTTCTCGGTTATTATCTTTTTTATCCAAGTTTTTATCTATGTATTAATTAAAAATAATTTATTAATATTATACATATTTCACATTCCATTCAATGTATATAACCTTTAAATTTTCATTATTTCCACATTTTCCCTAAAATTTTACATCTTTTGCAATTTAGTCTATTGACCCGAAAATCATCAAAGTAACCATTTCCATAGAATCAAATTATAGCCAAATACACTAAGCCCTTTAACTGTCCATACTATACATTAAATTCACTATTAAACCTTGTAATTTTTGTATTTTAACAATTAAATCCTTAACTCAAAATCTAACAAAAATCATTTTACAAAACAACCAAATACCACAATCAAAGCTTTAAACACATAGTCATCATAAAAAATATTCAAGATTCATCAATGGCAACTTCTAAAATTTTTAACAGATTCAAAAATGAAGGAACGAGCTAGCTGGACCTAGTTGTAACGATTTCAAAAACATAAAAATTACAAGAAATAGGTGAATAATTAGCTCACATGCACAAGGAGAAGATGACCGAAGCTTAGAGCTCCTCCAATGGTGATTTCGGTTGTCAAAAACAAGTAAAGAAGGAAGATGATACCTTATTTACTTTTAATTAACTTAATATTTTAACCTAATTATCAAATTACTATTTTAACCTTAAAAATTCATGGAAATTTCATTAAAACTTATCCATGCATATCCACTAACTTAATAATTGGTATATTTACAATTCAAGTCCATTAACATTCCTTTCCATAATCATTTAGCCCTTTTAACTAATTGAATTCAACTTTTACACTTTTTTTTCCATTTAGTCCTTTGTACCTAATTAATCATTCAAAAATCAAAATTTCTTAACAAAACTTTACTATGATCTTAATAATTCCCCAAAGACACTAAATAAATAATAAAATAATAATTTTCTTATCAAATTTATGGTCCCAAACCACTATTTTCATTATCACTGAAAATGGGCTGTTACACCCTAGGTGCTTGCTTAAAGCCACAAAGAGCCTTATTGAGTTTATACCTATATTTAGGATGCTTGAGATCTTCAAATTCTTTAGGTTGTTCCACACACACTTTTTCATTAAAAAACTCATTCAGGAATGCACTTCACATCCATTTGAAACAACTTGATATTTAGGGAAGTTATAATTACTAGTATTAGTCTAATTGCCTCAAGGCTTGCTATATGTGAGACTGTTTCATCAAACTACATTCCTAGCTTGCCAATCTTGATCCTAAATATCCACTTTGTTACAATCACATTACAATAAACATGCCTTAGAACAAGCTACCGTACATCATTCTTTCCATACTACTTTAACTCTTCTTGCATGGTTTGGATCCAATTGCCATCTTTCAAGGTCTTTTCAACCCTTTTAGCTTTAATGAAAAGTATAACTTGTCAATCTAACCATATCATGATAGTTTGGCTTTAAGTTCCCTCTAGTCTAGATTCCTCTATTTAGATCACCAATATAATCATCTAATGATGGTTCTTCCTTACTCTTGTAGATGATTATTTCTTTCAGGCTTTGGCATTGAGTATGAATCTAGCCATATCCTGGATCATGTGATTCTTTCTTTCAACAACCCTATACTGAGGAGTCTTGGGTTCTAAAAACTCATGTTGGATACTTTTATTGTCATAAAAATTATAGAATTCTTCATTACAAAATTCTCTAACATGAATCGCTCTTAATTTTGGTCATCTTCCTAATTAGATGGTTCTTTTCACTCTTTGGCTTTTTTTGCACTTCCTAAAGGCTTCAAATGTCTCACCCAAGTGAACCTTAAGTAGTCATCTACACACACTAAAACATACTTCTTGCCATCAAAGCTCCCCGTCTATATTAGTCTAATCAAATCCATGTGCAATAGCTTAATAGAGCTAGATGTTTGGATTAGTTGCAACTTGGATGTAAATCACATTGTTGCTTACCTTTTATTCAGTTTCCACATACTTTCGAAATAACTTCCCTTAGCTTTGGCAAACCCCTTAGAGCATTATATTGTTGGATCTAATACTCTAAGTGTTGTATATTCGTTTTATATACTTGTATTTTTCGAACAAATTAATTTAATAATATCCACTAGTTACATTATTGCCCTTTTGTATATTGTCCTCAATGTTTTTGCACGCAAGGCAAAATCATAGCTAATGTTGGATCATAAAGTATGCTGAGTACTTAGGTTGATTTATTTAATGTGGGTAGGTAAAAATGGAGCACATTATAATCTAAAAATTTTTAAATTATTAAAAAATTATAAATAGATATATAAATTTCAAATGTGCAAAAACTTAAAAAAATATTATTTATTAAAAAATTCTAAAAATTATTAAAATTCATATTAAATATACATATGCTCAATCAAAGCCTATGGTGGAATAATAAACAACTTTTGTTTAATAAATAATAATCATTTTTAGATTAATGAATAACTTTTGTTTAATAATAAAAAATATAATAAATGGCTTTTCCCTGCAAGTTTTCTTCTTCGTTTCGAGTTCCCGGACTCAATTGTTTCATCCATTTTCGATTGCTGATCCAACATTGAAAATAGAAGCAAAATCACAGTATAAGGCTAGTTCAATGATGAAGTAGAGATAACTTATAGATACAATGAATCCAAGCAATTTTCGGGCATAGACCAGTTAGCATTGGCAGTTGCACACAAAGAACACCATAAAGCAGCCATTATTGAAGCCAAGCCTTCATTGATCGAAGAAGCCAGGGAAGTCATTAAAGCTATTTGTTGATATATATATATATATATATATATATATTTGTATGCTCAATATGAAATTTTAAATATTTTTTTAGAATTTGTGAAGTGTTTTTTTAATTTTACGCTCATCTAAAATGAAGTTGGACTAAATTTATTTGATATGCACATTTTAATTATTCTTTTAAAAAAATTTATCTTGTGAAAAATATTTTTTAAAAATTATTTTACGAAAATATTTATTTAGAAAAAGAATTTATGAAAATGTTTTTTATTTTATAGTTGACGTGGCATGCAACGTGGCAGTTCCAAGTGGCTTCCGTCAACCATGTCAGCGAGGTTAGCGATCAAACCGGTCAACTAATGATTTTCGTTAACAGAAGGGGCCAATTGGTTTTTTCGTTTTTTTATTAAGGGTTTTTTTGATTCATAAGCTTTTATAAAATGTTATATCATCTATTTTCTTAAAAAAAAGAATTAAAAATGTCTCGTTGGCATCCCACATTTGTATCGACCATCGACACGAGGGATGAGCATTACAGTTAGAATCATAAAGATTATGTATATGAATAGTTAGTTTATCACTTGCCAAGTAACCTAGCTTGTTGGTTAAGTTTGATACTTGATGATCATGATTGTGTCTATGCTGTTTGATTGTGTCAACATGAGTAACAATGGTGTTTTAACCATGATTTTTGGGGATTACAAGTTATGATTTCATTAGGGTTTTGTTTTTGGTCAAAATAGGTGAGTTTTAAGTTGATTTTTGAGTCTAGGCAAAGTTGATTCGGTACAAGTAAGTCAATAAGCAAAAGTGAACAATATCAAGGGCTTGTATCGGTACAATTCCATGGTTGTACTGGTACAACTAAGTTAGAATAAGGATCCTCCCTTATTTTGAGTTGTTTCGACGACCAAAGGCCTGTGCTCAGTCCCAATCACCTCCGAACACCTAGAAATCTCTTCTAAAGTGTTTTAAATTGATCTTGAAGACTTATAAAAGATTTCAACTAATTTTCATAATTTCATAAAAATGTTTTTAAAATTGTTTTCTCAACTTGTTTAAAGATTAAGAACCTTTGAGTTGTTTCGATAATAAATATGGTGTCTCACATTTGGACCTGGTGACCAGGTCAAATGTGGGGTGTCACAGGTTGTCATTAACCAAAGCTTCCACTTCAAGTAAGGGGTAAGGTGCGTGGTTCTCCACCTTCTCATCAATACCATGTTGAGAGTCCTTTATCATCATGATCTAAACACAACAAATAGATAGAAAAGGAGTAGCATCAGAGTTCGGTCAAATGTGGTTGTCACAGCTTGTTCTTATCCCTCACATCAACAAAAGCTTCCACTTGGGGTAAGGGATAAGGTGCGTGGCTCTCAACCTCTTCATCGATACCATGTCAAGAATCTTCTAGCATCATGATCTAAACACAATAAATAGATAGAAAAGGAGTGACATTAGAGTCTTAGCAGTTGCAGAATACATTTCAAGTACTAATAGCATGTAAACAAAACTTAGTACAAAACAAACTTTTCTTGGGCCTAGAAATGACTAAAACCAAAGGTATAACATCACTAAATATAAAACCCTACACTTGATCTAAAAGATTATCGGAGATAGAACAGCACATTCATCACCAAATTGATGTGAACAAATCAAACATTCAATCATCATGCGAATATATTGATTTTTCAAACACCATGCACATAAATTCAACAATTATTAGAGCATTATGGATAAAGATTGAGCTTAAATGAGGTTTAAAAGCATGGATGAGACCCAAAATAAACAAATAGTGTGAGTTAGGTACCAATACCTAGATCTTATGCACACTTATAATAGTTATCTGACAATTTAGCTTTGACATTTTCTTGTTTTGATACAAAATAGAGATGTATTAACACATGCAAATTGTAACAACCCATTTTTCTGTGGTGTTAAAAATAGTGGTTTTGGGGCCACCAAATCTGACGAGTAAGTTCGTAAATATTATTAATTAATAAGTTCATAAATATTATTAATTAATATTTATAAGTCAAATATGCTTTTTCAAATGTTTTTGATTGATAATTTATGTTTTTTAAACGATTTATTAAGTACAAGTGGTAAGACCCTAAAGTTAAGTGGTTTTAGAAAATGAGGTATCGGGACCTCGTTTTCATAAACCAAGCCGTAAATATTTTTAGAGAGGTCATTAAGATTATATTAAAGTTTCGTTAAGAACTTTTAACGTTTCGATAGTTAATTAATTAAAAAATACTAAATCGTGAAAGATGTAAAATTTGATCACTATTTGATTTGTGTGATTAAATAGCTTATTGTATAAAAGAAAAGGGACTTAAATGGTAATTAAACCATTCAAGGATTTAGTGGACAATTATGGGCTTGAATTTGATGTTTATTTTAATTATTAACCAAGGTTAAAATAGTAATTTGATAAATTAAATTATATTAAAAACAAAACAATTGGGCTATCATCTTTTTTTTTTCATGAGTTTTGTCGAAATTGAAGAATGAAGAAGCAATGGATGATAGCTTAAGCATTCGGCCAAAGTCCTCCTTTGCATGTAAGCTAAATTTTGGTTTATTTCTTTTAATTTTTATGTTTCTAAGATTGTTGCAACTAGGTCCAACTAGACCGTACCTTTGATTTTGAAACTGTTAAAGATATTGAATGTTGCCATTGATGAATCTATGTTATTTTAGTTATTAAATGATGAATTTGAAATGTTGGTTGATATTTAAAAGTATTTTGTTAAGTAACTTTGATGAATTCTCCAATTAGGGACTAAATTGTTGAAATAATAAAAGTACAAGTAGTTGTTGTGAAATTATTTCAAAAATGGGATTTTTTTTATGCCATGAACATTTGGCAAGTGGGAAATTACAATAAAAATGGTTAATTTGAATGTTTTAGGCTCAAGGGGTAAATTTAATAAAAGTGAAATTTTAGGGGAAATTTTGTAAAAATGTAATTCAGCGATTGAATTACTACTAGTATGGTCAAAGTCGAGAATTGGATAGCAAGTAAAGACGGCTTTTAAAGAGATATCAGATTTTTTTTGAAGATTATTCGAGGCACGCAATGTTGTTGTTAAAGAAGAACTTATTCATGGGTAATCAACTTGATCACGTATGACATTTAAGAAACAAGTTAAGTGGAATTTCTTCTGAACTAATTTCTTAAGTGAAACAAGATAATGTGAGATTATCGATGACTTTAGTAGTCAGTGGGATAGTGTTTGAACTACAAATATATTTGAATGTAACTGTTATGGTTGAGTATCTTATAGCGATCTCCTCTGAGTATTCTATATGTTCGTTTATTCTCAGAGATATATGCAACTGTTCATATTCAGATGTGATTCTTACCATATAGAAATGTTGATTAACCATAACGTTAGATAGAGATATTATTAGTTTGGTTGATTAATGATCAACATTGATCTACTTTTCTTTGGCATTCTATTCCATTATGTTCGGTAGAAGACTCGACGATAAGACTCATATGATGTTATTTTAATTCTTCTACTAGTTGATACTTTGAATTATATATATGTGCAATTTATGTTGTCTCTGTCACAACTGATTTCAATGCATATGATTGATATTCTTCTTCTAGACTTTCTCTAGGGTATCATCGATCTCTTTATCATTTAATATGGGTTGTATTCTTGGAAATTCAGTAGAGCTTTATATCTTGGATTTCATTATCTCGATTTTCTTATCATTCTTATGGTCTATTCTATCAAACAATGTAACACCCCAAACCCGGCCTAGACGTTATGGTCGAATCCAAAAATGCCGCAAGGTAGGGTTTTAAAGTCAGAGTCGTTTCATCAAATCATTCAAGTTTCATAACTCATATTCGTTTATATCCATTTTCAAAAATACATTATTTAATTCATTTGTTTATCAAAACATAGTTTACAACAGAAGTCTTAAAACGTTATATTTTAGAAATCTAGTTCGTGTTTTCAAAAAAATCTTTGTTTTTGTAAAATCGTGTTTTCCGTTATGCATCACAAAGAAAGAGTCAAGTGCATCCAACACCTCAATAAAAACCAACAGTCCAGAGAGTCCCAAAAATTACAAAATCTCGAATGAAACCAGAATTACAAATAAAAACATAATTTAATAAATGTAATAGTTCTCGATCTAATGATCATTGCTAAGCCTCCGCCGCACCGACCCATTTAAGTCTAATGATTACCTGAACTGAATAGACATACAAATGTAAGTTTTCGTAAATTCATTGTGTAACCCACAGAAATAGACTTGCATTACAGATAGATAACACATACACAGTTAGATTCAGATTCATATTTGGACTTAAGTTCTTTACAGATACAGAAACAAATATCAGAATCAGATATGCAGAACAGATAAATGCTATCCCTCATCCTCTACACACCAACTCTGACAATCTCGTCACACCATGTGGGGTTAAAACCACCCACCCATCCTCTACACACCACCTCCGACCATCCTGTCACACCATGTGGGGTTCAAAACACCCACCCATACTTACACACCATATCGCGTTGTTACACACATATTAGATAATATGCAGCCAAGCTACCAGAATATAGGAAAAGGTTGCCGTACAGAACATTCCTGCTCATACACAAATCCTACCCCAAACATAGTTACAGACTACAGATACAAAATTATCATGCTTAACATGCTCATATACAGCAGAACAATCAGACATGCTTAACAATGTTATAATCAGAGCAGATAGTCAGACTATTAGATCACTTAGTTTTAAGGTTTGGTTAGTCCTTACCGACACTATGGTAGGCCCATAGTCGATGGGAATGACCCGTACGACCTTAGGGAAAAATTTCAGAAATTTGGGCTCACATACCCGTGTGGGTTGCCCGTGTGGGCCCACATACCCAGATTGGCCTTGTCTTGTGGCCCACACGGCCTGGCCCAAAACCTACACACCCGTGTGGGCCCACACGCCTAACTTGGTTAGAGTCGTGTGGCCTACACAGCCACACTCACATCATCACACGGTCTTGTCTACCTTCGTCGAACACTCAACCGTGTCTCTCACATGGCCATCTACACGCCGGCTACATGCTTGTGTGGCATCGAAAATAGGCAATTATGGCTTTCACCGAAGCCTCATTTTTTTGCGGTTTGGGAACACGCCTGCTACGATTTTGTTGTGAAACCAGCCCCGAGACTAGCAGCACCTAAAAACAGAATCCCAAAGTCCTATTAACATCCAATTTACCAAATACAACCAAAAATAAATCGAACAATGTTCCACACTTACACCGTAAAACAACTACACAAGAAAGTTAAATCGTTGAAGTGCAATTCCCTGCTCCACAAATTGCTCTTAAACACAAATTACCACTAATCAATCACTACAGAATATTATCGCTAAAATCCCAAACCAAAATTTAGCGACCACAGAGTTCTACTTACAAAACGACAAGGAGGACCCGAAATATTTACAGAAATAGAAATAAATTATTCAGGGCGTTACAACTCTATCCCCTAAAAGAAATTTTGACCTCGAAATTTACTTGATCAGAACAGATGAGGATATTGCTGATGCATTGAGTCCTCAGGTTCCCACGTGGCTTCCTCAATGCCATGATTCTGCCATAGAACCTTCACTAACGGAATGGACTTCTTCCTCAGAACCTTAACATCTCGATCTAAAATTTGAACCAACTCCTCCTCAAAATTCAAATCTGGTCTAATCTCGATCTCCTCAATAGAAACAACGTGAGATGGATCAGACGGTACCGCCTTAACATCGAAACGTGAAAGACATCATGGATACGATCCAGCTCTGGAGGTAACCTCAACTGATAAGCAACTAGTCCCACACGCTTCAGAATTTGGTATGGCCCAATGAACCTAGGGCTCAACTTTCCCTTACAACCTAACCTCAGAACTTTCTTCCACGGAGAAACCTTAAGGAAGATGAAATGTAACACCCCTCACCCATACCCGTCGTCGTACTAGGGTTCGAGGCATTACCGGACTTAAACAGTAATATTCATTCAAAACCAAACCATGAATTTCAGTCTAAATTTAAAACTTTTTATTTAAACTCATTTTGACCTTATTACGGGCATACGAGGCCCAAAACATACTTTAAGAATGGTTTGGGACTAAACCAAGATCTCTGGATCACTCAGAGAATTTTTTTTCAAAACATTGTCACACGCCCGTGTGACTCAGGACACACCCGTGTGGACAGGTCGTGTGGTCACACACGCCCGTGTCCCAACCCGTGCTAAAAACATCGAACATTCTGTTTATGACATCAGCATACAATGAGGGGTACATGGCCAAGTCACACGCCCGTGTGCTAGGCCGTTCCTCCACACGGCTGAGACATACGGTTGTGTCTCTACCCGTATGGCCAACACTTAGGCTATTTTCCAAGCCCTTTTATTGCCCTTATTTATTTACACTCTTATACATTTCAAAGACACATATCATACCCTCAATTATTCTTAACTTACTCATCAAACACATGTAATATATCACTAACTATTCATGACAAACAAACATTGTCACATCACACAAGATCTTAACACATGTATACATAAATAGGTTTACATAATCATGACCAATATTAGCCACATCTCATGGCCATATACTATGAAGAAATATAAGCCAATACATTTGGCCAAATCATAAGAATACACATTACCAATAACTAAGTCTCTATACATGCCACTCACTCGAAAACACTTAAGGTTTGTCATTACCCTAAATTAAAAATTTTGATAGTGTGATGCTGCCTCCGATGATCTCTAACCCCGAGACAACCTGACAACACTAAGAGAAATGGAAAAAAGGGAGTAAGCTTTATAGCTTAGTAAGTTGGAATATAATAATAAGCAATTAATTAATATGATTTTTCAATACCTTACAATGTATTCTTAAGGTAATACAATCATTGTTTCACATGATTCCACTTTTTACCATGTTCACCTCATGCTATCTTCCTACGTCATAGTAACTAAATTAATTATATCTTGAGTTAAGGAACTCCAAATTAAGATCCGTAAATTTTTTCTGAAACTAGACTCACATATCTTCTTACCCTAAAATTTTAAGAATTTTTAGTTCTGCCAATAAGTACAGTTTATTCTTTAAA
This sequence comes from Gossypium stocksii, assembly GCA_020496765.1. Lineage (NCBI taxonomy): Eukaryota > Viridiplantae > Streptophyta > Magnoliopsida > Malvales > Malvaceae > Gossypium > Gossypium stocksii. Next base: position 76,394,226 of record CM035629.1, read on the forward strand.
GTCTCCCTTGTTTTGCTATCCGATAGTTCCAACCCCTCTTTACTAAAAATTGATTATCTCATTATACAGAACTCAGATAACATTTCTGTTTGTTTCTTTTAATAGTAGACTCATCAAGGAATTTAAAAATATAAATTATAAACTATAATTTTCTTTATAAAATTTTTAGTGATTTTCCAAAGTCGGAACAGGGGATTTCGAATTCCATCTGATCCTGTCTTACAACAATACATATATCTCATAATATGAGATTCTTTTGCTCACTCTACTTCTTTTATGTGAAAATAGACTCCGTGGGCTTTAATTTCATATCTCATTAAACCTTTAATTCAATTTCCACCATTTTTGGTGATTTTTCAAAGTCATGTAACTGCTGCTATCCAATACTATTTGATAGCTAATTTTACTCTTTCATGATTTCATTGTTTTAACTTCCTTTTAAACATACGTATCTCCAATAAAATTTATCACATTCTATACATAATAGATATAGACCTATATTCACAAGGTCATTCTCATATGTATAACTTACTCATGCTCTTTCTTACTGACAATTCACATTATATCGGCTCATTTCTCGTGAATTCTCATGTATACCCGTATCACTCATCACATAACTTTAGCCTTTCTCATCTTTAACATCAACTTTAATTCTTTTCCAATTGAATTACTTAGAATACCGAAGGATACTCAGAAATGTCATTCACATTATAGGATACCAATGCCATATCCCAGATATGGTTTTACATGGAATCACAAATCAGTACCGAAGCCATATCCCAGATATGGTCTTATACAGGACCTCATATCGATGCCAACACCATGTCCCAGACATAGTCTTACATGTGATCTCATCTCAATGCCGATGCCATGTCTCAGACATGGTCTTATATGGGATCACATGTCGATGCTGATGCCATATCCCAGATATGGTCTTATACGGGATCGTAAGTCAATGTCAATGCCATGTCCCAGACATGGTCTTACACGGGATCACATTTCGATGCCAATGCCATATTCCAAATATGGTCTTACATGGCATCTCAACGCGATGCTGATGCCATATCCCAGATATGGTCTTATACGGGACCTCCTTAGTCTCATGCCTGTAGAACCTTAGTTAATATACACTTAATCACATATCTTTTGGTGGTAACTAAGCTCACAATTTCACATAATAACCATAATCATAAAAAGCACTTTTAAACACAAAATTTCAATTCATTTCCATATCATCTTGTATCATAGACATATTTTTAAATTAATTCATATACATAGCACTTTAAACATTTAATTCAACATAATCAAATTAACATACCAATTTAGCTTTCAAACATACACTACAACAACATTGCATTATTATTATCACACTAACTTACCTCGAATGCAAATGTGACAATTATCTCGACTTAGGCCATAATCTCGTTCTTCCCCAATCTAAGCCCAAATTTCATTTTTCTTAATCTAACATATCAAATAAAACTTATTTAACATTCAAATTATTTAAATCAGTCTAAAAATCACACTTTGGTAAATTTATATTTTTGCCCCTAAAGTTTGTCAAAATTACACTTTTGCCCTAGGCTCGTAAAATAAAATTTATTCAATTTCTTTGCATTTTAAACCTAGCCGAACCATTTTAATAACTATAGCAATCCATATTTCCCATTAAATCACACTCTTATGACCAATTTTATAACTTTTACAATTTAGTCCTTTTAGACGTTTTAGCTGAAAATCACTTAGTAAAAACCATTTCTCTAACCATAACCATGCATAATCTACCATAATTCATCAAAATGCAAAAATTTATAACAAGGGTCAAAACCTAGACCATCATCATATCTCAAATAAATGGTAGAAATAGGTAGATTATATTGCAAGGATTTCAAAAACGTGAAAATCATTAAAAACGGGGCTAGAACAGACTTACAATCGAGCTTGGAAGCTTGAAAAACCCCAGCCATGGTTTCTTCATGCAACATTTGGCCATAGCTTGAATATAGACACTTTTTGGCTTTTATTTTGTCTTTTTAATTCATTTAATTGCCAAATGACCAAAATGCCATTCACATAAAACTTTGATATTTTACCCTTCCATATCCATTTTTGTCCAAAATTTTAGAATTTGGTCAAATTTCTATTTAAGGACCTCTAATTAATATTCCAATTCAATTTCATACTAAAAGCTTCTAGAACTCAACTTTTACAACTTATTCGATTTGGTCCCTAAAATCAAATTGGACACTTTTCACATAAATTTTCTTCATGAAATTTTCACACAAGCAGACAAACATATTCTAGACCTTATAATAATCATAAAATAATTATTTTCACTTTGAATTTGTGGTCTCGAAATCACTATTCTGACTAGGCCCTAATTTGGGATGTTACACGAATTCACCCACAGAGAACTCAATATCTCTCCTCTTCAAATCTACATAAGATTTCTATCTATCAAAAGCTGCCTTCAGATGATCTCGAATCAATCTAACTTTATCCTCAATCTCAGAAACCAACTTAAGACCTAAAACCCGACGCCCGCCCAACTCAGTCCAACATAGTGGAGTACAACACTTACGACCATACAAAGCCTTGTAAGTGCCATCTAAATGCTAGACTAGAAACTATTATTACAGGTGAACTTAGCTAGTAGCAAATAATCCTCCCAACTACCTCAGAAATCAATCATACAACTCCAAAGCATATCCTTCAGTATCTGAATCACCCTCTTAGATTGACCATTGGTCTGACGATGGAACGCAGTGCAAAAGTCCAATCTCAAGCCCATAGCCTCATACAATTTCTTCTAGAACTGAAAAGTGAAGCGAGGATCTCTATCAGAAATAATTGAACCAGGATCCCCATACAGTCTTACAATCTTAGAGATATAAAGCTTCATTAACTTTTGCAGAGAGTAGTCCGTCTAAACCAGAATAAAATGAGAAGACTTGGTCTATCGATCCATGATGACCCAAACAGAAGCCTTCTTAGTGTGTGTCAAGGGCAACCCACTAAAGAAGTCTATCGTTACTCATTTCCATAAGGGAATCTTAACGGGCTGTAACAAACCCAAAAGCAACTACATCAGAAATCAATCACACAACTCCAAACCATATCCTCCAGTATTTGAATCACCCTCTCAGATTGACCATTGGTTTGAGGATGGAACGCAGTACTAAAGTCCAATCTCAAGCCAAGAGCCTCATATAATTTCTTCTAGAACTGAGAAGTGAAGCGAGGATCTCTATCAGAAATAATTGAAACAGGATCCCCATACAGTCTTACAATCTCAGAGATATAAAGCTTCCTTAACTTTTGCAGAGAGTAGTCCATCTGAACCAGAATAAAATGAGCAGACTTAGTCTATCGATCCACGATGACCCAAACAGAAGCCTTCTTAGTGTGTGTCAAGGGCAAGCACTAAAGAAGTCCATCGTTACTCATTTCCATAAGGGAATCTTAATGGGTTGTAACAAACCCAAAGGCAACTGGTTTTCAGCATTAACTTGCTAGCATGCTAGACATCGAGAAAAGAAATTTGTAACCTCACGCTTCAAACCTAGCCACCAGTAAAGCTCATGAAGATCGAGATACATCTTATTACCATCAGGATGCAAAGCATAATGGCTACTATGTGCCTTCCTCAGAATGACTGACTTAAATTAGAATCATCCGGCATACAAATCTGACCTCAAAAACATAGCACGCCATCATTATTCTGCCCAAAATCTTATGTACTGCCACTCTCAATCTGACAAAACTGCAAACCCAGACTCATCCCTTAACTTCTTATCCCAAATCTGTTCAATCCAAGTCGGCTTAATTTGCAACTCGACTAACAAACTCCCATAATCAAACAGACTAAGGCTAGTGAACATCGCTCTCAAATCAATCATCGCTCTACAACTTAAAGCAACGGCTACCATATTGGACTTACCAGGATGATACTCTATCGTGCTGTCATAATCCTTTAGTAGCTCAATCCAACGACACTGCTTAAGATTCAACTCCTTCTATGTAAGGAGATACTTAAGGCTCTTGTGATCAGTGTAGATGATACACCTCTCACCATACAGAGAATGCCTTTAGAACTTCAACGCGAAAACCATAGCAGCCAACTCAAAATCATGCATCGGATAATTTCCTTCATGTGTCTTAATCTGACAGAACACATAAGCCACAACCTTACCATCTTGCATCAGTACACAACCCAAACCAACATGCAACGCATCTCTGCACACCGCAAACTCTTTACCAAATTCAGGCTATATCAGAACAGGAGCCTAAGTCAAAACAGATTTGAACTTCTCGAAGCTTGACTATTGCGCATCAGTCCAGACAAAAGGAACCCCCTTGCGTAGAAGCTTAGTCAAAAGAGCTGCAATCAGAGAGAACCCAAAAACAGAAACACTAACGTAAGCTAAATACGCCTCACACCCTTTTCGAACCAGTTTCTCAACCATAAGAGTAGAGATCACATTAGATAAATAATCTCAATGCTCACCAATCACAACCACCTCCTTATCATACTCAGTCCTTAGAACGACCCTCTTAGACGCGCAATCCAAGCTGACTTGGTGCTCAACCAACCAATCCATACCTAGAACAAATCGAACTCCCTATGTAACACCCCTTACCCATATTCAATACCAGAATCGAATACGAGGCATTATCAGACTTAACATGCTTTATCATACAAAATCGTACCATAAATTTTCATTCCAACTTAAAACTTTTAATTCATATCCATAACGTCCCTATTATGGGCCCACGAGACCCAAAACATACATATAAAGTGGTTCGGGACTGAACCAGAAGCTTTCGAACACTTAGAAAATTTTTGTTCAAAACATAAATATAGCAAAACATTTATTCACATACAAACTTACCTCGGTCCAAAATGACAAGTTTTGCAATTTAGTCCATTACCTTGCCTTTTCCCCGGTCAAGGTCAATTTCCCGTCTTTCTTGATTTATAATACCAAATTTAACTCGTTTAATTATCACATTACTCATTTCAATCCAAATTTTACACTATAACAAAATTTACACTTTTGCCCCTAAACTTTGACATATTTATATTTTTCCCCTAAGCTCATAAAATGAAATGTACTCATTTTCTTTGTTACCCAAGCCTAGCAGAACTTAACACATGCTCATAACCCATATTTTCCTTCAAATCAAACTTTTACTACTCATTTTACAACTTGTACAAAAAGGTCTTTTTTAGGTGTTTTCATGAAAAATCACTTAGTAATAAATGTTTTTCACACCTCAAACTTTTATAGTCCTTCATTAAACATTAAAATACATGCATGTTACACATAGGTAAATTTTTTAACATGAACCCTAGTTCAAAATAATGGTAGAAATAAGTAAACCAAGCTGCGAGGACTTAAAAAATGTAAAAAACATTAAAAACGGGGCTGGAGACACTTTGAGCTTGAAAATGAATAAAACCCTAGTTATGGTGACTCTTCAAATTTCGGCACAAGGAGGAAGAAGATGGAAAACATTTTTGACTTATTTTCCCTTTTTATTCATTTAATTAACCAAATGACCAAAATGCGCTTAAGGCCTTTCTTTAAAATTTTATCCTTTCATGTCCACTTTTGCCCATCTACACATATAATGGTCTAATTACTAAATAAGGACCTCTAATTTATGAATTTATTTCAATTAAGTACTCAATGCTTCTAGAACACACATTTTGCACTTTTTGTAATTTAGTCCTAATAACTGAATTGAACGCTTTATCAATAAAATTACTTAACAAAATTTTCACACATGCATCCAATCATATCGTAGACCATAAAAATTTACCGCAATGAAATTTTCTATTTTTGATTTGTGGTTTTGAAACCATTGTTTCGTTTAGGCCTTGATTCGGGATATTACATCCCAAATGGTAACACTAGCAGATTTTCCAGAAATACAGCCTTTACACCTCTAACGAAACATCCCTATAGAATTTACTAACTCTAAAAAACTGCCCCAACAGACTCAGTATAGTGATCTCACTAGAAGTGCTCTTAACAGAAAATCCCAAATTTTTAGAAACAACACTAGATATATAGGAGTGTGTAGAACCTATGTCTATCAGAGCAGTATAAGGTACATCAAAAATTAAAAATGTACCAGTGATAACGTCAAGAGCATCTCTATCTTCTTGGCGTCGAGCAGTATAAACCAGTGTAGGTTGCCTCATCTCTGTCAGACTAGCACATTTGCCCGGTGTTCTCTGTCTACAGCCCAAACCATTACCACCCTTAGTCAGTCCACAACCCTTAGGTGGCTGCTGAACTGCCCTTTGAAGCTGTACAAAACTAGGTCCTGAAGCATGCATCTAATCTGCCTACTATGGACGCTCCCCAATATGATGCTCCAAGGACCCACATCTCAAACAATTCCCTAACCTCCTCTAACACTCACCCGGATGGCGCGTACCATAATCTCCGCATGACTGAATCCTAGTAGGGGCAACAGGAACTCCCCCTCTAGCCGGCCCATCAGGTCTAGCCTTTTTCTTAGGCCTCTAAATAGAACTAAAAGGCTTTGAATCACTTTTATTCTTGCCTCTCTCATGGTCCCTATTCTGGCGCTCCACGCGCTTAACTTCTTTAACAATCTTCGCCTTATCAACTAGAACTGAAAACTCTCACTCCCTCTGTAGAGCAATTAGTACCCTTAAACTATCCTTTAAACCGTCCTAAAAATAGCCACACTTCTTATACTCAGATGCCACCATGCCTCGAGCGTAGTGACTCAACCTCAGAAACTCGGCCTTATTCTCAGCCACAGATCTATCACCTTGCATGAGATTCATGAACTCAGATCTACGAGCATCAACGTAGCTTACGCCTACATATTTCCCCTGAAAGGCAGTCTTGAAGAAATCCCAGTTCAGACGATAAGGCTGAGAAACCCTCCTCAACCAATAAAGACCACTGATATGCCTTGTCGCGAAGTAAAGAGACCGCACCCTTAAGTTTCTGCTCGGGAGTACAATCTATATCATTCATGATCCTCTCGGTGGCCTCTAACCAATACTCAGCCATAGTAGGGGTGACTCCAGTGACATCTCTAAATAGCTCAGCACAATTGGACTGGAGTCGTTCAGTTATTGACCTACAGCCCCCAAATCCAGATTGGGGTCTGGCGACCCTCTCCAACACACTCAACACGGCTTGGGACAGTGTGTCGTCCCAAGCCAAATGGCTTTGAGACCCAGTCTCAGTAGCAGGTGAAACTGGTGTCTTACTCACATCAAAGTTTGGCATTCTTCCCAGAGAGGAAGACTCAGCTCGAGCCCCATTTCGGCCTCTACCACAACACGAATACTATGTCTACAAGTTCCACGAGTGCTCATTGTAAATTTCAAATTTTATCTACATTACAAAATTTTATGCATTAGTTCCGGTATTTATTAACAGGTATTTTATGTGTAAATTATCAGAAGTTCAGAAATGTTTTTAGAGGTTTCAGTCTCTAACTATTTCAGTACAGTTTCATAAGGTACTACCTACTGTGTTTTCAGAGTAGATTATCTAAGTTTTAGAAATACTTACAAGATTGGTGCCGGAGACTCGGTGTACCATATACTTTCTCAGAGTGATTTAAATTATTTGAAACCCAATTCTTTTTAAAACACAATTTTGGAACCCAAAATTCACAGCTCGAGTTTTGCAACTTGACTTTGATATTACTAAATATAACACCCAAACTCGGCCTAAACGTTATGGCCGAATCTGAAAATGACACAAGGTAGGGTTTTGAAAATAGAGTCCTTTCATCAAATCGATCAAGTTTCATAACTCATATTCGTTTATATCTATTTTAAAAAAAAAACGTTATTTAATTCATTCGTTTACCAAAACATAGTTTACAGAGGAAGTCTTAAAACCTTTATATTTTAGAAATCCAGTTTGTGTTTTTAGAAAAAAATCCTTTATTTTTGTAAAATCGTGTTTTTTGTTATGCATCACAAAGAAAGAGATAAGCGCATCCAACACCTAAATAAAAACCAATAGTCTAGAGAGTCCCAAAAATTACAAACTCTCGAATGAAACTAGAATTACAAATAAAACATAATTTACTAAATGTAATAGTTCTCAATCTAGTGGTCACCGTTGAGCCTCTGTCACACTGACCCATCTAAGTCTGTGGATTACCTGAACAAAACAGGCATATAGATGTGAGTTTTCGTAAACTCAGTGTGTAACCCACAGAAATAGACTTGCATTACATACAAATAACACATACACAATCAGATTCCTATTTGGACTTAAGTCTTTTATAAATATCAGAATCAGATATATAGAATAGATAAATCATGTTCCGCATCCTCTACACACCAACTTCGACCATCCCATCACACCATGTGGGGTTCGAAACACCTACCCATCCCTACACACCACATCGTGTTTTTACGACACATATCAGATAATATGTAGCCAAGTTGCCAGAATATAGACAAAGGTCACCATATAGAACACTCCGTCCTTATATACAAATCCCACCCCAAAAATAATTACAGACTACAGATATAGAATTATCATGCTTAAAATGCTCATATACAAATATCGAATATACAAATATACCAGAACAATTAGGCATGCTTAACAATGCTATAATCAAAGTAGATCGTCAGGCTATCAGACCACTTAGTTTTAGGGTTTGGTTAGTCCATATGACCCTACGATAGGCCCACAGTCGATCGAATTGACCTGTACGGCCTTAGGGAAAATTTTAAAAAATTTAGGCTCACATGACCATGTGGGCACACACGCCCAGATTGGCCTTGCTCGTGTGGCCCACACGCTTGGCCCAAAACCCACACGCCTGTATGGCATGTCAGTGTGGGCCCATATGCCTGTACTTGGCCCTGAGCTATGTGGCTCAAACGACCACACTCACATCACCACACGGGCGTGTCATGTGCATGGCCATGCCTTCGTCGAACACCCGATCGTGTCTTTCATATGGCCGTCCACATGATCAGCCACACGTCCATATGGCATCGACAGTAGGCAATTTTGGCTTTCATTGAAGCCTCGTTTTTTCATGATTTGGGAATGCACTTGTTACGGTTTTGTTACAGAACCAGCCCCGAGACCATCAGCACCTAAAAACAGAATCCCAAAGTCCTATTAACATTCGATTTACCAAAAACAACCAAAACTAAATCAAACAATGTTCCACACTTACCACTGCAAGACGACTACACACGGAAGTTAAACCGTTGAAGTGTAATTCCTTGCTCCACAATCTGCTCTTAGACACAAATTACCACTAATCAATCACTACAAAATGTTATCACTAAAATCCCAAACCAAATGTTAGCGACCACAGAGTTCTACTTACCAAACCATAAGGAGGACCTGACAAATCCAATAGCACGATCGAACAACAGATTCAGAGCTGGATCGAAAGAGAAATAAAATAAAGGGTTGCTGAAAAAAAGAAATGAAATGTTAGGAAAAGGGAAAACAAAAGAAATTAGACGTCAGATTTTCTTTAAAAGGGAGAGAAATTTTAGCAAAAAGAATTAAAAAGAAAAGATATCACAAATATCCCTTATTTTACTCCCACTAACTCATAACTCCTTTAGAATTTTAACTCTACTGAAATTCTATCAGACAACCGAGCAAAAATTAATTCCCACGCTAATGCAATGATTCAAACATAGAACCTCCAACACACTAACACCTTTACCACTCAAACCAGTAGGCTCATTTTGATATGGGTCAACAAACAATTTAATATAAGCCTACTTTACAAGGGTAAGGCTTGGATAAAAAATATAACAAATTTTGGCAAAGGTGAGACTTGAACCCATGACCTCCCACACACTCCCAGAACACTTAACCACTGAAACATATACACATTTGTTTCAGATATTTAGAGAAATAGAAATAAATTATTCAGGGCATTACAAACATGGTTCATCTGTAAAGGATATTCATTGGTTATAAATGCTGGTTCGATCATAGGAGCATAGTGATATGAATCTCAGGTTATAGAAGTTGTATTACTGCACTGGTTATTATTGAGACTACCTTCAGTTTTCATATTCTATTTAGGAGTGCACTATTGATGTTGAGGTATTGTTCTATTCAATTGAAACATTGGTTTTATTATAGCACTATGGTTTTTTAATCTATCTGATGGTTGTGGCTCCAGTATGGTTTAAAGCTTCAATGTTAATAAGTGAAATAGCTCTATTATATTCTCTTTCTAGCTTTCGTGAAGGGGTGGGCATCGGCAAAAATGTAGATAGTGGAAGATTGAGCTCAAACTTGTACATTGGTTCTTATTCTTTGGGTAATATCGATTTATGTCAATGAGTTAAAATGGGATGTTATGTTTCATTTGAGTTAATGCAGTCTGTAGAAATCTTTGATTTTTATTTTTTGTGAATTATGATAGATTGTATGTCTGGGTTTTCTTGACAATAAGAAGAAGGGATTATTTTGAAATGTTATTATCCGATAGATAAAATTGACTCAGTTGTTTTAATCAGAGCAGGTTATTCATTTGAAAAGTTAATGGAGTCATACGCATTTGAGTTCATCCTCAAGTCCGAGATTAAATTTTGTGTATTCATGGGTAAATAGACGGCCAGTCAGAATGAGGGATTCATACTCTAGAAGGTATGATACATAAATATATCTATCAGATCAGTTCTAATCGAGAAATGTCATTATGGGTTAAAGCTGTCTCGATAGTTGAAGCTATCGCGCTTGAGTTAGATTATTTGTTTGACACTTTCCATGAAAGGGGAGCAAATATTAGTTGATAGCTACAGATGCAAACAAGTTAGAAGCATCATTTAGAGTTTGATAATCTGGGTTTCTTGGTCATGTCTCGATAGACGATCAATGGTAATTTCTCGGTAGTCATTCTACTAATGAAAAAGTTATGACAAGAGGACATCATGGCTATTTAGTTAGGTTCAGGTATAGTATCAGGTTCTAAAATGAGTTCTAGTATGAGTTCTGAATCGAGATGAGTTATGATTGATTTTTTATGGACTAAGATTGAAAAGGTGAAAGAAAGACTCGACTTAATGGCTTGTATTAGGTGAGAAATTTTGGAAGATGAAATTTTCGTGGGGGGAGAATTGTAACGACCCGTTTTTCAATGGTGCAAAAATAGTGGTTTTGGGGCCACCAAATCCAACGATTAAGTTCGTAAATATTATTATTTAAAATTTACGAGTCAAATATGGTTTTTAAAAGGTTTTTTATTGATAATTTATGTTTTGTAAATGATTTATTAAGTTCAAGTGGTAAGACCCTAAAGTCAAGTGGTTTTAAAAAATGAGGTATCGGGACCTCGTTTCAATAAACCAAGCTGTAAATACTTTTATAAATATTTACAGAGTGTCATTAAGATTATATTAAATTTTTGTTAAAAAATTTTAACGTTTCGATAGTTAATTAATTAAAAAGGACTATATCATGAAAGATGTAAAATTTTATCACTATTTGATTTAAGTGATTAAATAGCTTATTGAATAAAGGAAAAGGGACTTAAATGGTAATTAAACCATTCAAGGATTTAGTGGAAAATTATGGGCTTGAATTTGATGTTTATTTTAATTATTAACCAAGGTTAAAATAGTAATTTGATAAGTTAAATTATATTAAAAATAAAACAATTAGGCTATCATCTTTTTTTTTTTTCATGAGTTTTGCCAAAATTGAAGCATGAAGAAGCCATGGATGATATCTTAAGCATGCGACCGAAGTCCTCCTTTGCATGTAAGCTAAAATTGGGTTTATTTCTTTTAATTTTTATGTTTTTAAGATCGTTGCAACTAAGTCCAACTAGCCCGTACCTTTGATTTTGATACTGTTAAAGATATTGAATGTTGCCATTGATGAATCTATGTAATTTTAGTTATTAAATGATGAATTTGAGATGTTGGTTGATATTTAAAAATATTTTTTAAGTAATTTTGATGAATTCTCCAATTAGGGACTAAATTGTTGAAATAATAAAAGTACAAGTAATTGTTGTGAAATTATTACAAAAATGGGCTATTTTTGATGCGGTGAATATTCAGCTAGTGGGAAATTGCAATAAAAATTGTTAATTTGAGCTTTAGGCTAGGGGACTAAACTGAATAAAAGTAAAATTTTAGGGGTAATTTGTAAAAATGTCAAAAATGAATAAATTGCATAAAATACATTCTTTTACTATCTAAATTAATATATTGAATGAAATTATTAATTTAGATCAAGATCGAGTGGAAAATCAAGGAGAATAGAAAATTACCAAATAGCTCATATACTTTGACATTTCTGTGATTTGGCCAAGTAAGTTCGTACAGTTAAAATTTAACATTTTCTATAAATAGGTGATTGGTAGTACATGATATAATATATATGTTCCATTGTTAGAAATGAAACATTATCTGAGTTGTACTATTGAATTTGATGTTCGATTTGAATTGAACTCGAGATAGAGTACACTCGTGTTTTAGTGTATTACGAGGGTTTGGAGTGGATATGGTATTAAAGGGAGATATCTGTATATTACCCAAGTAAACCAAAGTTCAGCATTTGTTGCGAACTCTCACATTATACTTTCTATTTGGCGTGATTCAGGTGGATCAACTCTTATGAGCTTTTGTGCAGCTCTTATGAGCTTTTGTTGGCTTGTTTCAAGTGAACTACCTTTTATGAGCTTCTTTTTGGTGCATTTCTATTAGATCAGCTCTTATGAGCTTCTATCTGGTGTGTTCGATTTATTTGACAATGTACTCTTATCCGTATGTCGTTCTTTGAATGGAAAATTTCAGTAAGGTAATTTGTTTAATGAATTTGAAAGATCAGTTATTTATTGAATATTGATCTGAACATAAATAAATTCAACAGTTGAGATTATGGATGATGCTTAGGTTTATGCTAAGCTTATGGTTACATTATATCATGTTTAACATTAATGATATACAATGAAATGGTAAATGACAAAAATGAGAATACGCTTATGTTTATGAAAAGCTGGTATGATTCAAAAGGTATATTTTCTTACAAAATGGTTTATCATGTGATTGACTCTGAATGAGTTGTATACATAAATTCACTAACTTGTGTATTGATGATGATGATGATTAGGCTTATGTCAAGCTTGAAATTATGATTGATGTTTATGCTTATGCCTGGTATTATACAAATGAAACGGGTAAGAAAAGGTAATGAAACAATAAGTTCATTATTGAAATGTGATATGATGAAAAAGGGATAGATGAATTGAATGATGTACTTATATATGAGAAATTACATATGCTATGGATGAACTTACCTATAATGTGAATAAATATACTAATTACTGAGTTGATGTTGTTATTTAAGTTTATGCTTAGTACATGGAATGGAAAATAAGGAAGTATTTCATTGTTTTATGAAAAGGTTAATGATTGTAACAACCTGTTTTGTTAAATCGGAACAGTGGTTTTGGAACCACAAATCTGAAGTCAAAAAATTATTTTAATATTATTTTATGTGTTTAGAGCATGAAAGCATGAATGTGTGAAATTTTCATGAGATAATTCTCGCGATTGAATGTCTAATTTGATAAAAGGACTAAATCACATAAGATGAAAAATTAATGTTCTCATTGATCAAAGTGCTAAATTGCTATGGTTAATGGACATTGATTGTGTTAATGGACATTAATGGACATACATTATAAATTTCTACGTTTATTCATTAAGGGTAAATAAGTAAATTAAATTATAACAAAACATAAATTTGTGTTCATCTTCTTCCTTGGTGACCGAATATCAAAAGAAAAAGAAGGTTTGGAAGCTTTGTTAAGTTCGACCCTTTGCATGCTTCATTAGGTATGTGATTTTTGTTCGATTTTTAGTGATTTTTATGTTTTTGTAATCATTGCTTCGTAATCTATCTAGCTCGTACCTCCGATTCTAAAACTGTTAAAGAATTTGAAAGATGCCATTGTTGAATACATGAGTGTTTGAATGTTTTCTGATGAATTATGGATATTTGATGATAGTTTTATATGTTTTATTAAGTGATTTTGTGTAAAAATCCAATTTAGGGATTAATTTGTGAAAATGTGAAAATAAGTAGTCAAATGTGTGAATTATTGATAAATATGGGCTACTAGAGACTTATGAAAAATTTGGCCAGGCTTGGATAAGTTGAAATTTGTGTAAATTTGTGTTTTTCTGAAATAACGACTAAATTGTTAAAAGTGTAAAAGTTTAGGGGCTAATGTGCAAATATACTTAAATGTGTATTATGGACTAAATTGAATGAATGGTTGATTGAATAAGTTAATTTTGAATACATTTAGATCAAGAAAAGAGGAATTCGAAGTTAGATCAGGGGAAAGGCAAGATTATTGAATAGTCAAGTCAACTCGTTATTTCCACACCCGAGTTAAATTCGTATGCTGATAAACGTTCTTAAATTGTGTTATAAATGCTTATTTATTATTGAATTGAATTGAATGATGAATGGTCATGAATATGAGCCAAAATCGATAGAGTTACGACATTTGAAAGTCCCATATGAACCTTAGGAATAGTATAGGATTACCGAGATGAGATTACATGTAAGACCATGTCTGGGACATGGCATCGTTATGAGACTTCGTGTAAGACCATAGCTGGGCTATTGGCATCGATATGAGATTACATGTAAGACCATATCTGGTATATGGCATTGTACGATTTATATGTGATCTCTGAGTATCCTTAGCGATTCCGAATGGTTCAACCGGCAAAGTCAAGACAAGAAAGAAAGTATATTTGAATTAAGTGATTGAGGTATGTACGAAACTTATGTGATTATTGGTGGTGGTAATTTGATGAATTGATATTAGATCATGTTTTAAACATGAGAAAGGTTTGTGTTTTTTATATGCGAAATAGCATATTTTGTAACACCCCAAACCCGGCCCAGACGTTATGACCATATCTGATGTGTCACATGGATAGTTATTTACTTTTTGATCTTCTTTTAATAATCCTTAGATTGACTTAGCAAAACCATCTCATGCTTTTAAAAAAAAAAATAGAAAGTCATCTAGTTTATAAAAGCCCTATCAACTATCAGTTGAAGCTTACTTCTTTAAAGTTCTTTTTATGGAGTCGTGGCTATTTGGTTACCCATTTGTTGCGTAAAGTATATTTTAAAAATGTTTGTTAATTTGAAATAAAAATCCGCGCAGACTAGTCTATCATTTTAAACAAGTAACAAATAAATAAGTAAAACCAACATAAAAATAATTACTGAACGGCCTTATTATAGTTTAAAACCAAAAAATTTAAGAATACTAAAATAAAGTAAATTTGGGGAAAATATAAAATCGAAAAACAGTTCACATGGCCACTCTGAATCCCTCGTAGCTCCAAATTCTCTAAGGTTGGGGTTCACCTGCATGGATGGAAAGAAAGGGGGTGAGTTTGTGAAAACTCAGTGTGTAAGCTAACCCAACCAGAGTCAGAGATTAGTTCAAGCTCAAACTGGGCCTAAGCCCTATTCAGATACAGTGATAACTGGGCCTTAGCTCTATTCAAAAAATAGTGTGGCATTGGGCCCATTACAGTAACAGATCAGATCACAGTATTTTATGCATGTATGCGAAGCCCAACCCCAATCCAGCCCTACACACCACCCGTTCCAGCCCTACACACCATGTGGGGAATAACTCAACCCACCCAACCCTACACACCACAGTCGCAGCACAGCTACTTAATCAGATATTATGGCCAAGCCACCAGAACAGTAATACGAGGCAGAGCCTCTAAGCAGAATACGTGGCATTGCCACTTTAGCACTTCCTCCATCATAATAACCCAATCCCATGTAACAGAATATAATATGACATGGCAGACAGCGTATTAGATATTATAACATGCAAATCAGTCAACCTAACCCTAGGGGTAAAATGGTCTTTTAGCACCTAGGGTAAAACAGTAATTTCTACCCTTAAGGGGTATTTCAGTAAATTTGCCAGATTTTAGGGTTTCATGCTCATTACAGTCTACTACAGACCTATCATCATCTAAGTAACTTAATTAGCCCATTTCATTATTACAGAGTCATCGGGCCCTAAAATCCCCTAATGGGCCCGACAGAGCCCACAAGCTACTGTGGCCCACTAAGTCCAATTTTCCATTCATTTTAGCAGATTTAATAACCAGATTACCAGAATATACTTACCGCTCGATTTCACCAATATGGGCCTGTAAGCCTATTGGGCCCAAATTCGGCCCTTCGAGGCCCAAAACCACCCAAATGCACGAATACGTGCACACAATAGTCTTACCGATTGCGATTACCATCTTTACCGTTTCAAACCGACCCACGAGCGCTCGCAAGCCCTCAAAATGCCAGAATTTCAGCATTTCAGCTTTTCGGTTTTTGCCAATCTAAGCTACTAGAGGGTGTCGAATACACACCTATTTGCAATAGACTCAGAAGTCCCTCGAACGATTAACCTACAATCATTTTAACCAAACTATTAACCAATCATTTCATAAAAATTATCACCACATTATCTTACCCATTCGGCAACATTCAAGTATAATAGACAATTACCTTGCCGCAATCTATCTACTAGATCTAGATTTAGATTGCCTTGATATCGCTAACCTTCTTTAACAAGATCCATCACTATGAATAGCCAACAGTGTTCTTAACAGCCTTGCCACACGAAAGAACCAACAAAGTCATTTTCTACCAAATCAAACCCGATCTCTACCAGATCTAGCCCAAAACCCGAAGGTGAAAAGATGCCTAAAGTATTCGGCCAGAGGGTAAGTGTTTGCAAATGGATGAGAGGGTTCCGCTATTAGGGAGTGCCAAAGAAAACAGTAAAGAGATAGAGAAGAGAAAGACAAGAGATTCGGCTAGAAGAGAAGAAAAAGAATGGAGAGATTCGGCCAAGGAGAAATCGACACAAAACTAAACTTTTCGAGACTTCGACTTTTGAGAAATCGGCTAGGTAAGGTTCCAAGTGAGTTTAGACAGGCTATGAAGTGAAAAAGAAAGAGGAGAAAGAAGAGATGGATTTGGCTTGAGAAGGAAAAGAGAAGAAAAGGGTTTGGCTCTTGGACAAATTGGCACAAGAGGGTTGTGTACTGCCTTTTTGGCTTTTAGAACAAAAGAAGGAGAAGAGAAAAGATGAAAAGAATGTAAGCACCCTAAGGATTTACCTAATCGGCACTTACTTAACAAAAATTTCGAAACTAAAACTCCAAAAGAACCCAAGAAGTATTCGGCTTGCACCCTTTACTCCACTTGCCGATTATGCCAACACCAATAGACCCCAGCCGAAAATGCTCCCCAAGAGACCCATATTCGGCCATCACTTGCTTCCCATTCAAAATTCCTTAATTTTCTCCCCTTATCCCTCCTTGATTCAATCTCATGAGCCATTCAAACACTTTCCCCTAGAGTTCAACTTGAGTTCCATCACTTACCATGCACAATCATTAAAAAAATAAAATAACACCTTGCTTACCAAGGGATTTGAACCTTAGCCCTTACATAGCCTCCACATGCCACTTCTTTAAGCTCCAAGTGGCACTACCTTGCCACCTTACTACAGGTCTTCTTGTGTCTTAAATTAAGAATATTTATTTAAAAGCCCACTTAGTCAATGCCCCTTATCCTTTAAGTCTAAAATTTTAAAATTCTACCAGGTTTTAACTTAAACTTAGGCCTTCCAAAGGCCTACTAAAACACATTTAATGCATAACTTAACACATCCTGACAAGCAAAATCAAATTCAAGCAAAATCTCAAAACCCTAAAAATTGGGGCAATACAACTCTACTCCCTTAAAGAAATTTCGGCCTCTAAATTTTACCTGGTCTAAACAGGTGAGGGTATTGTTGACGAATCGCCTCTTCCATCTCCCACGTAGCTTCTTCTCTGCCATGATTACGCCAAAGCACCTTTGCCAAAGGAACTGACTTCCTTCTTAATACCTTGACATCACGGTCTAGAATTAGTACAGGTTCTTCTTCAAAAGTCAAGTCAGCTTTCACTTCAATTTCTTCTACCAGTACGACATACGAAAGATCAGATCGATGCCGCCTTAACATGGAGACATGAAAGACATCATGAATCCTATCCAACTCCAGAGGTAGTTCCAATTGATAATCTACCGGACCCACCCATTTAAGGACTCGATAGGGTCCAATAAACCGCGAACTCAACTTGCCCTTCTTTCCAAACCTTAATATCTTCTTCCAAGGTGAAACCTTTAAGAAAACCATATTTCCCACTGAGTATTCAATTTCCTTATGCTTCAAGTCAGCATAAGATTTCTACCAATCAGATGCTTCCTTTAACCGATCCCTGATCAGCTTAACCTTGTCCTCTGTATTTGCCACCAACTCTGTCCTAAGAACCTGACGTTCTCCCAACTCCGTCTAACAAGTAGGCGTACGACACCTTCGACCATACAGCACCTCATATGGTTCCATTCCAATACTTGCCTGATAACCATTGTTGTAAGCAAATTCTGCTAACGACAAGTAATCTTCCCAACTACCTCGGACGTCAATAACATATCCTCTTAACATGTCCTCCAGAACTTGAATCATGCTTTCCGATTGCCCATCTGTCTAGGGGTGAAAAGCAGTGCTGAAATCTATCCATGTACCCAACGCTTCATGCAACTTCTGCCAGAATCGAGATGTAAACCTAGGGTCCCGATCAGAAATAATCGAAACTGGCACTCCATAAAGTCGCACTATCTCTGCCGCATACAACTTCGCCAACTTTTAAACTGAGTAGTCGATTCGGACAGGTATGAAATGAGCAGATTTAGTCAACCTATCCACAATCACCTAAACTGAGTCTTTCTTGGTAGGCGTCAAGGGTAGCCCACTCACAAAGTCCATGGTTACCCTTTCCAACTTCCAAACTGGAATATTCACCGGTTGCAGAAGTCCAGAAGGCAGTTGATGCTCAGCTTTCACTTGCTGGCATGTCAGACACTTACCCACAAACTCCGTTACTTCCCACTTAAGTCCAGGCCACTAGTACAACTCTTGTAAATCCCAATACAACTTATTCCCTCCAGGATGCATGGCACAAGGACCACCATGAGCCTCTTTCAGAATTGCTGGCCTCAAGTCAGAGTTCCTCGGAATACATACTCTTCCTCGAAAACATAGAACTCCTTCACTGTTTAATCCAAAATCAGAAGTCTCACCACTCTTAACTTGTTGAAATCGATGAACCAGTGACTCATCTTCTAACTGCTTTTCCTTAATCTGCTCTATCCAGGTTGGTCTTACTTGTAATTCTACCAACAAGCTACCATCATCATATAGACTCAGACGAGCAAACATTGCTCTCAACTCAGTTACAGTTCTTCGACTCAGTGCATCCCCTACAACATTAGCTTTGCCAGGGTGATTCTCGATCGAATAGTCGTAGTCCTTAAGCAACTCTATCCACCTTCGTTACCTAAGGTTCAACTCCTTCTGAGTCAACAAATACTTGAGACTCTTATGATCCGTGTATATAATACACTTTTCTCCATATAAATAGTGCCTCTAGATCTTTAACGCAAAAATCACTGCTGCCAACTCCAGATCATGCGTAGGGTAGTTCGTTTCGTGAGGCTTAAGCTGTCGCGATGCATAAGCAACAACTTTACCCTCTTGCATCAGCACACATCCCAACCCAACATGCGATGCATTACTATACACAGTGAAATCCTTTCCAGTCTCCGGCTGGATCAATACAGGAGCCTCAGTCAAAACTTTCTTCAACCTTTCGAAAGCCTCTTGCTACTTCTAAGTCCATACGAACGGTACTCATTTCCTCAAAAGTTTCATCAACGGTGCCACAATCAAAGAAAACCCTTCCACAAATCTTCCGTAGTACCCTGCCAAATCCAGAAAACTTTGAATTTCTGACACAGATCTCGGTGGCTTCCATTCCAAAATCGCCTCAATTTTTCGAGGATCCACCCTAATCCCCTCAACAGAAACAACGTGACCTAGGAACGTCACTTCTCACAACCAAAATTCACACTTGCTAAATTTTGCATATAGTTGCTTCTCCCTTAACACTTGCCAAACGATATGGAGATGCTTATCATGCTTCTCCTCAGTTTTCGAATACACCAGAATATTGTCTATGAAAACGACCACGAATCGGTCCAAGTAGGGTTGAAAAACCAGATTCATCAAATCCATAAAGGCCACTGGTGCATTTGTCAATCCAAATAGCATCATCAGAAACTCATAATGACCATACCGAGTTCTGAATGCTGTCTTATGAATATCCACCTCTTTGACCCTCAATTGGTGATATCCAGATCAAAGATCGATATTGGAAAATACCGAAGCTCCTCTTACTTGGTCAAATAGGTCGTCGATCCTTGGCAAAGGGTACTTATTTTTAATAGTCAGCTTGTTCAACTGACGATAATCGATGCACATACGCATCGTCCCATCCTTCTTCTTCACGAATAGTACTGGTGCTCCCCACAGAGACACACTTGGCCTAACAAAACCTCTATCCAGCAGCTCTTGGATTTGCACTTTCAACTCCACTAACTCCTTTGGTGCTATCCTGTAAGGAGCGATAGACACTAGAGCTGTTCCAGGCAACAAGTCGATTCCAAATTCGACTTCACGATTCGGAGGCAACCTAGGAAGCTTATCAGGAAAGATATCTTGAAATTCTTTGACAGTTCTAACTTTTTCTACGGTCAAATTCTCAGAATCAGACTGACTCACATCAGCTAAAAATGCTCACAACCCTTGCGAATCATCCTTTCAGCTCTCAAAGCCGAGATAACGTTGGACAAGTAATCTCTTCGCTCCCCTATAACCATCACCTCCTCATCCTCCGTAGTCTTTAACACCATTCGCTTAGCAGCGCAATCCAAAGTCGCCCTATGCTTAGCAAGCCAGTCCATTCCCAAGATGAGATTGAACTCTCTAAATGGTAGCTCCATTAAATCCGCAGAGAAAATCCTACCTTGAGTCACTAAAGGTACATCTCTAAAGAGTTTGTCTACCCTAACCGAGTGACCCAGTGGACTTATCATAGTTACCCCACTCACAGTTTTCTTAGATTGCACTCCCAACGACCTAGACACACCACAAGCAACATATGAATGAGTAGATCCTATGTCAATCAGAGCAGTGTATGGCGTGCTATAAATTAGAAATGTACCGGTTATGACATTAGGTGCGTCACCCTCCTCTCGGCGACGAGTAGCATAAACCAATGCTGGCTGATGAGCCTCAGCATTTCCAACACCCTTTTCCGGTGCTCCACGTCCACGTTCATTCCCATTGCCGCCCCTACCTTGACCATAGCCTCTCGGTGGTTGTGGTCCACCTGGCACAGGTTGAGCAACCCTCTATTCAGCAGCTTGTGTCTAGGTCGGCCTCTGAGGACAATCCTTGACTCTATGATTTTTAGACCCACACTGGAAGCATGCCCCAATACGCTTCCAACATTCACCCAGATGCACTCTACCATAATCCCCACAAGCCTACGGTCTAACCATATTCACTGGAACTGCTCAAACTGGCTCGTCTACTTTAGCCCTTTTGATAGTCCTGCCCGCAGCACTGAGGGTCTAGAATCCCTCCTGAATCGATTTCGGTCCTTCTCACGGTTCTGACGCTCTGTGCATTTCACCTCCTCAGCAATTTAGCCTTCTCCACTAGAGCAGCAAAGTCACGCTCCCTCTGCGGAGCAATCAACACCCTTAGCTCATCTTTGAGGCCATCCTCGAATCGCACGCTACGTTCATATTCCGTAGCGACTATTCCACTAGCATACCTGCTTAACCTTAAGAACTAGCCTCATACTCTACGACAGTCTTATTACCCTGGGTCAGATTCAGAAATTTCTTCCTTCGGGCGTCCACAGAGCTCGCCCCAACGTACTTCCCTTTGAAGGACATCTTAAATAGTTCCCAAGTTACCCGCTTAGTTGAGGTACTATCCCTCACAGTGATCCACCACTATTAGGCCTTGTCCCGCAGCAAAGATACTGCTCCCTTCAACTTCTGCTCCACTAAGCAGTCCAAGTAGTCCATGATCCGCTCCGTGGCCTTCAACCAATATTCGGCCATATTTGGGGCTACATCAGATACGCCACAAAAAATCTCCATTCTGTTAGCTCGGAGTCGCTCAGAAATAGATCCACGGTTTACAGTCTCAGTACTCGCTCCAGTAACCCTTTCTAGAACCCGCAACATCGCCTGGGCTAAAGCGTCATCCCTTGCAACCCAATCATACGACCCAGTCTCAGTTGCCAGCGGTGCACATACCTCCTCGTCTGGCATATGCCCCAAAGATGAAGACCTAGCTTGCGCACTACCTCGGTCACGTCCACGGCCTCTTCTACGTCTGCCCTTGTACTGATATCGTATTATCTGATTACGAATTTTATGAATTAGTTCAATATTCTAGTATTTATTACAGATGTCTTATGTATAAATAGTATTTTAAAGTTTGTTTTCGCAGAATCGTAGCCTAGCTATAGTCTTAGTCTTCTAGAGTTTTCAGTTTCCCTTACAGTCTCAGTCCTCTACAGTCTTAGTATTACCATAACTTGAAAAGTCTCAGTAGGGTCTTAGTACTATCTATAGTAATTTCTCAATGTCAAAATATCTTAATCAAATACAGTAAAGAGAGAGTACTTACAGACTTGTTGCTGGAGATTCGGTGTGCCACTCTTCAAAAACTGAATTTCAGAAAAACCAAGTTTTGTTGATACTAAATCCTTTGAATAAACTTTGTTTCCAAAATAAAACCTTAGTCTTTTACTAAAATACAAACATCTTGAAGAAAATCAATTTAAAAAGGGTTTTCTTAAGAAGGTTTTCAAAATCAATTTTTCAAAATACCATTGTGGGCCTTAATTTAAATTTTAAGAAAACCTTTGGACTCGATCCACAGCCGAGTTGTTACAACCGGGCTCTGATACCACTAAATATAACACCCCAAACCCAGCCCAGACATTATGACCAAATCTGGTGTGTCACATGGACAGTTAATTACTTTTCGATCTTCTTTTAATAATCCTTAGATTAACTTAGCAAAACCATCTCATGCTTTTAAAAAAAAATAGAAAGTCATCTAGTTTATAAAAGCCCTATCCACTATCAATTGAAGCTTACTTCTTTAAAGTTCTTTTTATGGAGTCGTGCATATTTGTTTACCCATTTGTCGCGTAAAGTATATTTTGAAAACGTTTGTTAATTTGAAATAAAAATCCGCGCAGAATAGTCTCTCATTTTAAAAAAGTAACAAATAAATAAGTAAAACAACATAAAAATAATTACTGAGCGGCCTTATTGTAGTTTAAAACCAAAAAATTTAAGAATACTAAAATAAAGTAAATTTGGGGAAAATATAAAATCGAAAAATAATTCATGTGGCCACTCTGAATCCCTCGTAGCTCCAAGTTCTCTAAGGTTGACGGTCACCTGCATGGATGGAAAGAAAGGGGGTGAGTTTTTGAAAACTCAGTGTGTAAGCTAACCCAACCAGAGTCAGAGATCAGTTCAAGCTCAAACTGGGCCTAAGCCCTATTTAGATACAGTGATAACTGAGCCTTAGCCCTATTCAGAAAATAGTGTGGCCTTGGGCCCATTACAGTAACAGATCATATCACAGTATTTTATGCATGTATGCGAAGCCCAACCCCAATCCAGCCCTACACACCACTCGTACCAGCCCTACACACCATGTGGGGAATAAATCAACCCACCCAACTCTACACACCACAGTCGCAGCACTGCTACTTAATCAGATATTATGGCTAAGCCACCATAACAGTAATATGAGGTAGAGCCTCTAAGCAGAATACGTGGCATTGCCACTTTAGCACTTCCTCCATCATAATAACCCAATTCCATGTAAAAGAATATAATATGACATGACATACAGCGTATTAGATATTATAACATGCAAATCAGTCAACTTAACCCTATGGGTAAAATGGTCTTTTAGCACCTAGGGGTAAAATAGTAATTTCCACCCATAAGGGGTATTTCAGTAAATTTGCTAGATTTTAGGGTTTCATGCTCATTACAGTCTACTACAGACCTATCGTCGTCTAAGTAACTTAATTAGCCCATTTCATTATTACAGAGTCATCGGGCCCTAAAATCCTCTAATGGGTTGGACGGAGCCCACAAGCTACTGTGGCTCACTAAGTCTAATTTTCCACTCATTTTAGCAAATTTAATAACCAGATTACAAGAATATACTTACCACTCGATTTCACCAATATGGGCCCGTAAGCCCTTTGGGCCCAAATTCGGCCCTTCGAGGCCTAAAACCACCCAAATGCACGAATACGTGCACACAACAGTCTTACTAATTGCAATTACCAACTTTACCATTTCAAACCAACCCACGAGCGCTCGCACGCTCGCAAGCCCTCAAAATGCTAGAATTTTGGCATTTTGACTTTTCGGCTTCTGCCGATCTAAGCTACTAGAGGGTGTCGATTACACACCTGTTTGCGATATACTAAGAAGCCCCTCGAACAATTAACCTACAATCATTTGAACCACACTGTTAACCAATCATTCCATAAAACTTATCACCATATTATCTTACCCATTCGGCAACATTCAAGTATAATAGACAATTACCTTGCCGCAATCTATCTACTAGATCTAGATTTAGATTGCCTTGATATCGCTAACCTTCTGTAATAAGACCCATCACTATGAATAGCCAACAGTGTTCTTGACAGCCTTGCCACATGAAAGAACCAACAAAGTCATTTTCTACCAAATCAAACCCGATCTCTACCAGATCTAGCCCAAAACCCGAAGGTGAAAAGATGCCTAAAGTATTCGGCCAGAGGGTAAGTGTTTGCAAATGGATGAGAGGGTTCCGCTATTAGGGAGTGCCAAAGAAAACAGTAAAGAGATAGAGAAGAGAAAGACAAGAGATTCGGCTAGAAGAGAAGAAAAAGAATGGAGAGATTCGGCCAAGGAGAAATCGACACAAAACTAAACTTTTCGAGATTTCGACTTTTGAGAAATCGGCTAGGTAAGGTTCCAAGTGAGTCTAGACAGGCTATGAAGTGAAAAAGAAAGAGGAGAAAGAAGAGATGGATTTGGCTTGAGAAGGAAAAGAGAAGAAAAGGGTTTGGCTCTTGGACAAATCGGCACAAGAGGGTTGTGTACTGCCTTTTTGGCTTTTAGAACAAAAGAAGGAGAAGAGAAAAGATGAAAAGAATGTAAGCACCCTAAGGATTTACCTAATCGGCACTTACTTAACAAAAATGCCGAAACTAAAACTTCAAAAGAACCCAAGAAGTATTCGGCTTGCACCCTTTACTCCACTTGCCGATTATGCCAACACCAATAGACCCCAGCCGAAAATGCTCCCCAAGAGACCCATATTCGGCCATCACTTGCTTCCCATTCAAAATTCCTAAATTTTCTCCCCTTATCCCTCCTTGATTCAATCTCATGAGCCATTCAAACACTTTCCCCTAGAGTTCAACTTGAGTTCCATCACTTACCATGCACAATCATTAAAAAAATAAAACAACACCTTGCTTACCAAGGGATTTGAACCTTAGCCCTTACATAGCCTCCACATGCCACTTCTTTAAGCTCCAAGTGGGGCTACTTTGCCACCTTACCACAGGTCTTCTTGTGTCTTAAATTACTAAAATTTATTTAAAAGCCCACTTAGTCAATGCCCCTTCTCCTTTAAGTCTAAAATTTTAAAATTCTACCAAGTTTTAACTTAAACTTAGGCCTTCCAAAGGCCCACTAAAACACATTTAATGCATAACTTAACACATCCCAACAAGCAAAATCAAATTCAAGCAAAGTCTAAAAAACCCGAAAATTGGGGTGTTACATATTATGTCCTATGATGCTTAGATGATTGAATTGTAAATATTTATTATGCTAAGTTTATTACCGTATGAGCTTGCTAAGCTATAAAGCTTACTGTGTTTTATTTACCATATTTTATAGTGAATCAAAGCTAGCTCAGATTCGGGGATCATCAAGAATATCATCGCACTATCAGACATTTAATTTGGTACTTTTGAAGTTGTATATATATGGTATATGGCATGTATAGGCTATGTAACAGCCTATTTTTGAGTTAGAGCAGAATAGTGGTTTTAGGACCACAATCTGAAGTTAAAATATTTATTTTATTATTTTATTAGGTTTACACCATGATAGAATTATTATGTGAAAATTTCGTAAAGAAATTTTACAGTTGAAATGATTAATTCGGTAAAAAGGACTAAATCGCGTAAAGTTTAAAAGTTGGTTTCTAATTGTTAAGGGCATTAAATGGCTATTAAATTTAAATGTGGAGCTCTTGCATGTCAATTAGACCATTACTTATTAGAGTGGACATTTATGGACATTTTAACATGTGTATTAATGGTTTATTATAAAGGTTAAATAGGTAATTATTAAATAAAATAAAGTAAATAAAACTAAAAACCATATTTTATGTTCATCTTCATCATATAGCCGAAATTAACCAAGGAAGAAACCATTAAAATGGCTTTCAAGGGTTCGGCCATGCATGTTTAAATTGTAAGTTCATTTTGAGCTTGGTTTTTAATAATTTTTATGTTTTTGTGATTGTTGCTTCGTAATCTAGCTAGCCCATGTCTTCAATTCAAGAACTGTTTAAATATGTCAGAGTTTCCATTGATGAGATATTGTGTTCTTTGATGTTTGATGGTGAAATATGAATATTTGATGTTAGATTTTCATATTTTATAAAGTGATTTTTGATGAAAATGTCAATTAGGGATTTAATTGAGAAATTTGAAAAATCCATGGCCAAATGTGTGAATTAATAAGAAAAATGGGTTGATATGAATATAAGGAAAATTCGACTAGCATGGGTTGGTATTGAATTGTGTGAATTGTATTTTTATGCGATTTGGATTAAATTGTAAAATTGTGAAACATTAGGGACAAAAATGTAATTTTGCCAAAATGTGTATAAAGTGTCAAATTGAATAATTTGGAAGTTAATATACTAAATTTGGTATTATAGTTAGATCAAGATAATCCGAGATTGAGCTTAGATCGGGGAAAAAGGGAAAATGGACGAATAACTAATATTTATCATTCGAGGCGACTCGCGGTAAGTTCGTATAGCTAGAATCGAACTATTAGATATTTGTAATTTTTTAAAACTGAATGTATATATGTTGAATGAATAACTTACTTATAATTTGAATTATTGGTTATATGATTATATTACTGTTTACATGAATAAAAGGGAAATGTTATATATGTTATTATGTACATGGATTCGATATGATAATATACATTGAATATGTAAATTGAGAAATTAAATGTATGTACTTACTTGAATTGGAAGTTTATGAATTGAGAAAAATAAATTTTGATTATTAAGTGCTTAATTGGGTTGTTGATAATTATCGAGTCCCATCTGAACCGTAGAAAGTCGTAGGATACAAGTGACATGTCACTAGGGTTACCATTTTGGTCGAGCTCCTGCATTTGTTGCGGACTCACCACAGCTCATATGAGCTTACCGTTTCAACTCTTATGAGCT
Source organism: Gossypium stocksii (assembly GCA_020496765.1). Lineage (NCBI taxonomy): Eukaryota > Viridiplantae > Streptophyta > Magnoliopsida > Malvales > Malvaceae > Gossypium > Gossypium stocksii. Next base: position 76,421,799 of record CM035629.1, read on the forward strand.
TACCATTCAGCTCTTCAAAGCTTACCATTTTAGCTCTACAAGCTCGGTAGAGCTTACCATTTACCAGCTTAGGAAGAGCTTACCAATCATGGCTCGAAAGAGTGGAAATGATTATAAATTGAAAGATTATTAATTTATACACTTAGTGTGTATCACCCGAGTATCCCTCGATATTTCATTAGGTTCAATGGGTATTATACCAACATGAATTATAGATATTATATGTACATGAGTTACATGAATTATATGGATTGTATGTTACATGAGTTACATGAATTATATGGATTATATGTTACATGAGTTACATGAATTATATGGATTATATGTTACATGTGTACATGAATTATAAAAATGATATGTTACATGAGATATATGATTTATATAAATGAAATGATACATAGTTTATATGAATTATAAAGATGAAATGTGACAAGATTTATGTAGAATGTATATATGAAATGAGAGATGAATTGGATTTTATATAGACATTACATGTTTTGTTGTTAAATGACTAAACTATGAATGGATATTGTGGTATTAACTTATTGATGGTTTTATAAATAAAGGCGTTTGACAAATTGATTGTATTGTTTTGTATTGATATTACATGTTTTGTTGACATATAGATAGGTAATATTTATATGATATGAATATAGATGATCTAATCAAGTATATAGCCTTAAGTGAGCAAGATATGGAGTATTTGATGCTAGACTCATTGGTTCGACTGAAAAGATGATGGTACGAAAATAGTAATGATGATACGAATCAATACAGATATACGTAAAACACTCGACAAGTGATATTTGGTAAATTCATATGACACGTAAGTAGAAGTTGATAGATTACACATGAATTACATGGTTGTTAATGTAGTAAATATTGAAGTTGATTTAAATGTATTCAAGTTTCTTAAAATGATGAATTAGTTGTTAAATCATATATATTACCATTAATTTTACGAGCTTATTAAGCTTAATAGCTTAATCTGTTCATTTTTCTATATTTTATAGTGACTTGAAAGCTTGCTCGGGTTAGAAGTCATCGAAGATTTCATCATACTATCCAGGTGCTGATTTGGTATTTTTGAACTCTCTGAAATGTGGAGATATGGCATTTATAGGCTAGTTTTATAGATGTGAATTTTAGTACATGTTTTGATATATAACTAAGCCATGTGATTTGGCTTAAGTTGGTTCAATGGTTGATTTGGTATTAGCTAAATGACATGGCATGTTTTGGCATTTTAAAAGATGGATATGATTATGCAATGGTTGTTTTGTTATATGATGATTATGTGAATTGGATCACTTGAATGTGAGTTGGAAATTTGATTGAGGTAAGGTTGAATTATAGATCATGTAATATATGTTTTTATTTACTCATGGATCAATTTGATTTGGTGTGAAGTAGAAAGTATAAATGGTGTTAAATTGGAGTATAGAAATGAATGTATTGAAATGGTATAAAATGTACTGATAAACCGTAATTTAGACATATTTTTACTCCATGCTTAACATAATTTTGGATGAATTATCCCTTAGATTGTGGAATTTGATGCTCCTAATCCTTTAAATTCCTGTTTGATACTTAGGTGAGCATAGGGGAGTGAAAAGAATGAGAAACGGGCCAAAAATGGAGAAAAAGGGCCAAAGTAAGAAATCAAAACAGCCTGAAGTTCCTCATACGGATGAACCACATGCCCGTGCCACATTAGCAGACTTGAACACGGCCTGGGCTCGATTCACATGGGCGTGCCACACGGGCGTGTCCCTATCATGACGAATTTCAATTCCACACAGAAAAAGCTACTTAGAGGCTAAGAAAGGTATTCTAGAGTCTATATAAACACCCTAGGAGTTGACTTAAAAAGGGCCACGACACATAGAGTAGAAACCAAGGAATTACTCGAAGAAAGCCGATTGATCCATCTCAGAAGCCAGGATCTACATCAAGACTGAAGATCTCCCTTCAATCCTTTCAGGGGTTTTGGGTTTTCTTTATGTTTTGTTATTTTCTTTGCTCTGAGATGTATTCTTTTATTAACATGAACTAAATCCCCAAATACCTGAGGGGGATGAAACCTAAGACGAATCTTGTTATTATTATCTGAACTATATGATAAATATTTGATTTGTTCTTAATTGTGTTTTTAATTCTTGAGTTGATATTTCAAGATATTAATTCAAGTCGAATGTGCTTATTCAGAAGAGAAAAAGTCCCTGTTTAAAAGTAGATCCAACACAATTAAGCGAAGTTGATCACAATCCTAGACATAGGACGACGAAAATCTGCCGAATTAGAGTCAAATCTAATAGGAGGATCCATAGATCAAGTTAATGCAAAACTAGGGGTTTTAATTAGAAAGAGATTTCAATTAATCAACCTAGGGTTAGTTATTCTTATTCTTGACAGAGATATTAACATAATTTAGGGATATCTACGGATCAAGTTGAATGAAGAAATCGTCTAATTCAGAGTTAAATAACAAGTGAAGTCTAGGTGGGTTCTTCCTTAGGTATTGCCTTTATCATTCAGTTTTTCCCAAAGTAATTCCCCAATTTACTCTTTGTCGCGTCCTTAGTTTAGTTTAGAATTAATTAGTTTAAACAAACCTCCTCTTTCTTTCTAGGCTAGATAATAGGAAGAAAATTATTACTAGTACTTTTAGTTCTTTGGATTCGACATTCCGGTCTTGCCACTAACAACTATTCGATAGGTGCGCTTGCATTTCATCGTGATAATAGTTAGTTTCTAGGTACAATCATTATTATTACTTCATCAAAATCACGATCATGTACCTTACATGAAATTGGTTGCTTATTTTTGTACGTGGTTTTGGTACCATTTTGATGCTTCTAGGTACATGAAAAATGGGTGTGAAAAGTGGCTTAAACCAAGCCTACTTTCATGCCACATGGTCTGAGCACACGGGCATGTGTCTTAACTGTGTGACCCCTACACCTTAGATAAATAAGTTAGTAAGTTACACGACATAGACACACGGGCGTGTCTATTGGCCGTGTAAGGCACACGGGCTGGCACATGGGCGTGCAATCGGCCATGTGGCCAAGTCAATATACCCCTTAATTTTCTCACGGCCAAGCACACGGGCGCGTCTAGTGGCCGTGTGAATAAGTCGGTATGTATGCCATGTTTTCCCACGGCCTGGACACACAGGTGTGTCTAGTGATCGTGTGAGGCACACAGCCTGTCCACACTGGCGTGTGACCTCTGTTCAGAAAATTTTCTAAGTTTTCTTAAAGTTTTCAAATGTTATCGATTTAGTCCTGAATACATATATATTAGACTTTATATGTTTGATTTCAGCTTGTTACGAGTATGAATGACTGATAGTTACTGAATTGAGTTGAGACTTGATGTTTAAATGTTCTAATTTGTATTAAAGGTTTGGTAATGCCCCTTTACCTATTCTAGCGACGGTTACAGGATAGGGGTGTTACAGGCTATGTGATCTTTTGGTTGTTTTTGAGTTATGAATGTTAGGCCATGTAACTTGGCTTGTAAATGATGTAAATGTTGGTATGTATATGGCCATTTGGTGTGGCTTATTCATAAGTTTGATATTGTAGTTAATGATGTTGTGTGGTCATTTTGGTATGTGATGAGATACATAGGTATTGACATGTGAAATGGTTAATTTGGTAAGTTTGATAATGAGTGTTGATGCTCAAATGATTAGTATGGTATGGTATAATTATTGGCTAAATTGTGGTGAATTTGATATGAGGTTTTGGTTGATTTTAGGTTGAGTAACACATGTAAATATGGTTATTGATTCATATTGAATTGACATGTTTTTTATTAGGTAAATATTTGTGTTATGAGATTGGAAATAAATGGTGTCGAAATGGTATAAAATGTGAAGTTTTGGAATTGTTTTGGTTTCCTTTATATGTGTTGAAATGGTGCAAATTCATGCTTGTGCAGGGTGTATAAAATAGGGTGGCAAAATGGCTTGTAGATAGACTATTTTTGTCCACATGGGTAGAGACATGGGCGTGTGTCTCAGCCGTGTGCGATGTACAGTCATGGTCCACCGCCGTGTGTCCCTTGAAGCTTAATTAAAAACTAAGATAGTGAGTTACATGGCCTAGGCACACGGGCGTGTGGTCGGTCGTGAGCTCAAGTCAGTATACCCTCCAATTTTCACACGGCCTAGCACACAGGTGTGCGGTTGGCCCTATGATGCAAGTCAGTATGTATGCCCTGTTTCCACACAGCTTGTGACACAGACGTGTTCATAGCCATGTGAGGCATACGACTATTCACACGAGTGTGTGACCCCTATATTATTGGAAATTTTTCTAAGTTTCCAAAGTTTTTATATGTTATATGTTTAGTCCTGAATCATATTTAAAGCATGTTTAAGGCCTCATAGGCCCGTATAAGGGACATTAAGATTGTGTTTGAATGATATTGATTATAAATGCTTAATGTATGAGAATTGTATACTAAATGATGTGATTTGATCAGTAATACCTCATAACCCTGTTCCGGCGACGGATACGGGTTAAGGGTGTTACAATGATGGTGTATAATGTTTATAAAATACTATTAAGTTAGGAATGAAAAATATATATGATGTTGATAGACTTACTCATTTATGAGTTGATGGTTATGTAGTTGATAAATCTTGAGGTATTGGTATAAGTTTATATTTAATCTATAAAGTTCAATGTTGAAATGGAATGTTATGTTTATACAAGCTTACTAAGCATTCATTGCTTACGTAGATGTTTTTCTCTTACTTTACAGATTATCGAAAGCTCGATTAGGTTGGAATCTTGTTAGGGATCTATCATACTATCCAGCAATTATATCGGTAGATTTTGATATCTTGGTTAAGGCTATAATGGCATGTATAGGTGGACTTGTGGTTTACAATAGTTGATGATTTTGGCATGTATATGTCATTTTGATTGATGAAACTTGGTACTACTTTTGATGCCTTGTTGATATATGTTATTTTGGCGATGTGTTAATGCATGTTAAAAGGCTAAAATGGTAGGTGATGAATTGACCACAACATGGTTATGTTATGGTATGCTTTGGAAAGGTTTTGAATAGATGTGCATGATTGATATATGGTATGTTTATATGTTACTATTGGCACCAACTGGTAATGGCTAGATTGGTGCCATTTAGATAGTTTTGATGCATGTGAGAACTGGTCCAAACGGTAAAGTTATTTTGATATGGCACAAATCTAATATGGTAAGGTTGGTATGTGTCAATTGTGATATGTTTTGGTATGAAAACAAGTTAGTTGATAAATGGATAACTATGTACATGTTTAGGCATGCTTGTTACATTGAGTTTGAGGTGCCTTTTGGCATATTGGTTGTATAAATAAATGACCTTTTGAATTGGTCTTATTATGCATGTTTTAAGTATGTTTTAAGGTTTGATTGAATGTGCAAATGGCTTGTAGGTGTGTTCTTGAATTAGGTGAAAGAAAGGGCCTAAATTTGGCATATTTCTTGTCCACACGACCTAAGACACGAGCGTGTGTCTCAGCAGTGTATGACACATAGCCGTAAGACATGACCGTGTGTCCCATGTAAGTTTTAAAGGTTTCATTTTGAGAGTTACACGGCCTGACACACGGGCGTGTGGCTTGGCCGTGTGGCCTAAGTCAAATAGTTACATGGGCATGGACACAAGCTGGGACACGGCCATGTGTCCCTATTTCAAAAGTTACATGGCCTAAGATAGAAGCATGTGTCTCATCCGTGTGAGTCATACAGCCTGGCCACATGGTCATCTGACCCCTACAGTATAAATTTTTCTACCTTTTTTTCTTAAAATTTCTATATATTTTCGATTTAGTCTCGAATCATTTTTAAAGTGCTTCTAAGGCCTCGAGGGCTCGAATTAGGGATGTTATGCATGTTTTGATTGGATATTACAATGATTATGAAATGTCAGAAATGAATGATTTGAGTTACGTATTTACAATAATGCTTCGTAACCCTATTCTAGCGATGGATACGGGTTAAGGGTGTTACACAAGCATGTACTGATACTTTCAAGGCCACGTAATGATACAATCCTCACCTATTTCAAAATTCTGGTTATTAACTTTCATTAGTACCGAAACTTGGTATGTGGGTACCAATATCCACTATGAGGTTTCGATACTTTGGTATAAGGTATTGATCTTCATAACAAATTACCATATTTTAACCCAAATTGGTCTTACAATCATGCCTCAAAGACAAGCACATAAACATACTAAAAATAGTCCGGAACAATGCTAACAAACCAAACATGCCAAAACAAGAAAAAAAATGCAAATTCATGCTTTGGAACATATCAAATCAAAATTTGGTCCATTGAGTAATGAATGTAAATTCAACATACTTACACAACAAAAAATCTTTCACTAAAGATCAATTATAAGTGCAACATAAATACCAAAAGTGTCATATATGTACCATTTGTGCCAATTGATCATAAGCAACATTAAACTTCAACAAAAAATATCCAAAGACCATACTAAGACCTTAAGTGCATGTGATAAAACTAGTATAGGCTAAAAAAAAACATTACAAACCTAATAGATTTGCTGAGAACTCCTCGGAAGAAAAATGCTATATGACATGATAACCAAACTTCAAAATCCTTATAACCTGTGCACAAAAACAAAAATTCACACAGCGAGCTTTTCCATTAAGCTTAATGGTGCATACCTAATTTTTATAACCATATGCTTAAGATAAATTAAAAGAATACTAAATAAGCATCAACATACATTATCACAACATCATAAAACATATCATTAAGATAATTTGTAACATTATAAAACCAAGTGTAAGCATTAATACGATATCATTGTCATTTCCCAATATGAAGTACTATTGCATACTTAGTTAAAATACACAACTTAAGAAAACATGATCTTTCAATCACAAATCCTCATAACATGTAACAACTTGAAAGTCAGTGGTGTAAAAAATAGTAGTTTCAGAATTCTGTTTTCCGATGATAGAGTCAATTAATATTATTTATTACTATTTACGAGAGTATTATAGTATTCTACTGAAGTTTGGTTTAATAATTTTGGTTATCTGGAAAGGTAGACAAGGTATAAGTGTATTGGTTCTAAAGCCAGCGGTTTTGGAAATTAAGGTATCAGGACCTTGTTTCCATAAACTAGACTCGTAAATATTTTTATTAAATATTTATAAAGATATATTAGAAGAAAAGTGAATTTTGGTTTAGTAATTTTATCGAATTAAGCCTCAAATTGAGTATAGGGACTAAATCACTTAAAAGATAAACTTGTGAATTACTAAAGAGTTCTAATTAGAATTTATTAAAGAGGACATAAAGGGTATTAAACCAATGGATCGCTAGTGGACTGTAATATGGTTTTTTTAATTGTTTAAATGTTATAAAAATTTTAATAAAATTATAAATAAAACAAAACCATGATTAATAAAATAATGTTAGTGGGAATAAACCAAAACATTTTTATCTTTCTGTTATGCAAACACTGAAATATTTAAGGGAAGAAGAACTTGCGGCTTAGGGATTTTAAAGTTCAAGCTCAAAATTAATTGGTCAATTTAGTCTCTTTTCTTGTAAATTTTATGTTTTCGGAATCTCGGTACCTCGATCTAACTGACCCATGTCGTAATTTTGCTACTGTTAAAAAATTTTAGATGTTACCATTGTTGAGTAGTTAAATCTTTAGGGACTAATTTGATAGATTTTTAGGTTAGAAGTGAAAAAGGACCAAATTTGTGAAGTTAATTGTTGATTTTGAACAATAGGGATCAAATTACAAAAATTTCAAAATTTAAGGGTAGAAATGAGAAATAGGAAGTTAATTTAGCTTAGATTGAAATTGATACAAAAAATTTGGGGTTAAATGTGAAAGTTATGTTAGCCCCAATTTTAGGGACTAAATTGAATAAAATGCAAATATCTAATAAATTAGCAATTGAATGTAAAAATGATTGTGTATTGATGATTTGGTGTATTCATTAATTCGTAGCTAACGTCGACTCGAATCCTCAAAACGAAAAGGAAAAGATAAAGTCATCGACGAATAGCTCGGAGTTTACAGTTTGTATTTCTATAACCTGAACCTTTTCAATTGTTGCATTTACGAACTACATTTCATGGTAATAATACAAGGTAAGTTGGAAGTGATAGAACGATCTGAATTAAATCGATTTGAATAAGTTTTCATGATAAGGACTAAATTGAACAGATTTGAAAATATGATATATTGTTATAATTGTGCAATTGGATTCGATTTGTCATGAGTTGTGCTGGAACATATGTGAATTGATGATTGGTTAATGAAATTATGTTGTGGAATCGAGAAATAGATTATTATAAATTGAAATAAGGATGAATAGTAAGTATCAGATTATAGATTCAGAAATGTAAAATTTGACTGTATAAACGAGTTATATATTTTGACATGTAAATAGTTATATTAATTAGCTTTTGAACTCTCATTTGTCGAGTCATGCATTGCATAATTTATATTATAATTTAATATCGAATATAGAAATACCACTGAGTTATATTCGGTATATGTTTGATTTTCTCGTGCGTAGGTTAGGTACCTAGTAAATCTAGCATCCATTTAGCATCCAACAACGATCTCAAACTCAAAAATGGTGAATAGTCTTTTTGTTTGGTTTTAGCATGTACCTAAGTTGTGATATTCTGGTTTTGGTCATTTTTTTATCTTGATGGTTTTTAATGGTATGTAATTAAGTACATGCGTGTTTGAAATGATCAATTTGTTGATAGCTTGGAAGTGTTTTGCTTTGGGTGAATTGCTTAATGTTGTCATGAGTTAGTTGGTTACATATTTGGCTTTATGCTTGATGGTTTGTATCGAATTTGTAATGTTAGAATGGACATCAAATATGAGATGGTTAAATGACTTAATGTGCTCAATATTAGTATGTTTGATCAATTTCATTTTGAGTTGCTTTGAATTATTGAAATGTGGTGCCAATTAGGGCACATTGGTTAGGCACTTAGGTTGAATGTTTTAATATGTTTTAAGCTTGTTTGAATGAGTTTTTAAGGTATGCAATGATTGATTTTGGTTTGGCTTGATATCCAAGTGATGTGTGAATCACACAGGCTGGGACATGGTCGTGTGACCCATATTTTGATTTGTATATGATTTGGCCACATGGCCATGTTTATGAGCCACACAGTCTGGGCTCTATCGCACAACCTGGCCACACAGTCGTGTGACTCCCATTTCAAAATTTTCAACATTTTTGTTTTTAATTCAAATTGATCCCTGTTCAGTCCCGAATTGTTCCTAGGCTTCCTTATTGTAACACTCATATCCCGTAGTCATCGCCAAAATAGGACGGGGCGTTACCAGACCTTGAACATGCATTAGGAAGGGTTCGGAACTAAACCGATCACATACAGAGGTTAAACGAAACTCAAAAAATTTTTCATTTTTGAATAGGGCATACGCCCGTGCGGCTCAGCCGTGTATTATACATGGCCGTCCCTCAGATTTCACTTACGCTGTGGGCAACACTGAGAAACTAACACGGCCTATGCCCACGTCCGTGCCTCTTACCCGTGGTCGAAACTGACTAACTCCCCATGGTCGCCAGACACACCCGTGCGTCTAGCCCGTGCATGAAAGTGACCAAAATGCTATAATGGAGGGGACCCACGATTGGAGTACACACCCGTGTCTCTTGGCCGTGTGGCACAATATAGGCTTGGTTTAAGCCAATTTGCCACTCCTTCTTAGGGTTACACAACAAGCATATAAGAGCAACAATTTAACCACAATTATTAACCAAATCAAACTCAAATCATACTTCATTATAGCTACCTCAACATCATTTAATCACAAGTATAAATGCATGATAAACACTTCCTAATTTCATAACATTATCATCATTAAGCACACATGTAAAACTTATGCTTAAAACTTACCACTTCCTCATATTGGTATGTTCCAAAATGACCAAAACAATTTAGATCATATGATCATTACAGACTTGACCAACTTGGCATCATAAGCTATAGGCCAAAGTTAATCACCACATACCTTTCCATCCAATTCACAGGCATTATAAATCATCACATTCAAGCTTAAAACACAAACACTCTAGCCTATACATGCCATAATTCACATATTTACAAATCCAAAAGTACCAAAAACAAGTTCGATAGTGTCTGATGATCCTAGACTTATCCCGAGCCCTCGTAACTATGATCTATAAAACAGTTGAAAACACAAGCAGAGTAAGCTACAAAGAGCTTAGTAAGTCAAATAGTAAGTCAAATACAACAATTTAACTATTAAGGCACATAATGTACCAAACATAAGCAAATAAACCTTGCCATTTCCAAGCTAGCTCATGAGACAAACCATCACCCCTTTATATATATATATATATATATTATAATTCATTTCCACAATTTAACACATACTTCTCATATGACCGATCACAGAACACCAGTCTCTATTCTCGGAAATGTAGTACGATATAAACGTACCTGAATCAGACATATAAGGTAAGCATTTATTCGTTTAACAGACTTTCTCTTCAATCGTTCAGAAAGTACTGAGTTCAGACAGGCCTTCTACAACACCGACATCCTGGACGCGGTCTTACACGTTATTTAAAGTCGATGCCGCTGTCCCGGACAGGGTCTTACATGAAACACAAGTGATGCCAGTGTCCCAGACACGGTCTTATACACTATCTCAAATCAATGCCTTCGTCTCGGACGAGGTCTTACATGATATCTTTTTAACATTTCTCAACCAAATACGATTCTGAATTTCTCAATCAGGCTCTCAAGGCTGTCCAATACAGTTTATAGTTCAAGTAATATTATCAGATAGTTAATATAATACATATTTGTATAATGACTTACCTCATACGGAGTTAACGGATGTGAGTCGACTATTCAACGATTTTAGACTTTCCTCGATCTAAGTCCGTTTTTCTTTGTTCTTGATCTATACAAATTCATATTCAACCATTCAATTTTTCATTTCATTCAATTCGGTCCATAAACACACAATTAGGGAAATTTGCATTTTAGCCCTCACATTATCACATTTTGACATTTAGGTCCCTAATTCACGAAAACATCAATTAAGCACAATTCTGTATAAATTGGCCTAGCCGAATCTTCAAGGCTCTCACATAAGCCTATATAACACATTTATTTCACAAATTAGTCCTCCTAAACTATTATTTTTACTATTTAGCCCCAAATTGCTCAATTTCATCAAATATCCATGGTAAAACATATCTATTCAGTCCTATCCATCATAATTCAACTAAATTCATCACAAAGCTTCAAAAATCAACAATGACACTATTTATCAACTTCGTCAAAAACAAAAATTGAGACATGGGCATGCAAGATTTTGAAGCAACGATTACAAAAATGTAGAAATTATTAAAAACCGATCAAAACTCGTACCTTAATCACTAATCCAAAGTGTCAAAATTGAGAAAGCATGAACTCTTCTTCTTTCTTCTAATTTCGGCAAAAACAAAGTGGAAATGGCCATGTTTCTGTTTCATTTATTTTAGTATAAAACATATAATATCAAATTTCCAATTTTAACCCCCATTAAACATTAATAAAAGCATATGTAATAAGGTCATTTATGACCACTCATGCTTCAAATGGGTAAATTGCCACATAAGGCTGTCACATTAAAAAGCCACATTCAAATGGCACTTTTCACATATGGAATGCTATATTTACCTTCAATGCAATTTAATCTCTTTTTATAATTAAGTACAGAAACAGTCAAATTAAACCACAGAAATTTATCAGATGTGTAACACCCTATACCCGAGACCGTCACCAGAATCAAGTACAGAGCATTACCGGACTTATCGGATCTTTACAGAATTTAATTGAAAGTGAACACAGAATACTGCATAAACGTCCGTATTAATTATTCTCGGGCTAATTAAGGTCATTTTGGATGATTAGGATTCAAATCCTATTGCATCGGAAGCTCGGAAAATTTTTTTCTAAAAATGACGTCACACACGCCCGTGTGACTTTCAGCACGGCCGTGTGATGAGGCCGTGTGGCCTTCACACGCCCATGTCTAGAGGCCGTGGAAGCTACTGACTTACACCACACGGTTAATGGTTAATTTCACACGCCCGTGGGATAGGGCCGTGTGCTTCCCAAGGCAAAGGCACGCCCGTGTTCTCAGCCCGTGGTCGAAACTGTCAAAATTTTTTTAAGGTGCAAGGGACACACGGTCGAAGCACATGCCCATGTCCCCTGGCCGTGTGGCACAATGTAGGCTTGGTTTAAGCCAAATTGCCAACCAACAAGGGTCATTTCTTTTCAGCCAATAATAAACAACATTTCCAAGCCAATTTTACCAAATACAACATATCCAAGAACAAATCAAATACTTCATTATAAACATATATGACCCAAGCCACATCCCATGGCTTGATCACTTACAAAAATACATCATGTACACAAAATAACTAGCCTATACATGCCATGACCATTTCATTTACAAAAGATTCAAAAGTACCCAAAAGCTTGATGGATAGTGTGATGGCGAATCTCCGACGCGTCCGAGGATCGAGACAGCTTCCGAATCTATAAACATTGACAGAAATAAACGGAGTAAGCTTCTAAAGCTTAGTAATTCCGTGGTACAGAATTTAAACCTTACCGAATCAATGCAGTAATTACAATACATTGCCAATTCAATTCATATAAGCAAGTTGCCTAATCCACAAGTATACACTTGTTAGTCCATGTAACATATAATGTCATTCATATAACATATGCTGTATAATCCATATCAATCTCATATAACATGTATCCATATAATTCATGTAATTCTCATAATACATATATCATGTAATCCATGTGTAGCTCATGTAACATGTAATTCACACATCTTCCAGTATTCGTATAACTTGTAATACAGATTTTATTCACTTTTCATGTAACATGTATCGGTAATTGCCCGTTGAACCTTTAAGAACGTCGAGGGATACTCGGGTGATACACACACAGTGTATATACATGTAACCGAAAATCCGTCAATGCATCATATATGCTCTTTCGAGCCAGTATCGGTAAACCCGAAGGCTGATCAGTAATCCCGAAGGATGAACAGTGAGGCCGAAGGCTGAACAGAGAGTCCGAAGACTAAACAGAGAGCACACTCCCGCGAACCTCATTCTTATAGTGGGATTACCAGTCCAGGCTAAATCCCCTGTAATATAAACTCATAGAGTATTGTCGGGATTACCAGTCCAGGCTTAATCCCCTGCAACGACAATTACTCTAATGAGCTAGGATCTGAATTTCCAGTCTAGGCTGAATTCAGACCCTAATTTGGATTACCCGTCCGGGCTAAATCCATTATCCACATATTCTTCGGGAGGGCTATATCAGAGAGCTCAATGAGCACGTGGTGAGTCCGCAACAAATGCAGGAGCTCTAACCACCCTGTAACCCTAGTGACACGTCACTTGTATCCCATCGACTTCCACGATTCTAACGGGGCTCGGTATTCATTTTTCTCTTGTAACAATTTCATTTCAATTTCACATGTATACATACAGATAGGCCATTTAATCGACTAGTATTTCATGTATTCAATTAACAACAAATATGAGCATATACACAATAAATTTCATTATACGGACTTACCTCGAAATTCTGTATACTCGTCAACTTTTCTTTTTCCCCGATCGAGTTCCGGGATTCGGTCGTCTTTATCTATATTAATACAAATTTCAGCTATTTAATTACTAACTTGATCAATCAAGCCCAAAACATATATTTTGGCATGTTAACAATTTAGTCCCTATATTTTCAACACATTGCAATTTAGCCCTTTTATCACAAAATGACAATTTGCATAATAAATCCCCCAATTCATCATAGCCGAATATTCAAGGGATTTATACAAGCACATACAACTCAATTAATCACACATTTAACTTCAAAAATTCTACCTTTTACAATTAAATCCTTAAAAGTCAATTTCTTCAAAAACTACTTCAAAATTCTTGTATATTCTCACTTAGTAAACAATATTTCATCAAAATCTATCAATATAATAAGGATTCATCAATGGCACTTTTTAAAGACATGTTCAAAATCAGAAATTGAGGTAAGGATTAGCTAGTATTTGAAACAACGACCTCAAAAACGTAAAAATTACCAAAAACGGGACAAAAACGAACCTCCAATCGAAGCTTGAAATAGCCAAATGTTAAAAGCTTGTAAACCCTTAATTTTTGGCCGAAGAATCGGTGGAAGAAGATGAAGAATGAAAACATTTAATGATATTTATTTAATAAAACATATAATAATGCCATTTGACCATTTTGCCCTTTAACTAAAACCACTTAAAAACATATCATTAAAGACATAAATGTCCACTAGCATAAGGAATGGTAAAATAACCATTTAAGGCCTTCCACTTTAAAAGCCAACATCAAATAAGCCATTTATAAACTTGGACTCTAATTTTTCGCGTTATGCGATTTAGTCCTTTTTATCAATTTAACCGATCAATTACTAAAATTTCTAAACGAAACTTTCATACAGTAATTCTATCATGCTGTAAAACATATTTAAGCAATAAAATTAATACTTTGACCCAGTTGAGTGGTCCCGAAACCACTCGTTCCGACTAGGGTCAAAAACGGGCTGTTACAACTCTCCCCCCTTTAGGGATTTTCGTCTCCGAAAATCTTACCGGTAAACAGGTTAGGGTATTGGTTTCGCATAGTTTCCTCGAGTTCCCATGTAGCTTCCTCTATTCCGTGTTTACACCAAAGAACCTTTACGAGTGCTATACGCATATTTCTCAACTCTTTGATTTCTCGAGCCAGAATCTTAATCGGCTCTTCACTGTACGATAAATCAGGCTGTATCTCCACATCAATGGGAGAAATAACATGAGACGGATCAGATCGGTATCGCCGAAGCATTGAAACATGAAATACATTGTGAATCTTTTCAAATTCAGACGGTAACAATAATCGGTAAGCTACAGGTCCAATTCGTTCTACAATTTCATACGGCCCGATAAAACGAGGATTTAGTTTTCCCTTTTTACCGAAACGAAGAATTTTCTTCCACGGTGATACTTTCAGAAATACTCTATCTCCGACCTGAAACTCTATTTCTTTTCGTTTCAAATCGGCATATGATTTCTGTCTGTCAGATGCCATTTTCAAATTGTCACGTATCACCTTTACTTTTTCTTCGGTATCTCGGATTAAATCGACCCCGTGTAACTTCCTTTCACTCAATTCTGTCCAATATAACGGTGTTCGACATTTACGACCGTATAATGCTTCAGAGGGAGCCATTTACAAACTTGTCTGAAAACTATTGTTGTATGCAAACTCTATTAGAGGTAAATATTTCTCCCAATTACATTCAAATTCAAGAGTACAACACCGTAACATGTCTTCCAGGATCTGAATAACTCTTTCAGACTGACCATCGGTCTGGGGATGAAATGCCGTACTAAAGTTCAATTTCGTTCCCAAAGCCTCTTGGAACTTTTTCCAGAATCTCGAGGTAAACCTCGGATCTCTATCAGACATAATGGATAACGGCATACCATGTAATCGCACAATCTCAGATACATATAATTCCGCTAATTTATCCAGAGAATAATCAGTACGTACCGGTATAAAATGTGCAGACTTCATTAATCTGTCAACAATAACCCAGATTGCATTTTTCTTCCTCGGAGATAACGGTAGCCCTGATACAAAATCCATAGTGACTCTGTCCCATTTCCATTCCGGAATCATAATAGGCTGTAATAAACCAGACGGTACTTGATGTTCAGCTTTAACTTGCTAACAGATCAAACATTTCGATACAAATTTAGATATGTCACGTTTCATTCCTGGCCACAAGTATTGCTATTTCAAATCATTATACATCTTAGTGCTACCTGGATGAACTAAAAATCGACTATCGTGTGCCTCGTGTAGAACTTTCTGAATGAGCTCACTATCTTTCGGTATACAAATTCTATTTCGGAACATTAAACAATCATCATTCCCAATAGATAAGTCAGGATCAGAATTAGACTCACAATGAAGTCGTTTAGCTTACAGTTCGGAATCAGTCCTTTGACCTTCGAAAATTTATTGCAGAAACATCGGTTTAGCCTTTAGCTCAGCTAAAACAGATCCATCATCAGATAACATCATTTGAGCATTCAAAGCTCGCAAAGCAAAAAGAGACTTTCGACTTAAAGCATCAGCTACAACATTAGCTTTCCCCGGATGATAGTCAATAACAAATTCATAATCTTTTAACAGTTCGAGCCATCTCTGTTGTCGCATATTCAGATCTTTCTGAGACATCAGATACTTCAGACTTTTATGATCGGTAAAAATTCTACATTTCTCACCATATAAGTACTGCTGCCAAATCTTTAATGCAAAGATTATAGCAGCTAACTCAAGATCATGTGTCAGGTAATTCTTTTCGTACGGTTTTAACTGTCAAGAGGCATAAGCTATAACTTTCCCATCTTGCATCAATACACAGCCAAGTCTGATAATAGATGCATCACTGTAAATAAAAAATTCTTTCCTCGATTCGGGTTGAACTAAAACCGGAGCTTCTGTTAACAAGGCTTTTATCCGTTTGAAGCTTTGCTGACATTTATCATTCCACTCGAATTTCACTTCTTTTTGCAGCATTCGAGTCAACGGTACCGCAATCATCGAGAATCCTTTAACGAACCTTCGGTAATACCCCGCTAATCCCAGAAAACTTCTGATCTCAGATACATTTCTCGGGGGTTTCCAGTCTATGATAGCAGATATTTTACTCGGATCTACTCGAATGCCTTTCGCAGAAACAATATGACCCAGAAATCCGACTTCTCGAAGCCAAAATTCACATTTGCTAAATTTGGCAAATAACTGCTTATCCCTCAGAACTTGTAACACAATTCTTAAATGTTCAGCATGTTCTGTCTCATCATGTGAATAGATCAGAATGTCGTCAATGAACACGACAATGAATCTGTCTAAATACGGTCTGAATATACGGTTCATCAAGTCCATGAATACTGCTAGTGCTTTTATCAGCCCAAAAGGCATGACTAGAAACTCATAATATCCGTATCGTGTTCTGAAAGTAGTTTTCGGTATGTCTGAATCTTTAACTCGCAGCTGATAATAACCCGATCTCAAATCAATCTTCAAAAATACTGTAGCTCCTTTCAATTGATCGAATAAATCATCAATCCGCGGAAGAGGGTATTTATTCTTCACTGTTACCTTGTTCAACTGTCGGTAATCAATACACATTCTCATAGTTCCGTCTTTCTTCTTCACAAATAATACTGGAGCACCCCAAGGTGAGAAGCTTGGTCTCGCAAAACCTCTATCCGTCAATTCTTGTAACTGTGCTTTCAACTCCTTTAATTCAGTCGGTGCCATTCTATACGGAGCTATCGATATCGGAGTAGTGCCCGGTAATAATTCAATACCGAATTCAACTTCTCTAATCGGCGGTAAACCCGGTAATTCTTCTGAAAAAACATCTGAAAACTCACAGACAACTGGTACAGACTCAATTTTCAATTCTGTCTTGTCAAAATTCATCACATACGCTAGGTACGCATCATAGCCTTTTCTGACATACTTCTGAGCCCTCATAGCAGAAATCACTATCGGTAACCAATCCGAAGAGTTTCACCAGTCTGACATTTCAATTTTATACTCTTACTTCTACAATCCACAATAGCTTCATGCACATTTAGCCAGTCCAAGCCCAATATTACATCAAATTCATCAAAAGGGAGAAGCATAAGATCAGCCATAAAACAATATCATCGAGTCATTAGTGGACATTTCTTACATATTTTATCAATTAACACAGACTTCCCTAACAGATTTGATACTTTAACAACATATTCAGTAGACTCAACGTGTAAATTCTTTTCAAACACTAATTTCATACAAATATATGAATGAGTTAATCCAGGATCTATCAATGCAACCATATCAGTGTTATAGAGAGAAAAAGTACCGGTAATAACATCAGAAGACGAGGCTTCCTCGCGTGCACGTATGGCATAAGCTCTTGCAGGAGTACGCATCTCAGATCTTACATTAACATCTCTCGCCACACTGCGATTTCCACTTTGATTTCCAGTATTCCGAGGCGGTCTACCCCTCGATGTAACGCTATGCGTTTTAGTCGATTGTTCCTTGTCAGCTGCAGATCTTTCAGGACAATCGCGTAGGTAGTGGTCCAACGATCCACATCGGAAACAAGCTCCGCTTTTCAAACGGCATTCACCAAAATGTTTCTTACTACAGTACTTGCATTCAGGTTCGGGAGTTCTCACACTATCGGCACTAGCTACAGAGGTTGCTTGAGGTCTCGAATGGGAAGATTTAGCAGTTTTGTCTCGGATAGATATGCCCGCAGAAGTAGCTGAACGAGAATGAAAATCTTTTGATCTCTTGGATCCAGACTGATATGATTTACCCGAAAATCTCTTTCGAGCCTCTCTAAATTCAGAATCTGCTTTTCTCTTTTCTTTAGCAAGCTCTTCGGCTTTACAAGCCTGATCAACGAGAACTACAAATTCTTTCAGTTCAAGTATTCCGACTAACAGTCGAATTTCTTCATTTAGTCCATCTTCGAACTTTCTACACATTATGGCTTCGGTAAAAACACATTCACGAGCGTATTTGCTGAGTCGTACAAACTCTCGCTCATATTCAGTTATAGACATTCGACCCTGTTTTAACTCTAGAAATTCTTTTCTTTTCTGGTCGATGAATCGTTGACTAATGTATTTCTTTCTGAATTCTATCTGGAAAAATTCCCAATCAACTTATTCTCGGGGTACAACCGAGGTCAATGTATTCCACCACTGATACGCGGAATCCCGAAGCAAAGAAATAGCACATCTCAGGCATTCATCAGGAGTACAGGCCAATTCATTAAAAACTCGGATTGTATTCTCAAGCCAAAATTCGGCTCTCTCAGCATCATCACTAGCTGAAGCTCGGAATTCTTCAGCACCATATTTTCGTATTTTATCAACAGGAGGTCTGTTCAATCTCAGAGGATCCACAACTCGTACATTATCAAGATTAGGTTGTGGAATACGAGGGGGTGGAGGTTGCGGAGTAGCCGGGTTTACTCGCACAAACTCACTAAACCAACCAGACATCATTTGGAAGAAAGCTTATTTAACTTCTTCCTGATTGGCCACAGCAAGGCCCGATTCAGAAGGAACAGCCCCTTGAGCGGGAGCTGGTGCAATACTCTCACCATCATCAGCTAAATCTCGATTCGGATCCATTACTATATAAAACAGATTTTTAGAGGATGTCAGGAGATATCACACTATCACATTTCATATACATGGCATGTATAGCTAGACTCGTACTCACTACGGTAGTCCTAGAATCGACTAAACCATAGCTTTGATACCAATTCAAATGTAACACCTTATACCCGAGACCGTCACCGGAATCAAGTACGGAGCATTACCGGACTTATCGGATCTTTACAGAATTTAATTGAAAGTGAACACAGAATATTGCATAAACATCCGTATTAATTATTCTCAGGCTAATTAAGGTCATTTCGGATGATTAGGATTCAAATCCTATCGCATCGGAAGCTCGAAAAATTTTTTTCTGAAAATGACGTCACACACGCCCGTGTGACTTTTAGCACGGCCATGTGATGAGGCCGTGTGGCCTTCGCACGCCCATGTCTAGAGGCCATGGAAGCTACTGACTTACACCACAAGGTTAATGGTTAATTTCATATGCCCGTGGGATAGGGCCGTGTGCTTCCCACGGCAAAGGCATGCCTGTGTTCTCAGCCCGTGGTCGAAACTGTCAAAATTTATTTAAGGTGCAGGGGACACACGGTCGAAGCACACGCCCGTGTCCCCTGGCCGTGTGGCACAATGTAGGCTTGGTTTAAGCCAAATTGCCACCCAACAAGGGTCATTTCTTTTCAGCCAATAATAAACAACATTTCCAAGCCAATTTTACCAAATACAACATATCCAAGAACAAATCAAATACTTCATTATAAACATATATGACCCAAGCCACATCCCATGGCTTGATCACTTACAAAAATACATCATGTACACAAAATAACTAGCCTATACATGCCATGACCATTTCATTTACAAAAGATTCAAAAGTACCCAAAAGCTTGATGGATAGTGTGATGGAGAATCTCTGACGCGTCCGAGGATCGAGATAGCTTCCGAATCTATAAAACATTGACAGAAATAAACGGAGTAAGCTTCTAAAGCTTAGTAAGTCCGTCGTACAGAATTTAAACCTTACCGAATCAATGCAGTAATTACAATACATTGCTAATTCAATTCATATAAGCAAGTTGCCTAATCCACAAGTATACACTTGTTAGTCCATGTAACATATAATGTCATTCATATAACATATGCTGTATAATCCATATCAATCTCATATAACATGTATCCATATAATTCATGTAATTCTCATAATACATATATCATGTAATCCATGTGTAGCTCATGTAACATGTAATTCACACATCTTCCAGTATTCGTATAACTTGTAATACAGATTTTATTCACTTTTCATGTAACATGTATCGGTAATTGCCCGTTGAACCTTTAAGAACGTTGAGGGATACTCGGGTGATACACACACAGTGTATATACATGTAACCGGAAATCCGTCAATGCATCATATATGCTCTTTCGAGCCAGTATCGGTAAGCTCGAAGGCTGATCAGTAATCCCGAAGGATGAACAGTGAGCACGAAGGCTGAACAGAGAGTCCGAAGACTAAACAGAGAGCACACTCCCGCGAACCTCATTCTTACAGCGGGATTACCAGTCCAGGCTAAATCCCCTGTAATATAAACTCATAGAGTATTGTCGGGATTACCAGTCCAGGCTTAATCCCCTGCAACGACAATTACTCTAATGAGCTAGGATCTGAATTTCCAGTCCAGGCTGAATTCAGACCCTAATTTAGATTACCCGTCCGGGCTAAATCCATTATCCACATATTCTTCGGGAGGGCTATATCAGAGAGCTCAATGAGCACGTGGTGAGTCCGCAACAAATGCAGGAGCTCTAACCACCCTGTAACCCTAGTGACACGTCACTTGTATCCCATCGACTTCCACGATTCTAACGGGGCTCGGTATTCATTTTTCCCTTGTAACAATTTCATTTCAATTTCACATGTATACATACAGATAGGCCATTTAATCGACTAGTATTTCATGTATTCAATTAACAACAAATATGAGCATATACACAATAAATTTCATTATACGGACTTACCTCGAAATTCTGTATCTACTCGTCAACTTTTCTTTTTCCCCGATCGAGTTCCGGGATTCGGTCGTCTTTATCTATATTAATACAAATTTCAGCTATTTAATCACTAACTTGATCAATCAAGCCCAAAACATATATTTTGGCATGTTAACAATTTAGTCCCTATATTTTCAACACATTGCAATTTAGCCCTTTTATCACAAAATGACAATTTGCATAATAAATCCCCCAAAACATCATAGCCGAATATTCAAGGCATTTATACAAGCACATACAACTCAATTAATCACACATTTAACTTCAAAAATTCTACCTTTTACAATTAAATCCTTAAAAGTCAATTTCTTCAAAAACTACTTCAAAATTCTTGTATATTCTCACTTAGTAAACAATATTTCATCAAAATCTATCAATATAATAAGGATTCATCAATGGCACTTTTTAAAGACATGTTCAAAATCAGAAATTGAGGTAAGGATTAGCTAGTATTTGAAACAACGACCTCAAAAACGTAAAAATTACCAAAAACGGGACAAAAGCGAACCTCCAATCGAAGCTTGAAATAGCCAAATGTTAAAAGCTTGTAAACCCTTAATTTTTGGCTGAAGAATCGGTGGAAGAAGATGAAGAATGAAAACATTTAATGATATTTATTTAATAAAACATATAATAATGCCATTTGACCATTTTGCCCTTTAACTAAAACCACTTAAAAACATATCATTAAGGACATAAATGTCCACTAGCATAAGGAATGGTAAAATAACCATTTAAGGCCTTCCACTTTAAAAGCCAACATCAAATAAGCCATTTATAAACTAGGACTCTAATTTTTCGCGTTATGCGATTTAGTCCTTTTTATCAATTTAACCGATCAATTACTAAAATTTCTAAACGAAACTTTCATACAGTAATTCTATCATGCTGTAAAACATATTTAAGCAATAAAATTAATACTTTGACCCGGTTGAGTGGTCCCGAAACCACTCGTTCCGACTAGGGTCAAAAACGGGCTGTTACAACTCTCCCCCCTTTAGGGATTTTCGTCCCCGAAAATCTTACCGGTAAACAGGTTAGGGTATTGGTTTCGCATAGTTTCCTCGAGTTACCATGTAGCTTCTTCTATTCCGTGTTTACACCAAAGAACCTTTACGAGTGCTATACGCTTATTTTTCAACTCTTTGATTTCTCGAGCCAGAATCTTAATCGGCTCTTCACTGTACGATAAATCAGGCTGTATCTCAACATCAATGGGAGAAATAACATGAGACGGATCAAATCGGTATCGCCGAAGCATTGAAACATGAAATACATTGTGAATCTTTTCAAATTCAGACGGTAACAATAATCGGTAAGCTACAGGTCCAATTCGTTCCACAATTTCATACGGCCCGATAAAACGAGGATTTAGTTTTCCCTTTTTACCGAAACGAAGAATTTTCTTCCACGGTGATACTTTCAGAAATACTCTATCTCCGACCTGAAACTCTATTTCTTTTCGTTTCAAATCGGCATATGATTTCTGTCTGTCAGAAGCCCTTTTCAAATTGTCACGTATCACCTTTACTTTTTCTTCGGTATCTCGGATTAAATCGACCCCGTGTAACTTCCTTTCACTCAATTCTGTCCAATATAACGGTGTTCGACATTTACGACCGTATAATGCTTCATAGGGAGCCATTTTCAAACTTGTCTGAAAACTATTGTTGTATGCAAACTCTATTAGAGGTAAATATTTCTCCCAATTACATTCAAATTCAAGAGTACAACACCGTAACATATCTTCCAGGATCTGAATAACTCTTTCAGACTGACCATCGGTCTGGGGATGAAATGCCGTACTAAAGTTCAATTTCGTTCCCAAAGCCTCTTGGAACTTTTTCCAGAATCTCGAGGTAAACCTCGGATCTCTATCAGACACAATGGATAACGGTATACCATGTAATCGCACAATCTCAGATACATATAATTCCGCTAATTTATCCAGAGAATAATCAGTACGTACCGGTATAAAATGTGCAGACTTCGTCAATCTGTCAACAATAACCCAGATTGCATTTTTCTTCCTCGGAGATAACGGTAGCCCTGATACAAAATCCATAATGACTCTGTCCCATTTCCATTCCGGAATCATAATAGGCTGTAATAAACCAGACGGTACTTGATGTTCAGCTTTAACTTGCTGACAGATCAAACATTTCGATACAAATTCAGATATGTCACGTTTCATTCCTGGCCACCAGTATTGCTATTTCAAATCATTATACATCTTAGTGCTACCCGGATGAACTAAAAATCGACTATCGTGTGCCTCGTGTAGAACTTTCTGAATGAGCTCACTATCTTTCGGTATACAAATTCTATTTCGGAACATTAAACAATCATCATTCCCAATAGAAAAGTCAGGATCAGAATTAGACTCACAATGAAGTCGTTTAGCTTGCAGTTCGGAATCAGTCCTTTGAGCTTCGAAAATTTGTTGCAGAAACATCGGTTTAGCCTTTAGCTCAGCTAAAACAGATCCATCATCAGATAACATCATTTGAGCATTCAAAGCTCGCAAAGCAAAAAGAGACTTTCGACTTAAAGCATCAGCTACAACATTAGCTTTCCCCGGATGATAGTCAATCACAAATTCATAATCTTTTAACAGTTCGAGCCATCTCTGTTGTCGCATATTCAGATCTTTCTGAGACATCAGATACTTCAGACTTTTATGATCGGTAAAAATTCTACATTTCTCACCATATAAGTACTGCCGCCAAATCTTTAATGCAAAGATTATAGCAGCTAACTCAAGATCATATGTCGGGTAATTCTTTTCGTGCGGTTTTAACTGTCGAGAGGCATAAGCTATAACTTTCCCATCTTGCATCAATACACAGCCAAGTCTGATAATAGATGCATCACTGTAAATAACAAATTCTTTCCTCGATTCGGGTTGAACTAAAACCGGAGCTTCTGTTAACAAGGCTTTTATCCGTTCGAAGCTTTGCTGACATTTATCATTCCACTCGAATTTCACTTCTTTTTGTAGCATTCGAGTCAATGGTACCGCAATCATCGAGAATCTTTTAACGAACCTTCGGTAATACCCCGCTAATCCCAGAAAACTTCTGATCTCAGATACATTTCTCGGGGGTTTCCAGTCTATGATAATAGATATTTTACTCGGATCTACTCGAATGCCTTTCGCAGAAACAATATGACCCAGAAATCCGACTTCTCAAAGCCAAAATTCACATTTGCTAAATTTGGCAAATAACTACTTATCCCTCAGAACTTGGAACACAATTCTTAAATGTTCAGCATGTTCTGTCTCATCACGTGAATAGATCAGAATGTCGTCAATGAACACGACAACGAATCTGTCTAAATACGGTCTGAATACACGGTTTATCAAGTCCATGAATACTGCTGGTGCATTTGTCAGCCCAAAAGGCATGACCAGAAACTCATAATATCCGTATCGTGTTCTGAAAGCAGTTTTCGGTATGTCTGAATCTTTAACTCGCAGCTGATAACAACCCGATCTCAAATCAATCTTCAAAAATACTGTAACTCCTTTCAATTGATCGAATAAATCATCAATCCGCGGAAGAGGGTATTTATTCTTCACTGTTACCTTGTTCAACTGTCGGTAATCAATACACATTCTCATAGTTCCGTTTTTCTTCTTCACAAATAATACTGGAGCACCCCAAGGTGAGAAGCTCGGTCTCGCAAAACCTCTATCCGTCAATTCTTGTAACTGTGCTTTCAACTCCTTTAATTCAGTCCGTGCCATTCTATACAGAGTTATCGATATCGGAGTAGTGCCCGGTAATAATTCAATACCGAATTCAACTTCTCTAATCAGCGGTAAACCCGGTAATTCTTCCGGAAAAACATATGAAAACTCACAGACAACTGGTACAGACTCAATTTTCAATTCTGTCTTGTCAAAATTCATCACATACGCTAGGTACGCATCATAGCCTTTTCTGACATACTTCTGAGCCCTCATAGCAGAAATCACTATCGGTAATTCATTAGAATCATTTGATCCAATCCGAAGAGTTTCACCAGTCTGACATTTCAATTCTATACTCTTACTTCTACAATCCACAATAGCTTCATGCACATTTAGCCAGTCCAAGCCCAATATTACATCAAATTCATCAAAAGGGAGAAGCATAAGATCAGCCATAAAACAATATCCTCGAGTCATTAGTGGACATTTCTTACATATTTTATCAATTAACACAGACTTCCCTAACGGATTTGATACTTTAACAACATATTCAGTAGACTCAACATGTAAATTCTTTTCAAACACTAATTTTATACAAATATATGAATGAGTTGATCCAGGATCTATCAATGCAACCATATCAGTGTTATAGAGAGAAAAAGTACCGGTAATAACATCAGGAGACGAGGCTTCCTCGCGTGCACGTATGGCATAAGCTCTTGCAGGAGTACGTATCTCAGATCTCACATTAACATCTCTCGCCACACTACGATTTCCACTTTGATTTCTAGTATTCCGAGGCGGTCTACCCCTCGATGTAACGCTATGCGTTTTAGTCGATTGTTCCTTGTCAGCTACAGATCTTTCAGGACAATCGCGTAGATAGTGGTCCAACGATCCACATCGGAAACAAGCTCCGCTTTTCAAACGGCATTCACCAAAATGTTTCTTACTACAGTACTTGCATTCAGGTTCGGGAGTTCTCACACTATCGGCACTAGCTACAGAGGTTGCTTGAGGTCTCGAATGGGAAGATTTAGCAGTTTTGTCTCGGATAGATATGCCCGCAGAAGTAGCTGAACGAGAATGAAAATCTTTTGATCTCTTGGATCCAGAATGATATGATTTACCCGAAAATCTCTTTCGAGCCTCTCTAAATTCAGAATCTGCTTTTCTCTTTTCTTTAGCAAGCTCTTCGGCTTTACAAGCCCGATCAACGAGAACTACAAATTCTTTCAGTTCCAGTATTCCGACTAACAGTCGAATTTCTTCATTTAGTCCATCTTCGAACTTTCTACACATTATGGCTTCGGTAGAAACACTTTCACGAGCGTATTTGCTGAGTCATACAAACTCTCGCTCATATTCAGTTACAGACATTCGACCCTGTTTTAACTCTAGAAATTCTTTTCTTTTCTGGTTGATGAATCGTTGACTAATGTATTTCTTTCTGAATTCTGTCTGGAAAAATTCCCAATCAACTCGTTCTCGAGGTACAACCGAGGTCAATGTATTCCACCACTGATACGCGGAATCCCGAAGCAAAGAAATAGCACATCTCAGGCATTCATCAAGAGTACGGGCTAATTCATTAAAAACTCGGATTGTATTCTCAAGCCAAAATTCGGCTCTCTCAGCATCATCACTAGCTGAAGCTCAGAATTCTTCAACACCATATTTTCGTATTTTATCAATAGGAGGTCTGTTCAATCTCAGAGGATCCACAACTCGTACATTATCAAGATTAGGTTGTGGAACAGGAGGGGGTAGAGGTTGCGGAGCAGCCGGGTTTGCTCGCACAAACTCACTAAACCAACCGGACATCATTTGGAAGAAAGCTTGTTTAACTTCTTCCTGATTGGCCACAGCAGGGCCCGATTCAGAAGGTACAGCCCCTTGAGCGGGAGCTGGTGCAATATCTCACCATCATCAGCTAAATCTCGATTCGGATCCATTACTATATAAAACAGATTTTCAGAGGATGTCAGGAGATATCACACTATCACATTTCATATACATGGCATGTATAGCTAGACTCGTACTCACTACGGTAGTCCTAGAATCGACTAAACCATAGCTCTGATACCAATTAAAATGTAACACCCTATACCCGAGACCGTCACCGAAATCAAGTACGGAGCATTACCGGACTTATCGGATCTTTACAGAATTTAATTGAAAGTGAACACAGAATATTGCATAAACGTCCGTATTAATTATTCTCAGGCTAATTAAGGTCATTTCGGATGATTAGGATTCAAATCCTATCGCATCGGAAGCTCGAAAAATTTTTTTCTGAAAATGACGTCACACACGCCCGTGTGACTTTTAGCACGGCCATGTGATGAGGCTGTGTGGCCTTCACACGCCCATGTCTAGAGGCCATGGAAGCTACTGACTTACACCACACGGTTAATGGTTAATTTCACACGCCCATGGGATAGGGCCGTGTGCTTCCCACAGCAAAGGCACGCCCGTGTTCTCAGCCCATGGTCGAAACTGTCAAAATTTATTTAAGGTGCAGGGGACACACGGTCGAAGCACACGCCCATGTCCCCTGGCCGTGTGCCACAATGTAGGCTTGGTTTAAGCCAAATTGCCACCCAACAAGGGTCATTTCTTTTCAGCCAATAATAAACAATATTTCCAAGCCAATTTTACCAAATACAACATATCCAAGAACAAATCAAATACTTCATTATAAATATATATGACCCAAGCCACATCCCATGGCTTGATCACTTACAAAAATACATCATGTACACAAAAGAACTAGCCTATACATGCCATGACCATTTCATTTACAAAAGATTCAAAAGTACCCAAAAGCTTGATGGATAGTGTGATGGCGAATCTCCGACGCGTCCGAGGATCGAGATAGCTTCCGAATCTATAAAACATTGACAGAAATAAACGGAGTAAGCTTCTAAAGCTTAGTAAGTCCGTGGTACAGAATTTAAACCTTACCGAATCAATGCAGTAATTACAATACATTGCCAATTCAATTCATAGAAGCAAGTTGCCTAATCCACAAGTATACACTTGTTAGTCCATGTAACATATAATGTCATTCATATAACATATGCTGTATAATCCATATCAATCTCATATAACATGTATCCATATAATTCATGTAATTCTCATAATACATATATCATGTAATCCATGTGTAGCTCATGTAACATGTAATTCATACATCTTCCAGTATTTGTATAACTTGTAATACAGATTTTATTCACTTTTCATGTAACATGTATCGGTAATTGCCCGTTGAACCTTTAAGAACGTCGAGGGATACTCGGGTGATACACACACAGTGTATATACATGTAACCGGAAATCTGTCAATGCATCATATATGCTCTTTCGAGCCAGTATCGGTAAGCCCGAAGGCTGATCAGTAATCCCGAAGGATGAACAGTGAGCCCGAAGGCTGAACAGAGAGTCCGAAGACTAAACAGAGAGCACACTCCCGCGAACCTCATTCTTACAGCGGGATTACCAGTCCAGGCTAAATCCCCTGTAATATAAACTCATAGAGTATTGTCGGGATTACCAGTCCAGGCTTAATCCCCTGCAGCGACAATTACTCTAATGAGCTAGGATCTGAATTTCCAGTCCAGGCTGAATTCAGACCCTAATTTGGATTACCCGTCTGGACTAAATCCATTATCCATATATTCTTCGGGAGGGCTATATCAGAGAGCTCAATGAGCACGTGGTGAGTCCGCAACAAATGCAGGAGCTCTAACCACCCTGTAACCCTAGTGACACGTCACTTGTATCCCATCGACTTCCACGATTCTAACGGGGCTCGGTATTCATTTTTCTCTTGTAACAATTTCATTTCAATTTCACATGTATACATACAGATAGGCCATTTAATCGACTAGTATTTCATGTATTCAATTAACAACAAATATGAGCATATACACAATAAATTTCATTATACGGACTTACCTCGAAATTCTGTATCTACTCGTCAACTTTTTTTTTCCCCGATCGAGTTCCGGGATTCGGTCGTCTTTATCTATATTAATACAAATTTCAGCTATTTAATCACTAACTTGATCAATCAAGCCCAAAACATATATTTTGGCATGTTAACAATTTAGTCCCTATATTTTCAACACATTGCAATTTAGCCCTTTTATCACAAAATGACAATTTGCATAATAAATCCCCCAATTCATCATAGCCGAATATTCAAGGGATTTATACAAGCACATACAACTCAATTAATCACACATTTAACTTCAAAAATTCTACCTTTTACAATTAAATCCTTAAAACTCAATTTCTTCAAAAACTACTTCAAAATTCTTGTATATTCTCACTTAGTAAACAATATTTCATCAAAATCTATCAATATAATAAGGATTCATCAATGGCACTTTTTAAAGACATGTTCAAAATCAGAAATTGAGGTAAGGATTAGCTAGTATTTGAAACAACGACCTCAAAAACGTAAAAATTACCAAAAACGGGACAAAAACGAACCTCCAATCGAAGCTTGAAATAGCCAAATGTTAAAAGCTTGTAAACCCTTAATTTTTGGCTAAAGAATCGGTGGAAGAAGATGAAGAATGAAAACATTTAATGATATTTATTTAATAAAACATATAATAATGCCATTTGACCATTTTGCCCTTTAACTAAAACCACTTAAAAACATATCATTAAGGACATAAATGTCCACTAGCATAAGGAATGGTAAAATAACCATTTAAGGCCTTCCACTTTAAAAGCCAACATCAAAAAAGCCATTTATAAACTAGGACTCTAATTTTTTGCGTTATGTGATTTAGTCCTTTTTATCAATTTAACCGATCAATTACTAAAATTTCTAAACGAAACTTTCATACAGTAATTCTATCATGCTGTAAAACATATTTAAGCAATAAAATTAATACTTTGACTCGGTTGAGTGGTCCCGAAACCACTCGTTCCGACTAGGGTCAAAAACGGGCTGTTACAAGATGCTAATTCATATCAAACAGAAACAGAAAAATAATATCAAAAATATTTTCAGACTCAGATATGTGGTCCCGAAATCACTTTCCGACTAGGGTATAAATCGGGCTGTTACAACTCTCCCCCCTTTTAGGGATTTTCGTCCCCGAAAATCTTACCATTAAACAGATTCAGATATTAATTTTTCATAGCATCCTTAGGCTCCCAAGTCACTTCTTCGACCCCGTGTCCCACAAAATTTTAACTAATGGAATTCTTTTGTTTCGCAATACTTTAATCTCGCGAGACAGAATACAGATCCGCTCTTCATCATACATCATATCAGACTGTAATTCAATCTAAGAAGGGTTTAACACATGAGACGGATCAGACCTGTATCACCGAAGTATAGATATGTGAAACACGTTGTGTATATTTTCTAGTTCAGACGGCAATTTCAATCTATATGCAACAGGTCCAATGCGTTCACTGATTTCATACGGTCCGGTAAACCTCGGACTCAGTTTACCCTTTTTACTGAATCGGAACAATTTCTTCCACGGAGATACTTTCAGAAATACTCTATCACCGATTTCAAATTCAATATCTTCTCACTTCAGATCATCATAAGATTTCTGGCAGTCAGAAGCCGCTTTCAGACTATCTCTTATTACTTTCACTTTCTGTTCAGGTTCTTTTATTAGATCAATACCGTAAATCTTACTTTCACTGAGCTCAGGCTAGTATAACAGAGCTCTACACTTTCTACCGTATAAGGCTTCGTACGGAGCCATTTTAATGCTCAATTGAAAGCTATTATTGTAAGCGAATTCAATCAAGGGTAAATACTGATCTCAAGTACCTTCGAATTCAGAGTATAACATCTTAACATATCTTCGAGTATCTGAATAACTCGCTCAGAGTGGCCATCTGTTTGGGAATGAAAAGCAGTACTAAAATATAGTTTCGTACCCAATGCGTCTTGCAACTTCTTTTAGAATCGTGAAGTAAACCTTGGGTCTCTATCAGATACAATAGACAGTGCTACCCCATGCAATCTTACAATATTAGAAATATAAAGCTCAGCTAGCTTATTAAGTGACAAGTCAGATCATACCAGAATAAAATGGGCTAACTTTGTCAATCTATCAACTACCACCCAAACCGAATCTTTCTTTCTCGGAGTCAGAGGTAAACCCGAAACAAAATCCATAGTCACACAGTCCCATTTCCACTCGGGAATCATGATTGGTTGCAACAAACCAGACGGCACCTGATGTTCAACTTTAACTTGCTGACAGATTAAACACTTCGTAACGAAATCAGAAATATCTCTTTTCCTTCCGGCCACCAATACAGTTGTTTCAGATCATTATACATTTTCGTGCTTCCCGGATGTACAGACAGCTTACTATTGTGAGCTTCATTCAGAATCATCCGAATTAATTTTGGATTTCTTGGTACACAAATTCTATTTCTAAATCTCAAACAGTTACTATCATCTATTCGGAACTCAGAATTAAAATCAGAATCACACTGAGCTTGTTTCTCTATCAACTCATTGTCAAACTTTTGAGCCTCACAGATCTGTTGTATAAACGAAGATTTTGTTTTCAATTCAGCTAACACTGAACCATTATCAAATTTATCAACATTAGCACTTAAAGCATATAAT
This sequence comes from Gossypium stocksii, assembly GCA_020496765.1. Classification (NCBI taxonomy): domain Eukaryota; kingdom Viridiplantae; phylum Streptophyta; class Magnoliopsida; order Malvales; family Malvaceae; genus Gossypium; species Gossypium stocksii. Next base: position 76,453,532 of record CM035629.1, read on the forward strand.
GCAGATAATGATTTTCGACTTAAAGCATTAGCTACCACATTCACTTTACCTAGATGATAATTGATAACCAGTTCATAGTCTTTTAACAGTTCTAACCATCATCGTTGTTGCAGATTCAAATCTTTCTGAGTCATCAGATATTTCAAACTTTTGTGATCCGAGAACCCATGGCATTTCTTGCCAAACAAAGAGTGACGCCAAATTTTTAGTGCAAAAACAATCATAGTCAATTCCAAATCATACGTCAGATAGTTCTTCTCGTACGGTTTTAACTGTCTAAAAGCATATGCAATAACTCTGCCTTCTTGCATTAAAACGCAGCCTAATCCATTCAATGAAGCATCACTATACACAACAAATTCTTTTTCCGGTTCAGGTTGCACGAGTACTAGAGCTTTACTTAGCAGAGTTTTCAATCGATCAAAACTTTCTTGGCACTTTTCAGACCACTCAAAACTTGTACTTTTCTAAAGTAATCGAGTCATGGGGCTGCTATAATAGAGAAATCTTTTACGAAATGACGATAATAACTAGCTAGTCCCAGAAAACTACGGACTACAGAAACATTTTTCGGAGGTTTCCAATCCATAATAGCTGAGATTTTACTCGGATCTACTCGTATACCAGATGCTGATACAATATGGCCCAGAAAACTAACTTCGCGTAACCAGAATTAACATTTGCTGAATTTTGCATAAATCTGTTTGTCACGTAGAGTCTGAAGCATGATTCTCAGATGTTCCACATGTTCACTCTCATTCCGTGAATAAATTTAAATGTCATTAATAAACACAACAACAAATTGATCTAAATACGGTTTGAAAATTATGTTCATCAGATCCATAAATACAGCAGGAGCATTCGTTAATTCGAAAGGCATAACTAAAAATTCATAATGCCCGTACCTTGTTCTAAAGGCTGTTTTCAAAATGTCAAAATCTTTCACACGCAATTGATAATAACCTGATCTCAGATCTATTTTCGAAAATACATAACCATCTTTTAATTGATCAAACAAATCATCAATTCGGGGCAGAGAGTATTTACTCTTCACAGTCACTTTATTAAGCTTACGGTAGTCAATACACATTCTCATTGTGCCATCTTCTTTTTCACGAACAGACAGGAGCACCCCACAGTGAAAAACTCAGTCTAGCAAACCCTAGATTAGTTAATTCTTGTAGCTAGGCCTTTAATTCTTTTAATTCTGTAGGTGCCATCCTATACAGAGCTATAGAAATCGGAGTAGCTCTAGGAACTAGCTTAATGCCAAACTCGACTTCACGAATCGGAGGTAAACCCGGAAGTTTTTCAGGGAATACATCAGAAAATTCACAGACAACAGGCACAGATTCAATTTTGCTTTCAGACACTTTGGAATCTATTACATATGCTAAGTAGGCTTCACACCCTTTTTCTTACATATTTTCGAGCTTTCAATGCGGATATCACAGCCGATAAACCATTCAATTCACTAGATTCAACTCTAACTATCTCACCATTCTTGCATCTCAAATCGATAACTTTTCGCTTACAGTTTACATCCGCATCATGCAACGTTAACCAGTCCATTCCCAAAATTACATCAAATTCATAAAAAGGCAGGAGTATTAAATCAGCCAGAAAATAGATATCATGAATCATTAACGGACAGTTTCTACAGACTTTATCAACTAGGACACTTTTACCTAAGGGGTTCGATACTTTCACTTCGAATTCAGTAGACTCCACTAGCAAAGTCTTACTATATGCTAAATTCATACAGATATAGGAATGCATTAATCCAGGATCAATTAAAGCAATTATATAGGTATCATATAAAGTAAAAGTACTAGTGATCACATCTAGAGATGAAGCTTCCTCTCGAGCTCGGATTGCATAGGCTTTGGCGGGTGCACGAATCTCAGATCGAACAGTAGAATCTCTATTGGTTCTTTGACCACCACTCACATTGCTCGGGTTTTAGGAAGGTCTACCACGAGTCGAAACATTACTCAGTTTTGCACTTGGTACCATTTCTTGATCAGCAGATTCAGGGCAGTCTCTCACAAAGTGATCTAATGATCCACATCGGAAACAGGCTCTGTCATTCAGTCTACAATTTCCCGAATGCCTCATTCCATAGTGCTTACACTCAGGTCTATCAGATCGAACGTTACCCACACTGGCAACAGAAGTAGCAGAGTTTCTGAAGCTTGATCGCGATCTATCACGGTTCTGATTCGAATGTCCCAGATTAACTTTTGATCTACCATAATCATCTCGAAACTTTTTCGACGTAGTCTGAATTGATTTACTAGAAGATCTCTTTCGAGCTTCTCTAGTCTCAAAATCAACTTTCTTCTTTTCTCTAATCAGTTCTTCAGCTTTGCAAGCTCTTTCTACCAGTACCACAAACTCATTCAGATCAAGTATACCAACCCAAAGCTTTATATCTTCATTTAAGCCTTCTACGAACCTTTTGCACATAGTAGTCTCTGTTGCAACATATTTTCAAGCATACTAACTTAGTCAAACAAATTCTCGTTCATATTCAGTAATAGACTTATTTCCTTGCTTTAAGTTCAGAAATTCCTTTCGTTTCTGATCAATCAAACATTGACTTATGTATTTCTTTCGAAATTCAGATTGAAAGAAATCCCAAGTAACCCGTTCACTCAGAACCACAGAAATTAGAGTCTTCCACCAGTGATACGCCGAGTCTCTTAACAAAGAAACAACACACTTCAGACACTCATCAGGAGTACATGATAACTTGTCGAATACTCTCACAGTATTCTCAAGCCAGAATTCTGCTCATTCCGCATCATCATCCGTTGTGGCCCTAAACTCCTCAGCCCCAAACTTACGAATTTTATCTACCGGAGGTCTATTAAGTCGGTGTGGCTCATTTACAAGTAGCACATTTACAGTTTGCAAGGGTAGAGGTTGCTGAGCAGCCGGATTCATACGAACGAATTCCGAAAACCACTCGCTCGTCATGTGAAAGTATGCTCTCTTTGCCTCTCTACTATGATCACTAACAATTGGTACGGATTCAGCAGGCACTGTCCATTGAGCGGGAGCAGGCGCGTTACTTTCGACATCATCGACTACGGCTCTTTCGGAATCCATTGCTATAAGAAAAACACATTTAATCGTCAGGATTTCATCATACTATCGCAGTTCAGATACATGGCATGTATAGCTAGACTCAGACACGCTATGTTAGTCCTAGAACCGACTAAACCGTAGCTCTGATACCAATAAAATGTAATAGCCCTATCCCGTAGCCGTCGCCGGAATAGGACCGGGCATTACCAGACCTCAAACATGCATTAGGAAGGGTTCGGGACTAAACCGATCACATACAGAGGTTAAACGAAACTTAGAAAATTTTTCGTTTTTGAATAGGGCACACGCCTGTGCGGCTTGGCCGTGTATTATACATGGCTGTGCCTCAGATTTGACTCGGGCTGTGGGCAACACTGAGAAACTAACACAGCCTATGCCCACGCCCATGCCTCTTACCCGTGGTCAAAACTGACTAACTCCCCACGGTCACTAGACACGCCCGTATGTCTAGCCCGTGCATGAAATTGACCAAAATGCTATAATGCAGGGGACCCACGATTGGAGTACACGCCCGTGTCTCTTGGCTGTGTGGCACAATATAGGCTTGGTTTAAGCCAATTTGCCACTCCTTCTTAGGGTTACACAACAAGCATATAAGAGCAACAATTTAACCACAATTATTAACCAAATCAAACTCAAATCATACTTCATTATAGCTACCTCAACATCATTTAATCACAAGTATAAATGCATGATAAACACTTCCTAATTTCATAACATTATCATCATTAAGCACATATGTAAAACTTATGCTTAAAACTTACCACTTCCTTAGATTGAAGTGTTCCAAAATGACCAAAACAATTTAGATCATATAATCATTACAAACTTGACCAACTTGGCATCATAAGCTATAGGCCAAAGTCAATCACCACATACCTTTCCATCCAATTCACAAGCATTATAAATCATCACATTCAAGCTTAAAACAAAAACACTCTAGCCTATACATGCCATAATTCACATATTTACAAATCCAAAAGTACCAAAAACAAGTTCGATAGTGTGTGACAATCCTAGACTTGTCCCGAGCCCTCATAGCTACGATATCTGTAAAACAGTTGAAAACACAAACAGAGTAAGCTACAAAGAGCTTAGTAAGTCAAATACAACAATTTAACTATTAAGTCACATAATGTACCAAACATAAGCAAATAAACCTTGCCATTTCCAAGCTAACTCATGAGACAAACCATCACCCACTTCTCGTATATATATATATATTATGATTCATTTCCACAATTTAACACATACTTCTCATATGACCAATCATAGAACACCAGTCTCTATTCTCGGAAATGTAGTATGATATAAACGTACCTGAATTAGACACATAAGGTAAGCATTTATTCATTTAACAAACTTTCTTTTCAATCGTTCAGAAACGTACAGAGTTCAGACAGGCCTTATACAATGCCGACATCCCGGACTCGGTCTTACACGTTATTTACAGTCGATGCTGCTGTCCCAGACAAGGTCTTACATGAAACACAAGTGATGCCAGTGTCCCAGACACAGTCTTATACACTATTTCAAATCAATGCCTTCATCCCTACGAGGCCTTACATGATATCGTTTTAACATTTCTCAACCAAATACGATTCTGAATTTCTCAATCAGGCTCTCAAGGCCGTCCAATACAGTTTATAGTTCAAGTAATATTATCAGACAGTTAATATATCACATATTTGTATAATGACATACCTCGTACGGAGTTAACGGATGTGAGTCGACTATTCAACGATTTTAGACTTTCCTCGATCTAAGTCCATTTTTCTTTATTCTTGATATAAACAAATTCAAATTCAACCATTCAATTTTTCAGTTTATTCAATTCGATCCATAAACACACAATTAGGGAAATTTGCATTTTAGCCCTCACATTATCACATTTTGACATTTAGGTCCCTAATTCACAAAAACATCAATTAAGCACAATTCTTTATAGATTGGCCTAGCCGAATCTTCAAGGCTCTCACATAAGCCCATATAACACATTTATTTCACAAATTAGTCCCCCCAAACTATTATTTTCATTATTTAGCCCCAAATTGCTCAATTTCAACAAATATCCATGGTAAAACATATCTATTCACTCATATCCATCATAATTCAACTAAATTCATCACAAAGCTTCAAAAATCAACAATGAAACTGTTCATCAACTTTGTCAAAAACAAAAATTGAGACATGGGCATGCAAGATTTCGAAGCACAAAAACGTAGAAATTGTCAAAAACTGATCAAAACTCGTACCTTAATCACTAATCCAAAGTGTCGAAATTGAGAAAGGATGAACTCTTCTTCTTTCTTCTATTTTCGGCAAAAATAAAGTGGAAATGGCCATGTTTTTGTTTCATTTATTTTAGTATAAAACATATAATATCAAATTTCTAATTTTAACCCCCATTAAACATTAATAAAAACATATGTAATAAGGTCATTTATGACCACTCATGCTTCAAATGGGTAAATTGCCACATAAGGCCATCACATTAAAAAGCCACATTCAAATGGCACTTTTCACATATGGAATGCTATCTTTACCTTCAATGCAATTTAATCCCTTTTTATAATTAAGCACAGAAACAGTCAAATTAAACCACAGAAATTTATCAGATGCTAATTCAAATCAAACAGAAACAGAAAAATAATATCAAAAATATTTTCAGACTCAGATATGTGGTCCTGAAACCACTTTTCGACTAGGGTATAAACCGGGCTATTACACGTATAGTCAATATTTTCTTGAAAATGATTAATTAGTGTGATTAAACATACACGTATGTGATTATTAAATAATTATTTGTGATTTTGGATTATAAATCATTTGTAATTGTGTAGTATTTGTTCGTAGCATTCTATTGCTCGGGTCTTGCAACCAGACCGAGTGAGCAGTGTTACATAACAAGATTTCATTAGCATTCTTATAAAAGCATGCCCCAATTAACAGAAGTTGGAATCATAAACAGATCCATAAATATTTAACCAAATCTTGAAAAACAGTGCATAAGCACAATAGTAGGACACACAATAACACATCTCTGGTGCAGGTTTAACACGACTTATCTAACCAATCCCTAAGAATCACACAAGGCACAACAAAAAAAATTTTCTAGGGCACAATAAGCTAACCGTAAACACAAAATCTTTTAAGATGTCAACATATCTTATGACATGTCAACTATACTCGAGAATTATTCAATATTGATTAATAAGACCATTAAGCATTTTGGAGATATTTTTCTCCACTTAATAAAAATCAATATAACAATAGATCAATAGCATCATTATTCCATAATTTAAACTAACACACCATAAGCATCAACATTCACATAAGCTACTTCACATTCATATTGAAGTTCATAAAAAAACCATAATACTTACCAATTAAATAATTAATATCAAACATATGAAAGCTCCCTAAGGAAACAATAAACATAAGCATAAGATAAATTAAAAATTAGAATGCACAAACTAAAATTGGCTATGCTTTCAATGCTTTCTCGTTTCCTTTCACCTTAGAGCTCTCACCAACTTCTTTATCTTCGAAATCATTATAAAAAAAAAAGTCAAGTTAGATTAACTATAAAACAACAATTGAAATCCCTAAACCTAATGAAATGATATGATTCAATAAAGCGAGACATTGATTTTGCTTCCTATGACCACTAAGGAACCATTTCCCAAACTCTAATCTAAAGTTACCTTATTTGAAATCTAATACGACATCTAGAATTAATACCTTAAAAAGTTTTTAATTACACTTAAATCCAACAAGAACATCCATAAATCTTAACACTCTTCTGTAATGACCCAACTTTTCTCTATGTCGAAAAATACAATTTCAGAACCTCATTTCTGTAAATCAAGTTTATAAGGATGAAATATAATTGTTAATGAAGTTAATCTGAAAATATATTGAAGATTAATTAAGTAATTTAATTGATAAAATGTTAATTAAAGCTTAGGGACTAAGTTGTAAAATTCCAATTGCTAAGTTTTTATTTAAAAAATGCTTGAGGACCTAGATAGCAATTATCCAAAGGACAAAACGGTTACTTAACCAAGTTTAAATATGAAATAGTGGAAAGTGATGATGACAGTCATTATTTTTATAATTATAGTTAATATGTAAATAATTAACTTAATTGAGTAAAACATGATTAATTAGTTTAATTAAATATTAATTTTAGTATATATAGATAAGTGAGTGGAGATGAGCAAATTATCTATCATCTTCTTCTTTTGTGACATTAGGGACTAAATTTGTAACATTAGGGACTAAATTGAATAAATTGAAAATTATCATGAAATTATTCTATAGATAGAAAGTATAAGGCCCCTAATGAAAGAATGTGAACTCATATTTTAATCTGATGTTAGATATCAAAAAATACGAGCATTCCGGATATAGAGACTAAAACAAATAAAATGCAAAATATGTTGGCTATGTATTTTAATGTAATTGGGATATGAATTGACATAGTTTTATAATTGAATTATCAAACGTAGCTAACGATGACGATGGGTCGTCATGAGAGAAAGGAAAGACAAAAGTCATAGATGAGAGACAAATTTAGTTTGGAATTTTATGATTCAATTCAATACATAAATACATATACATATGAATATATACATATATGCAATTATTGCAAATCTACCTATTAAGGTAAGTGTATTACAACTTCTTGACTCAATTTATACATGATGATAATGTCGAGAATTGGATTGAAATGAGTATAGTAGAAAACGAGCATGATTTGAATTGCTAAATGATATGTGATATGTGATATGAAATGATGATGAAAATAGTGTAGAAGTATGATATGTGAAAATCTAAATGATATGTAATTGGAACATTGGTTACCCTATTAACTGTTCGGGCAGAGTCAAATATAGTTCTCATGTCATAGGATTAGATTTGTGTACAGGTTTATACTTTGATTTTACCTGGATGAGGCACGAAGCACATTATTACTTCCAACATCTCTTGAGGTGCGGAGCACATTTTACTTCAATTATGCCGATGAGGCATGGAGCACAATATTTACTTTAGACGTTCTGATGAGGCACTATGTGTCATATTGGTGTTATGGTTAGATGATCCGTGTATGCGATCTTGAGCCTATATACGGTTAATAGGGATTATAAAACATGAACTTAATAAATGATATTTGAATTGAATCATGATATGAAATGGTATAATATGTGAATATATATGAAATGTATCAAATGACAGCATGTGAAAGATCATGCGAACCAGCTTAAATGAGCCTTGAAGCCTGATGTGGTAACGAAACAAATTAATAGATTTGAGAAAGAATGAGATAATAAAATGGATAGGTAGTATGAAATGAAATGAAAATGAATGTGTTATGTGGTTATCAACCATGGCAATGATATGTTATATGAAATTGGTTAAATGGATTAATGCCTAAACTTGATATATGAGATTTGAATGGTTGAAAGTATATTATGTTTGTTTGCATTCTTAGCATGTTAATTTTAATATTGTATTTTCTATAATCATGAAAGTACCACTGAGCTTTATTGCTCAGCGTATAGTTTGTTTATTTCGTGCATAGGTCGCAGTAGATCTCGAAGTCCTAAAAAGTAAAGTAGCATCCATGTCACAACTCTTTATTTATCGAGTTTCTATAGTCTCATTTTGTTATCTAAAGTGGCATGTATTTATATTTGTAATGGTCTTTAATTGTAAGTGTAATACTAGTACCTTGGATGGGAAGTGTCAACTAGAGTAAAAGAAATCGTATAGAATGTTGAATTTATATATATAATAGCATAAGGCCTAAAAATGATGTGGTTATGCTAATGTTCATGTGATTTAAATTGTCACGTATATGGTATAAGGTCTAAAATGGTTGAACTATAAAAATGGTCATATAAGTGTTTGATTGTGTCAAAATGTTAATTGGTATGTTTGATGATTATCGGTGAAAAATTGGATTGGCAATTGGTTGATGCTTATATGATATTGTGCAAACAATAGGTGACGTTGCGATGATAGACCCTCAACGTCACAACTATGTTAGGACATGAAATCGACAGAGAGTAGCGTCACGACCATGAACCCCCGATATCATGACAACACTTACTCTTTTAAAAAGGTCGTGACATGATACCCTTAATGTTGCAAAACCAATCTGGATAGTTTGAAAATATTACATTGTAGTCCTTAACCAACATCGGTTTATCAAGAGAGCTTTCATAAGCTCATTTAATACCCAAATTTGATTGTATAACACGTTATAATTACATATTGAGCTTAATAGAATGTTTTAATTGTTCAATTGAATTATAATTAGGATCGTAGTTGCTCTGGAAATGAATGTGGCATCCGATAAGTCAAACTCGGTGATCGGGTCGGATATGGGGTGTTATATCCTCTCTATTTATAACTCATCCTAAACTTCAAAAACTCACTTAAATATTTATCAAGTATGAAATGTACTGTTCTAATGCTATTCTAACCTCATTAACACCAAGAATCTAACAAAAAATCTTCAGGAAAACACAAATCAAAGCTCTCTCTCCCTTTGGGATGTATTTAATGTGAGTGAAGAAAAAGATGAAAAATGGTGAAATTATGACTTTAAAAACTAAATTTATAATGAATTCAGTGTAAAATCTTGCTTACCTAGTTTAAATCAAATATTTGAATTTAAGAAAAACTTAAAGAGTCAACTCCTTCCTATCAACGGTAACTTTCATGGAAATGAGAATGATAGATGAGAATAGGAAATCATGAATTAAAATATTAAAATGATGAATGATATGAAAAGAAACATGTTTACCTTACTAAAATTTAATGGTTAAAACTAAAGAATAAAAAAACTTGTTTGAGAGAGTTGAGAGATTTTTAGAGAAAATTGAATTCATAGGTTTCATAAAGAAATTGTGAAATGAGAATTACAAGTAATCGTTCACTCCAATGGGTTTTAGCAATTGGTAGATTCACACTCATGCCCTTGGGCCTATATCCTCTTAAATCCCTCATCCAATTCCAAATCTACTTCCTAGCCTTGACACTTTTGTCCCACAAATTTTTATTTCCTTATAAATTAATCCATAACCAAATTCTAATTTTCTCAATTCTAACTAAATTAAGATTAATTTTTATTTATTTTCTACTAATAATGAATTATAAAATTGCCCATATACCCATTCCTAGAAACCTCCCAGTTTAACTTCCTAGAATGATTCAAAGCACCAATTCTTGTATAAAATCAACTTTTCTGACACTGAAAAAATTTAGGCCATTACATGGTAAATTGTTTTATGCATGAATGGTGCCATGATAATAGAGGCTTATGTTTTGGAGAATCAGATATATAATGACCAATGAAAATTTTGTTGCAAGTGTCTTAAAAATGTCATGTGATGTGCCATAGTACCACTATGAAAGAGATTGTATAAGATGTTTACATGAACTTTTAACTGGCCATTTAAGTCTTTGGGTTGCTTTAATGGCTATAGTGTTGCCAAAAAAGTTATAGGTCTTTATTACAAGTAATGATAGATAACATAGTTAGGCCTATAACCATAATTAGTTAACACCAATTAATTGTATAGAATTATCAAAATTTCCCCAATTGATAGTTAGACAACTTCTTTTTATAGGATCATCAAATATGCCTTTGGGCATTGAATGTAACATTCTTGACTAGGATCATTATTTATTTGAGTTAAGGGCGTTACAGAAGGTTCCATCTTGGACCATTGTTTTGTAGTACGAAAACCCTTTAATAAACATATTGAAAACCCAAAATAAGTAATGGAATATTCATTTCCTTTCATCTAATTGATCTTTATAATATGTAAGAATTGTTTTGATTTCAATAATAATAACGGGAATAAATTCTTAGATTGTATCTAACCACTTAGGTGGATTGTTATATGATCTATCCCAAGCTCCAAAAGGTTGTGCAACTATCTTTTGATTTTCCTTCCATGCATTCTTGTATAAGAAGAAATACCCATATTGAGAACAGATCTCAACTATTAAATATAAAATGGATATCGATAAATTTTCTTTAAAAAATACAATGATAAACTTGCAAATCACAATTGGAGTTTAATTTTGTATGATCCTATGATAACCTCATAGCCTTGCACATACACAAAATATTTCATTTCAAGATATTCCAAAGTTGTTTCTATTGGGACTGCAATTGTTTTGTCATTATGATTGTACTTTTTCTAATAGATTGGTTAAATAAAATTCTTTATTTATATTATTATCTTTTGTATAATTTGTCTTCAATGGTTTAACATAAAAAGAAACATGAATAAAATAAATATTAGCTCATTGATTACCCAAGGTTTAACTAATAATAAGTTGCATTATAGGGATGGATTGTAATGCGAGAAGATAATTTATATTAGTAGGTAATATAAATAGTTTGTAGTCGGAGGAATCAAATTGAGCAATTGATTCAAGAGAATATTATGTTGTCTATCAAGTCCAAATTAGAGAGATACATTTTTTTAAGTATCAGAGCGCATGACTCCTAAAAATATAAATACATATGTGTGATTTTCTGGATTGACAATACATTATATAGAACCCAAGTTGAATTTATCCTGGATCCTTTTATGGAATTTACTTGTGATGTTCATAGTGTGGTTTTCCTCAACCCTAAGTAAGTGACTCGTTATGTGTGTGTAACTCATAAACTTTGATATATTAAGAGTTCGTTCTCAATTTGTATCAAAGCCAAAAGTTGATATGTTGGGTATATGAATTTGTATAGCATGACTTCATTTACATTAGTGGAATTTATAGCTCCATTCAAGAGTGATGATATTCTTTCACTAGTATTGCATGGATTATGAAAAAGGAACATGCCTACGAGTCATTTGTCAAAGGACAAATAATTGTTATTACCATTTGTTAGTAATAATATTTTTCATCATGGAAGATGCAATGATGACCATAAGATAAAACAAGATCATACTGGGTGAAAAGATTTAACCTAAAGAGATTAAAAATATCCTCTAAGGGTAACACACTAATGGCAAGGTTATTAGATAAAGCAAAAATCTAAGTTGCTTTCGTAATGGTATATAATGAGGAGTTCAATCGTGGTACTTTTAGTGAATTAACTCCATGACTAAATACTGTTGTAATTAATAGGCAAAGAGTTGAAACTTAATTACAAATTATTTAAGCTCTAATTATGTATGTTTAATCGGGCATTTTGCTAGCTTTACACAACACTATATGTAATGCCCCAACTTTTGAGCCTGGAAGTTCTGGGTGTTGAGTGTAGTGACAGTAAGGAGGTTGCACACATAAGTTAAGTTGTGCAATTTAGTGACAAGAATGGACCTGCTGGTCAAGTGGTTAACTAGAGTGTTAGTTTTCATTGGGGACCTGAGTTCGAGTCCTTGTGTGCGCACTTTGGGGAGTCTTTTCTTTTTGTTCTACTTTAGTCAATAATTATAACTGTTGTTACATTATATTTTTATGTTTATTTGTTTTATTGATATTTTTACTTTCATTTTTGTTTTGTTTTTGTTCTCTTTTTACATGTTCTTTTCTTTTCGTAGTTTAACTGGTTTGATCTCACATTGAGCTCAAGTAGCTCAACCCCTCTTCTATTTCCCTTTCAGGTACAGTTTTGGATTCTGGATGCTTGACTCAGTACACAGAAATCTCGGACAGTCTTGGTGGAAATAAGTTATAAGCTTTTATTTTCAAGTTTTAATTGTTATTCATTTAAGTTTGAACTGTAAAGTTTCATAATATTATGGTACAACTCTTGTTAAGTTTTCATTCGTACGTTTTATACTGTTAAACTTACTGATGAATTTTATATGATTAAACATTTTGATTTGCTTCGGGACAAACGTTTTCAGAAATTATATTTTGAACGATGCGATTTGTGAAATTTTCTCACGATCACTTCGGTAATCAATGTAGCATTCTGAATTCAGGCTAGACTTCTAGGTCGGGTGTGGGGTGTTACACTATATGGATTGCAAATTAGAACTAATACGATAGATGAATGAAAATGAAAAAAGAAAAAGAGATTGCATGAATTACTATCTACAGTGAATGCATTTTCTCGAAGGAACAATAGATGACTTAGGAATTAATTTAATTGATTTTAATTAAATAATTGAGTTCAAAGTGAAAATTAAATTAATTAGTCACCACAAAACATGACAATTAAAATTTATTTACATTAAACATGACAATTAAAATTTATTTACTCATTTATTCTAATAAGGTGAAATTGTCATAATTTTGACGAGATTAGAATTTGGTTGAAAAATAATTTAAATTAATTAGATAAATAATATTTAAACATAAAATTGTACATAATACATGAAAAGGCCTAGTAGAACTCTTGTAAACATGTAATAAAGATGGGTGGTATAGTGGGAATCTTAATATGTGTGTTGCCCACCAAATTAAGTCTAGAGAGACTTGGGGCTTTCTATTGAAATACTATTTTTTCTTCTCTTCTTGTTCTAGTAGAATTTTTGTGATTTTTCTTACATATAGGGATTATGAGGGTAGCATAATACACACATAATTGATACGTGGATACTTTATCAAAATTTAAGAAATTTTTTATTTATGTAACACCCTTAACCCAATTCAATTTTTCGAATCCAAATCTTAGGTATTACCAACATAAATAGACAAAAACTTAACCTACTTATACAAATTTCAAAGAATTACAACTTATTTAATTGCATATTTCAAGCTAAATACATAAGTATGTTCAGTAAGTAAGTGCATTTGCCACGAAGGCATTTCTTTCAGAGTTAACCACAAGGGCTTCCTTTTCAAAGTTAGCCATAAAGGCTTCCTTTTCATAGTTAGCCTCAAAGGCTTCTTCTTCATACGTTTTTATGATATGGATTTGCCTAGACTTACGTTGTATGAGGCTTGCCCATCATCATCTTAGGACACACATAAAATCCCATTGGGTAATCATCGTCCTTTAGTTCCTTTTGAAATGTGCCATGGATATGGACTATTCTTTTCAAAATTTGTGTTTACAGTCCAAACGAACTCCTTTAGACAATATAGCAGAGACAGACACATACTCTACATGCAATGTCACAATCCACAATCACTATTTGAAACACAACTCACTCTTAATGGAACACTCCTCATAACATACATCCAAGACACACTCATATACATTCCTGACATTCAAATGCAACCATTCCTTACATCATTTTACTAGAACTCATCATATTCATACTAGATATGCATACCACTCTTAACAAACATTCACACAGTCATAGATATCCTTTAATAATCATTCATAAAGTCACATACACCACATATTGTAACTTAGAGGATCACAGCATCACCTTCCAACCAATTTCCTATAGAATTTTTGGTATGAATTGTACACACTTGAGTCAGTTTAGAGACTCACCTGATTCTCACCCACCACAGAGAAAAGCTCCAGATCCGAAGTCCCATCATGAAATTAACAACAACCATTTCTATAGAACATAGAAACCCATCAAAATCTATTCATATAACCTTTTACTAACATTTCTAACATTGGAACCAAGCAAAGCCTCATATCTTTATCTTACTGTTCTACCATATCTAGTAGACTTACTCTTTTATAACTCACATACAAAGTCATATTACTTACTCAAACATGAAAGATCTCCTCATAACAACCCAAAATTGCAACTTCTAGCTCAAGAGAGGAAGAAATGCTAGTAGTTCCTTAAGAATCATATAGTAGCACTTTTAGAAAATAAGGAAGATAACTTCCCCCATACTCATCCTGAATACAAATATATATACATCCTAAGCCCCTATTGGAACTAGACACGTGTTAAAAACTTTCAAAATTGCCTTTATAAGTGGTTTACAGCTATGAAAATCCAATATTTATATATATACTTGGTTTGTCTCTTCATTTCATTCCTATCTACATTGTCAGAACATAACTAGCACAGTAATTCAATGAACTGAGCATACAATACCTTCGATAATGACCCTAACTTACAAAGTTCTCAATACTCTTACCAATCTCTATTTCTTTATAACTCAATATGCTCTAAGAATAATCTTGTAACAGCCCACTTTAGACCCTAGTCAGAATGAGTGGTTTCGGGACCACTTAACCGAGTCAAAATATTATTTTAAATGCTTTAATATGTTTTACTGTATGATAGATATATGGTGTGAAAGTTTCGTATTAAAATTTTACTGTCTGATCGGTTAATTTGATAAAAGGGATTAAATCGCATAAAGCGATAAATTAGAGTTCTATTTTATAAATGGCTTATTTGAGCATGGCTTTATAAGTGGAAGGTCTTAAATGGTTATTTTACCATTTCCTATGCTAGTGGACAATTATGTCCTTAATGAATTGTTTTTAAATGGTTTATTTTTTTAAGGTTATATTTGTCATTTGGTTAATAATATGTTATATGTTTAAAAATATCATAAAATTCTTTCATAATTGCTTCTTCTCCACCGATTATACAAACAAAAACTAAGGGTTTTCAAGCTTTTAACATTCGGCTACTTCAAGCTTCAAATTGAGGTTTGTTTTTGTTCCGTTTTCGATAATTTTTACGTTTTTGATATCGTTGCTTCGTATATTAGTCGACCCGTACCTCAATTTTTGATTTTGATTATGTTTTTGAAAAATGCCATTGATGAATCCTTGATATATTGATAGACTTTGATGAATTATTGTACATTATGTGAGAAAATACAAGAATTTTAAAGTAAATTTTGATGAAAATGAGTTTAAGGATTTAATTGCAAAAAGATAGAATTTTTGAGGTTAAATTTGTGATTAATTGAAAGATATGTACTTGTACAAGTCCCTTGAATATTCAGCCAAGGGAAATTTAGGGATTAATTGTGTAATTTGCTATTTTGTGTTAAAAGGGCTAAATTGCAAAGTGTTGAAAGTATAGGGACTAAATTGCAAATATGTCAAATTATATGTTTTTGGATTGAATTGAATATGTGAGTTAGTAAATAGCTGAATTTTGCATTAATTTAGATAAAGACGATCGAATCTCGGAACTTGATCGAGGAAAACAGAAAATAGACGAGTAAATACGAGATTTCGAGGTAAGTTCGTATAATGAGATTTAATGTGTTTATGTTTATAATTGTTGTTAATGGAATATATGACATATTAGTTGATTGAATAGCCTATTTGGATGTATACATATGAAATTGAAATGAATTCTAAGCCCCGTCAGAACCGTAGAAGTAGATAGGATACAAGTGACATGTCACTAGGGCTACAGGGTGGTTCGAGCTCCTGCATTTGTTGCGGACTCACCACGTGCTCATGAGCTACAGGTTTATCCTTCGGGATCACATGTTTAGTCTTCGGACTCACCGTTAGCCTACGGGCTTACCGTTCATCCTTCGGGATCACATGTTCAGCTTCGGGCTTACCGTACAGGCTCGAAAGAGCATATATGACTCATTAATGGATTACAGGTTATATGTATATACACTGTGTGTGTATCACCCGAGTATCTTTCGATGTTCTTATAGGTTCAACAGGCAATTACCGATACATGTTACATGAAGATTGAATGATATATGTATTACATGTTATATGAGACATGAGAATTACATGGATTATATGGTATAAGTTATATGAAATACATGTACAAGTATTTGAGCAATGATACGATACATGAATGTTGTGGTTGGTGCATGAATGAATTTATATGTTACATGAACTAACAAGGGTATACTTGTGAAATAGGCAACTTGAGTATATGAATTGAATTGGCATTGTTGTTGTAATTATCGCATTGAACCGGTAAGGTTTAATTTCTATATTATACGGACTTACTAAGCTTTAGAAGCTTACTCTGTTCATTTCTTTCACTGTCTTATAGATTCGGAAGCTAGCTCGATAATCGGACGAGTCGGAGATTGCCATCACACTATCTACCAAACTTTGGTACTTTTAAACCTTTTGTAAATGAAATGGTCATGGCATGTATAGGCTAGTACTTTTGTGAACATGATATGTTTTGGTAAATGATCAAGCTATGAGATGTGGCTTGGGTCATATGTGTTTATAATCAAGTATTAGAGTTGTTCTTTGGCTATATGTGCTTATGGAAAGATATGTGATTTGATGAGACTATAAGCTTGCATAATTGATATGTATATATGTGTGGATGAGTGCATGGAATTGGTCATTTAGGCCTTTGAGTTGGTGTGCTTGATTTGTGAATAAATTGAGATGATTTTGGGTCCATTTTGTACTTGAAATTGGTATGCTTTAGGTTGGTAGAATGGCATGAAATGTTGTTGGTTAATGGCTAGTAGAAATGACCCATATTGGGTGGCAAATTTGGCTTAAACCGAGCCTATAACGTGCCACACGGCCAGGGAACACGGGCGTGCGCTTCGACCGTGTGTCCCCTGCACCTTAATGTTTTGGTCAGTTTTGGTACACGGCCTAGACACACGGGCGTGTCTGGTAATTTGAAGCCGTGTGAAATTTGGCAGTATAGTCACACGGTCTGCTCTGTTTTGCACACGGGCGTGTCTGGCAGCCGTGTGATATTTGACAGTTTCGACCACGGGGTAAGGGCACTGGCGTGCTTAGGCCGTGGGCGACACACGGCCTAACCCCATGGGCGTGTTGGACAGCCGTGTGGGATAAGTCAGATTTGACCACGGGCTGAAAGGTTTGGGCGTGTCTGGAGGGACACGGCCGTGTGTGAAGAACATGGGCAAGGGACACGGCCGTGTGTCCCTAACTTTGAAAATTTTGCAAATTATCTCCTATATTTTAGCATGTTCCAATTAGACTTCCAATAGTTATATGCATCCTTTTATGATCAATTGAAGCATGCTCTAATGATAGATGATACGTGATGGTTCTTGGTTAAAAAATTTTAAATTTTTACTGTTCCGATAAATGTTACAAGTCTGGTAATGCCCCTTACCTACTCCGGCGACAGTTACGGGATAGGGGTGTTACATTTGGTTGGTATCAGAGCTACGGTTTAGTCGATTCTAGGACTACCGTAGTGAGTATTAGTCTAGCTATACATGCCATGTACATGAAATGTGATAGTGTGATATCTCCTGACATCCTCTGAAAATCTGTTTTATATAGTAATGGATCCGAATCGAGCTTTAGCTGATGATGTTGAAAGTATTGCGCCAGCACCTGCTCAAGGGGCTGTGCTTCTGAATCGGGCCCTGCTGTGGCCAATCAGGAAGAAATTAAACAAGCTTTCTTCCAAATGATGTCTGGTTGGTTTAGTGAGTTTGTACAAGCAAACCTGGCTGCTCCGCAACCTCCACCTTCTCCCGTCCCACAACCTAACCCTGATAATGTACGAGTTGTGGATCCTCTGAGATTGAACAGACCTCCTGTCGATAAGATACAAAAGTATGGTGCTGAGGAATTCCGAGCTTCAGCAGGTGATGATACTGAGAGGGCTGAATTTGGCTTGAGAATACGATCAGAGTTTTTAATGAACTGGCTTGTACTCCTGATGAGTGCCTGAAATGTGCTATTTCTTTGCTTCGGGATTCAGCATATCAATGGTGGAATACATTGACCTCGGTTGTACCACGAGAACGAGTCGATTGGGATTTCTTCCAGACGGAATTCAGAAAGAAATACATCAGTCAACGATTCATCGATCAGAAAAGAAAAGAGTTTTTAGAACTGAAACAGGGTCAAATGTCTGTAACTAAATACAAGAGAGAGTTCGTTTGACTCAGCAAATATGCTCGCAAATGTGTTTCTACCGAAGCAACAATGTGCAAAAGATTCGAAGATGGGCTAAATGAAGAAATTCGACTATTAGTCGGGATACTTGAGCTGAGAGAGTTTGTAGTTCTCGTTGATCGGGCCTGTAAAGCCGAAGAGCTTGCTAAAGAAAAGAGAAAGGCGGATTCCGAATTCAGAGAGGCTCGAAAGAGGTTTGTGGGTAAATCGTATCAATCTGGATCCAAGAGATCAAAAGATTTTCATCCTCGTTCTGCTACTTCTACGGGCATATCTATCCGAGACAAAAATGTTAAATCTTCCTATTCGAGACCTCAAGCAACCTCAGTAGCTAGTGCTGATAGTGTGAGAACTCCCGGACCTGAATGCAAGTATTGTAATAGGAAACATTTTGGTGAATGCCGATTGAAAAGCAGAGCTTGTTTTCGATGTGGATCGTTAGATCACTACTTACGCGATTGTCCTGAAAGATCTGTAACTGACAAGGAACAATCGACTAAGACGCATAGTGTTGCATCGAGGGGTAGACCGCCTCGGAATACTGGAAATCAAAGTGGAAATCACAGTGTGGCGAGAGATGCTAATGTGAGATCTGAGATGCGTACTCCTGCGAGAGCTTATGCAATACGTGCACGCGAGGAAGCCTCGTCGCTTGATGTTATTACCGGTACTTTTTCTCTCTATAACACTGATATTGTTACGTTGATAGATCCTGGATCATGTCATTCATATATCTGTATGAAATTAGTGTTTGAAAAGAATTTGCATGTTGAGTCTACTGAATAAGTAGTTAAAGTATCAAATCCGTTAGGAAAGTCTGTGTTAGTTGATAAGATATGTAAGAAATGTCCGTTGATGACTTGGGAATATTGTTTTCCGACTGATCTGATGCTCCTCCCTTTTGACGAATTTGATGTAATACTGGGCAAGGACTGGCTAAATGCGTATGAGGCTATTGTGAATTGTCGAAGTAAGAGTATAGAATTGAAATGTCAGAATGGTGAGATTCTTCGGATTGAATCAAATGATTCGAATGAATTGCCGATAGTAATTTCTGCCGTGAAGGCTCAGAAGCATGTCAGAAAAGGCTATGATGCGTATTTAGCGTATGTGATGAATTCTAGCAAGACAGAATTAAAAATTGAGTCTGTACCAGTTGTTTGTGAGTTTTCCGATGTTTTTCCGGAAGAATTAACGGGTTTACTGTCGATTAGAGAAGTTGAATTCGGTATTGAATTGTTACCGGGCACTACTCCGATATTGATAGCTCCATACAGAATGGCACCGACGAAATTAAAAGAGTTGAAAACATAGTTACAAGAATTGACGGATAGAGGTTTCGCGAGACCGAGCTTTTCACCTTGGGGTGCTCCCGTATTATTTGTGAAAAAGAAATATGGAACGATGAGAATGTGTATTGATTACCGACAGTTGAACAAGGTGACAGTGAAGAATAAATACCCTCTTCCGCGGATTGATGATTTATTCGATCAGTTGAAAGGAGCTACTGTATTTTCAAAGATTGATTTGAGATCGGGTTATTATCAGTTGCGAGTTAAAGATTCAGATATATCGAAGACTGCTTTCAGAACACGATACGGACATTATGAGTTGTTGGTCATGCCTTTCGGTTTAACAAATGCTCCGGCAGTGTTTATGGACCTAATGAACCGTATTTTCAGACCGTATTTAGACAAGTTCGTAGTAATATTCATTGACGACATTTTGATTTATTCGCGTGATGAGGTAGAGCATACTGAACATTTGAGAACTGTGTTACAAATTCTGAGAGATAAGCAGTTGTTTGCCAAATTCAGCAAATGTGAATTTTGGCTTCGAGAAGTTGGTTTTTTGGGTCACATTGTTTCTGCAGAAGGCATCAGAGTAGATCCGAGTAAAATATCTGCTATTATAGACTGGAAACCCCCGAGAAACATATCTGAGATTAGAAGTTTTCTAGGATTAGCGGGATATTACCGAAGATTTGTTAAAGGATTCTCGATGATTACAGTGTCGTTGACTCGATTGTTACAAAAAGATGTGAAATTCGAGTGGACTGATAAATGTCAGTAGAGTTTCGAACAGTTGAAAGCCCTGTTAACAGAAGCTCCGGTTTTAGTTCAACCCGAATCAGGGAAAGAATTTGTTATATACAGTGATGCATCTATTATTGGACTGGGTTGTGTATTGATGCAAGACGGGAAAGTCATAGCTTATGCCTCCCGACAGTTAAAGCCGCATGAGAAGAATTACCCGACGCATGATCTTGAGTTAGCTGCTATAGTGTTTGCATTAAAGATTTGGCGGCATTACTTATATGGTGAGAAATGTAGAATTTTTACCGATCATAAAAGTCTGAAGTATCTGATGTCACAGAAAGATTTGAATATGCGACAGCGGAGATGGCTCGAATTACTAAAAGACTATGAATTGGTAATTGATTATCATCTAGGGAAAGCTAATGTTGTAGCTGATGCGTTAAGTCGAAAGTCTCTATTTGCTTTGCGAGCTCTGAATGCTCAAATGACGTTATCTGATGATGGATCTATTTTAGCTGAGCTAAAGGCTAAACCGTTGATTCTGCAGTAAATTTTCGAAGCTCAAAGGACTGATCTCGATTTACAAGCTAAATGACTTCACTGTGAGTCTAATTCTGATTCTGACTTTTCTATAGGGAATGATGATTGTTTAATGTTCCGAAATAGAATCTGTATACTGAAAAATAGTGAACTCATTCAGAAAGTTCTGCACGAGGCACATGAT
Organism: Gossypium stocksii; assembly: GCA_020496765.1. Taxonomy (NCBI): domain Eukaryota; kingdom Viridiplantae; phylum Streptophyta; class Magnoliopsida; order Malvales; family Malvaceae; genus Gossypium; species Gossypium stocksii. The sequence continues at coordinate 76,475,166 of CM035629.1, forward strand.
AGTCAATTTTCAGTTCATCCGAGTAGCACTAAGATGTATAACGATTTGAAACAGCAATACTGATGGTCAGGAATGAAACGTGACATATCAGAATTCGTATCGAAATGTTTAATCTGTCAACAAGTCAAAGCTGAACATCAGGTACCGTCAGGTTTATTACAGCCTATTATGATTCCAGAATGGAAATGGGACAGAGTCATTATGGATTTTGTATTTGGACTACCTCTGTCTCCGAAGAAGAAAAATGCAATCTGGGTTATCGTTGACAGGTTGACGAAGTCTGCACATTTTATACCGGTACGTACTGATTATTCCTTGGATAAATTAGCGGAACTATATGTATCTGAAATTGTGTGATTACATGGTATACCATTATCCATTGTGTTGATAGAGATCTGAGGTTTACCTCGAGATTCTGGAAGAAGTTTCAAGAGGCTTTGGGAACGAAATTGAATTTCAGTACAGCATTTCATCCCCAGACCGACAGTCAGTCTGAAAGAGTTATTCAGATTCTGGAAGACATGTTACGGTGTTGTATTCTTGAATTCGAAAGTAATTGGGAGAAATACTTACCTCTGATAGAGTTTGCATACAATAACAGTTTTCAGACGAGTTTAAAGATGGCTCCATATAAAGCTTTATATGGTCGTAAATGTCGAACACCGCTATACTGGACAGAATTGAGTGAGAGAAAGTTACACGGGGTTGATCTAATCCGAGATACAGAGGAAAAAGTGAAAGTGATACGTGACAGTTTGAAAGCAGCTTCAGACAGACAGAAATCATATGCTGATTTGAAACGGAAAGAAATAGAGTTTCGAGTCGGAGACAGAGTATTTCTGAAAGTATCACCGTGGAAGAAAATTCTTCGTTTTGGCAGAAAAGGGAAGCTAAGTCCTCGTTTTATCGGGCCGTATGAAATTGTGGAATGAATTGGACCTGTAGCTTACCGATTATCGTTACTGTCTGAGCTTGAAAAGATTTACGACGTATTTCACGTTTCAATGCTTCGAAGATACCGATCTGATCCGTCTCATATCATTTCTCCCACTGATGTGGAGATACAGTTTGATTTATCATACAGTGAAGAACCGATTAAAATTCTAGCTTAAGAAATCAAAGAGTTGAGAAATAAACGTATAGCACTCGTAAAAGTTCTTTCGTGTAAACATAGAATAGAGGAAGCTACGTGGGAACTCGAGGAAACTATGCGAAAGCAATACCCTAACCTGTTTACCGGTAAAATTTTTGGGGACGAAAATCCCTAAAGGGGGGAGAGTTGTAACAGCCCACTTTAGACCCTAGTCAGAACGAGTGGTTTCGGGACCACTTAACCGAGTCAAAATATTATTTTAAATGCTTTAATATGTTTTACTATATGATAGATATATGGTGTGAAAGTTTCGTATTAAAATTTTACTGTCTGATCGGTTAATTTGATAAAAGGGATTAAATTGCATAAAGCGATAAATTAGAGTTCTATTTTATAAATGGCTTATTTGAGCATGGCTTTATAAATGGAAGGCCTTAAATGGTTATTTTACCATTTCCTATGCTAGTGGACAATTATGTCCTTAATGAATTGTTTTTAAATGGTTTATTTTTTTAAGGTTATATTTGTCATTTGGTTAATAATATGTTATATGTTTAAAAATATCATAAAATTCTTTCATAATTGCTTCTTCTCCACTGATTATACAAACAAAAACTAAGGGTTTTCAAGCTTTTAACATTCGGCTACTTCAAGCTTCAAATTGAGGTTCGTTTTTGTTCCGTTTTCGATAATTTTTACGTTTTTGATATCGTTGCTTCGTATATTAGTCGACCCGTACCTCAATTTTTAATTTTGATTATGTTTTTGAAAAATGCCATGGATGAATCCTTGATATATTGATAGATTTTGATGAATTATTGTATATTATGTGAGAAAATACAAGAATTTTAAAGTAAATTTTGATGAAAATGAGTTTAAGGATTTAATTGCAAAAAGATAGTATTTTTGAGGTTAAATTTGTGATTAATTGAAAGATATGTACTTGTACAAGTCCCTTGAATATTCGGCCAAGGGAAATTTAGGGATTAATTGTGTAATTTGCTATTTTGTGTTAAAAGGGCTAAATTGCAAAGTGTTGAAAGTATAGGGGCTAAATTGCAAATATGTCAAATTATATGTTTTTGGATTGAATTGAATATGTGAGTTAGTAAATAGCTGAATTTTGCATTAATTTAGATAAAGACGATCGAATCTCGGAACTTGATCGGGGAAAACAGAAAATAGACGAGTAAATACGAGATTTCGAGGTAAGTTCGTATAATGAGATTTAATGTGTTTATGTTTATAATTGTTGTTAATGGAATATATGACATATTAGTTGATTGAATAGCCTATTTGGATGTATACATATGAAATTGAAATGAATTCCAAGCCCCGTCAGAACCGTAGAAGTCGATAGGATACAAGTGACATGTCACTAGGGCTACAGGGTGGTTCGAGCTCCTGCATTTGTTGCGGACTCACCACGTGCTCATGAGCTACAGGTTTATCCTTCGGGATCACATGTTTAGTCTTCGGACTCACCGTTAGCCTACGGGCTTACCGTTCATCCTTCGGGATCACATGTTCAGCCTTCGGGCTTACCGTACAGGCTCGAAAGAGCATATATGACTCATTAACGGATTACAGGTTATATGTATATACACTGTGTGTGTATCACCCGAGTATCTTTCGATGTTCTTATAGGTTCAATAGGCAATTACCGATACATGTTACATGAAGATTGAATGATATATGTATTACATGTTATATGAGACATGAGAATTACATGGATTATATGGTATAAGTTATATGAAATACATGTACAAGTATTTGAGCAATGATACGATACATGAATGTTGTGGTTGGTGCATGAATGAATTTATATGTTACATGAACTAACAAGGGTATACTTGTGAAATAGGCAACTTGAGTATATGAATTGAATTGGCATTGTTGTTGTAATTATCGCATTGAACCGGTAAGGTTTAATTTCTATATTATACGGACTTACTAAGCTTTAGAAGCTTACTCTGTTCATTTCTTTCACTGTCTTATAGATTCGGAAGCTAGCTCGATAATCGGACGAGTCGGAGATTGCCATCACACTATCTACCAAACTTTGGTACTTTTAAACCTTTTGTAAATGAAATGGTCATGGCATGTATAGGCTAGTACTTTTGTGAACATGATATGTTTTGGTAAATGATCAAGCTATGAGATGTGGCTTGGGTCATATGTGTTTATAATCAAGTATTAGAGTTGTTCTTTGGCTATATGTGCTTATGGAAAGATATGTGATTTGATGAGACTATAAGCTTGCATAATTGATATGTATATATGTGTGGATGAGTGCATGGAATTGGTCATTTAGGCCTTTGAGTTGGTGTGCTTGATTTGTGAATAAATTGATATGATTTTGGGTCCATTTTGTGCTTGAAATTGGTATGCTTTAGGTTGGTAGAATGGCATGAAATGTTGTTGGTTAATGGCTAGTAGAAATGACCCATATTGGGTGGCAAATTTGGCTTAAACCGAGCCTATAACGTGCCACACGGCCAGGGAACACGGGCGTGCGCTTCGACCGTGTGTCCCCTGCACCTTAATGTTTTGGTCAGTTTTGGTACACGGCCTAGACACACGGGCGTGTCTGGTAATTTGAAGCCGTGTGAAATTTGGCAGTATAGTCACACGGTCTGCTCTGTTTTGTACACGGGCGTGTCTGGCAGCTGTGTGATATTTGACAGTTTCGACCACGGGGTAAGGGCACGGGCGTGCCTAGGCCGTGGGCGACACACGGCCTAACCCCATGGGCGTGTTGGACAGCCGTGTGGGATAAGTCAGATTCGACCACGGGCTGAAAGGTTTGGGCGTGTCTGGAGGGACACGGCCGTGTGTCCCTAACTTTGAAAATTTTGCAAATTATCTCCTATATTTTAGCATGTTCCAATTAGACTTCCAATAGTTATATGCATCCTTTTATGATCAATTGAAGCATGCTCTAATGACAGATGATACGTGATGGTTCTTGATTAAAAAATTTTAAATTTTTACTGTTCCGATAAATGTTACAAGTCTGGTAATGCCCCTTACCTACTCCGGCGACGGTTACGGGATAGGGGTGTTACAAATCTCTTGCATAATCTTCTAACCGTTCTAATTTCATTGCTCACGCTTAAGAGCCATACTGAACACGTCATATAGCTATATATAGAACCCTCCATGCAGGTCACCCCTTAAAATATGCCTCGAGGGCCTATCGATCATTTTTCACCTCTTGTGATTAAGCATAGACCTACAACCTAGTTTCTTATACACTGACACAATTCATACCAGACATTTCTGATCACCAATCATACAACCCTTAGAACTCATGCTTCACATACTAGACACATTAATGTGGATGTACTTCAATATAATAAATACCTATACACAATTCATTATGCAATTTGAACTCATCTAATTTCTTATATAACATACATACTCTCTTCTTCAATATTTATATACTCTTCATGATTTTCAGAAAATAGATCATAACAATACCTTGATGGATACTTAGCAACCTTGTACGAACTACGGTATGCCAACCAACATTCTGCATCATTAATTCCAGCAAGCACTACATTGATTCCAGCAAAATTGTAACACCCCAAACCCAGCCTAGAAGACTAGACCAAATTCGGAATGCTACATTGATCACCAAAGTGATCATGATAAAATACTACAAAAATGAGTCGCTTGAAATCCCATTTCCAAAAATGTTTATCTCAAAACAAATCAAAAACGTTTAACAGAAATAAAAGTATGAACAAAAGTTCAAAACAGTAACTGTACCATAGTATTATAAACCTTTACAGTTCAAAACCAAATGTAAAAACTAGAAATCACAAACTGTTCAGTTCCTGCTCACAAGCTTGTCTGAGACCTCTGCATACTGAGTCCAGCGTCCAGAAACTAGGACTGTACCTGAGAGGGGAAACAGATGAGGGGGTGAGCTACCGGAGCTTAGTGTGAGACCAAATTAGTTAAACTACAGATGCAGAAATAGGAAATCAGAAGCAAACCAGAAACAGAACATACTTACAGACCGATGACAATTAGGTAAATTTGCCCAAAATCACATACACATACCATATGTAACTTTACAGTCATATGGCTCATTTAGACAAAATAGCAATAGTTCTCAATGAATACAGTCTGGACCTAAGCCCCTTTTCAGAATCCGTACCAAGTTGGGCCTTAGCCCGTCTTAGTACAGTAGCAATCAACTCTACATAATTCTCTTAGGCACGAGTGTCTTTCAGCCAATCAATCATTCACAAATAGTCAATCAGACATATCAAACAAACAATATAGTCACCTTCGATCATAGTAACACATTCAGTCAATCAGATTCAATCAAATGCATATGAGTGCAGATGAGTTACAAAAATGCACCCACCTATCCAGCCAACACACCTCTCCATCCAACCCTACACTTAATGTGGGGATTTAATCAACCCACCCATCCCTACACTTACAATTAGCACCGGTTGAGGCATTAACAGAAATTTACAGCTGAGCTGCCAGTATATTTGGCTTAAGAGCCTTTCAGTACAGTTCCTCAAATATATCACCTCAGGTTGCCCAGAAATGATGATTATCAGTATTGTCCACAACCCTCAAGGTATTGGGACTATCAGTGTGCAAACAAACTGCCAGTCTCGTATATAACGCAGTAATGCCAGCATATAAGCTATACGATGCAATGCGAAATACCGTGGTACAAACATGCAGTATGAATTGCCAGATCAGATAATAGTACATAGCGCATCTAACGTACGTGTGGTACAGTGCAATGCGATAAACCACTATACCGTCTAAATGATGTCATCCCGGGTTACCCGACAATGATGATCATCTCGCAGTTGAATTGCCAGATCAAATCTGTAACACCCCTTACTCGAGTTTGACATCAGAATAGGGTACGAGGCATTACTAGGTTTAATCATACATGAACATGCAAAACCGAGTCATGAATTTTCGTTCAAATTTTAAAACCTTTCAATTTCCATCTTAAAGTCCCTTATAAGGGCCTACGAGGCCCAAAACATACACTATAATAGTTCGGGACTAAACCGTAAACTTTTGAAACTTTTGAGACACTAATAAAATTTTCATATTTTGGAGAGCCACACGCCCGTGTGGTCTCACACGCCTGTGTGGCTTAGGACACACCCGTGTCCCCCACCTATGTAACTCTCTATTTATGACATCATCAAACATTTAGGGGTACACGGCTGAGACACAAGCCCATGTGTTAGGCCGTGTCCTCCACACGGCTGAGACACACACCCGTGTCTCTGCCCGTGTGGCCAACACTTAGGCTATTTTCCAAGTCCTTTTTGTTGCCCTTAATTCTTTATACTCTTGTACAATTTATAGGCACATATAATATATCACTAGTCATTCATGACAACCAATATGGTTACATCACACAAGATTTTTAGCACTTGTTCGTAGAAATAGTTTTACAAATTCATAGCTAAAACGAGCCACATCTCATGGCCATACACAAAGAAGTAATGTAAGCCAATACATTTGGCCCAATCACAAGAATAAATATCACTAATAGCTAAGTCTCTATACATGCCACTCACTTAAACACACTTAAAGTTTGTCATTACCCCGAATTGACAATCAGATAGTGTGACGCTGCATCCGACGAACTCTAACCTCAAGCTAACTTGACAACACTAAGAGAAATGGAAAGGAGGGAGTAAGCTTCACAGCTTAGTAAGTTGGCATGTAAACAATAAGCAATTAATTAATATGATTTTTCTAATCCTCACATTATCTTACATGTTTCTACTTTTTATTCATGTTCATCTTAGGCTGTTTTCCTAAGTCACAGTCACTAAATTAATTATATCTTAAGCTACGAAACTCCAAATTAAGTTTTGTAATTTTTCCCTAAAACTAGACTCACATATCTTCTTGCCATAAAATTTCCAGAATTTTTGGTTTTTCCAATAAGTATAGTTTATTCTTTAAAGTCTCCCCTATTTTGTTATCCGATAGTTCTGACCCCTCTTCATTAAAAATCAATTATCTCTTCATACTAAATTCAGATAATGTTCACATTTGTTTCTTTTGAAATTATACTCATTTAGGGTTTTAAACATATAAATTATAACCCATAATTATTTTTTATACAATTTTTAGTGATTTTCTAAATTCAGAACAGGGGATTCCAAATTCCATCTGACCCTGTCTCGCAACAATATAGGTATCTCATGATATAAAATTCCTTTGCTTACTCTATTTCTTTTATAAGAAAAAAGGCTCAATAATATTTAATTTAATATCTCATTCAGCCTCTAATGCAATTCACACCATTTTTGGTGATTTTTTCAAAATCATGTAACTGTTGTTGTCCAATACTGTTTAACTGCTAATTTTACTCTTTCATGATTTCTTTGTTTTAGTTTCTTTTTAAACACACATATCATCAGTTGAATTTATCGCATTCTCATACATCATAGGTATCGACCTATAATCACAAGTTCATCATAAGATCATCTTCATATGCATTACTTACTCGTTTATATTCTCACCAAAATTTGTTCACATATCGAGCGCATTGCTCATGAGTTTGAATACATACCTGTATTGTCTCATAACACTTCACATTCACATACATTCTCATCTTTGGTCTACTCAATGGCTTATTCACACATTCACCCGTTGAACCATTTGGAATACTAAGGATACTCAGGGAAACCTCATAAGCATCATACGATGCTAATGCCATATCTCAAATATGGTCTTACATGGGATCTCAAATCGATGTCGATGCCAATGCCATATCCCAGACATGGTTTTATATGGGATCAATTTTAGATGCCAACGCCATGCCCCAGACATGGTCTTACAGGGGATCTAAATCTCATCTCGGTGCCGATGCCATGTCCCAAACATGGTCTTATACGGGACCATATGTTGATGCAATGCCCTGTCCTAGACATGGTCTTACGTGGGATCTCATACATATCATGTGATGCCAATGCCATGTCCCAAACATGGTTTTACATAGGATCTCATCTCGATACCGCCGCCATGTCTTAGGCGTGGTCTTATACAGGAACTCACGTTGATGGTAATGCCATATCCTAGATATGGTCTTATACAGGATCTCACATCGATGCCGATGCCATGTCCTAGACATGGTCTTATACGGGATTGCAATAGTGCTAAGGTCATAACCTTGGTATCCTATTATTCCTAAGGTCAACCGAGATTTCTTCAAATACATTTTTCGTTGAACTCGTCCTTAAGTCCAAATCACACATCTCATAATGGTAACTAAGCTCATGCTTTCACATAATGACATTAGTCATGATAAGGACTTTTTCACATAAAACTTCAATTCATTACATATCATCATAATTATTCAATCCAATATAGTCAAATTAACATATCCATTTGGGTTTCAAGCATACACAACAATAGCATTGCATTATTATCACACCAACTCACCTCGGATACGAAAGTGGCTAATTTTTTTGACTTGGTCCATAACCTCAATCTTCCCCGATCTAAGCCCGAATCTCGATTTCCATGATCTATAATATCGCATTTAGCTCATTTATTAGTGACATTATTCAATTTGACCCAAAAATCATATTATGGAAAATTTATGTTTTTGCCCCTAAACTTTCACATATTTGCACTTTTGCCCCTAGGCTCGTAAAATGATTTTTATTCAATTTCTTTGTATTTTGGACTTAGTCAAACCATTTTCATAACTATAGCAGTCCACATATCTCATTAAATCACATACTTATGACCAAATTTATAACTTTTACAATTTAGCCCTTTTGAATGTTTTTGCCGAAAATCACTTAGTAAAAATCGTTTCTCTAACCATAAACATGCATAATCTACCATAACTCATCAAAATGCACAAATTTCTAACATGGGTCAAAACTTAGACCTTCATCATATCTCAAATAAATGGTAGAAATAGGTAGATTAAGCTACGAGGATTTCAAAAATACGAAGAATATTAAAAAGGGGGCTAGATTACACTTACTATAGAGCTTGGAAGCTTGAACAAAACCCTAGTCATGGCTCCCATGCAATTTTTGCCCAACACATGAAGAAGATGAACAGTTTTTGGCTTTTATTTTGTCTTTTAGTTCATTTAAAAATCACTTAATAAAAATCGTTTCTCTAACCATAAACATGCATAATCTACCATAACTCATCAAAATGCACAAATTTCTAACATGGGTCAAAACTTAGACCTTCATCATATCTCAAATAAATGGTAGAAATAGGTAGATTAAGCTACGAGGATTTTAAAAATATGAAGAATATTAAAAACGGGGCTAGATTGCACTTACTATAGAGCTTGGAAGCTTGAACAAAACCCTAGTCATGGCTCCCTTGCAATTTTTGCCCAACACATGAAGAAGATGAACACTTTTTGGCTTTTATTTTGTCTTTTAGCTCATTTAAAAGCCAAATAATCAAAATGCCCTTCACTTAAAACTTTGATATTTTACCCTTCCATGTCCATTTTTGTCCAAAATTTTAGAATTTGGTAAAATTGTTATTTAAGGACCTCTAATTAATATTCTAATTCCATTTCATGCTAAAAGCTTCTAGAACTCAACTTTTACAACTTATTCAATTTGGTCCTTAAAATCAAATTGGACACTTTTCAAATAAAATTTCTTCATTAAATTTTCACACAAGCATACAACATATCATAGACCTTATAATAATCATAAAATAATTATTTTTACTTCGGATCTATGGTCTTGAAGCCACTATTCTAAGTAGGCCCTAATTCAGGATGTTACAGAATTAGTCTTCCTTCTCTTCCAACTCCCAACCTATTATGGTTTATGCAAATGAATGAGTACAAATGTATGAATGCAAATGCACCAACACAGATCATAGTTTTAGACAGTCATTTAGAAACAATCATTCAGAAACAGTCATTCGGAAATAGTCATTTAGAAGCAGTCAATCGAAAGCAGTCATTCAAAAGCAGTTAATCAGTTTCAAAAACGTGTACACTTATGCACTCAGATTCAGTCCCAATAATTTCATACAACCAAATGTAAGCAGTACATAATCAAAGTCAGAACAGAGTCGTATTCACCCTCAGTAAACTTAATCAAGGGGTTGGATTACATAGACTCACAAAGGCATTTGATTTGTCCCAAATCAGAATTTGGCAAGTTAGGGCCACATGCCCGTGTGCTCCGGTCGTGTGGAGCAATCCAGGCCGTGTAGGCATCCAAACGCCCGTATAAAGGGTAGCACACGGCTGTGTGATAAAGGCACACGCCCGTGTGGTGTAGGGACACGGCCGTGTGAACAGGCCGTGTAGCTCACTGTCCAATCTCTCTAAATTCAAATGCAGGGCAGACACGACCGTGTAAATGTGTCACAAGCCCGTGTGGCCATCAGACACAGCCGTGTGTCCAAAGCACACGCCCATATGGAATCCCTAGGCCCTAAAATCAGTCACACAATCGTATGTCTCGAAACACACACCCATGTGGGAACCCTGTAACACCCCTTACCCGTATCTGAAGCCAGGATAGGGTACGAGGCGTTACCTTACTAAATCACATGCAAACATTCAACTCGTCCTCATTGAAATACGTCCCAATTTAAAACGTTTTCAAACAAGGTCCTACGGACCTCCATATGGGCCTACGAGGCCTAAAAGGTGACTTAGAAATGATCTGGGACCATTTCGGGTGTTTAAGAAAATTTCATCAAAACTGCTATAAATAGGGCACACGCCCGTGTGGGAGGGTGACATGCTCGTGTGGCCTCTAGACATGGCTGTGTTGATGGCCTGTGTGGTTCACACGGCCTAAGCAACCTTGGGACACGCTCGTATCCCTCATCCGTGTGGATTTATTTTCCAACATCGAACCTACAGGGGTTTTCACACGGCCTGGCACACACCCGTGTGCTCAGCCCGTGTCCCTCACACGGCCAGGACATGCTCGTGTCGCGGCTCGTGTGCAAAAACCTTGACATTCTATTTCTGACGTCAGTAATCACACAGCCGTGGCACACGCCCTTGTACTTGGCCGTGCCCTCACACGATTGAGACACACGGCCGTGTCTTAGCCCTTGTGTTTACTACTGGGCATTTAATTCAAAATTTTCAAGGTGCAGGGGACACACGGCCTAGACACACGCCCCAGACCCATGTCGACAAAAATAGGCTATCTACCAAGCCTTTTTGCCACCCTGAAACAAAATCAAATGCATATCCAAACATACCAAGACTTTTAAGTTCAACCAACAGCCATAAATTGGCATCCCAACACATTCATAGCAATCAATCCAACCAAGTATGCATAATTCTACTCCTAGTACACACATTCATAAATAACATCATCATTTCCATATATTAACTTCCAATATTAGCCATCATTCATGGCATTACGCAAAAGAATCAATTTCTAAGACAAGCCAACACATTTGGCCCAAAGTAATAAGACACTTGAAAAAAGAATAGAGCTCTATACATGCCATATTCAAAAAGATTTAAACTAACTATACCAAGTGTTTCAATGGATAGTGTGAGCGATGACTTCGAGGTTTATTGATCCTCGAGCTATTTAGGCAGCACTATAAGAAAATGGAAAGGAGAGGGGTAAGCATAAAGCTTAGTAAGTCATAAGTAAATAAAGGACAACATAATTATCATGTAAGTCGTACTCTCAACATATCATGATCTATGCACGATACAAAGAATAAACACAACTTGACTTACTCGTTTTCATCCATTTCTAATTATATAACATGCTAGTGAGCTCACATTTTATGCATTGCACTTAGTCACCTATACCACTTGCAAAAATCATCACAATATCTCTCAACTTAACATTATCTTTAAGTTTTCCTGTTGAACTATTTAGAATATGAAAGGATATTCAATGAGTCACCAACGTAGGGTATCGAGCTGATGCCATGTCCCAAATATGGTCTTACACTAGCTCACATGTCGAGGCCGATACCATGTCCCAGACATGGTCTTACACTAGCTCTTGTCTCATCGCTGATGCCATGTTCCAAACATGGCCTTACGCTGGCATACATTTTGAGCTGATGCCATGTCCCAGACATGGTCTTTCACTAGCACATATCGAACCGATGCCATGTTCCAAACATGGTCTTACACTGGTTTCGCCATCTCGGTGTCGATGACATGTCCCAGACATGGTCTTACACTGACACATAATGAGGCCGATGCCATGTCCCAGACATGGTCTTACACTAGCTCTCGTATCAACTCTATTATCACAACATGAATATCCAATCTATTCTCAAAGTTCAACCGGGCTCGAATGCATATGTTCTCGTCATCACATGACTAAAGATCACCATTCAACAATTTATGCTCAAGCAAATATTCTCATACGTATCTCACATCACAATGCATAATCTTATGACAAATCAATGGTTTCATGCATAAAAATTAAAATGTTACATTATTTACCTACAACTTACCTCGATATACAAAATGTGAGAAATCGCTCGGTTTAGTTAATTTGCTTAGCTCTCCCCCGATCTAAGTCTGGATTTTGCAATTCTTGATCTAAAATAATAAAAGTTCACTAATTTCGTCACTATTTTCATCTAAACAATTCAAAAATCATAATTTGGCAAAATGACCATTTTGCCCCTAAACCTTGGCAAAATGACCATTTTACCCCTAGGCTCATAAACTGATTTTTTTTATTGAATTTCCTTATTCACCAAGCCTAACCAAACTCTTTTCACTCTTATGGAAACACAAAATTCCTAATATTTCACACAAATAACATCAACTTATCAACTTTGCAAACTAGTCCATTTTAGGTGTTTCTCCTAAATACCCTTTTACAAAAGTTGTTTATTTGACAACTAGAATTCATACTCTTCCATGATTTGGTGAAGAAGAAAGCAAAATCAAGCTAATAGAAGGCTAGGCTATTTAGGTACTATTTTATCAATTAAAACACCAAATATCTTACCAACCCTTTTGACTTTTCTTTTCTTTTGTCCCCCTTGACTTCTCATGGCTGGCCACACTAATAGGAAGGGGTTTATTTACCCATTAAAACCTCCAAATTTTTATTCTCTAGATAATTAACACAATTTACTAACAATTCACAACTTTTGCTCCTTATGCGATTTAATCCTTTTTCGCGATTAGGCCTTCAATCGCGCAAATTAATTCATCAAAATTTTCATGCACCCTTATAAAAATACTACAACACATAAAATAACGCTAAAATAATTTTATCTAACTCGGGTAAGTGATTCCAAAATCACTATTCCGTTTAAGCCCAAATTCGGGCTGTTACAAACCCTAATTTCTCAAATTGGTCACAAGACCGTGCATCCCATAACACACGCCCGTGTGGAAGCCCTAATTACCCAAATCAGTCACACAACCATGTAGCCAAGGGAGATAGCCATGTGGTTTTTGACAAAAATCCCCAAATCAGCCACACGCTTGTGTGGCCAGGCTGTGTGGCACCCAATTTATTCCAAAAACTCTATTTCCCAAATCCACACAGGCGTGTGGAGGAGGCTACGAAACCACCCCAATTCAATCCCAAAAACACTGTTTTGGGCACCAAAATTGCCTCAACCTTAACCACATCAAATATATGTCAAAATAGGGGGTTTTCCCCTGTCTTACACGACTAAAACCCGCATTCATCGGATTAACATATATTTTTAGAAAGCCTATCAACGATTTTAGAAAAACGGAGGCAAGAGTAGTTAAGTCAGAATCCCACACCTGTTTGCCGATGCAAAAGACGACAGAGGAGCAGAAATCCCTGATGCCAAAAACTAAAACTAAACTTTGAGTAATTTTTTTAAAAATCGAGGAAAAGACAAAAGTGCAGAGGAAGAATGGAGAAGAAGAAGAACATGCAAAATAGAATAATAAAATAAAATACCTAAAAATAAAAATAAAAAAAATCATCACAGCTAAAACACCTCAATATTATAAAAATAACATTTAAACAAATAATAAACAAATAAAAAGAAACAAAAATATCACTTTTGCCCGCGTAGGGTTTCGAACTCAAGACCTCATGCAATCAAACACTCACTTAACCACCAAACCAGCAGGCTCATTCTTATCACTAACATGCATAACTTAACTTATATGTGTGACCACCTCACTGTCCCTATGCTCAAACGCTCAGACTTCCAGGCCCAAAATTCGGGGCGTTATACAAATACATCCAAATAAAACTCTAAAGTAAAACAAAAAGTAGTTTTAAACTAAACTTTCTTATTTGATTAAGAAACATAAAACTCTTAAACAACTTAAAATATTTAAACAATATCCAAAGTTCAGAATAAATAAATAATAAAATAAGAAAACCTAATAAATACAATATTGGGCTCATGTATAATAAAAATTAAGCCTAAAAATCAAACCCAATATGATTTAAACCCGAATTAAAAGCCTGGAACTCATACTTTCAGTAATAATCCAGTCCAGAAATTTTGCTCATGCAATCTTCACTAAAACGGTCATAACTTGAGCTCCCGAACTTGAAATCAAGTGATTCAAAGTGTGTTTCGAAGCTAAGAGATAGATATTCAAAATCTATGAGACATCTCAACCTAGAAACACCGGGATCCTATCAAAAAATTTGTCATAAGTCTGCTGATTTCTCAAACTTGAAAATTGACAGCTTCGGATAATGGAATTTAATAAATTTCACCCTTTTCGTGCATGTATCATTTCCCCCTTTCCCTGAACAGATTCATCCTCAAGTATTATCTTTGATCGAATCTTGATTTGATTTGCTTAGCCTTGGACATTATTGTTGGGCCTTGAGGTAGTGTGAGCTTATCACATCTATGGGTCTGAAATTAGGCATTGAGACTCGTATCATCTTTTCCTTATTTAGTTAACCGAGAAACCTTTTCAAACCTTTCATAAATTTTTTTATCACAATAATAATTTCTTAATAGCACATATCCTCAGAATCCACTTCCAACTACCCATGCCTTAAGTCATACTCTTAATCAAACAATTATTCACTGATATTTACCTTGGATGGATACATATGTATTTGGAGAATACTTTTGTTGAATTGAATGCCTTTAAAATAGATCTCAGACATACCTTGATTCTATACCTGATTCTATACCATACATATTGATACTAATAAAATACTACTTACACCATTGAGATGAATTCTACATTCATTTCTTCAAGATTACGTATATTTAGAATACACATTTCTAAATTTTTTATGATTTTAGGAGAGGTCAATAAATCCTAAACAACTGTGATTCAACATATTCCAAATAACTCTAATTCAAACATTCATCATAACATAAACAAATTCTCAATGACAGATTTTTAAATCTTACACAAGTACATATATATATCTAACCATTTCAGATCATCGTGGTGAATACCTTTACCATCTTGCAACTACACGGTTCTTTCCAATAATTGATTTGATTAATTCTGATAAACCATAAAATTAACATATTTTAATCCCATGCTTGGCATAATTTTGGATGAATTATCATGAGAATTAGTGAATTTGATGCTCCTAATCCTTTAAAATTGTGTTTTTATACTCAGGAGAGCATAAGGAAGTGAAAGGATCAGAAAATGGGCCAAAAACGGACAAAATGGGCTATTCTTAGTAGCCACACGGCCTGGGTACTTCCACACGGGCTGCTCACACGCCTGTGTGAGCCACACAGGCTGGCTACCGCCCATGTGCCAGCTCATGTCGATTTTAAACCCTGTTTCACTTTCATGTAAAAAAAAGCTAATTTTTAGGTATTTTGAGCACTCGGAAGTCTATATAAACACACTAGACGAAGACCTAAGGGAGCACACAGAGTAGAGCAAAGGAATTACTTGAAGAATGCCAACAGATTCAATCTCAGAAGCAGGATCTCCTTCAAGACTAAAGATCTCCATTTAATTTCTCTCGAAGTTTTTGGGTTTCTTTATGTTTTGTTGTTTTCCTAATTTTGAGATGTTTTCCTCTATTATTATGAACTAAACTCACTAAATACCTAGGGAGGATGAAACCTACGATGGATCTTATTATCTAAATTACATGATAAATACTTGTTCTTGTTCTTAATTATGTGCTCTTAATTCTTGCTTTAATATTTTTAGGATATTAATTCAAGTTTGATGTGCATATTCAATGGAGCAAAAGTCCCTGTTTAAGAGTAGATCTAGCATAATTAAGTAGAGTTGATTGCAACCATAGAAATAGGATGACATAAATCTACCAAATTAGAGTCAAATCTAATAAGGGAATCCACAAATCGAGTTAATGTGACGATAGGGGTTTTAATTAGAAAGAGATTTCAATTAATCAACCCAGAGCCAGTTGTTCTTAGTCTTGAAAGAGATATTAACATAATTTAGGGATTTTTATGGATCAAGGCAAGTGAATAAATTGTTTGATTTAGAGTCAGAATAATAAGTGAAGTCTAGGTGGATTTTTCCTTGGGTATTGTCTTTGTCATTGGTTTACTTGATAATTTCCTTCACTCTCTGTCACGTTCATTAGTTAATTAGTTTAGATTTAAATTAAAACAAACCCCCTTTAACTATAGGCTAAATAATAGAAAGATAGTTATTACTAGTACTTTTAGTCCTTGTGGATACGATATTTCGGACTCACCATAGCTATACTACTACTCGATAGGTGCACTTGCCTTTGTCGAAATCATAGTTAGTTTAGTGATGACTAAATTCATAGATCTTTCTCAACCTTTGACCTTAAGCATATTAATACTTCACCTCAGCTATACTTATTACAAACTATCTCACTTATTCATATCTCACCAAAAATACAAGTATGTAAACCTTACCAGACATTCATGACAAATCACACCATTTAGACCAAATAAAACATACCATATAGGCTTTATATGGAAATCTTGTTTTTACTGTCCCGATGGAGTTCGCATAAGATGTCATAAGATTAATCAGAATACATCATGAGGTATTGTACTAAATGTGCCATCACGATTTCATACGAAACATGCCGAAGTGATTTCATACAGGGTCATATACTTGTGATCCATTCATACCATCATTTCATATACTGTCATGGGTCATGACCTCATGGTCTTACATATTCATTCATGTACCGCAATCTTCCATTTTGATTCTCATGTCAAAGGCTATGCCATAAATTATTTCTATCATATCATGTAGCATCCCTTTTATTCATATTAACGAATCGATCATTTACCTTTCTTTTGTCTTTTCGTTTCACCATTATTTCTCTTCATTAAACTATTATTAGTACATCTATCATATGATAAAATAATTTTCACATACCTGAGGAACTTTACCAGATTCGGCTTATCATGTATACAGAGCTTCTTCCCTTCTTCGCGGTCCAAAAACTGGTTAAACCGCGCTCTATTACCAACTTGTAACACCCTTAACCTGATCTGATTTGCCAAATCTAGATCTCGGGTATTACCAACATAAACAAAAAAATTTAACGTACTTATACAAATTTCAAATAATTATAACTTATCTAATTACAGATTTCAAGTTAAATACATAAGTATGTTTAGTAAGTAAGTACATTTGTAACACATGGTAATTAAGGTACAAAGATTTCTAATTTAAAAACCTAACTAATTACGATTATACTCAAAATATGGGTTCTAAGGAACATATAAACTATCTAGCTTTGTATGCATAATAGCTCAATACGCCTCTCATTTGGCGCAGTCTTAGTATCGTCCCTCGTGACGCAACCTCGCATTCAAACCTGTAATATAACACACACGAGTAAGTACATAAGAACCTAGTAAGGAATATAACAATTACTTATGTGGTATTTGCACAATACAGTTGATGATTAAATGAGATGATCTTATTGTTATTCTTAATAACTTGTCTTTGACGATTGCTTCCCTCAAATTCCATTATTCATACACTATTGATACAATGCCTTAATCAAAAATAATTTCTCTTTCCATTGGGGTCTTCAATACATTATGCACGCCCTTCATCCAAACATTTATAAGTCTTTTCTCCATTTCATTTCTAAGATCAACATAATTGAAACACTATTACTGTAGCATACTTAACTTTGAGCCATTGCTTTATCAAAATTCAGGAATGAACTTGTGTCATGGGTTGCACATGGGAGCCTGCAACCATGGCACATTTGTGCAATCCATCAAGTAAGAAGGAGGTCATTTGGCCCGATCGGACTGACCCATTGCTTGAAGAGATTGAAGGTCCATCTACAAGCTTGACATATATGGAAACATAATCTTCAAGGATATGCAAACTTAGATATGATATGTAATCTTAGAAGATATGATTTTTTAATGTTAGAGATTTCATTTGTAGATACCTTTTAATTTTAGTCGTTGATGTACTTGATCTGTACTATTGGATTTAAGGAGGCTCAACTATAAATAGAGGCCTCTCCCCTCATTCTAAATCACTTGATTTTTGAGCAATAAGAATTCTTGAGAGCATTCACTCAAACTTTCTCTCTTGTGTTCTTAGCTTTCTATGGCCTTTATCTTACTTTGTTCTTCGTTCATCTTTGTTTGGTTCTGAGTTGCTCCCACTTTATGTTAGTTTTTGGGAAGAATTTTGTTGGATCCTCAAAGATTTGAAGTTAGGCTAAATTAAGTGTTTTTAGGAGCAAAGAAATTGCCATGGTCGTACGGATCGTGAGGCAAATTTCTAAGTTCGTGACAGTTGGTATCCAAGCTTAGGTTTGCGAAAGCACTGTTGAAAGATGTCGAAAAAAACTGGTGAGTATAAGGTAATGGAAACTCATGGAAGAGCCTGAAAGGCTAATTAATCGAGGGACATGCTGTCGAGCTTGGAAAATCGAGTGGTCAATCTCTAGGAGTTTGTTGGTGACATGAAGGAGACACTCGAAGTGGTCCTAACCCGTATATAGGAACTGAGGGAGGATAGAAAGGAATTTGTGTTGGACACTCTCATATCCATGTCGGACAAATTGACAGTAAGAGACGAAGCTCTTGAGGCCCTAGAGACTACCATGAAAGTGGAGATTGCTAAGCTTAAGGGGAGCTCACTATTTGAAAGGCTGCCCTGGGAAGTGGGATGTTGGCGACTGAAGCAACATCATCTGGATGTTCCAAAACCCTAGAAGTTCAAGGGGCTAGGTCCGCAAGAGAAGTGGATAACTTTCTGTGGGAATTAGAGTAATATTTCTGAGCAATGGGCATTGAAGATGATGCCATCAAAGTAAATGCTACTTCGATTTACTTTACAGATATTACTCTCTTGTGGTGTCGACGTAGGTCCACGGATAAGAAACATGGACGAATGGCTATAGGGACTTGGGAGGAGTTCCATAAAGAGTTGAAGAAGCAATTTTATCTGTAGCATGCTGAGAAGGAGACTCGTCCTAAGTTACGCAGGCTTACACAACATGGCAACGTTCGAGATTATGTTCAAGAATTCAGTGAGTTGATGCTTCAAATCTCAGACTTGAATGAGAAGGAATGTAACACCCCTTACCCAGGTTTATCGCCTTACCCGAGCAAGAGGCATTACCGGACAATATCACCTTCATTCATGCACAATTGAACCACAAATTTTCAATCCAATTTAAAACTTATTCATAAAATACTATACAACCCTTAAAGTGGGCCCACGAGGCCTAAAAAAAGGTTTGGGAATGTTCCGAGACCAAACTGAGAACTTAGAAAAATTTTGGAAAATTTGACCTAATACAGGGCACACGCCCGTGTGAGACAGGGGCATGCCCGCGTGGGCAGGCCGTATGGTCACACACGTCCGTGTCCCATACCCGTGTTGAATTATTGGAAAATTGTTTTTCATTTCGAACCTACAGGGGTTTTCACACGACCGAGCACACGCCCGAGTCCTTTTCCTATGTCCATCACATGACTTCGACACGCCCATGTGGCCTCCCCGTGTGAAAAACTGAGACATTCTGTTTATGACGCCAGCATGCCATTTTGGTCACATGGCCATGGGACACACCCGTGTGACCATGCCGTGTGACGTCCTTAAACTCTGAAAATCCCATGCAAAATTTACACGCCCTACACACATGGCCGTAGGGGCTGGCCGTGTGGCCCTAAGTTAGGCTATTTTCCAAGCCATACTTTGCCCCAAATCACATGCAATCACTACTGCTTTTAACACCACATATCAACACATCCTTAGACATCAAAATGACTCCATTTACCAATCCATCACCCAATTCAATTTAAACACACTAAGTATTCCATGAATTTCCTCATAATGATAGATAACAAAATAACATCATCAATGGCTAAATCACTTAGCCTTGGTTTCAAAATGACTTATCCCATAACATTTACCATAATATAGCCAAACCAACTTACACCTACAACACCACTAAGTCCCTATACATGCCATAGTCTAAGAGTTCGTTTTTACTATACCAAAAGATAATGCCGATAGTATGGGTGGTCCTCCGACTCGATCCGATCCCGAGCTAGCTTGACTGAATCTATAAAACAAGGGAAAAGAGAAAAGAGTAAGCTTTAAAAGCTTAGTAAGTCTATATGTAAATAATTAACATCAAGATAACATTTAGCCACACCAAGGATATCACACACACACCAACTTACCACCTAAACTTACCAACATTTCCATACAAATCATGCATATTATTTTCACCTACTTAAGTCCACATGCACCCTTGCATTCCACATGCATTTTTCCCACAATTACACTTGTCCAAAAGAATACACCTGCACACACATATCATACTACCAACCCAAATCTCTTTAGTAAGTATTCCTGTTGAACTCTTTATATTAACCTTCGATACTCAATGGATTTTTTGCTTATGATTTCCACCAACAAATAAGCCTGGCTCTCAGGTACACATGGTGAAGATCACTTTATCACCTATGTGACCTAGCCATTTAGTCTCGTAGCCCTTGTGTGCACATGGTGAAAGTCACTTTATCACTCACGTGGCTTAGCTACATATGATATTGCTCTTATGTACACATGGTGAAGTTCGTTTTATCACCCATGTGACATAGCCATTAAGTCCCATAATCATCATATGCGTATGGTGAAAGTCACTTTATCACACGTGTGGCTTGGCCATTGAGCTTTATAGCCCTCGGGTCTACATGGTGAAGTTCATTGTATCACACATGTGACCTAACCATATTTTATCCAAATCTTCCGTCTTTCGAAAGGTTCAACCGAGAATTTCCCTTGTCAACATTTCCCACATCTTTGAAATTGTTCAACATCAACCTTTTGTAACATACATTAAAATTATCAATGTACAATCAAAATGGGTATATTTCTTACATATAAACTTACCTCCACAACAAAAAGCGGTATTTTGCAACTTAATCTGAGACCTTGCCCTTGCCCCGGTCAAGGTTGATTCCTCGATTTCTCGATCTATAATAACACATTTAACTCGTTTAATGCACACATTACTTAATTGAACACAAAATCATCCTATGGAAATTTTTACCATTTTACCTCTAACTTTGTCAATTTTTACAACTAAGTCCCCAGGCTCGTAAATTGAAATGTATCAGTTCTCTTGGTTACCCAAGCCTAGTCGAATATCAATGGCACTCAAAACAACCCACATTTCTCATCAATTCATACTTTTACCACACAATTTATTAACTTTGCAATTTGGTCCTTTTTAGGGACTTTTATGAAAAATCACCTAGTAATCATAGTTTACCACACCTTAAACCTTCATAATCCACCATTAAACATCAAAATACTTGCACGTCATATATGGGTAAAATTTTAAACATCAAACCTAACTCAAAATAAGGGTAGAAAAAGCTAGAGTAAGCTACGAGAATTCTAAAAATACGAAGAAAATTAAAAATGGGGCTCGATTGCACTTACTTGTGAGCTTGAAAATTAACAAAACCCTAGCTATGGCTTCCCACCATATCTGGCCAAGGAGAAGGAATTATGGACACATTTTGGCCTTATTTTTTCCTTTTTATTTCTTTTGTTAACAAATGACCAAAATGCCCTTCATTAAAAACCTTTGATATTCCACCCTTCCTTGGGCATTTTTGTCCAAACTAAGTTAAAAGGGCCTAATTACCATATAAGGACCTCTAATTTCAAAACCTAATTCAATCAAGTACCTTATGAAATAAAACACATATTTTTCACCTATTTCAATTTAGTCCAACATACTAAATTGGACACATAACTAATAAAATTCACACACCAAAATTTCACATTTTATCCAAACACCCAATAAACATCAAAACTAATTTAAGATAATATTTTAAAGATCAGATTCATGGTTTTGAAACCACTTTTCTATTTAGCCCCTAATTTAGGCTGTTACAAGGAAGCATTTTATTGGTTTGAGGATAGGCTGGAAATGTGGGCTAAGCAAGAGTTGCGTCGCCTAGGTATCACTAAATTGACCATAGCCATGGCTGAGGAAGAAAATTTCTACGATGTTGGGGGAAGAAAGTTCGATAATAGTAAGTCTTCCAAGCCCAAGTCAAGACCCAAAGGTAATGGTGGGGGAGAGAAAGGTCAAGTAGAAAAGAATGGCGAAAGGCCAAGGGCTAGTTAAGGTAAGCCATGGGATAAGAAAGGGCTAATGAGATGCTATCTTTGTCAAGGCCCACATAGGATGAGGGATTATCCGAAGAAAGCCACTTTCAATGCCATGGAAATGTATGAAGAGGCAGAATACGACACCAAAAGTCTTAGTGCGATATTGGGTGGTGTCGAAGATAAGGCGAGTAATGGACTAATGTTTGTGGACATCATCATGGTGGGCAGAAGATTAAATGCCCTTGTTGATACTGGTACGTCTGCTTTATTTATGTCCGAAAAGATGGCAAAGGAACTCGGTCTTAAAATGGAGGAAGATTTGGGTCGAATCAAAATGGTAAACTCAAAAAGCATTCCTATAAGGGGTGTAGCAAAAAGAGTGAAACTCAGGCTTGGTGAGTAGACCAGTAAAACAACCATTAAGGTAATCCCACTTGATGATTATGATTTTGTAGTTGGATTAAGCTTACTTGACCGAGTTAATACGGGTATCTATCCTTTTGAGAATTACATGATGATCTTCGATTCAAACTATCAATGTATGATGTGAATAAAAAGAAAAGGAAGCATGGAGGGAAAAACATTATCAGCAATCCAAGTTGCCAAAGGAGTACGTAGAGATGAAGTCTCCTATTTACACCCTAATGAATAATGTATTACAACCCTTCTTAGATCATTTTGTGGTTGTTTATCTTGATGAAATTGTGGTATATAGTAAGTCGCTTGAAGAGCATGTGGGACATGTAACACCCCGAATTTTGGGCTTAGAAGAATTGGGCCTTGGGCTTGGGTGCATTTAAAATTCTTGAGTGTAAGACATCAGCTCAATTTGCATGTTAGAATTGTTGGGTTAGCGATTTTGGAATGTTAGAGGGTTTTTATGAAGTTCTGGGTTCAAGCTTGGGTATAAGAAAAATCTTGTTTTGGCCTTAAGGGAACCCTGAGCTCAAGTGGGATAACTTATAAATAAAATGGGCTAAAATAAGTCACAAAAGGAGATGTGGTCTAGTGGCAAGGAAGTGACGCCATAGGGGAAGCAAGGGGTCCAAGGTTCAAGTCTTGGATCTTACAATTTATTTTGGTTTCTCTTTTAAATAAATTTGGAAGCGAGTAGGTGGGCTTTAAAGTTAAATGTGTTAGACTTATGACACAAAGAGCTTGTGTCCTAATGGTGGTGGCATGGCATGGCTATCGAGAGGACTTTGGTTCAAATCCCTTTGCACGCAAAGGTTGGTTATTTTGCTAATGAGTTGGTTTTGGAGGATTCATGGAGAATCCCACATCGGGAAGCTAACATGAGAATAGGCAAGAAGCTGGCTTTAAATAGAGCAAACCATGAGGAGAGTAAGCATACCTTTCTTGGCTTATATCCTTTTCGTATTGTGGCATGTTCATTTGGGTTAGGCATTGGATCATTCGTTGATCTGTATGCCGTTGGGTCACGGTGGTGGTGATTGTAGTTGATTGACACACCCTTTGGGAAGTCAAGGGTGCGATTATTGTTGGCTTTTGGGCATAACGGTGTTCAGAGCACGGATTAACTTTAGATACCTATCAGGTGTGTATTTCACACTACTCTAGCTGTAGAATGGCAAATGTCAGAATGCCAAAATGCCGGTCACAGGTGATGGTATCCACACGAGTGTGCGAGCGCACGTGTGGGAGCTTTAACGTGATAGTTGAGACCATCACGAGTATTCTCGTGGGTTTAGGCTGCTTTGGGCCACGATGGGCCGGAATGGGCCATGTAAGCCCGTGGGCCCAATCGGTCAAATTGTATGATTGTGTAGTAAATATTAGACTGGACTATGTGAATCTCATATCCGTGGCTAGATTTGGGCTAAAAGGGCCACACGAGCGTGTGGGCCCACTTGGGCCAAGAATGGGCCTTAGGCCCATTCGCAACGTTGTCTCTGTTTAGAATACTTAAGTCGCTCGATGCGACTGTAGACTTTCTGAGGGATTGACAAAATTATAAAAATACCCCTAATTTACAAAATTACCAAAATACCCCTTGTTTACAAAATTACAGAAATACCCTTGGTTTATAAAATTATAGAAATACCCCTGATTTACGAAATTATCAAAATGCCCCTAATTTGCAAAATTACTAAAATACCCCCGATTTGTGAAATTACCAAAATACCCTTAATTTACGAAATTACCGAAATACCCCCGATTTGTGAAATTATCGAAATACCATCAATTTGTGAAATTACCAAAATGCCCCTATAGGATAAATGACTAAAATACCCCTAATGGGTAAAAAGACCGTTTTGCCCCTCGAGGGTATACGACTCACTTGTGATACAATTTGATTGATTTGACTATGCTTCGACTGAGGATGTATGACTGTGATTGGACTGTTGTGACTATGATTTGTATGATTGTTAATGGGCCAGAATATGTATCTGGGCCCACGATAAAATACGATCGATATGCCTAAGGGCAAAATGTCTAAAATGCCCCTGTGTGTTATTGTATGATTCTGTATGTGATATGTATAATTGCGATGCATGCATATGATACCATGTTGCATGTTGGATGGGTTTGTATTGGAGGAAGTACTATATGAGGATCTTATAGTCGCTTGACGACCGTGGATCCAACGAAGGCTTTTTAGGCCATGAGCAGCTCTGCTGCAATGAAGAGTAGTGCCGCAACCGGTGCTACAATGGATATTAGCAACTCTGTTGTAACGATGTGTAGTGCCGCAACCGGTGCTACAACAGACATTAGCAGTTTTATTGTAACGATGAGTGGTGCCGTAATCGGTGTCACAACGGGTGTATTAAGATGGGTGGGTCGAGTATTTCCCCACAAAAGTGTAGGGTTGAAAGGGGGTGTACAGGGTTGGTTATGGGTAATTTCACATTGCATAATCATATTCATTTTGTGATATGGGCTCAGGCCCAACCGAGGCTATTATGGGTTAAGGCCCAAAGGCCACTGATAATGTGATATGGGCTCAGGCCCAATTGAGGCCACTATGAGCTAAGGCCCAAAGGCCACCGATATTGAATAGGGCTTAGGCCCAAATCGTTTATTGCATGTTATGTTCTGTTTAGGGATGTACACACTGAGTTTTTGTAAACTCACTCCCTCTTTTAATATTTTTCAGGTAACCTTCAGTAGGCGATTCGACATAGGAGAGGACTCGGAGGTGGCCACACTACAAGTTATTTATCGATTTAGTAGCCTCTTTTATTTCATCTTTAATTTTTGTTATTGGGTTGTAATAAGGCCTCTATAACTTTTGGATTTTAAATTTGGGATTTTTAGTTATTATAGTTATATCTGTTTAAAGTAGAACTCAGTTTTCCAAAAACATTAGCTTCTTTCAAATTAACACGTTTCTGCAAACTACGAATTTTTATAAGCTTCCGCAACTTACTTGGTTTTCGCTCATAATAACGATTAAGGTTTTAAAAGTAATTACATTTTTAAATGGATAACAAATTGTTTAAATATTCTGAGTTTTAACAAAGAAGCTTTAACCTTTAAACGAGCTTGTTTTCACTTAGAAACATTAGTTTTCAAACAAGTTTTTAAAGAAAAATACTTGACTTTAATGCACTCCAATGTGACACGCCGAACTCGGGTCTAACTTCTAAGCCGGGTTTGGGGTGTTACAGGACATTTGAGAGAGGTGTTCCAAACCTTGTGGGAAAATGAGCTATATGTCAAGGAGGAGAAATGCGCATTTGCCCAACGAGAGGTGTCATTTCTAGGCCATATTATAGGAGGTGGCATGATTTAGATGGATGAAAGCAAGGTTTGAGCCATTGCCGATTGAGAGCCACCAACCAAGGTAATGGAGTTACAGTCCCTCCTTGGGTGAGTTAATTACTACCGGTGTTTCATTGAAGGATATGTCAAGATCACTACACCCTTGACGGACTTGTTGAAAAGGGTAAAGTGTGGGATTAGGACATTCAGTGCGAAAAAGCTTTTAACCAAGTAAAGTAAATAATGTCAAGTGAACCTATAATTGCTTTGCTAAAATTTTCAAAGGCATATGAAGTACGCACAGATGCTTTAGACTATGCGGTTGGGGGAGTACTGATGCAAGATGGGTATCCAATTGCTTTCAAGAGCCGAAAACTCAATGAGACAGAGCGGTGATACACAGTTCAAGGAAAAGAAATGATCGCTATTGTGCATTGGTTACGCACATGGAGACACTATTTGTTGGGTTCCACGTTCGTGGTATTCACTGATAATATCACAAAAAGTTATTTCCTAACCTAGAAAAAGTTATCTCCTAAGCAGGCTCATTGGCAGGTTTTTCCTAGGGGAGTTTGATTTTAGCATGGGATGTAAACCAGGGAGTGCCAACACTGTGGCTGATACGTTGAGTCGAAAAATAGAGTTTGCAACAATAAGCGAACCCAATAGTCCCTTATTGGAGCACATTCAAGAAGGGTTGTCCCACGATCCTAAAGCTAAGAATTTGATAGAGCTTACCAATGGTGAAAAAATGAGGAGGTTTTGGCTCGAGGGATAATTGTTATACACTCGAGGACAACATCTTTATGTACCTTAATATAGGAATTTGCACAAGGAAGTCATGAAGGAATGTCATGGCTCAAAATGGGCTGGCCACCCAGGGATACAATGCACTTTGGCTCTCTTGGAGGATCAGTTTTATTGGCCTTACATAGATAATGATGTGGAGACCTATATGAAAACTTATTTGGTGTGCCAACAAGAAAAGGTCGAGTTTAAGGCTCCTGTCTGTTTGTTACAACCTTTGCTCATTCTAGAATGCCCATGGGAGAGTTTATCTATGGGCTTTATTGTGAGTTTACCTAAATCTGATGGATTTACAAGTATTTTTATTGTGGTGGACAAGTTTTAGAAGTATGCAACTTTTATCCTTACAACCAAGGAGTGTCCTGCTGAGGAGGCAACTCGTTTGTTTCTTAGACATGTGGTGAAATATTGGGGAGTACTACAGTCTATCATCAATGATCAAGATGGGTGATTCACGGGCTATTTCTAGACAGAGTTGTTCAAGTTAATAGGCTCAGACTTGAAATTTTCCACTAGCATACTTCCACAAACCGATGGGCAAATTGAACGAGTGAATACGTTGTTGAAGGTTTATCTTCAGCATTATGTGAGTACAACACAAAGGGACTGGCCAAAGTTATTCGATGTGGCTCAAATTTTCATACAACTTATAACAAAGTGAGGCAACAAACCAGAGTCCATTTGAGATAGTGACAGGGCAACAGCCACTTACACCCAATGCTGTTGCAACTCGTTGTACGGGACCAAATCCAGTATCTTATCGATTTGTGAGAGATTGGCAAGAGTAAAATGATTTAGCTATGCTTGTCTACACAAGGTAAGTAAGCGCAACAAGAAATAGGCGGATCAGAATCGAAGGGATATGCAATTTCAGGTTGGTGACTCAGTCCTTGCTAAACTACACTTGATTTTGCGACATAATGGTTTGCATAAGGGGATTGTGCGACAGTATGAGGGGCCATTTCAAGTTGTGAAGAAGGTAGGCAAGGTGGCCTATAAGATTGAGTTGCCTGCAAAGCTTAAAGTCCATCCAGTATTCCATGTAATTATGCTTAAGCCATTCCATGAATATGGAGAAAATCCAAATAGAGGCAAGTTTGAACGAGCACCAATGGGGGTAAAAGTTGCCTATGATCGAGAGGTTGAAAACATTGAGGTAGATCGTGTAATTAGACAGAAATACTATCGACCATGGCATGAATACTTAGTCCGATAGAAGGGATTTCCCGATAGTGAGACAAGTTGGGAACCTATCGAAGCCTTGTGGCAATTCTAAGACAAGATAAGTTGGAACATGCAGAGCACCAATGGGGTAAAAGTTGCCTATGATCGAGAGGTTGAAAACATCAAGGCGGATCGTGTGATCAGACGGAAGTACTATCGACCGTGGCATGAAAACCTAGTTCGATGGAAGGGATTTCTCGATAGTGAGACAAGTTGGGAACCTACCGAGGCCTTGTGGTAATTCCAAGACAAGATAGATCAATACCATGCAGAGGACGTGACAAGGGCATTGTTAGAATCGGTGGAGGAGAATATCATGGGTTGCACATGGGAGCCCACAACCATGGCATATTTATGTGATCCATCAAGTGGGAAGGAGGTTATTTGGCTCGATCGGACTGGTTCGTTGCTTGAAGAGATTGAAGGTCAATCTACAAGCTTGACATATATAGAAACATAATCTTCGAGGATATGCAATCTTAGATATGATATGTAAACTTAGAAGATATATTTTTTAATCTTAGAGGATATATTTTTTAATCTTAGAGATTTTATTTATAGATACCTTTTAATCTTAGCCGTTGATGTACTTAATCTGTACCGTTGGATTTGGGGAGGCTTTACTATAAATAGAGGCCTCTCCCCTTATTCTAAATCACTTGATTTTTTAGCAATAAGAATTCTTAAGAGCATTCACTCAAACTTTCTCTTTTGTGTTCTTAGCTTTTTGTGGCCTTATTCTTATTTTGTTCTTTGTTCATCTTTGTTCGGCTCTAAGTTGCTTTCGTTTTGTGTTAGTTTTTGGGAGGAATTTCGTTGGATCCTCAAAGAGTTGAAGTTAGGCTAACTTAGGCATTTTTGGGAGCAAAGAAATTGCCTAAGGCTGCATGGATCGTGAGGCAAATTTCTAAGTCTGTGACACTTGTTTGTCAATGTCAGATACCTTTTTCAAACACAAAATTTCATATCTTTATTTTGGTTACACTTTCCATACTAATTCATTACCTCTCTATATCTCTTTTTCATTATTCTTAAATCGATTCTTAACATTAGGTGATACTTTACTGTATAATCAATAGATAACTTATGCCTTACTGATTATATTCTGATTACATTTTAAAGCTAGGTTAAGTACACCAATTAGCTTAATTCAAAGCTCACTACTAATGTCATCCTTTAAAGTTCTTCTATGATTTCCTAGTTAAGACACACCACAAGGGCAGTCCATCTGTAATATGCCACAAAGGCTATCCTTGCAGGATTCGCCACAGAGGCTATTCCCTCATAATCTGCCACAATGGTTTTTTTTTCATGATTCACCATAAAGGCATTCCTAACATGATTCACTGCAAAGACATTTCCTTTTAGATTTAGCTACAAATGTTTCTTTTTCATAGTTAGCCACAAAGGCTTCTTTTCCTAACATTTTTATGGTATGGATTTTCCTAAACCCACTTTGCGTGAGGTTTTCCCATAATTGTCTTGGGACACATAGAGAATCCTATTAGGTAATCCCAGTCCTTTAGTTCTTTTCGAAAGATGCCATGGCCATTGACTTTTTCTATCAAAATTCACGTTTAAAGTCTCGATGGACTCCTTTAGACAATACCACAGGCATAGATAGATACTCTACATGCATTGACATAATCCATATTCACCATTTGAAGCACAACTCGCTTTTAACAAAACATTCCTCATAGCATTAATCCAAGACACGCACATATACATTCCTAACATTCAAATATAACCATGCCTCACATTGCTTTCTTAGAACTCATCTTATGTATACCATATATGAATACCATTCTTAACAAGCATTCACATAGTCATAAATATCCTTTAATAATCATTCATAAAGTAACATACACCACAAATTAAAACTTAGAAGATCACGACATTACATTCTAACCAATTTCCTACAGATTTTTTAGTATGAAAGGTACACAAGAGTCAGTTTAGAGACTCATCTGATTCTCACCTACCATAGAGCAAAACTCTAGATCCGAACTTCCATAACGAAATCAACAACAACAACAACTGCTACAGAACATAAAAGCTCATCAAAATCTATTTATATACCCTTTTACTAACATTTCTTACATTAGAAGTTCCCAAGTAAAGCCTCATATCTTTATCTTACTGTTCTAGCAGATCTAACAGACCTATTCATTCAGAACTCATATACAAATTCATATTACATACTTAGGCACGGATATCTCCTCATAACAATCCAAAATCACAACTTCCTTTTCAATGGAGAAAGAAATACTGGTAGTTCTCTAAGAATAAGATAGTACCACTTTTAGAAAATGAGGAAGATAACTTCCCCCATACTTATCTTGAATAAAAGTATATACATACATCCTATGTAACATCCCGCCCGGGGAAGCCCATGTGTATGATTACTATTTATGAAAGTAAGGCGTATAGAGTAGATATTGAGAATGTATACTATTAGAGTTGGATGAAGTATAAGAACCTTATGAGTGCGCTTGAAATGTTTTGATCTTGGCGAACACGAGACCTGGCGTGTAGTCTTACAGAAGTATAATTGATGGACTGGTTTTCATCCAAATACATTTTGGCATATGGTGTGGACGAGCTCCAAAATGTGTATGAGAGAATAAAGGTTTCCATGTCAAGTTACTAATGTTAAAGGAATGAGAATTGTGGCTAAGTAAGTTCATTTTTTAATGAGTTACACTAGTGGTATAGTGTCTCTGTAACTGTGGTTCTGTACTAGTTAAGTTACAAGGTAAGCTGGTTAGGAACTAACCAAACGTGAACCAGGATAGTTGAAAGATGAATGGAAATACTCAATTAGGTTTTTCAGAAGTTGTAAACATTGATAAGACAATTTAATAATGATGTGACATTTGTCAAGTTCCAATAAAGATTTAGATTATATCAATAATTATTTAAGTTTGACTAAAGAGAGTTCTCTTCTTCTCTTTTCAAAAATATTAGAATCTGACACTGGAGGAAACGATAGTATTTTTTTAATTTGGTTCTATGACCATGAATTTTATCGGTGATTTCTCTGTGCCAAGGTAAGTCTTATTTTCTGTGAAAGTAGATCTGTATGAGTGCAAGAAGAAAATAAGGCTTTGTTTGAGTATTATTTGGGTAAGATGATTGTAAAGGTTATTTTGATGGGTGTTGATGGAAAATCTTCTATTTTTACAAGGCAGCGGTTGTTGCAGTTCTAAGAAGACCTTATGCCTTGAACCCAAGCTATTAAACATATTTATCAAGTGAGTCCCTAGACTAACTATTATATATAGTATGTATGTTCTAGGAAGTTCTACGTCAAGTGATGAAATAGTGAAAATGAAACTAGCAAAGCTTGATGAAATAACTCTTATATGAAATGAAAGTTTCATAATCATGCATGTATAGAATCTATGAAGTTTGATAGTTTAAGTACGGCGCATGAGTCCAAATGATTATGGTGTGCATATGAGTCTGAAAGCATGAATATGTTTATTATAAGCAAATGATGAGTCAATGCATGATGAGTCTGTGTTTATCTCCAAAGTCGTCAAAGGGGTCCGTCGAGACTAAAAACACGAATATTTGGAAGGACAAATCCATAGCCATGGCACTTAAGGACCATATTGTGTAAGACAATAACTGGTGGATTATGGCATCATATAGGAAGAATACCATATCGTGTAAAATCGTAACTAGTGGGTTATGGCATCATATGGGGAAATTTAAGGAAGGCTATTACCTAATGGTTTTGTGTGAATCCCAGAATGATAAGGGGAAAACTTCACTAAGTGTGAGTTTAGGCAAATCCCTATAGTTTAAAATACTAGTTGAAGGATAACCTTTGTGGCAAAACTCTGGATAGAAAAGCCTTTGTGGCGAGTACTGGAAGTAAAAGGTAACCTTTGTGGCAAAACTTCGAACATGAAAGCCTTTGTGGCGAATACTAGATGTAAATGACAACCTTTGTGGCAAATCTCAGGAAAGGTAAGCATAGGTGGCGAACCTTTGCAAGAAAATTCCTGTATGGAAAATCTTAGGATAAGGAAGCCTTTGTGGCTATCTCTAAAGAAGAACGCCTCAGTAGCGTAGTTTAAAGAATGGCCCTTATGGCAACCATTTAAAAGGAACACCTCTGTGTAGGAATTTGAACGAAAAAAAATGAATCCATGGCGAACTCTGATAAAATGACATATGAAGTCTTCTGAAAGAACGATAAGTATGGCAAATTCTGAAAGAAAAGCTTTATAAAAAGTGTTAAGGCGAACCCCGTTTAGTATCAAGGTAAGAACAGAGAAGCTTGAGTGTGCCAGCATGAGCAGCGAACCAAGGGTATTATTTATATAAGGCCATTTGTAACGAGAATGGTTAAGGAATCGTGAAGGAATAAACGAAGAATACAAGAGTAGTACAAAAAATAAGAAATGCAAGATAATACCTCTGTGTAAAACATGACACCTATGGTATAATGAATATAATCTAAAGGATGTATCCACCGAAGTTAAGTTGAAGAATAAGAGATAAGAAGTTGGATAAAAGAATTTCTCAAATGAGACTCAAGTAAATGAGGGTTTATTTACTAAGACTTATTAAACTTACCTTTGTTTTCTTTTGTCACAGGTAAGTCGATCGAGGCTTAGCTAGGAGGGGCGACACCAAGGCTATGCTTAAGGAGGGGTGCGTTGGGCTATTATGCATACAGTGGCATGATCAAGTCTGAGAGTAATAATGTAAACAAGTGGGAGACTCATTTAGAAGGCTTAGGATTATATACAGACCATGTCAATAATATGGTCAAGTCAGTGATAATACCTAGAAGTAAATGACTAGAACTATGTAATTAAGTTATACTATCATCATGTAAAGCCCATCATCGTCATTGTAATTATATACTGTGCCTTAGATGTAAATTTACCTGGAAGAATTTTCAATTGAGTTGTAAATTTTTATAAGTTAGTAAAAAGGTCTGTAATGGAAAATGTACCACTTGAGATCCAGATTAAGTAAATCGGATTGGGTCGAGGGCGTTACATCTTAACCCCTATTAGAACTTGACACGTGTCACATGTAACACCCCCACCCCGAGACCGTCGCCGGAGTCGAGCTTGAGGTGTTACCGAACATAATTTATCATTTAAACAACTTTACATCATTTATTTTGATTTTCGGAATAAGCAGTTTTTCTGCATCATGGTCGCTAAAAAAATCATATCTCGAGTTACAAAACTCGAAATCAAGATCCGTAAATTTTCCATGAATCTGGACTCACATATCTATCTACTAATTTTTTTATAAAATTTTTGGTTGGGCCAATTAGTACAGTTTATTAGTTAAAGTTACCCCTATTTCAGGACTTGACTGCATTGACCTCTACTTACTACGAACCACTTTTCTCCCTGTACAAAATTCATATAACTATACCGTTTATTTCTCTTAAAATTAGATTCAATAAGGATTCTGAGCATATAAATTACACCTCCTAATTATATTTTTACAATTTATAGTGAATTTTCAAAGTTGGAACAGGGGAATTGCTCTGGCCCTGTTTCACTAAAACTCAAATATCTTATAACATATAACTCCTTTACCTATTTCGCTTTTTCCATTTGAAAGTAGACACAATAAGCTTTAATTTAATAGTTAATTATTCACCTAATTAGTTTTCCACTATTTTTGGTGATTTTTCAAACTCACGTCGTTGTTGCTGTAGTGTTCTATTTTATGGCAAGTTTCATCTTTTTATGAATTCTCATGAACTATATAACATATTAAACTCACAAGGCATCCAACATTATCTAGGCTAGCCATACCAATGACTAATCATTATCAAGCATTTTCTCAACCAAACCACAACCATATCACAAGATTATTTACACAAAACAAGTATATTGCTATACATGCCATACATCAAAACATACAAACCAATATACCAATTCTTCCTCGGATAGTGTGAGCGTTTCTTTGACCTTCCCGATATCCAAGTTGGCTCGCTAAAAACTACAATGAATGTAAAGGAGGGAGTAAGCATAAATGCTTAGTAAGTTCACATGCAAATAACAAGTAACATAACAAAGCAATTATATCAACAACAATAGCATGATATCACCAAGATACAAACCACATTTCTAGCTATCGTGTATCATCTTACCACCTTATTTCTGTTGTATCAAGTTTCAACCCGAGGGTTAAGTACATACCTGTCCAAATTGTCCATTTCACAACACTTACCAAAATATCATTTTCATCTTGAGTATTCTTCCATTCCGCTAGAATTTTACCCGTTGAACACATCAGAATATAACTCGGATACACGGATCATTTGCACATAAGTGCCACATATGTAATCAATCAATCATGTAACCCCCCATAAGCGAACTCGGACTCAACTCAATGAGCTCGGGCGTTCGCATCCATAAGTGAACTCGGACTCAACTCAACGAGTTCGGATGCCTAGTTACATCCATAAGTGAACTCGGACTCAACTCAACGAGTTCGGATGCCCAACCATCCTAGTGACATGTCACTTGTATCCTAATCTATTCCCAAGGTTCAAACGGGATTTTCCTCAATCACACATTTCCCAGTCGTTCTCCTCGAAATATCGGAACCAATACGTTGCTTGCATCTCATACTTATCAATTTAATCACATACTTTTCATACCAATACATAATATTTCACAAAGCATAATATTCATAATAACAAGTATCATATCACATAAATAGCATTAAATCACTTAAAATAGAAATTATGTTACATTATTTACACATGAACTTACCTCGGTACAAAATATAGCAATTTTGCAATTTAGTCCACAATCTTTTCTTTTCCTCGATCAAGGTTGATTCCACGTCTTTCTTGATTATGGAGCTTGGAAGCTTGAAACAAACCCTAGCTATGGAGAACCCTTGAAATTTCGTGGTAATGAAGAAGATGATCAATTTTGTGTTATTTTTCCCTTTTTATTTCATGTTAATATCCAAATGACCAAATTGCCCCTCCTTACTAAACTTTCAAAAATTCCATCCATGTCCAAATATTGTCCATGAACTTAAAATTGGCCAAATTACTATTTAAGACCTCCCAATTAATATTTCAAAGCAATTTCATACTAGAAACTACTAGAATGCAAGTTTTGCAGCTTATTCGATTTAGTCCCTAATTTTAAATTAAGCACTTTACGCATAGAATTTCTTCACGAAATTTTCACACAATCATGCAATCATATCATAAACCTCAAAATAATTATAAAATAATTATTTCTACCTCGGATTTGTGGTCACAAAACCACTATTCCGATTAGGCCCTAATTCGAGATATTACAACTCTCCCCCCTTTAAGAATTTTCGTCCTCGAAAATCTTACCGGTAAACAGGTGTGGGTATTGATTTCTGATAGTTTCCTCAGGCTCCCATGTAGCCTCTTCTACTCCATGCTTTTGCCATAACACTTTCACAAGAGCAATACTTTTATTCCTTAGTTGTTTAACTTCTCGAGCTAAAATCTTCATCGGTTCTTCTTCATAGGTCATATCTGGTTGTAGTTCAATTTCTATCGGTGAAACCACATGTGAAGGGTCCGAACGATATCGACGTAACATAGACACATGGAACACATCATGAATCTTCTTCAATTCAGATGGCAATTCTAACCGATAAGCTACCGGTCCAACTCTTTCAATTATTTCATACGGCCCAAAAAAACGCGGACTTAATTTGCCCTTCCATCCAAACTCTCGTGAGGTTTTAACTGCCTCGAAGCATAAGCCACAACCTTTCCTTCTTGCATAAGCATACATCCCAAACTATTTCGAGAAGCATCACTATACACCACAAATTCTTTACCTGACTCAGGTTGTACTAACACTGGTGCCTCTGTTAATAACTTTTTCAATTCTTTGAAACTCTGTTGACATTCTTCCGTCCACTCAATTTAACATCCTTGCGGAGTAATCTAGTCATAGGAGCAGCAATTATAGAAAATCCATTCACAAACCATCGATAATATCCAGCTAGCCCCAAGAAACTTCTAACTTCGGTTACATTCTTCGGTGGTTTCCAATCAACAATAGCTGAAATTTTATTGGGATCAACCCGTATACCATCACCTGAAACAATATGACCCAAAAATCCAACTTCCCGAAGCCAAAATTCACTTTTACTAAACTTGGCATATAACTGCTTATCTCTTAAAGTCTGCAAAACTATTTTCAAATGCTCGGCATGCTCGGTCTCATCTTTTGAATAGATTAAAATATCATCTATAAATACCACAACAAACTTGTCCAAGTATGGTCGAAATATGCGATTCATCAAATCCATAAACACAGCAGGAGCATTTGTCAACCCAAATGGCATAACTAAAAATTCATAATGACCATACCTTGTTCTAAAAGCAGTTTTAGGCACATCCGACTCTTTTACCCGCAGCTGGTAGTACCCAGATCTCAAGTCAATCTTTGAAAACCACGTCGCTCCTTTCAGCTGATCAAACAAATCATCAATTCTCGGCAACGGATACTTGTTCTTGATTGTCACCTTGTTCAACTGCCGATTGTCAACACATAGTCTCATTGAACCATCCTTCTTTTTCACAACCAATACAGGAGCACCCCAAGGCGAAAAACTCGGTCTCACGAAGCCTTTGTCTATCAACTCTTGCAACTGCGACTTTAATTCCTTCAATTCCGTTAGTGCCATTCTATACGGAGCAATCGAGATCGGAGCTGTTCTTGGCATCAACTCTATACAAAATTCTACTTCCCTGACTGGAGGCAAACCCGGTAATTCTTCTGGAAATACATCCGCGAATTCACATACAATCGGCACTGATTCTACTTTCTTTTCAATTTCTTTTGTATTCAACACATATGCTAAATAAGCTTCATAACCTTTTCTCAAATATCTCTGAGCCGACATTGAAGAAATCACACTAGACAATGCCTCTGGTTTATCTGATTCAACCAGTGATCACATCGGGTGAGGAAGCATCTTCACGCGCTTTAATAGCATAAGTTCTAGCCGGAGCCCTTCTTTCAGATCTAACTGCTGCATCTCTGGCTACATTCTTGCTGCTTGCTTCACTCCCAGCTTTTCTTGGATACCTTCCCCTCGAATCCGCACCACCTACTTTTGTACTCTGAAATTTTTCTTTTTCAATCCTCTCTGGGTAGTCTTTAATAAAATGATCCGGAGAACCACATCGAAAACATTCATTTGCTCTGCACGGACCAAAATGATTTCTGCCACACCGCTGGCACTCGGGCTTAACAAATCTCGAGTTTCCTACACTGGCTACCGAAGTAGTTTGGGACTTAGGACCCATATTTTGCTTCTTAAAATTCCCATATGACTATCTAGCTGAAACTTGGGAACGAGGATTCATATTTCTTGATTTTTTGGGTTGCTGTGAGGGTGCACCGCCCATCGGTCTTTTCTTCCAATTTCGTGTCTTAGATTCTACTTTTTTCTTCTCTTTAAGTAGTTTTTCAGCCTTGCAAGCTCGACCGACAAGTACCACCATTTCTTTTAATTCAAGAATCCCAACAAATACCTTAATTTCTTCATTGAGCCCATCTTCAAATCACCTACACATTTTGGCCTCTGTTGGAACATATTCTCTAGCATACTTGCTCAATCTGACAAACTCTCTTTCGTATTCAGTGACTGTCATATTACCTTGCTTTAGCTCAAGAAACTTTTTACGCTTCTGGTCAATAAATCTTTCACTGATGTATTTCTTCTGAAACTCTTCTTGAAAGAATTCCCAGGTTACTCTCTCTTTTGTTACCACCAAAATCAATGTCTTCCACCAATTGTAGGCTGAATCCCTCAACAAAGATATAGCACATTTCAAGCATTCTTCAGGTGTACAAAACAGTTCATCAAATACCCAGATAGAATTCTCAAGCCAGAACTCTGCTTTCTCAGCATCATCATCTACATTAGCTCTGAATTCTTCAGCCCCTAGCTTACGGATTTTATCAACTGGAGTTCTTTGGAATTTCATCATATCCACACACTGAGGCATCGGGGGTACAGGTTGAGGAATTGGGGGAGGTGGGGGTGGTTGTACATTCGAGTTCGTACGAACGAACTCAGTATACCAAGCACTCATCATCTGGAGAAAGGCTTCTCGACCCCTTTCTCCTCCTCCTTGACCAATATTGAGAGGTGGATTTTCAGTCGGCACCGCCCCTTTAGCCGGAGCTGGTGCATTACTTTCTACATCATTGGCCACAGTTGGATCGGGATCCATTTACTATATAAAAAAAATCATTTAAAAGTTCAGAAGTCGTCACACTATCATAATATACACATATGGCATGTATAGCAAAATCCGTACATAAAACACGTTAGTTCGAGAACCGACTAAACCTGCTCTGATACCACCAAATGTAACACCCCCACGCCCGAGACCGTCGCTGGAGTCGAGCTTGAGGTGTTACCGAACATAATTTATCATTTAAACAACTTTACATCATTTATTTTGATTTTCGGAATAAGTAGTTTTTCTGCATCATGGTCGCTAAAAAAATCATATCTCGAGTTACGAAACTCAAAATCAAGACCCGTAAATTTTTCATGAATCTGGACTCACATATCTATCTACTAATTTTTTTCTAAAATTTTTGGTTGGGCCAATTAGTACAGTTTATTAGTTAAAGTTACCCCTGTTTCAGGACTTGACTGCATTAACCTCTACTTACTACAAACCACTTTTCT
The DNA here is from genome assembly GCA_020496765.1 of Gossypium stocksii. Lineage (NCBI taxonomy): Eukaryota > Viridiplantae > Streptophyta > Magnoliopsida > Malvales > Malvaceae > Gossypium > Gossypium stocksii. The sequence goes on from CM035629.1 coordinate 76,514,288, forward strand.
CCCTGTACAAAATTCATATAACTATACCATTTATTTCTCCTAAAATTAGATTCAATAAGGATTCTGAGCATATAAATTACACCTCTTAATTATTTTTTTACAATTTATAGTGAAATTTCAAAGTTGGAACAGGGGATCTAGAAATTGCTCTAGCCCTGTTTCACTAAAACTCAAATATCTTATAACATATAACTCCTTTACCTATTTTGCTTTTTCCATTTGAAAGTAGACACAATAAGCTTTAATTTAATAGTTAATTATTCACCTAATTAGTTTTCCACTATTTTTGGTGATTTTTCAAACTCACGTCGTTGTTGCTGTAGTGTTCTGTTTTATGGCAAGTTTCATCTTTTTATGAATTCTCATGAACTATATAACATATTAAACTCACAAGGCATCCAACATTATCTAGGCTAGCCATACCAATGACTAATCATTATCAAGCATTTTCTCAACCAAACCACAACCATATCACAAGATTATTTACACAAAACAAGTATATTGCTATACATGCCATACATCAAAACATACAAACCAATATACCAATTCTTCTTCGGATAGTGTGAGCGTTTCTTTGACCTTCCCGATATCCAAGTTGGCTCGCTAAAAACTACAATGAATGTAAAGGAGGGAGTAAGCATAAATGCTTAGCAAGTTCACATGCAAATAACAAGTAACATAACAAAGCAATTATATCAACAACAATAGCATGATATCACCAAGATACAAACCACATTTCTAGCTATCGTGTATCATCTTACCACCTTATTTCTGTTGTATCAAGTTTCAACCCGAGGGTTAAGTACATACCTGTCCAAATTGTCCATTTCACAACACTTACCAAAATATCATTTTCATCTTGAGTATTCTTCCATTCCGCTAGAATTTTACCCGTTGAACACATCGGAATATAACTCGGATACACGGATCATTTGCACATAAGTGCCACATATGTAATCAATCAATCATGTAACCCGCGCATAAGCGAACTCGGACTCAACTCAACGAGCTCAGGCGTTCGCATCCATAAGTGAACTCAGACTCAACTCAACGAGTTCGGATGCCTAGTTACATCCATAATTGAACTCGGACTCAACTCAACGAGTTCGGATGCCCAACCATCCTAGTGACATGTCACTTGTATCCTAATCTATTCCCAAGGTTCAAACGGGATTTTCCTCAATCACACATTTCCCAGTCGTTCTCCTCGAAATATCGGAACCAATACGTTGCTTGCATCTCATACTTATCAATTTAATCACATACTTTTCATACCAATACATAATATTTCACAAAGCATAATATTCATAATAACAAGTATCATATCACATAAATAGCACTAAATCACTTAAAATAGAAATTATGTTACATTATTTACACATGAACTTACCTCGGTACAAAATATAGCAATTTTGCAATTTAGTCCACAATCTTTTCTTTTCCTCGATCAAGGTTGATTCCACGTCTTTCTTAATTATAGAGCTTGGAAGCTTGAAACAAACCCTAGCTATGGAGAACCCTTGAAATTTCGTGGTAATGAAGAAGATGATCAATTTTGTGTTATTTTTCCCTTTTTATTTCATGTTAATATCCAAATGACCAAAATGCCCCTCCTTACTAAACTTTCAAAAATTCCATCCATGTCCAAATATTGTCCATGAACTTAAAATTGGCCAAATTACTATTTAAGACCTCCCAATTAATATTTCAAAGCAATTTCATACTAGAAACTTCTAGAATGCAAGTTTTGCAGCTTATTCGATTTAGTCCCTAATTTTAAATTAAGCACTTTACGCATAGAATTTCTTCACGAAATTTTCACACAATCATGCAATTATATCATAAACCTCAAAATAATTATAAAATAATTATTTCTACCTCGGATTTGTGGTCACAAAACCACTATTCTGATTAGGCCCTAATTCGGGATATTACATCACAAACATTCAAAACTGCCTTTTATAAGTGGTTTACAGTTGTGAAAATCCAATATTTTTATACATACTTGGTTCGTCCATTTGTTTCATTCCTAACTACCTCGTTAGAACATAATTAGCACCGTAATTCAACGAACTGGGTGTATAATACCTTCAGCCATGACCCTAACTTACAAAGTACTCAGTACTTTTACCAATCTCTTCTTCTTTATAACTCAACACGCTCTAAGAATAGTCTCTTGCATAATCTTCTAATTGTCTACTATGAGCCCAATATTATGCCAAAAACAACATTTGGGTCGATAGAACTACGCCCCACGGATTATTCTTAGCCTATCCACTAGAACTTAGGACTCGCCAAAGTTGGGTGTTAAAATTTAGCTACAAATAGATTCTACTTTTCATGAGTACTTGTGATAATGAATTTTGATTTTGGTTCCCTATAGAGAAAGTGAACTTTGCCCGGTAGAAAGTTTTAGTTTTAATTTTGTGCTTGATTTGCGATAAGAGCTCATTCTTGTAGCAACCAAGGGTTTGATGATAATGGAGAAGAATGTTCTGTAAAAAGTCAAGACTCAACAAGTCTCCCTATTCTAAATTTGGTGAATTTTATTGCCATAGATATCACAAAAATGGCTCGTTTTTATGAAAATTTTTGAGATTTTATTGTGTAGCCAAATGCTTTTTATAAACAATTTTTTCAATAGTTTCTTCTTTAGAAATGTTTCCCAAATGCCCTATTTGTAATTTTATCATACATTACACATGTTCGCATATTTAGTAAGCATAAATTTAGTCATTTCGTAATTTACTAACTCTTTGATATCATTTGATTGCTATAAGTATGACCTTTGTTAGTGCAAAATGTAAGCTAACACAAATATCACCATTATCTTCAATAGAAAGCAAATTCAAATCCAAGATTTTATGAGCGTATTCAATAAATTCATACTCATGAAGCACATAAATGTCAAATGTCCACATAAAAAAGACAAATGCTAATATACAAAGGATTACAACTACGAGGAACAACAACGATTTGAATTTCCTCAAACTTGGAATCAATGCCATGCATATTTTTAACTTTGGCTTCGACTTTAAGCTCACTATAATCTCTCATTTCTTTAATGTCATCACCAAAATAATTGGGATTCAAAAAAGTGTCAATTGGAGACTAAATCTTACCAAAGGTTGATAACTTAGTTTCATTGAAGTTATCAAAGAACATCACCTACCAGAGGTTGAAGGCATTTCTAATTGATATTGTGTGATTGGTTCAATTAAAGTCGACAGTGATAAATTTACCAACATTTGATGCAACTAAGGTATCTTCGACTCTAAAATGTTAACAATGGGAAATGTTAAGGGAATCTTTGACTAATATTAAAGGATCAAGACCATCAATGTGCTAGGATAATAAAAAACTTTGTATCCATGGTGAACATCTTTGAGGTCCACATATAATTGGACAACAATATTACCATTTTGTTAGTTTCAAATAAAATTATCTCAACACCATCATTAACAGTCAATACAACATACTAAACTTCTACTTTGGTGGACCCTAGAAATCTATACTTCAACTAGATATTCTATTTATATTTCTAGCTTAAGTTTTCCTATGAATCCTCCTTTTCATTTTTTCCAATGTTACATTGTCCTTAAATGTCATGTTAATAGGATGAGCCAATTGGAATATGACGTCTATATCAACCATCACAATCAATCCATTATAATGGACTAGGTTGATAAATCGGTTTCTTATTTTGCCACTTGAGCCTTTAAAATATTAAATTACTAATATTAGGAACAATACTAACAATTTTAATAATTTTTAATATTATCCAATAAAGAACTAATTTACTACCATAACAATAAAAATAATATAGTATATAACATGTTCAAAAAAAAATAATAACACAAAAAAAATTAAAACAAAGAAAAAAAACACTTACACAATATGTATCGAGGTTAAACTAACTAGTTAAGGTCAAGTTCGTATTAGTTTAAGTACAAAATTATTGACAAAATCTTTGAAAATACCCAAGATATATCCATAAGTGTCGAGGTTAAGGTATGGTTATCTCATCATACCCTAAATGGTGGGAATCATATTGCATGATGAATCTCTAATATAAAAGTAGGACCTTGGCACTTATAGATGTCGAGTTTTCTTCAAAGATTATTCGCATAGACCTTTAAACCCATTAATGTTAAGCTTGCTTAATCTTGAATAATAGTTAATATTTAATACATTGATAATGTATAATTTTATGCATCACCGGTTACTGAAATGATGACAAATCATCATAAAAATTTAAAGGTAAATTAATTTAACTTCATTTTTAACCATGTATGATCTCTTTAATCAATTGTGATGTATATATTATTTATGCATCAAATATTAATATTTAGAAAAGGACATTTAAAAATAATAATTGTGAAACATCTTATTTTAAGAAAAAAAATGCAAAAAAAAAAAAAAAAAGAACCCGATTGATATTATATTGGTTTAATGATTATATTAACACACATGTAGAACTCGTCAAACTCTCTTACCAACTATGTTTTTTGTTTTTATAAAAAGGTAATTATTTAATATTAATTATTATTAAAAAAATACAAGTTGCTCCAACTTTATTTTGTCTTGTTTTAAAAAAAAATGGAAGAAGTCAACAATGGCTTACAGTTCTGTTTTCACCACAAAAGACCAGCATAAAAACAAAGAATAATAGGAAGCAACTTACTAAGAATATCGAGGAAAGAAAAAAGCTTATGTTTCCATAGCTTTTTCATTTATTTGACTTGCATTAAAAGAAACAATGATTATTGGTATTTTAAGATATGATACCTAATGATGCGTTTAACATAATGTTATTGTTTTTAATGTAGCACATCATGTTTTTCACGTAGAGTACAATCCCGTTGTTATGTAAATCTGAAATTGATGAAAAGTAAGGGAAAGAACGCGATCCAAAGCGACGTAAATTCCCCGACATCCACCCACGAAATCTCCGGTTCTTCCTAGGTAAATTTAATTGCATCCTTTATTACAATTGGAAATCATTTTATCTTCTTTTTATATTCTACTTTCTAATAAATAAATAAATTTATTTATTTATAATTATAATAATTCAATAAACTCTTTTTAGAATGCTTTAATCAAAACTAAATTATAACACTGAAAAAATCAAATAAAATGATTTGTTGAGACGATTTATATCTATTTTTGTAATCAGATAAGTATATAAATTATCTTCTAACCAAAATCAAATCTAATTGCTAAATGACGGTGTCTTTTTCTTTTGGCATCCATAGTCAGCCTTGTACAAATCACGCGCCAAAACTCAAATCATGCGCGTTTCACTCGCGTGTCTCTTCCACCGACTTCTGCAACTTCGCTATAAAATCATCCTAAATAAAAAAAGTAAAAAAGAGAGTACAATGCGACGTCGGATCCGTGACTGACACCCCTCTTATTGTCTTCTCCGCCGCCGTCCTCCGCCCTACCGATGAAATTGAGACAAATTATTTATTTAAGATAATATATAATATTTTTTATATAAATGGGAAATTCTAAAATTCGTCTGCGCAAAAGTCTTTCTACAATAACCAATCCTTATTTAATCCCAAAAAGGAGCCACCGCATTCTTTCACGATTCTCTTACATTTGTTTTTTCTTTACAAAAAGTCGCATCTAATTTTGAGACCGCCAACGCCAACTGTCGAGGAAACTTCTTTCTAATTTCTTCGTTGAAGTGATGCGATTCGTGTTGATTGGATCCAATACTTTGTTTCTTTATGTCCGGTAAATCGGCTGGGTTTCACAAGAGCTTTTTTTTTTAGGGTTTCTAAAAGCAAGTTAGGGTTCTCGGTTTCTTTCTTCTTGTTTGATGTTGATGATGGGGGAAGATAACCGCAATGATAGCTTCGGTATCTTGTCAAGTGGCGATCTCTCGGCTGATTATAAGTTCGATGATTTCGTTGGGGATGGTATGTGCATCGATCTCGACAGCATCAATCGTATTCTTGAGGAGAACTCTGATCCTCCGCAGGTAGTTACTTTCTTTTGCGGTTTAATTTGGCGCCACTTTTAGGATGTGGAGTGTGAAGATTTTAGTGGAATCCTACTCTTTAATTGTAAAATTTTTGAAAGGGAATTTGTTGTATAGATCACATACTCTTCATTGGAAAGCCTAGGAAATGAGTCAATGGTTGCTTATTTTAGCTGATTTTATGAGAACATAGTTCATAGCTTGAAATTGAATGAAATTGAACTTACTTTATTTGGAACTATTGCATTCTACTATGATTATTTTGGAATTTATTTAACTCAAGTACTTCCTTGCTTAATTTGTGAATCTGGAATCCAAATTCATCTCATAAATTGTAATTGACTTTGCGTACTTTCACTCTTAAACTCGAGGTTATTTATTGTGGAACTGATATTTCATGGCTTTTTGTTAGCCCTTGTTTCTTGGTAGAAGTTCAGTCTTGTTTTCTGTTCTTTTACTAGATAGGTTATTCTTTCTTTGTTAAATTGCAGAGTAATCCAGAAGATCCATTTCTTAGAAATATGTCTCAAGGGGACTCGGATCTTGAATCCATCCAGTTTCAAAGTGGTAAAATTTCTTTGCACAAACATTTTTCTAAGTTTCTGTTTTTTATATATATAATGAAAATTTGATGATATTTCCTTGCTCGGGGTTTGAAGAATCGCCTTGCTCGGGGTTTACTTTTGCAGATTGTTTAAGAAATAATTCAGATGATTCAGATGCTAGGGCAGGGTCTACTGGTGGCTCCTTTTATTCTCATGGGAATTTAGAACTCTCTGCACATGATTGTTCACCGGTCCAAACATCCTCTGCAAGTTTTAAAGAGTGGTCTGCAATTTGTCAAGGGACATCCTTCAGAGAGAGAGTTGAGATTCCCAGCTGTAGTACAGCATCTAGTTTTTCTGAGATAGATGGCAACCATGTGTTAGATCATGGAGATAATTTAAGATTTGATCTTGTGGATGATAAAACTAGCTCATTGTTCATGAATACTAAAGAGGAGTTCGGCTACAAAAGTACGTTACCCACTTGCTACTTCAATCTAAACATTGTCATTAGTTGTGCATTTTGAAATTTTTGCCTATTGCTGTGCCCGAGTTTTTTAGTGGAAATGCTGACTCTTGTTTACTGAATATTCAGATGCTTTGCACAGCCCTGCTGATGAGAATACAGACTTAATATTTGATCAGTATGATCCCTGTTCAGTTATAAGTTGTTACATGAATGGGGATGATGCATATTTTGCTGATTCCTCAATGCAACACTCGCCTGGTGCCTTAAATTTTATGTTTGAAGAAAGTAAGGAGGGTGAAGTTGTGGAATTTCCCACTGAGAGTGCATGCTCCAGTAGTAGGATAATATTCAATTCTCAGGGTGAGATTGATAATAGGTCTGTGTCACAGCTCTCAATGAATGGTTTCTCTGATGTAAAGAAACTTCATTTTGAAGGTGAAGGGAATGGACATGTTTTACCAGCCTATGGAAAATTTTCATACACAGTCAATGATGGACTCTTTGATGACAAAGGTTCGCTGCAGCCATTCACTCATTCTCAACCTTGCATTTCAAATAACAAACAAGCAGTTTATGGAAAGAATGAAGATAACGAACTGATCACATCTGGCAATATTTTCTCCCATTCTGCTGAACCTTTAGATGAAGCTAGCTGGAGAAAGTCTACTAACAGGGTTGCTGAGTCATTATCTCTTGACGAAGCCTCAAAGCAGTCATCTGATATTTATCCTTCTATATCAAATCAGAATTTTATGGTTAATGGCAAGGATGCTCATCATTACAATCATGAGATTAATCTAAATGTTAGTAGTCAATCTTTCTTCAGTGAGGGACATTTAAATTTAACTTCCCCAGAGCACTATTTTTCCAGTGCATACCCAATTACTTCAACCAAGATGCAGTTAGGTTGTTTTCAGGATGAAAGAGAGAATAAGTTCATTCCTTCAAGGAGTATGGGTCTTTTAAAAGTCAGTCCTGAATCTATTCATAGCAGTTCATCAGATTGCAGATCCCATGTTGATGATGACCCTGATATATGCATTCTTGAAGACATTAGTCAACCTGCTCAGTCAAACCAATCTCTGGTGCTTGTGAAGAAGACTTCAAGTTTGTCGAATACTACATCTAGTACTCAGCTTCATAACCCAGGAATAGGGGGTATCAGGCTCAAGGGAAACGATGAACAGTTAATTTTTCGGGTTGCATTGCAGGTTAGTGCTACTTGTTTGAGATTGCACTGTTTCTTGCTTTTATGGATTGGTGAATCAAAAGAATTTGGTTAAATTTCTGGGGATTTCGACCATTACAGTGCACTTTGCATAACTGGCTAAGAAGAAACTGTCTTTGGCTTATTTTGTGTTATATCTTTATTTAGGTATCTGTTATCTTTTACCTGAAGAAAAATTGTCACCTTTTAGGGAGTGGTTGAATGAAATAGTGCCCCTAATGTTTTACTGGTCTCTTCGAAAGAATTCTACTTCCTAAACATGCGAACTTATTTTCTCTGACTGCCAAAAATGTTGATTATTGTCTGTTATATAGTGGCTAAATAAAATAGGGTCTTAATGATATGCCAGTCAGTTTGATGGAACCATGATTTGATAAATACTTCCAAAACTTCAAAATGTTCTCTTTGATATCTTCTTTCTGGTGTATTGGCCTAAATGAAAAATAATGCTTTGGAAGAGAGTGAACTGAAGGCTTGATAAAAGATGATTGTGGTTCTTTCCATTATCAAACCTGTTTAATGAGGGTGTGATCGTGAGAGAAGTATTTTCTTTAGAAGGATTTGTTTTAAAGAGATCATTCTTAAGACTTTCCTCTTTTTGGTTTCTGCCACTCTACTGTTTTGCTTGCTATTATTTCAAAGGGACTTGCCTTTGGCCTGAGGAGCTTTTGAATGAAGTACTGCTGCGTAAACTGCTATAATATGTAATGAAAAAATTTGACAAACAAAACTAGTTTAGAGTATCTCAAAATACTTCTTGGGTTAATTCATCTCTGCATAAAATTGGATTTTACAGTGTAGATTTCCAGATGAAAATGGTTTGCAGGATAGATGTTTAGGCTACTTTAATGCTTCTGTGTGAGTAAAGCATTGATGTTGCCTTGTTTCTGATCTATATTTGTGGCCGCTTTTATTAGAATCAATGTTATATGTGATGTTTATGGCTTTATGTTTACCTGATTAATAAAATTGGTGCCTCACAGGGCCTTTCTCAGCCAAAATCTGAAGCTAGTCCTCCGGATGGTGTTTTGGCAGTACCTCTTCTACGCCATCAGGTCTGAATTGTTCCACATCATATGTTTTCTTTATTATTTTCTTTGTGAATGTTGAGCTTCTGTGAAGTTTTGAACTGTAGAGTTGGGAATTGATATTTGCTAAGGTGAATATGGCTCCAGTTGAAGATTTCATTTTAAAAGGACATTTAAATATGGTTTTTGAATTTGAATGCCTACAGTGGGCATGACTTGTTTGCTGGAAAGAATGCGCATGGCTAAAAAATACTTATCAGGACCAAGTTGGATAAAAGTGGACTTAAAAAAAGTAGTTAATGTGGTGATTGTTTTCTAACCTCATTTCCTGAGAGGTGCAATGCCAATTTTTGAGACTTTTCTTTTATTTTCTTTTAGTGTTGGATATTTCCTTAGCATTCATAGATGCAGTCGAACAAGAAATCTTAGACAAAGAGCTTTTGTTATTTTGTTGTAGTTTAATTTAAGGTACTGTGCTATTTATTAATTATGGTGTTACTGTTTCAAAAATTGTTCTTTACATGTTGCTTTTCTGACTTTTGTATGCTTGCATAGCGAATGCCAAGCTTCTCTTGTGTGTTCATTTATGAGTGTTATGAATCTAGTCCAATTCTTTCTGAATTAATCCTTGGGCAGAGAATTGCTTTGTCATGGATGACCCAGAAGGAGAAAACTGGCTTACACTGTATGGGAGGAATTCTTGCAGATGATCAGGTGAGTTCCATTTTTGAGGCTGTCATATGCTTGTTAGATAACTAGTGAATCATGTTTTCATATATATTATTTCTTGCAGGGATTAGGAAAGACTGTGTCAACAATTGCACTTATTCTTAATGAAAGGCCTTCATCTTCTAAAGCATCCTCTCAAGATGTGAGAAAGGTTGAGTTGGAAACACTAAATTTGGATGATGATGAAGAGATGAAGCAAGATTCTGATAACAGTCATGTCATGTCAAATGGTGCTTCAAAGAAAAGCTCTTCTCCATCAGGGCAAGCAAAGGGAAGGCCAGCTGCTGGAACACTCATTGTATGCCCCACAAGTGTATTGCGGCAATGGGCAGATGAGTTACACAATAAGGTGACGAAAGAAGCTAATCTCTCCTTTCTAGTGTACCATGGAAGCAACAGGACAAGGGATCCTTTGGAGTTGGCAAAGTATGATGTTGTCCTTACTACATATTCAATTGTTAGCATGGAGGTCCCAAAACAACCTCCTGTTCAAGGAGATGATGATGAGAAAGGGAAGTTGGAAGGTGACCGTGCTTATTCTCTGGATTTTCCACCAAGCAGGAAAAGGAAATACCCGCCTAGTTCTAATAAAAAAGGAGCGAAGCACAAGGAGGTTGACGATTTGCTTCTTGATTCTGCTGCTCGACCTCTTGCAAAAGTTGGATGGTTTAGAATTGTTCTGGATGAGGCCCAAAGCATTAAAAACCATAAAACTCAAGTTGCTAGGGCCTGTTGGGGCCTTCGTGCTAAACGAAGATGGTGTTTGTCTGGGACTCCAATTCAAAATGCCATTGACGACCTTTATAGCTACTTCAGATTTCTGAGATATGACCCATATGCTGCTTACAAATCATTCTGTTCTTCCATAAAGATCCCGATTGCTAAAAATCCAGCGAAAGGCTATCCAAAATTGCAAGCTATCTTGCAAACAATAATGTTACGCCGCACGAAGGGTACTAGCTGTTTCTTTAGTTTAAGTTGGTCGTGCAGTGAAAATGTGATTCTACTGTTATTTGCATGCAACTAATTGCAATCACTTATTTTAATTTTTTTGTGTTCTTTTTGCAGCTACACTCCTTGATGGGGAACCAATTATTAACTTGCCACCTAAAGTGATAGAACTGAGAAAGGTGGAATTCACAAAGGCAGAACGTGACTTCTATTCCAGACTGGAGTCTGATTCACGTGCTCAGTTTAAAGTACGGTTTTTCTTAGTCTAACTAAATTTAGATATCCACTGTATATCGTATACATTTCTTGTAGCTTTACAGCATATACCTAATGGTATGAATTGTTTATGTGGTTTTATTATGCTTCTATTACATTCTGTTTTTATTTGCTAATTTTTGAAATCTTTATCAGGAGTATGCAGCTGCAGGGACTGTCAAACAGAACTATGTGAATATCTTGTTGATGCTTTTGCGGCTTCGCCAAGCCTGTGATCATCCTCTTCTGGTCAGAGGTTTTGATTCAAACTCTTCATGGAAATTGTCAATTGAGACTGCAAAGAAGCTTCCTCAGGAGAAGCTAACATTTCTTCTAAGTTGTTTATCATCTTTGGAACTCTGTGGCATCTGCAATGTATGTGGTTCTTTCGGCTTGTTCCTTTAGTTCGTTTTCATCTACTTTAATAACTGCTGCTCTTTTACAGTATTTTGATTATTTTTAATTGCCTAGGCATGTTTCATTCAACTAGGAACAAATAAGGATTTGAGGAACAATTAGGAACAAATCCACTTTAAGGGATTTGATTGATTACATAAGGATTCATTCAACTAGGATTAGATGAAATAATTGTTTGCGTATGTTTAAATGCTTCAACTTGGGGTATGCTGAAGGATCATATTGTGCTTTATGGTGGCTTGTTTTGCCTTTCATGACTAAGTACCAGAATAATCTATTTGGCATAATTTCTCCTTTTAGTTTTTTTTTTTATTCTTCAACTTTTTAAGTTTTAATCTTCCGTTCTGACATCCATGCTTATGTTTTGTAGGATCCACCAGAAGATGCTGTTGTCACTATCTGTGGTCATGTTTTCTGCAACCAATGCATCTCTGAACATCTTACTGGTGATGACAAGCAGTGTCCCACCAAAAATTGCAAAGGTCAATTAAGTGCGTCTTCAGTGTTTTCGAATACCTCGTTAAACAGTTCTCTCTATGGGCAGCCTGGTCAGGATAAGTGTCTTGATTGTTCTGGTTCAAAAGTTGTTGAGGTAATTGGGCCTTGTTCTGAGGATAGTTTGAATGATTCTTCCAAAATTAAAGCTGCCCTTGAGGTCCTTAAATCACTAGCTAAACCTCAAGATAATAGATTAAGGACTAGTGGCTGCCCAGAAGGTTCCTCTGATGTCCATTCTCCGGATTCACTAAATGGCCTTCCTGATGGAAAGGATCTGGTTATGGGTGCAAGTTCGAATGATTCCAGTAAGGCACCTGGGGAGAAAGCTATAGTGTTTTCCCAGTGGACAAGGATGTTGGATTTATTTGAAGCCTGTCTTAAAAGTTCTTCCATCCAATACAGAAGACTTGATGGAACTATGTCAGTTGCTGCTAGAGATAAAGCAGTGAAAGATTTCAACATCCTACCAGAGGTTTCAATGATTTTTATTCTTCTTTTACCTCTATTATTTTGTACCCTATCATAGAGAGTGTGATATTCTGGGGTTCAGCAAATCTGCTTAATCATGAAATTCATTCCTTTCGCTTGTAGGTATCTGTTATGATTATGTCCTTAAAAGCTGCCAGTCTTGGGTTGAACATGGTTGCAGCTTGCCATGTACTTCTGCTTGATCTTTGGTGGAACCCTACAACTGAGGACCAGGCAATTGATAGGGCACATCGAATTGGGCAGACTCGCCCTGTAACTGTTTTACGATTAACTGTGAAAGATACAGTTGAGGATCGTATTTTGGCTCTTCAGGTGAGCTTTTCCCCACCCATGCAGGCACAATGGTCTGCTTTTCTCTTCGTGTTTAATTCCATAGCTTTATCAAGCTGAAGAGTGTATTTGATGCTGATATGGTTGCTTGGTGCATAGAAAAGCATTGATGTGTCTGATGCTGTTAATGGTCTTGACAAGTTAACTTTCAGTGTTATAAACATGGATAAAGCTGCCCATACGCCACGGAGAAAATTTGAGCTTCATGTGGGCTAAGCCTTGCCTGAATGCCTGAATGCTTATCGCATTATCTATCTAGCATAATCGTAATTAAATATAGTTTAAAACTGAGCATGAAACTATTTTAAATTTGTGTATCACAAGTCCGGTCATATGGGCAGTGGTTGCTCTTGAAAGCCCTGGTCTGGATATAGTGCAGCCAGTGGAAACCTCAATAGCTGTTGGGAATATATCATGTTGAAACTAACTTGTGCTTGTTTAATGGCCGTATTAAGATGGCTTCCCAGCATCAATAGAACTTGCATGTTTACTTTCTCCAAGAACTTTATTTTCAGTAAGGGTTTGCTTATTTTTTGTTTTCGTGATTGACAGCAAAAGAAGAGGAAGATGGTTGCATCAGCATTTGGGGAGGATGAAACTGGTGGGCGTCAGACTCGCCTCACAGTAGAAGACTTGGAATACTTGTTCATGGCATGATGTGTCACTTTTATAGCTACATCAGTAATTGGCATTAGCAAAACTGGCGGTGCTTAGACTTGCATCCCAAGGTCCTGTGCATCATGTTGGGGATGGACAGTCGGATCTCCTCCTGTAGAACACCATTTCACAACCCGTCTTCCCTGCCTAGCAGATGCTATGACGGGCAAGGGCAAGGGGCAAGGGGCAAGGGGCAAGGCTTTTTGAACACACGCTGTTAATAGTAGGAGAATTCTCATACCACATAGTCACAAAAGGAAAGTTAAAATTTATTTTGTTGGTCATTGATAGTTCTCAAACCTCACATCACCTATGACATTGTATATGGATATAGGGATAGGGCTCTTCCAAAGATGGTATAGGGTTGGAACTGGGCTATTCTTTTAGTTATGTAAATGATAGGTCCCCTATTTTTAATTTTCTTATTCTTTTCTGAGATACAGAAACTGAAATTTGTAGCATCATCGGTCATTTTGAGTATACTATTTATGGCCCTGCAGTGTATTCATTCATTAATGTCAAACCTTGATAATTGCGAATTAGAACCTTATGCTTTATCCCTGTACTAATTGTTTCTTTTTTCAGAATACCCGAATCTGATGATAGCATCCCAATTCATAGGTCCAAATATTTAAGTTTATTGAATTTGAATTACAAATCCTCATTAACATAATGTTGTTCCAATGAAACAGCGTAAATTAAACCAGTTTAGATCTTTGTGTTACATCTATCATTCAACCAAGACAATATATCAGTACGAACAATCTCAATGTTTTCATCAGGTTCACCAAACAACAAGGAATGCCACATCCCTTCATAGATCTTCAAGGTCTTGTCTTGACTGGATGCTTCCTTGTACAAAGTCCGACTCACATCCGGATCCGTGACAACATCTGCACTCCCATGGACTACTAGGAACGGGATATTTACATCACGCAGTTTTTCACTCAAAAGCTGAGTCACTCTCAAGAGTTCAACAACTGTCCCCAATCTTGGTTTCCCTCTGTATCTGACTGGGTTCTTGTTCCCAACAATCTTCTTTTCTTCTACTTTGATTGATTTGTGCAGAAGATCTTCGGTTGGTACAATGGCTAAAGTGGGCAAGAAATTGGAGATAAAAGTGAGGGCTTGAGGAATTGGCCATCTGGGTCTAACCTTGTCTGAGATTTTGCACATGGGTGCCACCAAAACAGCTCCTTGGAACCCATTTGGATCAGCAAAATGAACCAACAAACAAAGGGCACCACCCATTGATTCTCCATAAAGGAAACAAGGTAAAGCACCAAAGTTAGGATCTTGCTTGATGAGATTGAAGAAGGAGAGACAGTCTTGGACAACCAAATCAACATGTGGGACATAGCCTCGAAGGCCTTGAGACCTCCCATGGCCTTCCATGTCAAGGGCAAAGCAGGCAAACCCTTTCTGAGCAAGGAAGATTGATGTGGACTGGAAAGTCCAACTTATATCATTGCCATACCCATGGATCCCAAAGATGATGCCGCGTGGAGGGCCAGAGAGTGGAAGCCATGATCTTGTGAAGAGAGAGAGGCCTCTTGGTGAAGTGTAGAACGATTTTGACCCTTTGATTCCTTGCAGCCTGTAATACTCTTCCTCTGAGATGTCGCCCCAGTAATGAAGGTTTTCTTCTTGTTCCACCATTGAACATTGAGTAGATCAGATCGTTTTAGGCGTCTGCTTTTGATTGGTAAATAGTTTTGTGGCTGGTCTTTTAAAGAGGTTTCTTTATTCTTGGGTTGGACTAGTGGTTGAGTTGGGCTACCAAGACATAGGCTTTCTTCCTCTTTTCACCTTCGGCTTCATCGTAGAGTTGTATATAAATTATACTTTTTTTTTCTCATCTTTGTGGTATTTAATTTTTTTTTTTTCTTCAAGCACCTCCATTTTCTTTTTAAATGCTTAACTTAAAAATCGGTGCTAAACTGTGTTTTTACTTAAATTTTTTCTTGTCACAAATGGTACTCAAAATACATTTTTTTTCTTAGGCTGGTCCTTCTGCTAGTTCAACTTAGAAAAAGATAATCAACTAAAATTTATTATGTAACAAACAGAAAGACAAAAAGTGAGCACTTTGAGCTTTATGGATGTGATCAAAGTTTTTAATTTGTATAATTTAATTAAATAAATTATTGAACATAAAAATATTTAAAAATAGAGAAAACTAATTCAACCACTCAAATAATTAGTTTTACTATATAAAAATAAAATATTTTTATTTATATTCAATTAAAAATTATATAAATATTAATATAAAACTTTATTTTTTTTTTTACATTTTTATTATAAGCCATCAATCGAGCAGACTACATCACTTGAAATTGAAAAAGAGAAAAAAATAAAACCCAAACTCACCATAAGTGAGCAGGCTTATGAGACTTGATGGATTTCTTGATTCATTAACATCTATATTTTTTTTTTTGGATGAGGTTATGTACAATTTTAGTAATATCTTAATCCCAACCTAATGATAATTTTATATTTTATTCGCATTAAATCATTATTACAATCCAAGTTTGAATTCTATTTGAATAGCATTGCCCACCAAATAGCTGAATTCACTAAATATCCTAGTTTAATAAATTTAAGGGAAAAAAACGCCTTTCTTTTAAAAAATAGTTAAAAAAAGCATTTATAGAAAATTGAAAAAGTGAATATGATATCTAAATATGTTATTTATAAAAGTAGAATAATGTTAAACAATTGATGCATACAGTTTGATAATTATATCCGAATTAAATACTATTTATTCGAATCCATAAAAGAAAACTAACTTAATACTGAGAAATATCTTGACGTGGAAAAGTAAGAATTTTTAAAATTATAAACTTAGAACAAAACCGAAAAGAATGTAAAATGGGAGGCGGTTTTTTTTTTCTTTTTAACAAAAAAATTCGGTTCTGTTTTCAAATTCTCATATAATCTTCTGGGCTTTCTTATACATTGGTTTATTTTCATTATTAATATTTTTGTTAATATATATTTCTTATGTCTTAATGTTTTTTGATATTTTTATTTTTATAAATATTTCTTAATTATCATTAGTTGATGTTTTTAAGATTTTCAAAATGAGGTTAAATAAAAAAAATTAAAAATCCAATCAAATCGATTTTTGATTCAATATTTCAATCATTTATTCCTTTTCAATCATATTAGCTGGTTCTTTAGCTATGTTTCTTAAAAAAATTCATTAATTGTTAAGATAAATTATATATATTTCCTAAGTCATGAAAATATGGTTGAAAATCTTATCAAACATTTTTCATGCATTTTCAACACTTGCAAAAACTCAAAAACATGTTCTATATGTGTTTTATAATGTTCTAAATGTTCTTTAGTCAATACCAAAGTATTTAAAGCTGCATAAAATGTTCTCCTAGGCATTTTGATAGCCAAGTATCAATATTTGAGGTTTTACAAGTCAGTAGCTAACAACATTTTTTAAAAGGGCATGATATTGAGACTTACTAGACAAGTTTTGAGTCTTGGGTTTGCAAGTCTTGAGACTTAGCCTCTCAATGGTTACTGTTTAGCCAAGTACCGATACCTCCTTAATAAATATCAAGACTTGAGTAGTAGGAATATTTTTTTCATTCCAATATTCATGCTTGCAACGGTTTCAAATTACCTTCAATGGCCATAAATGTCTACAAACTTATACTTTGGTATAAACACTCATCAAGAATACTTTAAGACTCAATAGAGACAAATCCAAGCATCAAAGTCAGAAGAAAAACCTCAAATTCTTTGTTCTTTTGTTTTCTCTTGTACATATCTCTTAGATCTTATTGTTAGATCTTTTATTGCTCTTGATCTGTCATAATTTGATATGACAAATGAGACTTTCCCGATACATTTATGGAGCTTATTCTCAAGCAAAGTAGTGTTTTTTTGTAGTTTTTCGTAATTTTTAAGTTTTAAGTAAAAAAGTGTATATATCTTTTTTTTTACTTATTTTAAGACCCCAAATTGGCCAATAGGGCCATTGGGGGCCTTAACCTATGGTTTAGTGATGTAGGGATATGTTGGAGACTGAAATTGAGCAATAATGACACCAAAAGAGAAGGTATTGCGATATCCAAACATAGGAATCACGATACCTCCAACAAACCTAGGATTGGATACCACTCCTCAGTGGTATCACGATATCCACCTGCCAAGAAGCACCCTAAGTTCAAAATTTTCCGAGGTATTGTGGTATCTTCTTCCTTAATATCGCGATACCAATATCGTGAGGGAACAAAAATGGACAAGAAGGGTAGTCTTTGTCCACCCGAAGCACTAATCATTAAAGGCTCATTTAAGGGTTTTTTTGGATTAGGTCAGAATAGCTGTTATATCAGCTAAAATTTGGCTGAGAGAGGAAAAAATGCCACATTAGCTTAGTTTAGGTTTAATTTTTTCTAGGTTTTCTCTTAACTTTTCTTTCTCTTCTTCTAGGGTTTCTTATTTTCATTTCCTTAGCTGTAGGTTTAACATTTCTTTGCAACTTTTCTCCTTGTTTTAGTTATTTTTAGTGTTAGTTAAGTTAGTTATCATTGTAACTTAGGTTATTTGTACTTTTAGTCCCTGTACCTAGGTTGTAAGACATTTTTAGGTTTAGTTTAATGCATTTTAGTTTATTTTATTTTGCACTTGTTAAAATTTGTTTCTTTTATGTTTATTGCTTTAGATTTTCTTATTGAATGTTTATCTTCACATGCCTTTTAAATTTTCTTGCATAAAACTCCAAACTTATATATATTTCTAAAGCTTTCTTTAATGGCTTCCATGTTTTTAATTCATATTTTTATTAGCTTTATTTCTAGCATGAGAAGCTAAACTTTTAAAGGGTTGGTTGATGAAGATGTGGTGAGCTAATTTTTGGATAAGGGACCAAATCGTAATAAATTGGACTTATTTGAATGAACTTAAAAACTTAGTATTTATGACCCTAATGGAATATTTAGGCAAGTGAGACCGAGAGGAGATCTTGTTGAGCACCAATTCATTAGTCCTAGGTTAACCGGTGAGATTGAGAGATAATCCAAATTAATTTGTCTAACTTGGTAAAATTGAGACTGAGAGGTAAAGTGAATCCATTTTGGAAGTTTAAGCAATTTGGATCCCTAATTCAAATATAAGTGAACCACATCAATGTCAACCAACCATTGTTTTTTATTTAATTGTTAATTTTGTAATTTTACACATTTTACAATTTAATCTTTACTACATAGGTAGCAAATTAGTTTAATTTTTTTTGACTTTATGATTTTCTATAATATAACTTTTTGCGGTTAGTTGGTTAGACCTTTTATTTTACATACACGTTATTTAGAAATTGTTCAATCCACGATTCTCTTGGGTTCGATCCTTGGAATATTCCAGTGCTCCATTGTAATACTATAAATATTACAACTGACCGGTCACACTTACAGTAAAGTCATGATAATTATATCTTATTTTAATTCCTGAATGTTGATCACATATCTCTCTTTCTCTCTCTTGTTAATTGAGGGAGAGGCAGTCAAGTTGTTGGTGTCGTTGCCGAGGAATCGATGTTTAATTGAACTATTTTTATTTTTGTTGCATGTACTTAGAGAGATTGTAACACCCCATACCCGATCTAGTCACCAGGCTTGAGCTACAGGATGTTACCACAATAAACCAGAACATTTAAAAGAAATTTAATCAATATCATTTAATAAATCAATGTATACAAGTCAAGTTCATCTTAATCATGCATTACAATCAAAATTAGTCTCAACTGATCTTATGGAAGCCCTTATACAAGTATAGAACTAAATTAGGACCAATTGGAAACATCTACAGAATAATAGGTTAAAAGATAAAATAGGGGTCACACAACCATGTGACAAGGCTGAGGCCAAGTGGTGCTACCACACAATTGTGTCACCAGGTCGTGTAACAGACTATGGCCATAGGAACAAAAAATCAACCTAAACGTGTTAAGCATACGACCATGTGTCCCCTATTTTACAAATTTTATAGTTTTACCTTTATTTTTTAGATTTTATAATTTTACCCCTATTTTTTAGATTTTATAATTTTGCTCCTATTTTACAAAAATTACAATTTTGACCGAGAATTTTATATCTTGTTTAGATTAGTCCCTAATTAATTCCAAAAATATTTTTTAATGTTTAATTTTATTCAATTAAGTCCATAACAGGATGGTTTAGTGTAACATCCCGAAATAGGGCCTAAACGGAATGGTGGTTGTGAAACCACAAATTCGAGATAGAAAAGTTTATTCCAATTAATTTTTATGATTTACCGAGTGATTAGATGCATGTGTTATAGTATTGATAGAAAATTTTATGAATTGCATGACTAATTTGCCTATTAGGGCTTAATTGCAAAAGTTGATAAATATGAGTTCTAGATGTTAAAGGATTTAATTGAAGAGCATAATTTAAGTAGAGGTCCTTAACTGGTAATTACACCATTAGGTTTTCATGGACAAAAATGGACATACATAGGTAGAAATAACCAAAGTTTTTAATGAAGGGTATTTCAGTCATTTGGTAATTAAAAGATTAAAAAAGGGAAAAAGATGGCAAAATATGTCCATATTCTTCATTAGGACGAAATTTCAAGGGTTCTCCATAGCTAGGGTTTGTTTCAAGCTTCCAAGCTCCATAGTAAGTAATTCCGAGCCCCGTTTTTAATGTTCTTTACGTTTTCGGAGTCCCGGTAACTTAATTTAGCTTATTCTAGCAATAGTTTAACCTAGGGTTCATATTTGGAAAAATACCCATAGGTGAGAAGTGTTTATTTTGATGTTTTATGATAGAATATGAGGTTTTAAATTATGTTAAACAACTTGTGCTACTCAGTTTTAAGTGAAAACGAGTCAAACGACATAATTGGTAAAAATACCTAATGTTCATAAGTACAAGTTAGAGTGAGAATTTGATGTTGCCATTAAGGGAAAATGATCAGCATGTCCTAAAACATAAGAATTAGGGAAAATTTTTAATTTCCGAGCTTTGGGGCAAAAGTGTAAATATGCAAAAGTTTAGGGGCAAAATTATAATTTTTCCAAAGTTAGAGTTAAGGACTGTTTTGATGAATATGGTATTAAATAAGATAAATTTGCTAATTATAGATCAAGAAGAATGAAATTGGGGGATAGACCGAGGAAAGAAAAAGGTAGAAGATTAAGTTGTCAAATCGATCGCATTTTGCACCGAGGTAAGTTTACGGTAAATAAATGCAA
This sequence comes from Gossypium stocksii, assembly GCA_020496765.1. Lineage (NCBI taxonomy): Eukaryota > Viridiplantae > Streptophyta > Magnoliopsida > Malvales > Malvaceae > Gossypium > Gossypium stocksii. The sequence goes on from CM035629.1 coordinate 76,535,113, forward strand.
TATTTCAATACTTTATATTAATGTTGTTAATTTCCAGCATATATACATTTATTTTATGAGAATATTTCAAGTTGAATTAAAGATAAGATAATAGAGAAAAAGTATCAGAAAGCCCCGTTTGAACCTTAGGGATGTATGGTATTTTGGGTTAAGACAGTTGAGGAACATCCCATGTAAGTCCATATCAGACATATGGCATTGGCAGGTTGAGACAACTGAGGAACATCCCATGTAAGTCCATATCGGATATATGGCTTTGACAGGACAGGGAATGATGTGCATGATAAGTTTTAAATTTTATGATCGTACCTAGACACTAACTATTATCACGAATAAGGCAAGCACACCTATCAGACAGTAGTATAGCTTATGGCAAGACCGAAATGTCGAACCCATAGGACCTAAAAGTACTAGTATTAACCTTCTTTTTTATTATCTAGCCTGAAAATAAGGGAATTTGTTTTAATTAAACTAATTATTAATTAAACTAAGAATGCACAGAAAGTAAATTGGGGAAATACTTTTTAGGAAAACTGATTGATTAAGACAACACCCAAGAAAGAATCCACCTAGACTTCACTTGTTCTTTAACTCTGAATTAGACGATTTATTCACTTGACTTGATCTGTAGAAATCCTTAAATTATGTTATTATCTTCGTCGAGACTAAAAACATCTAACCCTAGGTTGATTAATTGAAATTTCTTCCTAATTAAAAACCCTAGTGTTGTATTAACTCGATCTGTGGATTTCCCTATTAGATTTGACTCTAATCCGGTAAATTTACGTCATCCTATGTCTAGGAGTGCGATCAACTTTGATTAATTGTGTTGGATCTACTTTTAAGCAGGGACTTTTGCTCCACTGAAAAAGCACATTCGAATTGAATTAATATCCTGGAATATTAACACAATATTAAAAGCACAATTAAGAACAAACCAAATATTTATCAAATAATTTAGAAAATAATAACAAGATCCATCTTAGGTTTCATCCCCCTCAGGTATTTGAGGGATTTAGTTCATGTTTATAAAGAAAATCATCTCAAAATAAGGAAAATAACAAAATATAAAGAAACCTTAAAACCCTGAAAGAAATTGAAGGGAAATCTTCAGTCTTGAAGGAGATTCTGGCTTCTAAGATGGATCAATCGGCTTTCTTCGAGTAAATCTTACTTTCTACTCTATGTCTCCTTTAGTCCTCTCCTAGGGTGTTTATATAGACTCTGGAATACCCTTCTTAGCCCATAAGTAGCCTTTTCCGCGTGAAATTAGAACAAGTCACGACAGGGACACACACGTATGGCTCACGCTCAGGCTATGTTCAAGTCTATAAATCACACACGGGATATGATCTACCCGAGTGCAGGGGGTTAGGCCATGTTGCATTCTAATTTTGGCCCATTTGGTCCATTTTTGGCCCGTTTCTCGTTCTTTTCACTTTCCTATGCTTACCTAAGTATAAAACATGAAATTAAAGGATTAGAGCATCAAATTCCAAAATTCTAATGATAAATCATCCATAAATGAGCTAAGCATGGGGTAAAATTATATATAAATTATGGTTTATCAAATATCCCCACACTTAAGCATTTGCTTGTCCTCAAGCAAAATCCTCAACTCACAATTAAGAATTTATTTTTTTCAACTTATAATTTCTGTCAATAATGCTTCGAAATAATCCATAAGTAGTCATACCTTGAGAGTTCAACTAAAAGAACATCAAAGTTTCAAACAATCTAAGTTGAACATTTTATCACGAAAACATAGGTATCTCCCCTTATCTAAGTAATTATCTTTAATTCAAAATCACACATAGTTAACATCCTCACTAAAGATTCACTCAAATCACTCGAGGTGTTTAAGTACAACAAATTAAGCACTCTGTCGTCAACATGAAAAGTTATTACCATAAGCTTGCATGAAAATCAGATCTCCACCACTATGTATTACTATGATACATCAATCAGAAGGTCTTTAAAGGGTTGTAACGTGGCTCTAGTTAGGGGGTGTGGTCACAGGCTGAAAGAGAAGGTTAGAATCGAGATTGAACTGAACAATTACCTAACTAGAAAAAAATGAAAAATTACATCTTGAATAACAGAATTGAGCTTTTCCTCATAAATAACACTGTTTAAGTTTAAGAACTATATAATTTCATAACTAAATGATAATTCAACAACTGAACTAACTTTGTATATGTTTTTTTTTAAGAACAAAATTAAATATGAAATTTTACTTACTGAATATAAGAAAGTAGCTAGGCAATTTATTCAAATCAACTCTCGACAAAAATGAGAATCAAATTAAATGAGGGAAATTCTCAAGGAATAAAAAATAGGCTTAAGGGTTAATATTAAGGGTAAATCAATAAATGGTTTGTTAGGCTCAAGGGGGTTCACTAATGGTTAATTATGAGGGTAGCCTTTTATGGAGTGAGTGGGTTAAAACCTAGGTGCCTTTATCATCTCGGTATATCAAATCAATGATGTGGTCTCGACATGTATAATCGAAGCAAGTTTTGGAGTAACAAATCAATGTTGACACACTCATAAGGAACAAAAAAAAGTGAGCAAGAAAGGATATATGCTCTAAAGGCTCAAAATCCCACAAAAATTATGGCTTTTGATGTCAATCTTGTGAATTTCAAACTTCAAGATAATACCTAATTTTGGGAAAACAACCTAGAAAAATTTTAATTCTCAAAAAATCAACTTATCATGCTTGATTCTCTAATGACTTAAAGTTTAAACCATCAATGCACAACTATCTATGATTTAATTCAAAAACATATTAATAAAAATCATAAATCAATCAAAATTCATTTTAAAAGGGATAAGGAATTTACTTGAGAATAAGACAAAATTCAGGAATTTTCTGATAATGCTATGAATAACCCCCTACACTTAAGATGTACATTGTCCTCAATGTACAAAGATAAATAATAAGAATAAAGGCTTAATATCATAAGATAGGGGGAGAAGTGAAACTCCCTGAATTTTGGATGAAATCTTCGGAATAGTGAAAGCGAAATTAGAGAAAGAGCTACTTGAAGTTCATGATTCTGAGCTGCTTAAGAAAATAAACACAACTGTGGAGAGAATTAAAGCATTACTCGATAAGCACCATGAAGGTAAACAAAGTTCAAAATAAAATAATAAGTTTGTAAAAGGAAAATAAAAAAACATAACAAATAAAAAATAAAGAAAAAAATTAAAAAAATATAAATAGACTCGAAGGTCCTCTTGTTGCACGGCTTAGTACACGCCTGTGTGTCCATGCCGTGTGGCTCGTTAATTTTACCCATGCCCATGTAATGTTCACCATGCCCGTGTTCAATTGTCAATGTTGCACATGGCCTTTTGGCACGCCCGTGTTCAATTAGCAGGTTCGCCCACAGCCATATCGCAAGACCGTGGCGATTTGTCAAATCCTGTTTCTCGTTCTTAGCTTTGGGGAAATTTTTCTTTGGTGGGGCCACGGCCTCAGGCACGCCCGTGTGCCTAGTGTTTTAAAGACTTAATTAGTTATTTAGATGTTAGAAACTGAAATTAAAGAAATCAACAATGTTAGTGCTCGGGTTGCCTCCCGAGATGTGCTTATTTATAGTCTAAGCTCGACTCACCTCAACTTCGTATGGTCACGGTGGTTTGAGGAGTTGGAACTCCTCTCTCTTGCTATCAATCTTAGTATCAAAATAAGGTTTAAGTCAAGTGTAATTTACCTTAAATGTGCCAAATTTAGAATGTGTCACTTCGACTGTACCGTAAGGAAAGATTTATACTACCGTAAAGGGAGGTGCATCATCTGCATTAAGCTCTAGAATGACAATTCGAGGGTCCTTCTTGTTTAATAATACCTGATCTCCAACCTTGAATTGACTTGGTCTATCTGTAGGCTTGTCATGGGTTTGCTTTAATTCTGTTTGGCGTGTCCTAGGTTCCTTCTTCCTATAGTGTCGCCATTCATCTAGTTCGTCAATTTGTAGCATTCGCTCTTCATGGATTGCTCCTTTGTTGTCGCATAGACTTAAACATGGCTCATTTGTATTTTTGCGAGGAATGTCCTGCAAAGAAGGTTGAACAGTGAGGTTATTCTTATTAAAAGAACTCGTAATATCATCTCTATCATTAGATATCTTAACAGAATTACGAGCTTGAAAAGTATGTCATCGCCTACACGAAGTGTGAGTTCACTTGTGCCCACATCGATTATAGTCCTAGCAGTTGCTAAAAAGGGTCGCCCTAAAATTAAAGGCACATCGCTATCCTCATCCATATATAAAACAACAAAATCTATTGGGAATATAAATTTATCGATTTTAACAAGAACATCTTCAATTATACCCCTAGGAAATCTAATGGTTTTATCAGCCAATTGAATGCTTATATTAATTTGTTTGGGTTTCCCAAGACCTAGTTGTTTAAACATTTTGTAAGGCATTACATTAATACTAGCTACTAAATCAGCTAATGCATTATCAATAGTTAAACTACCAATTAGACAAGGAATCGTAGAACTCCCTGGATCTTTCAGTTTGTTGGGTAGCTTGTTTTGTAAAATGGCTGAGCAACTGCATTCAGCTCTATATGCGACGACTCATCCAACTTCCGTTTGTTTGCTAAGAGCTCTTTTAAGAATTTAACGGCGTTTAGCGACTACAAAAGAACTCCAATAAATGGTAAGTTAATATGTAATTTCTTTAAAAGTTTAAAGAATTTACTGAATTGTTCATCTGCGCGGCCTTTCCTTGTCGCATTTGGGTATGGGACACGAGGCTTATACTCTTTAACAATTGGTTTTTTGCGACTTACCTCACCCTTACCTTTACTTACCAGAGCTTCTTGGCTTGGTTCTGATTTGTCTTTAATTAACCCTCCTTCATTGATCATATCAATGGCGTAAAGTTTCTCCCTTGGGTTAGTTTCTATATTGCTTAGCAAGCCGCCTTGTGGCCTTTTAGAGATTAGCTGAGCAAGTTGACCTATCTGAGTTTCAAGCCCTTGAATCGATGCTTGCTAATTTTTGAGTGCTATTTCGGTGTTTCGAAAACGGGTTTCTAACATCGAGATAAATTTCGTGAGCATCTCCTTAAGATTCAGCTTTTTCTCTTACTGGTAAGGAAGTTGTTGGAAGCTTGGAGGGGGTGGTGGCCTTTGATTTCCTTGACCTCCCCATGAAAAGTTTGGGTGATTCCTCCAACCTGCATTGTAAGTGTTACTATAAGGATTATTTTGAGGTCGAGGATTATTACCCATATAATTTAGTTGCTCGTTGTCCATGCCATAGGGCGGGTACTCAGGATTGCTCACACCTCCTAGATTTGACTCACACTGCATCACTGGGTGTACCTGCGCAGAACCAACTAAACCATCAATCTTTTTATTTAAAAGTTCTACCTGATTAGAAAGCATGGTCACCGTGTCAACATTACAAACACCGACGGCTTTTTTGGGCTTTGTTCTCATGACTTACCATTGATAGTTATTCAGTGACATCTCCTCAATGAACTCATAAGCCTCCTCAGGTGTTTTGTTATTTATGGTTCCACCGGCAGCTGCATCGATCATCTATCTTGTTGAGGGGTTCAAACCATTATGAAAAGTTTGAATCTGTAACCATAAAGGTAGCCCATGATGAGGGCACCTTCTCAATAAATCCTTGTATCTCTCCCAAGCATCATAGAGTGTCTCTAGATCCATTTGCACAAAAGAAGAGATATCATTCCTCAACTTTGCTGTTTTAGCCGGTGGAAAATCTTTAAGTAAAAACTTTTCGGTCATTTGTTCCCAAGTAGTGATAGACCGTCATGGTAGAGAGTTTAACCACTATTTAGCCTTATTCCTCAAAGAAAAGGGAAACAAACGAAAGCAAATGACATAATCAGAAACGCCATTTATCTTAAAAGTGTCGCAGAATTCCAAAAAGTTTGCTAAATGTGTGTTAGAATCCTTATCCTGTAAACCATCAAACTAAACAAACTGTTGAATCATCTGAATAGTGTTAGGCTTCAGTTCAAAATTATTTGCAACAATAGTAGGCCTAACAATATTAGATTCAGTACCAGCTAAATTAGGCTTAGCATAATCATACATAGTATGAGAAGCAGGATTCTAGTTCATTGGGTCTGCAGCTACCACAGGAGGTAGTGGGTTATTTTGATTCGCCTCCATCTCTTCGGTAGTGTTGGTCACGTCCTCTTGCTCTTCCTCTATGTACTGTAGACTTCACCTTATTTCTCTTTGGTTTCTGCGAACTGATGCTTCTATCTCACTATCAAAAAGCAAAGGTCCTGACGGGTTCCTCCTAGTCATAAACTAGAGACACCTGTCAGAGACAAATAAAAGAAAAGAAAATTAGTAAAAATAAAAAGTAAATTGCAATAAAAGTAAACATGGCTAAAGTAATAAAAATCGAGTGTTCCTAATATTTTAGTTCCCCGGCAACGATGCCAAAAACTTGATGTGCGTGATAAGTTTTAAATTTTATAATCGTACCTATACACTAACTATTATCACGAATAAGGCAAGCGCACCTATCGACAGTAGTATAGCTTATAGCAAGACTGGAATGTCGAACCCACAGGAACTAAAAGTACTAGTATTAACATTCTTTTTATTATCTAGCCTGAAAATAAGGGAATTTATTTTAATTAAACTAATTATCAACTAAACTAAGAACGCACAGAGAGTAAATTGGGGAAATACTTTTTAGGAAAGCTGATTGATTAAGACAACACCCAAGGAAGAATCCACCTAGACTTCACTTGTTATTTAACTCTGAATTAGACGATTTATTCACTTGACTTGATCCGTAGATATCCTTAAATTATGTTATTATCTCCGTCGAGACTAAAAACATCTAACCCTAGGTTGATTAATTGAAATTTCTTCCTAATTAAAACCCCTAGTGTTGCATTAACTCGATTTATGGATTCCCCTATTAGATTTGACTCTAATTCGGTAGATTTACGTCGTCCTATGTCTAGGAGTGCGATTAACTCCGCTTAATTGTGTTGGATCTACTCTTAAGCAGGGACTTTTGCTCCACTGAAAAAGCACATTCGAATTGAATTAATATCCTGAAATATTAACATAATGATTAAAAACACAATTAAGAACAAACCAAGTATTTATCAAATAATTCAAAAAATAATAGCAAGATCCATCTTAGGTTTCATCCCCCTCAGGTATTTGAGGGAATTAGTTCATGTTTATAAAGAAGAACATCTCAAAATAAGAAAAATAACAAAACATAAAAAACCCTAAAACCCCTGAATGAAATTGAAGGGAAATCTTCAGTCTTGAAGGAGATTCCGACTTCTGACATGGATCAATCGGTTTTCTTCGAGTAAATCCTTGCTTTCTACTCTGTGTCTCTTTTAGTCCTCTCCTAGGGTGTTTATATAGACTCTGGAATACCTTTCTTAACCCCTAAGTAGCCTTTTCCGCGTGAAATTAGAACAAGTCACGACAAGGACACGCCTGTGTGGCACGCCCGTGTGACTCGGGCTTAGGCCTGTTCAAGTATGTAAATCACACACGGGCATGTGATCTACCCGTGTGCAGGGGGTTAGGCCGTGTTGCATTCTAATTTTGGCCCATTTGGTTTGTTTTTGGCCCGTTTCTCATTCTTTTCACTTTCCCATGCTTACCTAAGTATAAAACATGAAATTAAAGGATTAGGAGCATCAAATTCCAAAATTCTAATGATAAATCATCCATAAATGAGCTAAGCATGCGGTAAAATTATGTATAAATTATGGTTTATCAGGGAACATTCCATGTAAGTCCATATCAGATATATGGCTTTGGCAGTACAGGGAACATCCCATGTAAGACCATGCCTAGAGCATGGCATTGGTAGACTATTATTAGGTAGGAAAACCCAAGTACCCTCAATATTCCAAATAGTTCATCGGGCTAATATATAGGCTATGTTACAAAAAAGTTCAGGTAAAAGAATGATAAACAGGAAAGATAAAGAGTAAGTGGAGAAGTAAAACAAAGATTTTGTTGTTGATGGTGAATGTTGTCATTTATTTATTTGTTGACTTACTAAGCATTGTAGCTTACTCATTTTCTTTTCTCTCTTTTATAGTGTAGCCAAGCCAATTCGGAGATCAAAAAAGACGTCGGAGTTCATCTCATACTATCAAAGGCTATCTTGGTATTTTGTAGTTTGAAATGTTTTGAGTTATGACATGTATAGGGACTTGGCCATTTGGTGTGTATGTCTTTATGATATGATTTAAGTATGGTATGTGAATGTTTGATGATGATTAGCTATTGAAATGGCTAAATAAGAACAAGTTTTGATGTTATGTATGCCTAAATGATAGTTTATGCAAAGAAATGATGGAGGAAAAGTTGGCCATGAAATAGTTTTGTAACAGCAGCAGTGATGTGAATTTGAAAAATCACTAAAAATTGTAAAAATGGAATTAAATGGTGAATGAGATATAATATTAAATCTTATTGAGTCTATTTTCATAAAAAAGAAACAAGGCAAGCAAAGGAAGTCTGTATTGTGAGATATTTAAATTCTTTTGACATTGGTTCAGAGGGATTTCGTGATCCCCTATTCTGAATTTAGAAATTCACTAAAAATTCTATAAAAAGAATTATGAGTCTTAATTTATATGTATAGATTCCTTAGTGAGTCTATTTTTATTAAAAATAACTGTAAACACTAAATGAAAACTATACTAAAAGATAGTTGATTTTTAGTATGGAGAGGTCAGAACAGTGGGACTGTGAAACAGAGGAACCTTTAACTAATAAATTGTACTAATTGGCCACACCAAAAATTCTGGAAAAATTATGGGAAGGATATATGAGTCTAGTTTTAGGGAAAAATTATGGATTTAAATTTTGATTTTTGTAACTCGAGTTATAATTAATTTAGTGACTGTTGCGCAAGTGGACAATTTTATTATGAATAGTGAAATAAATTGTTTTAAATTGTGTAAGTAATCGGAAAATTTTTAATGTTCCTGGTTTGGTCCCGAACCATTTTAATTACATGTTTTAGGGCTTCGAGGGCCCATTTTAGGGATATATTGGATCAATGTGAGTGAATTAATTTTAAAAGTGAATTTTTATGCCCTGAACTAGCAAGGTAAGTCTGGCAACGCCTCGTGCTCTACTCCGGCGACGGTCTCGGGTAAGGGGTGTTACATTTAGGCTAGAATCCATGATTGATTGATGGAAATTATTAATATTATGTAAAAGTATTATATGTTTAGTTTAATCCCTGTATATTCCCTGAATTATTTTTAGAGTTTTTCAGTGCTCAATTAGGCCTCTGATATTGTGTGAATCCTAAAATTTGTGTTTAATTCCTTAAGTGCTCTTATTTCATCACATGATATGTGAACATTATGTGTTTTCTGATAAAGTGAAACTGTTAAATTGAAAGTAATAATTTTTTACCACCCTGCAAAATACATGATAAGCATGTTAAGTGTTAGTGATGAATTGAGCACATGCTACATGTCTACTACTGGTGTTTATTTGTTATAATACAAAGTATGACATAGTGCGTTGTATGGGGCCGGACACTGTACGGAGGACGCTCGCCCACAAAATGTAACACCCCTTACCCGTATTCTTGCCAGAACAGGATACGAGGCATTACCAGACCTACACATAAGAAATCATACAAAACTGGGCCATAAATTTACATCCAAATTTAAAACTTTTCATACATACTCATAATGTCACTATTATAGGCCTACGAGGCCCAAAACATACTTTGGAAGTGGTTCGGGACTAAACCGAGAACTTTGGAAAGTTTGTCAATACTTAGAACATTTTTACCTAAAACAGGGGTCACACGCCTGTGTGGCATGGGACACGCCCGTGTGGGTAGGCTGTGTGGTCACACACGCCCGTGTCCATACCTCGTGTAACTCTCTATTTATGACATCATCAACCAAAGAAACCATAACACCAAGCCACACGCTCATGTGCTAGGCCGTATGACGAATTAAATTCTCGCAAAATTGGTGTAGACTTCACGTGCCCTTGGCACATGCCCGTGTCCAAGGCCGTGCTGTCCACACGGCTGAGACACACGTCCGAGTCTCTACCCATGTGCTCCATACTGGGCATTCTGTTTCCCAAAATTTAGGGTGCAGGGGACACAGGGCCTATTCACACGCCCATGGGCATACTACATCTATCATACATGGACATCACATACATATCCACTCAACCATGTAAACTTACACATCCAAGAAAGGCATAATCACATGCTCATAAATATAACCAAGGTTAACCAACTTAAATTGTAACACCCCTCACCCGTAACTATTGCAGGACACCGGTACGAGGCATTACCAAATATACACTCGCACAATCATTTGATTCCAATACATAAATTTCACATAAAATTTAAAACTTTTTCATTCATATATATAACATCCACATTATGGGCCTACGAGTACCAAACGATACATTGGGTACGATTCGAGACCAAACCGGAACTTCTCGAACACTAATGAAAATTTGACTCAAAATAGAGCACATGCCCATGTGAGACAGGGACATGCCCGCGTGGGTAGGCTGTGTGGTCACACACGCCCATGTCCCTAGCCCGTGCGAAATTATTTTTCACTTCGAACCTACAGGGGTTTTCACACGATCGAGCACACGCCCATGTCTCTTGCCCGTGTCCTTCATACGGCCTCAACATGCCCGTGTCCTCACCTCATGTGAAAAATTGGGGTATTCTGTTTGTGATGTCAATGTGAAGTTTTCATCACACAGCCAAGCTGCACGCCCATGGGCTAGGCCGTGTCTATCACACGGTTCAGACACACGGTCGTGTCTCCATCCCGTGTGTTTACTACCAAACATTTGATTTTCATAATCTCAAGTGCAGAGGACACACGGCCTATCAACATGCCCGTACGGCCTAGACATACGCCAATGTGTCTGCCTATATGGACAATTATAGGCTATTTTCCAAGTCAATTGCCACCCTGAAACACAAACCAATAACAACCAATTTTGCCAATTCACATTATAACATCAAAACTCATCAAAACATACATATTAAGCCATCCACATCCTAACTTTATCTAGCATCATCAAACTTGTACATCCACACATATTTTACTCATACTAGGCAAGCTTGCACATTAAAAGATTACAACATCTTGACAAAATATAACTTATCCAACTATGGCTCATTTCTCATGGCCAAAGTACCAAAACACTGTTATCAACAAATGGACCCAAAAGAACTATGACACATAACCAAAATAATAGATCACCTATACATGCCATAATTTTCAAGGTTCAAAATTAAAATACCAAAACAATCGTTGATAGTGTTGATGGAATCCCGTCAATTACCGAAACTCAGATTTAGCTTGGCGAACCTATAAGGGAAGGGAAAAATGAAGGGGTAAGCTATAAAGCTTAGTAAGTCTATATGTAAAAGAAATGATCATTTAAACTAAATAGACATAGATATTGGACTTAAGATTTCCAATCATACAATTAAGCTTGAGAGTTATCACTTACCACATAATTCAGTATATACATTAAACACTTAGCACACATAATAGTTTTCATATAACCTACACATACACAATCTTAAACATACGGTTAAATCTTTTCGCATGCATTCACATTGTGTCATATTAATTCGGATAGCCCGATGAACCACATGGAATACTAAAGGATACACAAAAATAAGGCACAAGTGCCACACATATAATGTAGTCGAAGCTACCACTAATATGTAGCCGAAGCTACCACTTATCACATAAGGCTCAATAATGAGCTATTATTGGGTCTGCTCACACAAGCTAACGGTGTAGTCGATTTTACTCAGTACTGCTCACACAAGCTGACAGATATCCGCAACAACTATAGGATTACCTAGCCACTGTTAGTCGAACTAGACCAGCACCCAGAATCACATAAACAATCAATAACAGTCGATGGTTTCCTAGTGGGATGTCACTCGTATCCTATACAAGTCTAAGATTCAATCGAGACTTTTCTTTACTTATGGGTTTATCACATTCCATAAACAATATTTCGATATAAAATTTCAGAATTTCAAATTAATTAAACTAGTTAAACATAATGATTAAAAATAACTCATTATTTACATATAGGACTTACCTCGGCTCAAATATGCTAACCTTTTTCGATTTAGTTCGACACCTTGCCTTTTCCTCGATCGAGGTCGTTTTCACGTCATTCTTTATCTATAACATTAAATTTAACTCATTCAATACACACATTACTCAATTGGACACAAAATTATCCTATGGTAAATTTTACCATTTTACCCCTAACTTTGTCAATTTTACAATTTAGTCCTTACGCTCGTAAAATGAAATGTATCAATTTTTCTACATTCCCAAGCCTAGCCAAACATATTTCTCTTCTATAGCAGTCCACAATTTTCAATGTTTCAAAATTTATGCACATATTTTACATCTTTTGCATTTAGTCCCTAAATGCATTTTCATGAAAAATCATCTAGCAAAAGTTGTTTACTGCACTTCAAGCTTTTATTTTCTACCAAGAAACATCAAAATGCTCTCATGTCACACATGGGTAAATTTTTAAACATGAACCCTAGCTTAAAATAGTGGTATAGAAAGCTAGGTCAAGGTACGAGGATCTCAAAAATATGAAGAACATGAAAAACGAGGCTAAATTTACTTGTGAGCTTGAAAAGTGAAACAAAGCCCTAGCTATGGAGAACACAAAATTCAGCAGTCCCTTGAAGAAGATGGACACATTTTTGGCTATTTCTCCCATTTTATTTCATTTAATACCCAAATGACCAAAATACCCTTAATGGCCTTCTTTGCAAATTTTTCCTTCCATGAGCATTATTGTCTACCTTACCCTAAAATGGTCTAATTGCTTAATAAGGACCTCTAATTTATGAATGCAATTCAATTACACATTAAATGCTTCTAGAACTTATGTTTTGAAATTTTTACAATTTAGTCCTATCACTCAATCGAGCACTTTATCGATAAAAATTATTTACTAAATTTTTAATTATGCAATCAATCACACAATAGACCATAAAATTTTATCGAAATAAATTTTTCTATGTTAGGTTCGTGGTCCCAAAACCACCATTCTGTTTACGCCCTAATTCGGGCTGTTACAACTCCCCCCTTAAAAGGATTGTCGTCCTCGAAAATCTTACCAGTAAAGAGATGTGGGTATTGTTTTCTCAGTCTCTTTCGATTCCCATGTAGCATCTTCCATACCATGCTTTTGCCATAATACTTCACTAATGTCACATTCTTGTTTCTCAATTGTTTCACTTATCGAGCCAAGATTTTGATTGGCTACTCATTATAAGTAATATCTGGCTGAATTTCTACTTCAGTCGGTGAGATCACATGTGACAGATCTGAACGGTATCATCGTAGCATCGATACATGGAACACATCGTGAATCTTTTCTAACTCCGTCAGTAAAGCCAATCGATAAGTTACTGGTCCAACTCTTTCTACAACCTCATGTGGTTCGATAAAACATGGACTCAATTTGCCTTTCCTACCAAACCTCAATATCTTTTTCCAAAGAGATGCTGTCAAGAACACTTTATCACCCACTTGAAACTTAATTTCTTTTCTTTTCGAATCCGCGTAAGAATTTTGTCGGTCCGAGGCAACTTTCAAACAATCACGGATCACCTTTACTTTCTCTTCAGTCTCTCTGATCAAATCAACTCCAAGAACTTGTTTCTCACTCAATTCGGTCCAATACAAGGGTGTCTATCATTTTCTTCCATACAATGCCTCAGAGGATGCCATTTTGATGCTCGATTGGTAGCTATTGTTATAAGTAAATTCAACCAAAGGTAGATATTTCTCCTAGCTACCTTGGAACTCCAATACACAACATCGTAGCATATCCTCGAGGATCTGAATCACTTGCTCGAATTGATTGTCGATTTGTGGGTGAAAAGTAGTGCTAAAGTTCAATTTGGTACCCAAGGCTTCTTGTAACTTTTTCCAAAACCTTGAGGTAAATCTCGAATCTCTGTTTGGAATAATTGACAATAGCACTCCATGCAATCACACTATCTCAGAAACATATAAGTTAGCCAACTTATCAAGAGAATAGTTGGTACATAATGGTACCAAATTGGTTGACTTTGTTAGTCGATCTACCACAACCCATATGGCATCTTTTCTACTCTGCGATATCGGTAAACCAGTCACAAAATTCATAGTGATTCGGTCCCACTTCCATTCGAGAACCATTATTGGCTAATCAAACCGGAAGGTAGTTGGTGTTCAGCTTTTACCTGTTGGCACACTAAGTACTTTGACACAAACTCGGAAACATCTCTTTTCATACCAGGCCACCAATATGATTTCTTCAAATCATTATACATCTTTGCACTGCCTAGATGGACAGATAGGCAACCATTGTGAGCTTCGTGTAGAATACTCTGAATCAGCTCTACATTTTTCAGTACACATACTCTGTCTCGAAACATCAAGCAGTCATTTGAATCTATCCAAAATTCTGTCTCATCACCCTTTTGACACTGAGCCCTTTTTGCTTTTAACTCACCATCATCTTTCTAAGCTTCACAAATTGGTTGAATAAACGATGGCCTAGCTCGCGACTCAGCCAAAATTGAACCATCCTCTGATAGGGCCAATCTCGTATTCAAGGCTCTCAAGGCAAACAAAGATTTTCTACTTAAGGCATCGGCAACCACATTCGTTTTCTCGGGATGGTAGTCGATCACTAACTCGTAGTCTTTCAACAACTCGAGCCACCTTCATTGCCACAAGTTCAAATCTTTTTGTGACATTAAGTACTTCAAACTTTTATGGTCGGTAAAGATATGACATTTCTCACCATATAAATAGAGTCGCCAAATCTTCAAGGCAAAGACAGTGGCGGCTAACTCCAAATTATGTGTCGGGTAATTCCTTTCGTGTGGTTTTAATTATCTTGAGGCATATGCTACCGCCTTATCTTCTTGCATCAATACACATCCAAGACCATTTAGAGACGCATCACTGTAAATTACAAATTCCTTTCCAGACTCAGGTTGCACTAGCACTGGCACCTCAGTTAACACTGTCTTCAACTTCTCAAAACTTTGTTGACACTTCTCTGTCCGCTTAAACTTAAAATCTTTTTTTAGTAATTTAGTCATTGGAGAAGTGTCATAAAAAATCACTTTACGAAGCATTGATAGTATCCCACCAATCCCAGAAAATTTCTAACTTCTAATACATTTTTCAGTGGCCTCCAATCTACTATTGCCGAGATCTTACTCGGATCCACTCGAATACCATCTCTTGAAACAATGTGGCCTAAAAATCCAACTTCACTAAGCCAAAAATTCACTTTTACTAAATTTTGCATACAATTTTTTATCTCGCAAAATTTGTAAAATCTCATCACGAGAATAGATCAAAATGTCATCAATGAAGATCATTACAAACTTATCCAAGTACGGTCTAAAAATCTAAATCATTAAGTCCATAAACACCGCTGGGGCGTTAGTCAAGCTGAAAAGCATTACAAGAAACTTATAGTGTCCGTACCTTGTTCTGAAAGCAGTTTTCAGCACATTAGACTCTTTCACCCTTAACTGGTAGTATCCAGATCTCAAGTCTATTTTGGAGAACACTGTAGCTCCCCTTCAGCTGATCAAATAAGTCATCGATCCTTGGCAAGGGATACTTGTTCTTTATTGTCACTTTGTTGAGTTTCCTATAGTCGATACAGAGCCTCATCGATCTATCCTTTTTCTTTACGAATAACACGGGGGTACCCTAGGGAGAAAAACTAGGTCTCGCAAATCCTTAGTCCGTCAACTCTTGCAATTGCAATTTCAATTCCCTTAGCTCTGTTGGAGCCATTCTATACGGGGCTATCGATATCGATGCAGTCCTTGGCAATAAATCAATGGTGAACTCTATCTCTCTAGTAGGAGGTATACCCGGCAATTCCTCAGGAAATACATCCGGGAATTCATAAACCACTGGCACCGATTCCATTTTCAGTTTAGACTCTTTCATATTCAATACATAAGCCAAATATGCTTCGTACCCCTTTCTCAAACATTTCTGAGTAGTCATAGACGAAATCAAAGCAGGCAACCCACTGGACACATCTGTTTCAACCCGAAGACTTTCACCATTTTCACACTTTAATTCGATAACCTTCTATCTACAATTCACTTTAGCATCATGCATTGTTAGCCAGTCCATACCCAAAATAGCATCAAACTCATCAAGCGGCAATAGCATCAGATCGGCTAGGAAACAATGACCGCGGATCACTAAGGGACAATTCTTGTAAATTTTGTCAATTAACACACTCTTGCCTAGAGGGTTTGACACCATAATCATGAATTCAGTTGACTCTATAAGCAATTTCATATCATTCACTAATTTCATGCAAATGTAAGAATGCATGGACTCGGGATCAATCAATACAACTATATTAACATCGTAAAGAGAGAATATACCAGTAATCACGTCAGGGGATGATGCCTCTTCCCGGGCACGAATAGCATAAGTTCTTGTAGGCGCTCTGGCCTCCGATCTTGCAGGTGGATCTCTAGCTAGGCCTCTGCTACTAGCTCCTCTTTCATATTCTAGTAGGCTTCCTTCTAGTGGGTACATTGCTCGGTTTAGTGCTATGAGTAGTTTCTTTAACTACCATTTTCGGACAATCTTTGATGAAGTGGTCCTGAGAGCCACATTTAAAGCAAGCCTCGGTAACCATCCAACACTCACTGAGATGTCTTGTACCGCAGTGTTAACATTCAGGGTTACTTGGCTTGACATTGCCAACATTAGCTACTGAAGTAGTCTAAGTTTTCGATCCCGTATTTGGCCTCCCATGAGTTTTGCCTGGATTTTCAGCTGAAACGATTGAACAGTTTGATACATTTCTCACTTTCTTTTATGACCGTTGGAAGGACTTACTCATCAATCTCTTCTTTACATCCCTAGCCTCCGATTCAACTTTCCTATTTTCCTTGCACAATTCCTCAACTTTGCATGCTCGATCAACGAGCACAACAAATTCCTTCAATTCCAAAATCCCAACATATATCTTACTGTTTACGTTTAGGTCGTCCTCAAACCTCTTACACATAATTTCTTTTGTAGAAACTCATTCCCAAGCGTACTTACTAAGTCAGACGAATTCTCATTCATATTCGGACATAGTCATGTGGCCTTGTTTCAGATCTAAAAACTCCTTTTGCTTCTGATTAATAAAGCGCTGACTTATATACTTCTTTCGAAACTCCACTTGGAAGAAGTCCCAAGTAACTCTTTCAGTAGACACTACCGAGATTAGCCTTTTCCACCACTGATACGTTAAGTCTCTTAGAAGTGAGATGACATACTTTAAACACTCATCGAGTTTGCAAGACAGTTCATCAAATACTCGAATGGTGTTCTCTAACCAAAATTCCTCCTTCTCAGGGTCATTATCAACACTGGCTCTAAATTCTTTGGCCTCATACTTACGGATCTTGTCAACAGGGGGCTTACTCACTCTCATCACTTTTACACCTTGTGGGGCTACCGGTATCGGTTGAGGAATTGGAAGAGGTGGGGGAGGTTGAGCATTCGGATTTGCCTAAATGAACTCCGTGTGCCAGTCACTCATTCTGCAGAGAAAGGCTTCCTGAGCCTCATCTCCCCTACTTGGTTCTAACCCCTACTTTCGGAATCTATTTACTATATGAAAACACAAATTAGGAATTAGAAACCATCACACTATCACTGTTCACAATTATGGTATGTATAGCTAAACTCTCACACTTGCTATGGTAGTCCAAAGACCTACTAAACCATAGCTCTGATATCACTAAATGTAACGCCCCTCACCCGTAACTGTCGCCAGACACGGGTATGAGGCATTATCGAACATACACTCGCACAATCATTTGATTCCAATACATAAATTTCACATGAAATTTAAAACTTTTTCATTCATACGTTTAACATCCACATTATGGGCCTACGAGTCCCAAACGATACATTACGTATGATCCGAGACCAAACCCGAACTTCTCGAACACTAATGAAAATTTGACTCAAAACAGGGCACACGCCCATGTGGGACAAGGACACGCCCGCGTGGGAAGGACGTGTGGTCACACACACCCATGTCCCTAGCCCATGCGGAATTATTTTTCACTTTGAACTTACAGGGGTTTTCACATGGTCGAAAACACGCCCGTGTCTCTTGCCCGTGTCCTTCACACGGCCTCAACACGCTCGTGTCCTCACTTCGTGTGAAAAATTGGTGGTATTCTATTTATGATATTGTCGCGAAGTTTTCGTCACATAGCCAAGCCACACACCCGTGGGCTAGGCCATGTCTATCACACGGTCGAGACACACGACCGTGTTTCCACCCTGTGTGTTTAGAAACATTTGATTTTCATAATCTCAGGTGCAGGGCAGACACAGCCTATCAACATGCCCGTGGGCTGGCCATGTGTCACACATGACCTAGACAAATGCCCATGTGTTTACTCGTGTGGACAATTATATGCTATTTTCCAAGTCAATTGCCACCCTGAAACACAAACCAATAATAACCAAATTTGCCTATTCACATTATAACATCAAAACTCATCAAAACATACATATTAAGCCATCCACATCCTAACTTTATCTAACATCATCAAACTTGTACATCCACACATATTTTACTCATACTAGACAAGCTTGCATATTAGTAGATTACAACATCTTGACAAAATATAACTTATCCAACTATGGCTCATTTCTTAAACATACGGTTAAATTTTTTCGCATGCATTCATATTGTGTCATATTAATTCGGATAGCCCGATGAACCACATGGAATACTAAAGGATACACGAAAATAAGGCACAATTGCCACACATATAATGTAGCCGAAGCTACGACTAATATGTAGCCGAAGCTACCACTTATCACATAAGGCTCAATAATGAGCTATTATCGGGTCTGCTCACACAAGCTGACGGTGTAATCGATTTTGCTCAGTGCTACTCACACAAGCTGACAAGTATCCGCAACAAATGCAAGATTACCTAGCCACTGGTAGTCTAACTAGATCAGCACCTGGAATCATATAAATAATCGATAACAATCGATGATTTTCTAGAGACATGTCACTCGTATCCTAGACGATTCTGAGGTTCAACCGGGACTTTTCTTTACTTGTCGGTTTATCACATTCCATAGATATAAAATTTTAGAATTTCAAATTAATTAAACTAGTTAAACATAATGATTAAAAATAACTCATTATTTACATATAGGACTTACCTCGGCTCAAATATGCTAATCTTTTTTGATTTAGTCCGACACCTTGCCTTTTCCTAGATTATGGTCGTTTTCACGTCATTCTCGATCTATAATATTAAATTTAACTCATTCAATACACAGATTACTCAATTGGACACAAAATTTTACCATTTTACCCTTAACTTTGTCAATTTTTACAATTTATTCCTTAGGCTCGTAAAATGAAATGTATCAATTTTTCTACATTCCCAAGCCTTGCCGAACATATTTCTCTTCTATAGCAGCCCACAATTTTCAATGTTTCAAATTTATGCACATATTTTACAGCTTTTGCATTTTAGTCCCTAAATGCATTTTCATGAAAAATCACCTAGCAACAGTTGTTTACTACACTTCAAGCTTTCATTTTCTACCAAGAAACATAAAAATGCTCTCATGTTACACATGGGTAAATTTTTAAACATGAACCCTAGCTTAAAGTGGTATAGAAAGCTAGGTTAAGGTACAAGGATTTCAAAAATATGAAGAACATGAAAAACAGGGCTAAATTTACTTACTTGTGAGCTTGAAAAGTGAAACAAAACCCTAGCTATGGAGAACACAAAATTCAGTAGCCCCTTGAAGAAGATGGACACATTTGTGGCTTATTTTTCCCATTTTATTTCATTTAATACCTAAATGACAAAAATACCCTTAATGACTTTTTTTGCAAATTTTTCCTTTTATGGGCATTTTTGTCCACCTTACCCTAAAATGGTGTAATTGCTTAATAATGACCTCTAATTTATGAATGCAATTCAATTATACACTAAATGCTTCTAGAACTCATATTTTGATATTTTTGCAATTTAGTCCTATCACTCAATCGAGCACTTTATCGATAAAAATTATTTACTAAATTTTCAATTATGCAATCAATCACACAATAGACCATAAAATTTTATCGAAATAAATTTTTCTATGTCAGATTCGTGGTCCTGAAACATCCATTCTGTTTAGGCCCTAATTCGGGCTGTTACATAAATGACCAAATATACCAACCTTTACAAGTAATTTCAAGGTCAAACATATTACTAAAATGATCCAAAACACTTGGCTAGTCCTATCAAACTCCTTTAGGCTTTAATAACCAAAAAGACTTATACGCTTCCTAACCAACTAGCCTATACATGCCATATAACTCTATTCACAAGTCTTTCAGTACCGATATGATAGTTGGATAGTGTGATGAGATCTTTGATAACTTCCAACCTGAGCGATTCTTTGAAATCCTATAAGCATAGGAGAAATAACACAAGTAAGTTATAAAGCTTAGTAAGCTCATATGAAAATAAACACAACTTATCGAGTAAGCATTTATTAAGAAATTTCATTTCTATGGTGTAAAAACATTTGATTTCATCTTTATACCATGATTCCAATCACTTACTTAACCAAAAGTTTCACGAGCTTATCCAATTCCATGTTCGTATGGATCAAATACCTTGTATCAATTTGTCCACATTTATACATGCATAATCGAACATTAATATAATTTCATTCAATCCAATATCCATCACAAATACTTTGGCCAAGATAACCCTTGTAAAATCTTATCATATAATGGTACTTTGCACACTATGTGCCATACTTGCGTATAATTAAAAACAATTTATAACTCATATCTTATATATCATTCGTTTCATATTTCAATATAACCAAATATACACATTATGGCATGAAACATATTCATACACAAATCCTTTTCTCGTTTCATGTGCACGATACACTATAAGCTTACTATTTTACCTTCATTTGATTTTCACATAGATTTGATACATACCTGGTTTACTTAATTCAGTCTCACTTATGTTCTCTTCTTGTCTTTGCCCGTTGGACACTTGGAATACTAACAGATATTCGGAATCTTGCACATAAGTGCCACATATGTAGCCAAAGCTACCTCATATCTCATAACACATATAGGTTCGCTCTCAAGCTAACCATGGGTCTGCTCACACAAGCTGGTAGTCAGGATGTAACTACCCAGTGCCGCTCACACAAGCTGACAGGCATCCGCAACACATGTTGGAGTACCCAGCCATTGGTAGATCATACAAGACTAGCACCCGGATCACATATGCATAGTCCAATGCCATATCCTATATATGGTCTTACATGTAATCACATATTGATTCCATAGACCAACTATGGTCTTACACAAAATCTCATACCGACGCCATGTCCCATACATGGTCTTACACGTGATCACATGTCATATACCGATGCCATATCCTAGATATGGTCTTACACGGAATCACATATCATATACCGATGCCATATCCCAGATATGGTCTTACATGAAATCACATATCGATGCCAAAGCCCAGCTATGGTCTTATACAAAATCATATACTGTCATGGTCCAACCATGGTCTTTTTCGTCAATTCATTTTTCACTGCGAAATAATTATGTTCGATCTTGCGTATTTACTCTTTTCAAACATTTAATTTGGATTCCAAAATTCAATCAAATATATGATAACAATGCATAATTAATACAATTCAATAATGTTTACTAACATACGAACTTATCTCATCTGTTGTATCGACGAATTAGGTCAACAAATCTAAAACTTTGTTTTCCCTCCGTTCTAATTTTAAACATCGTTTTTCTCGATCTATAACATCACATTTAGCTTGTTTAATCATTATACTATTCAAAACAGCCCAAAATCACAATATGGAAAAAATTACATTTTTACCCTTAAAGTTTCACATTTTTACAATTTAGTCTTTAGGCCCGTAAAATGAAATGTACTCAATTTCTTCGATACTGAAGCCTAGCCGAACCTTAGACATGCTTATAGCAGCCCACATTTTTCATTTATTCACATTTTCTACACATATTTTGCAACTTTTACAAATAAGTCCCTTTTTGACATTTTCACCAAAAATCACTTAGCAAAAGTCGTTTACCTTACGACTAACATGCATTTTCTACCATTAGACATCAAAATACATGCATTTCTAACATGGGTAAAATTTTAAACTTTGCTAATACTTCAAATTAGTCATTGAAAAGGATAGATTAGGTTACAAGGGTTTTAAAAACGTAAAAATAATTAAAAACAGGGCTAAAACGGACTTACAATCGAGCTTGAAAACTTGAAAAACCCTAGCCATGTCTTCCTTAGTGATGTTCGGCCATGGGAGAAGAAGATGGACAAGATTTTGGCTTTTGAATTCATTTAATTACCCAATGACCAAAATGCCCTTTTAGCCCTTCTTTGAAATTTTACCCTTCCATGTCCATTTTTGTCCATCATGATATATAATGGTATAATTACTAAATAAGGACCTCTTATTTTCAAATCCATTTCAATTAAACACCCAAAACTTGTAGAACACATATTTTGCACTTTTTGCAATTTAGTCCTACTAGTCAAATTGGACCCTCTATCGATAAAATTTCTTAACGAAACTTTCACACATGCATTCAATCATACTATAAATCGTAAAACTTTATCACAATAAATTTTTCTACTTTAGATTCGTGGTCCCAAAACCACTGTTCCGACTTGGCCTTAAATTGGGTTGTTATACAAAACCCAATGGCAGTTTGTTTAATCTACGAATATGTTGTGCACCCACAATAAGTGACAGTAACTACAAATATGTGGCTCATCCACAAAACCTAGTGGCAATTTGTTTAATCTGCGAATATGTTGTGCAATCACATCAAGTGGTAGTAACTACAAATATGTGGCTCATCTACAAAACCCAGTGGCTATTTGTTTAACCTAAGAATATATTGTACACTCACAACAAGTGGTAGTAACTGCAAATATGTGGCTCGTCCACAAACCTAATGATAATTTGTTTAATTTGCAACCATGTTGTGCACTCACAACAAGAGCAGTTAGACTATAAATAAATTTTGGAAGAATAAATAAATTAACTAAGTTTTCAAAAATAACAAATTAACTAAGTTTTCAAAAATAGTTATCATTACAAGAAAAATGTTAAAATTAATTGGTTTTTGTTAACTCTTGGGTTTTTCTGAAAATATATTAAGTTTTCTTTTAAAATTAATTCGAGTCTAACGTTTAGATCTGGTTGAATAAGTTACACTCTTTTTTTCCAAGTCAATCGAAAAGATAAAAATAATCATGCTACGTAGTAGAACAAAATTTCCCTGTCATTTAATACTTAGAATATTTAAAAATAACCTGACACTAATTATGTAGTAAAAAATACTAACCCAACTTGTCACATTTATCTGTTTGGAAACACATGTAACTATTGTTGGAACATAAGATGGAATAGACAAATTCCTAATACTTACATATATTGCAATGGTTAAGTTTAAGCCACTAAAAAAATTAAACTTTACATTAAAATTATTTAACATTATAAAATATAAAAATAAAATCACAAAATAAGTAATATCTCATTTGTATTAAATATTGTATTTAAAAAAATTAATATGAGCATAGAATGAAAATATTTACAAATAAATTAAAGTAAATATATCAATTTGATAAATTAAAAATATAAAAACTATATCGAGTTTATTGCATTAAACTAGAAATTAAATTTTATTGGCTTACTTTATTAAATGATTAGGTTTATACCTTTTTTGTTTCAGGGTATTAGGTTTATCTTTAGTGCCGAACCAAGGATGTCTTGGTTCACAGTAAATGGTAATGTAGATTATCAAATGGACTCATAGGCTTTAATCTTAATTGAATTTTATTGGCTTACTTTAAATAAATATGAGGTACTCTAGCTTAGGGTATCTAAACATAATAATGTTAGTGGGTTTGGTTATTGGTCATCAGAAACTGGCTCATATATATATGGTTAGGGGTATTAAACATGAATATTAAAAAAAAAACAATTAGAGCATAATGCATATGAAATATTCCTATCAATGTTTAGATAAGGTCAAATAAGTGTTGCGAAAGCAAAAGTTGTTTTCACATTTGTTTAGTGGAAGTAGAAAGAAACCTTCACTGACAACTGAAATTCATACCCAATATTATATTCATATATAGATATATAGGAATTGGCCTAATCATTTTGGCTGCATTTTGTCGAAGTAGTTCAAGAATGGGGGCTATGCTACCCAAAAACTAAAGCTTCTTTGGTGCAGGAAATACTTATTTCGGCACACAACCAATGCTAATTTAATTAGATTCAATTTAATAAATGATGAAAGCATGTTAAATATATGTTTTCCGCATTCGTAAGGGTTCAGTACAAATACAAATTTATGTATTAAAGTTTATGTATAATTTTAAGATTTATCTCAACTTAAATGTTTATATCAAAATGTAAATTATTAATTGTATAAAAAAATGTAAATTATTAATTTTGTTATGAATATCTAATTAAATGGATATCCATCATGATTAATAATTATTAGAAATAGATCTCTACTTCATTGTACTTCTTATGCCTATAAATAGAGACCTTAATGAAGCATTGTAATCATTCCCATTGATCAATAAAATACGCTCTTTCTTTTTCTCTCCCATTTTCTTTGTTCTTTACTCTTTGTTTATCTATTTTATAACACCTTATCAACACGATTCTCTTTTAATTGTTTTTCTCCATAAGCCACAAAAAATTTTCCCTTTCACCATGCCTTACCCCTTTCAAACAACAACCGATACAATAGCCGGTCACTTAAATTTGCTACTCAAGCTATTTTCTATTGCCTTTTAGAGCTAATTTTATTTCAATCTTTAGTTGAGAGCTATGCATTATGGGTAATCATTATGCAAAGAAATTTATAATCCTTACATGTGTTCGTGATAATAGACAGGGTGATAACAATGATGTTAAAGAATCTCAGATATTTTACTATAATTTATTTATTATATCATGTTTATTATGATTGGAGAGTAATTATCACAACATGAATAGATAGATTCTAATTTGAAATTCATGCATGTTTTGCGATGGTGATTATGAAATACAGAATCAATGGAGGCATTTAGAAGTCTGTCCTACTAGATTGTTGCATTCCCCAAACTCAATGCAAACATAAAGAAAATAAAAGATATTATCATGGACCACTAAAAGAGGGAACAAAGTAATAAATAAGAGAACAATGAGAGTTCTCAAGATAAATCTTCAAAGGCTAAAGATAACTTATGTTATCAATGTGATATGAAAAATTATTGGCCACATATGTGGCATATGCCCAAATATTTTATTTCTATTAATATTCTTTGAGAAATGATATGAGAATGTAGTAATGAATTCTATCATTATAGATAGAAAATATTTATCTTATTTGGTATTGAAACAAACAAATATTATTCCAATATTTGATATTACAAAATTAGTTGAAAGCTCCGGAAGAGCTAATGTATCAATATCTAAAAAGTACAGAATTTGTGATGGTTAATGCATTAGTTTTAAAAGATATTCATTGTAATGGATATCATATTGGGATTGTGAATGAAGAAAAAAAATTATATTTCATATGAATAAAAAAAAGATTGGGTTATTGATTTTTATTACTCTTGTTATAAATTGAATTGATCGTGACTATCTTTGTGATCTTCTTTTGTTGTCATCCCGGTTAAGGGGTTGAAAGCGAAATATTTGATCGTGAAAGATCTACTTATGAGCAATAGAATATGATAAATCTATTTAAAGCTCGTTATGGTTGGATGCATCTGAAGTTGCAAGTTTTTTAAAACTGTGAGTATAACTCTACAATATTCAGAATAAGTTCTCAATTAAAATTACGTGGAAAAATATTATCGATGAGAACCTTGCAAGAGAGAACTTATTCAACTTTTCATGATTCAAATGTGCTCCTACTATAGCAATATCATGAAAAAAAATTTTACTTATGATTGAACAAAAGTTTTTAACCACAAAACCTAATCATTCCTTGAAGAGAATGTAACAATATATAATAAATTTGAAATACATAATATTTGACGTAGATGTAGTGAATTGGACTATAATAATAGTCATGGGGAATGGTCGTAATAAACTCTCACCAACAGAAGTGGAAAAATGAATAAAGCAAGAAAAGAACAAGAATTTCCAAGAACTTTTTAAGAAGAAAGATAATTTATTTATCAACAGTCATTGGTTATGTACCTATTGTACACTTGGAAAATAAGATCCACTCTCAAAGTTTGCTATTAATAGATTTTGGTTAGATTCAAAGTCTAATACTAAATTTTAATTTGCTTACTTCTTATTACCAAGACTTAACGTATAACAAAAAAAAGGTACGTCTTTAAATATTAAATCAACTTGATATATGATTTAAATATTTTGAGATGGTCTTCTTTTTAATTTTTTTTATTACATGTGTTACATATTGTTTTAAGTATCTCATTTGTTCATGAAAATGAATATTAACTTATTTATTTATGTCTCTATAGTAAGTTTTATAATTAAATAATATATTTGATTAAAACATATCTAGTATGCAAATTTGTGTAACACCCCAAACTCGACCTAGACGTTATGGTCGAATTTGGCGATGTCACATGATAGGGTGTTTGAAAACTAAGTTGACACGATAATCCATTTCCGTTTAATCACTTTTCTTTATCTCTTATTAACCTCAAAAATGCTTATCCAATTACTCCATTCAGTTAAAACTTATTTGTGTCACGAAAGCTTTTGAAAAACCATTGAATTTAAATATAAATCGTTCAGGTTTATGAAAACTTTAATTTTTAGGAAAACCGTTGTGTTTAAGTAAACCGTTTGCTTTGTTTAGTTTTCACAGTTATAAAATCCATAAAAAAATAAAACCCAAAATTAAAAAAATAGTAAAATTACACAAAAATACCCTCAAAGGTAATTAAGCAAAATGACATTAAAACATACTAAATAAAAAAAAACAGTCTCTAACAACCGTGTGGCCACCACTGAGTCCTCCACTGCACTGATCCATTTATGTCTGGAAATTACTTGTACAGATTAAGCAGAAGGGGTGAGTTTACGTAAACTCAATGTGTAATCCCCACAGAAAACAAACATACAGTCAATCACAATAACAATCAATTGCAGTCTAGGCCTAAGCCCATTTCAGTTTCAGTAGTAGTTTAGCCTTAGCCCATTTCAGTTTTAGTATCAGATATGCATTAGGGTCTAAGCCCATCACAGTAATAGTAATGCACTCAATAATCAGGAAATAGAATCCTACCCAGCAGCCTCTAATACACTATCTTCGTCCATCCCTACACTTCCTGTAGGGTTTAAAACACCCACACAGCCCTACACTCCAAATTGTACCGAATGCGTCACATATCAGTATAATACAGTTGAGCTGCCAGTCAAATAGGCTTAAGAGCCTTTCAGTATATATTGCAATTGAGCTGCCAGTCAATAGGCTTAAAAGTCTTTCAGTACACTTCCTCCAATAATCATCATCCCAACCCAATGCAATGCAAACATACAGTAAATGAAATGCTTTCACATGGTTATCAGTTATACATACAGTTCAATATACGTGCATATAATCATCATGCCCAGTACATACATCATACATTCAGTTCAGACATTTAAGGGTCTAAGTAGTGCTTACTGACCTTACAATAGGTTCACAGTCGACTTGGGCGACTTGGGCGACCCGTGTAACCTTAGAAAGCATTTCAATTAAATCGGCTCACACATCTATGTGGCATGCCCGTGTGGGCCGACTGTAACAACTCGAATTAGGGGCTAAACAGAAAAGTGGTTTTGAAATAATGAATATGAGGTTTAAAATATTATTTTGATTTAGTTTTAATGTTTATTAGATGTTTAGATAAATATGTGAAATTTTGGTGTGTGAATTTTATTGGTTACATGTCCAATTTGGTATGATGGACTAAATTGCAATAAGTGAAAAAAATGGGTTTTATTTCATAAGGTACTTGATTGAATTAGGTTTTGAAATTAGAGGTCCTTATATGATAATTAGGCCCTTTTAACTTAGTTGGACAAAAAATGCCCAAGGAAGGCTGGAATACTAAAGGTTTTTAATGAAGGGCATTTTGGTCATTAGTTAATAAAAGAAATAAAAAGGGAAAAAATAAGGCCAAAATGTGTCCATAATCCCTTCTTGTTGGCCAAAAATTGTGGGAAGCCATAGCTAGGGTTTTGTTGATCTTCAAGCTCACAAGTAAGTGCAATCGAGCCCTGATTTTAATTTTCTTCGTATTTTTGGAATCCTCATAGCTTGCTCTAGCTATTTCTGCCCTTATTTTAAGTTAGGGTTGATGTTTAAAATTTTACCCATGTATGACATGCAAATATTTTGATGTCTAACGGTGGAATATAAGGGTTTAAGGTGTAGTAAACTATGATTATTAGGTGATTTTTCATGAAAGTTCCTAAAAAGGACCAAATTGCAAAGTTAATAAATTGAGAGGTAAAAGTATAAATTGATGAGAAATGTGGACTGTTTTGGGTGCCATTGATATTCGACTAGGCTTGGGTAACCAAGAAAATTGATACATTTCAATTTACGAGCCTAGGGACTTAGTTGCAAAAATTAACTAAGTTATGGGTGAAACGGTAAAAATTGTCATAGGATGATTTTGGACTAAATTGAGTAATGTGTGCATTAAACGAGTTAAATGTGTCATTATAGATCGAGAAGATCGAAGAATCAACCTTGACAGGGGCAAGGGCAAGGTCTCAGATTAAGTTGCAAAATACCATTTTTTGTTGTTGAGGTAAGTTTATATGTGAGTAATGTGTTCGTTTTATTTGTACATTAATAATTCTAATGGATGTTATGAAATGTTGCTATAGAATAATCTTCTATGATGTTGAAAGTATGGAGATGAGAGTTCCCGTTTGAACCTTCGAAAATAACGGGTGATACGGATAAATATGGCTAGGTCACATGTGTGATAAAGTGAGCTTCACCATGTAGACCCGAGAACTATGGAACTTAATGGCTAAGTGACATGTGTGATAAAGTGAACTTCACCATGTGAACACGACTGTTACGAGACTAGATGTAACATTCTGAAAAAGGGCCTAAACGGAACAGTGGTTGCAAAACCACAAATACGAGATAGAAAAGTTTATTACAATGAATTATCATGATTTACCAATTGATTGGATGCATGTGTTAGACTACCGATAAGAAATTTTATAGATTGCATGTTTAACTTATCTATTAGGGCTTATTTGCAAAAGTTGCAAAATACGTATTCTAGTTTATAAAGTACTTGAGTGAAATGGGGGTTTAAAGTAGAGGTCCTTAAATAGTAATTAGATCATTAAAGTTTGATGGACAAAAAAAGACATGGTAAGTAAGGTATTTAAGGGCATTTTGGTAAAATGTCTTAATTAATGAATAAAGACAAAATAACATGAAATAAGCTACCATTTTCTTCATTTCTTTTCTCCATGGCCGAATGTAGCAAGGGAATACCATGGCTAGGGTTTGTTCATCTTCCAAGCTTCATAGTAAGTCCGTTCTAGCCCTATTTTTCATGTTCTTTACATTTTTGGAATCCCGATAACTTGTTTAAGCTAATTCTACCATTAATTTGAGCTAGGGTTTATATTTGGAAAATTACCCATAGGTGAAAAGTGTTTATTTTGATGTTTTATGACAGAATATGAAGCTTAGAATTATGTTAAACGACTTTTGCTAAGCGATTTTCAGTGAAAAAGAGTAAAACGACATAATCGGTAAAAATTATTATTGTTCATAAGTGCATGTTAGGGCGAGAATTTGATGGCCATAGAAGGAAAAAAATGATCAGCATGTCCTAAAACATAAGAATTAGGGATAAATTTTAATTTCTGAGCTTTGGGGAAAAAGTATAAATATGCAAAAGTTTAGGGGCAAAAATGTAAATTTTGTAAAGAGATGTTTTAGGTCCGAAATGATTAGTGCATTGATTAAATAAGTATAAATATGCAAAAGCTTAGGGGCAAAAAATGTAAATTTTGTAAAGAGGTGTTTTAGGTCCGAAATGATTAGTGCATTGATTAAATAAGTGAAATATGATGTTTTAGATCTCAGAAAATGAGATTTGGACCTAGAACAGGAGAAAAATCAAAAATCGGGAAAGTTGGTCAAAATGGCCGTGTTGGTATCAAGGTAAGTTCATGTGTTTAATAAGCATTTAATTAAGCATGTTTGAATGCTAATTTGATATATTAGTTATAAATGTTTTAGTATTGATTTTTGAATATAATGACAATAATTGAGAAATGATTCGATGTTAAAAGTGAGAATTCGAATAAGTTTACATATAAGGCCATAGTGGTAATGTGGCTTTGTATAAGATCAAGAAAGTATTGAATAACATAATTTGAGGAAAGTAAGATAAATTGAGGATATGATGAGATTGAGAATGTAAGTATGTAAGTTGAGTAGCATTTTATTATTATGAATTTGTTGTTATTATTATTATTGAGTTATGTGACTGACCTTGAGAATTTTGAGTAAGTATGTTTTAGCTATGAATTGCCAAGGCATTAATATTTCAAACTCTATGCTTATAATATGGCAACTAAGGAAGAATTGACCGAAAATTCCATGTTTATAACATGACAATTAAGGAAGAATTGACAGAAAAAGACCATGGTTGACCCATGGCAATATAAGATAAGGATACCAAGTAAGACCATGCCAAGACATGACATTGGTAAGTTTTATAAGACAAGGAAATCATGTAAGACCATGTCAAGACATGACATTGATAAGTTACTATAAGGCAAAGATTCCATGTAAGACCATGTTAAGACATGGCATTGACAAGTTACTATAAGGCAAAGATCCCGTGTAAGACCATGCCAAGGCATGGCATTGGTGAATTCACAAGGCAAGGATACCACGTAAGACCATGTCAAGACATGGCAATGATAAATTTCAAAAGGAAAGGTACTTGAGTAATCCAAAGAGTAAGTCAAAGAGATGACAAGGTAAGATCATGAGGAAAGAGCACTGGTATGTACATAAGACTTATTAATATTAAGGTTATAAGTTGATGATATTAAAAATATTTTAATGAGTATATTCAAGTATTAAGTACATGATAAGTTTTCAATTATACTTATGATGCTTTGTGACATGGTTGGCAATATACCTATATATTATGAAAGGGTATTAATGTGTTAAGTGAGATGTTGCAGGTACATAAGCAAGCTATTAAGTAAGGTATTTTTTTTATTATTTCGAGCATTTGGTAAGGTTACCGATGAGTAAGATGCCAAAGTAAGAACTTAACATTATTTATATAAATTATGAAAGCTTAATAATAAGCTAAATTTATTACTAATGCCTATTATTTTACATGTGAGTTTATTAAGCTATATAAGCTTACCTCTTTCCTTTCCCCTGTTCTAGAGTTTTATCAAACAAGCTCGAGTTGGAGGTCGTCAGAGATCGCTTCACAGTTTCGACTATCAAGTTACCAATTGGATATTTAATTGAAACATTTTCAGTTATGGAATGTATAGGGACCTAGCCATTTTGTTTGTATGTCCTTATGATATAGCTAAATAAGAACATGTGTTGATGTTATGTATACCTAAATGAGGTTTAATGCAAAGAAATTATGAAAGAGTAAAAGTTGGATATGAAACAGTTTTGGGACAGCAGTAGTGACATGATTTTAAAAAATCACTAAAAATTGTAGAAATGGAATTAAATGGTTAATAGGATATTGAATTAAAGCTTATTGAGTCTATTTTTATAGGAAAGAAACAGAGAAAGAAAAGGTCTATATTCTGATATATTTAAATTCTTAAGAGACTAGTTTAGAATGACTTTATGATCCTCTATTCTGATTTTAGAAATTCGCTAGAAATTGTACAAGAACAATTAAGGGTTATAATATATATTTCTAGATTCTTTAATGAGTCTATTTTCATTAGAAATGAGCAGGAACATTAAATGACAATTGTACTATGAGATAATTGATTTTTAGTGAGGAAAGGTTAGAACCATTGGACTATGTAATAGGGGAGATTTTAACTAATAAATTGTACTAATTGGCCATACCAAAAATTCTGGAAAAATTATGGTAAAAAGATATATGAGTCTAGTTTCAGGGAAAATTTATGGATTTAAATTTTGAGCTTCTTAATTCTAGTTATAATTAATTTAGTGACTATGACGCAGGTAGATAGTTTTATCATGAACAATGAAATAATTTGTTTTGATTTGTTTAAGTAATCAGGAAGTTTTTAATGTTCTCAGTTTGGTCCCGAACCATTTTAATTGCATAATTAGGGCCTTGAGGGCCCATTTAGGGACATATTGTATGGAAATTTTAAAAAAAATTTTATGCCCGAACTAGTAAGTTAAGTCTGGTAACGCCTTATGCTCGATTCCGGTGATGGTCTCGGGTAAGGGGTGTTACACTAGATGGCTATGTCACATGAGTGATAAAGTGAACTTCACCATGTGTACATGAGAGCAATATCGTATGTAGCTAAGTTACATGGGTGATAAAGTGAACTTCACCATGTGCAAACGAAGGCTACGAGACTAAATGGATAGGTCACATAGGTGATAAAGTGAACTTCACCATGTGTACCTGAGAGCCGGGCTTATGTGTTGGTGGAATCATGGGCGAAAATCCCATCGAGTATCGAATATTAATCCAAAGGGTTCAAAGAGAATACTTACTAAAGAGACTTGGTGTGGTAGTATGACTTGTGTGTGCATGTGTATTCTTTTGGGCAAGTGTAATTGTGGGAAAATGCATGTGGATGCAAGGGTGCATGTAGACTTAAGTGGGTAAAAATAATGTGCATGATTTGTGTGAAAATGTTGGTAAGTTTAGGTGGTAAGTTAGTGTGTGAGAGGTAAACCTTGGTATGGCTAAATGTTGTTATGATGATAATTATTTACATATAGATTTACTAAGCTTTTACAGCTTACTCTTTTCTCTTTTTCCTTGTCTTTTAGATTTAGTCAAGCCAGCTCGGGATCGGATCGAGTCGGAGGATCACCCACACTATCGATGTTGTCTTTTGGTATAGTAAAATGAACTCTTTAAACTATGGCATGTATAGGGACTTAATGGTATTGTAGGTGTTAAGTTGGTTTGATTATGTTATGGTAATTGTCATGGGATAAGTCATTTTGCATTCAAGGCTAAGTGATGTAGCCATTGATGATGATATTTTGTTTATCTATCCTTATGAGGAAATTCATGGAATACTTAGTGTGTTTGTGTGTGTTTAATATGAAGTGGGTAAATGGAGTCATTTAGATGTCTAAAGATGTGTTTGTTATGTGGTGTTAAAGGTAGTAGTAATAGTAGGTGCTTTGGGGCAAAGTATGGCTCTAAAAATAGCCTAACTTAGGGCCACACGGCCAGCTCCCACGACAATGTGTGTAGGGCGTGTGAATTTTACATCGAATTTTCAGAGATTAAAGACGTCACACGGCCTAGTCACACGGGAGTGTCCCGTGGCCGTGTGACCAAAATTGTATGCTAACGTCATAAATAGAATGTCCCAGTTTTTCACACGGGAGGCCACACGAGATTGTCGAGGTCGTATGATAGACATAGGCAAAGGACACAGGCGTGTGCTCGGCCGTGTTAAAACCCCTAAAGGTTCGAAATGAAAAATAATTTTTCAATAATTCAACACAGGTAGGGGACACGAGCTTGTGTGACCACACGGCCTACCCACACGGGTGTGCCCCTGTTTCACACTGGCGTGCGCCCTGTAATAGGTCAAATTTTCCAAATTTTTTTAAGTTCTCAATTTGTTCTCAGAACATTCCCAAACCATGTTTCGGGCCTCGTGGGCCCATTTTAAGGGTTGTATGGTATTTTATGAGTAAGTTTTAAATTGGATTGAAAATTTGTGGTTTGATTGTGCATGAACAATGGTGATATTGTTCGGTAATGCCTCGTGCTCGGGTAAGGTGATAAACCTAGGTAAGGGGTGTTACATTTAATGGTATCAGAGCTATGGTTTAGTTGGTTCTCAGACTACCGTAGTGTTGTGGATGAGTCTAGCTATACATGCCATAGATATATTATGATAGTGTGGTGACTCCTGACTTTTCTAAACTGTGTTTTGGTTTTATATAGTAATGGATCTAGAACGAGCTGTGGCTGATGATGCTGCTAGTAATGTGCTGGCTCCCACGCAAGGGACAGCACCGATAAAGAGTAGA
The DNA here is from genome assembly GCA_020496765.1 of Gossypium stocksii. Lineage (NCBI taxonomy): Eukaryota > Viridiplantae > Streptophyta > Magnoliopsida > Malvales > Malvaceae > Gossypium > Gossypium stocksii. The sequence continues at coordinate 76,569,529 of CM035629.1, forward strand.
AATGAGACTATAAGTCAAGGAGACGAGGCTCGGGATGCCTTTCTCTGAATGATGAACGATTGGTATGCCGATTTTGTTAGAGCAAACCCTAATGCTCAATCCCCTCCTCCCTTGCCTATACCACAACTGGTTCCCTTAGCCCCACAGGGTGATGATATGGTAAGTTTGATAAAACCTCTGGTGGATAAAATTCGGAAACAAGGAGCCGAAGAGTTTAGAGCTAGTGTGGATGATGATCCAGAGAGAGCAGAGTTTTGGCTCAAAAATTCCACCAGAGTATTTAAGGAATTATCTTGTACACCTAAGGAGTGTCTAAAATGTGTCGTGTCCTTGTTGAAAGATTCGACCTATCATTGGTGGAAGATATTAATATTTGTGGTCCCGAGGGAGAAAGTGCTGTGGGATTTCTTTTTGGAGGAATTTCACAAAAAGGATATAAGTCAGAGATTTGTGGATCAAAAACGGAAAGAGTTCATCGAGTTGAAACAAGGTAGGATGATTGTGGCTGAGTATGAACATGAATTTGTCAGACTTAGCAAATATGCACAAGAATGTGTTTCTACCTAGGCGATGTTGTGTAGAAGGTTTGAAGATGGGCTCAATGAGGATATCAAATTGCTGGTGGGAATTCTAGAACTAAAAGAATTTGTGGTGTTAGTTGACAGAGCATACAAAGCCGAGGGGCTAAATAAAGAGAAGAGAAAAGTAATTATGGAGGCTCGAGATGCTCGGAAGAGACCGATGAGTAAGTCCTTCCAATCTTCAACAAAGAGGTCTAAAGAAATGAATCCTCGAATGATAGTTTCAGCTGGACAGTTCACCGGGATCGGGGTAAAGCATATTCAGGTTCTAAAGCCCAGGCTACATCAATGGCTAGTGTGGGTAACATAAGGACTGATAGACCTGAGTGTCAAAGCTGTGGTAGACAACACACTGGTGAGTGCTGGGGACCTAACCCGGCTTGTTTCAGGTTTGGTTCTGTAGATCATTTTACTAGAGATTGCCCTGAGAGAGTGGGAGATGAGAAATTTCAAGGTGTTAGATCAAGTCACACTGCTAGTAAGGACAGACCGCCAAGGAATGGTAGAGGTGGATCTAGTGGTAACAGTACAGTGAAAGATACAACTGTGAGATCCGAGACGAGAACACCTGGTAGAGCTTATACTATGTGAGCTCATGAAGAGGCATCACCTCTGGACGTGATTACCGGTACATTCTTACTTTATAATATTAATGTTATTGCATTGACAGACCTAGGCTCCACTCATTCTTATATTTGTGAAAAATTGGTGTATAGTATGACATTGCCTGTTGAGTTGATTGAAATTGTTATTAAGGTGTCGAACTCGTTAGGCAAATTTGTATTGGTAGATAAGGTTTCCAAGAATTGTCCTTTGATGATTCAAGGTTACTGTTTTCCAACTAATTTGATGTTGTTTCCATTTGACGAGTTTGATATTATTTTGGGTAGGGATTGGTTGACATTACATGATGTTAAATTAAATTGTAGATAGAAAACTCTTGAGCTGAAATGTGAAAGTGGTGAAATTTTGTGGGTTCGAATAGATGAGTTGATTAAAATGCCGGTGGTAATTTCTTGCATGTCTACTCGAAAAGGGTGTGAGGCTTATCTAGCATATGTGTTGAATACTGAGGTGTCTGAATTGAGACTTAAATCTGTGCCTGTAGTTTGTGAATTTTCAGACGTGTTTTCGGAAGAGTTACCTGGGTTACCTCCTGTCAGAGAAATTGAGTTTGCTATTGATTTGTTACCTAGGACTGCACCAATTTCCATTACTCCATGTAGGGTGACTCCGATAGAATTGAGAGAGTTAAAGGCTCAGTTGCAAGAGTTAACAAAAAAGGGATTTGTGAGGCTGAGTTTCTCTCCTTGGGGTGCACCTGTATTGTTTGTAAAGTAGAAGGATGGGTCGATGAGACTTTGTATTGATTATAGTTAGCTCAATAAGGTGACTATCAAGAACAAGTATCTATTACCAGCTGCGGGTTAAGGAATCTGATGTGCCGAAGACTGCGTTTAGAACGAGGTACGACCATTATGAATTTCTTGTTATGCCTTTCTATTTAACTAATGCATAGGCTATGTTTTTGGATTTGATGAACCAAATTTTTCATCAATACTTGGACAAGTTTGTAGTGGTGTTCATAGATGACATATTGATCTATTCTCAGGATGAGTCAGAACATGCCAAGCTCTTAAAGACGATATTGCAAATTTTAAGAAAAGAAAAATTATTTGCTAAATTTAGCAAGAGTGAGTTTTGGCTACATGAAGTTGGGTTTTTGGGACACATAGTCTCGGGTGATGGTATTTGGGTTGATAAAAGTAAGATTTCGGCAATTGTTGATTGGAAGCCTCGAAGAATGTAACCGAGGTTAGAAGCTTTCTGGGTTTAGCTGGCTATTACCGACAATTTGTCGAGGGTTTTTCTATGATTGCTTCTCCTATGACCAAGCTGCTTCAAAAGGATGTAAAATTTGAGTGGACTGAAAGATGTTAACAAAGTTTTGACCAGTTGAAAGTTAAATTGACTGAGGCACCAGTGCTAGTGCAATCTGAGTCGGGAAAGGAGTTTGTGATTTATAGTGATGCGCCATTAAATGGCCTTGGATGTGTACTTATACAAGAGGTCAAGGTGGTGGCCTATGCTTTGATGCAATTAAAACCACATGAAAGGAACTACCCGACACATGATTTAGAGTTGGCCGCTATCCTCTTTGCCTTGAATATTTGGCACCATTATTTGTATGGTGAGAAATGTCAGATTTTTATCGACCACAAAAGTTTGAAATACTTGATGAATCAAAAGGAATTGAACTTGAGACAATGGAAGTGGCTTGAATTGTTAAAGGATTATGAGCTAGTAATTGAGTATCATCCCGAAAAGGAAAATGTGGTTGCGGATGCTTTGAGCAGAAAGTCCTTGTGTGCTTTGAGAGCTATGGGCACGAGTTTAACCTTGTCTGATGATGGTTCTATATTAGCCAAATTTAGGGCTAAGCCATTATTTCTACAGCAGATTTGTGAAGCTCAAAAGAATGATGATGAATTACAGGCCAAGAGGGTTCAGTGCGATATGGGTGATAACTTAGATTTTTGAGTTGGTTCGGATGATTGCTTGATGTTTCATGATAGAATTTGTGTTCCTAGAGATGAAGAGTTGATTCGGGAAATTTTGCTTAAGGCATATAGTCACTGTTTATCTGTACATCCGGGTAGCACAAAAATGTATAATGACTTGAAGAAATTGTATTGGTGGTCGGGCATGAAAAAAGACATTTTAGAATTTGTGACAAAGTGTCTGATCTACCAACAGGTGAAGGCAGAGCATCAGGTGCCTTCAGGTTTGCTTCAGCCAGTAGTGGTTCCCGAGTGGAAGTGGGATAGGATTACCACGAATTTTGTGACAGGGCTGCCTTGACACCAAAAAAGAAAGATGCTATGTGGGTGATTGTGGACAGATTGGCGAAGTCAGCTCATTTCATACCGATACGTGTGGATTATTCACTTGATAAATTGGCCGAATTATATGTTATTGAAATTGTGAGGTTGCATGGGGTACCTATGTCTATCATCTCGGATAGAGATCCGAGGTTCACCTCAAGATTTTGGAAGAAGTTGCAAGAAGCATTAGGTATGAAGTTAAATTTTAGTACCGCATTTCACCCGCAGACTAACGACCAATCCGAGAGGGTAATCCAATTTCTTGAAGATATGCTTTGGTGTTGTGTTTTAGAGTTCGAGGGTAGTTGGGAAAAATATTTCTCCTTTGGTGGACTTTGCCTACAGCAATAGTTATCAGTCGAGTATAAGGATGGCGCCTTATGAGGCATTGTATGGCTGAAAATGTCGAACTCCCTTATATTGGACTGAGTTGAGTGAGAAACAGATTCATGGTGTTGATCTAGTTAAAGAGATTAAGGAAAAGGTGAAGATAATTCGGCATTATTTAAAGGTTGCTTCTGACCGGCAAAAATCTTATGCTGATTTGAAAAGGAAAGAGATTTAATTTCAGGTTAGTGATAAAGTATTTTTGAAAGTGTCGCCATGGAAGACAATATTAAGATTTGGCCGGAAAGGCAAGGTAAGTCTGCGTTTCAATGGACCGTACGAGGTTACAGAAAGAATATGGCCAATGGCATACCGTGTAGCTTTACCACCAGAATTAGAGAAGATACATAATGTGTTTCATGTGTCAATGTTACAACGGTATCGTTTAGATCCTTCACATGTGATTTCACCTACGGATGTTGAGATTCAGTTAGACATGACCTATGAGGAGGAGCCGATTAATATTTTGGCTTGAGAGGTTAAACAACTAAGAAACAAGAATATAGTTTTGGTAAAAGTGTTATGGCAAAAGCATGGTGTGGAAGAGGCTACGTGGGAACCGGAGGAAGCCATGAGGAAATAGTACCCAAACCTATTTATCGGTAAGAATATAGTCTTGCGCGCACTACCTAGCCTTGTCGATTACATGCCCGTGTCCTAGCACATGGCCTGCCACACAGGTTACCACACGCCCGTGTGGCGTAGGCAGTGGGGTTTTTGGAATTCACTGAAACCTTATTTTCTGTATTTTTGGGTACACACATCATTTTGATTGAAGCTAAAACGACCCCCAAGCTTTTTGAAACCTATCAACACAGAATCCAATACCAATTTAGAGATTAATCTAACAAATTTGACAATAGGGAACTAGCAGATACTCGACTTACCGCTGACAAAGAACATCTGTTAACACCGCTAACACCCGAGGTACGAAAATCATTAATCAAAGCTTCCCTTTACACCTTCAATAGCAGAAGAACACATTACTAAAAAAATTGTTATAATTCTACGATAGAGATTATGGAGGAAACTTACCAAACCTGCCTGAGTTTAATCAACGTTGCCAAAATTGAAAAGAACCAAATTGATTAAAAAAATTAAAGAGAAAGAGGAGGGGAAATCCTAGTCGAAAATTCGAAGCAAGAATAATTCCCCCAAATCCTCCAAATCACTTCACTAACCCCACTACATCACAACTTCTTAGCATTTTAATTCATTTTGAACTCCTATATGACACTATTAGCAAAACTAATTCCCTCACTCACGTAGGGATTCGAACACAGACTTAGCCACCAGAGCAGCAAGCCAATTCTGATATATACTTACAAACATTTAAACAAAAGCCTACTGAACAAGGTTAAGGCTTTCTTTAGAAAAAATACCAAAATTTTCACAAGACAAGGTTTAAACTTGGGACCTCCCAAACACACCCAGAACACATAATCACTTAAGCAGACAGATATTTATGTCCCATTTCTTCAAAAACAAAAATAAGAATTTTGGGGCGCTACAATTCTACCCCTAAAAGAAAATTTCACCCTTGAAATTTACCTGATCAAAAAAGATGAGGATACTGCTGACGCATTGAATCCTCAAGTTCCCACGTGACCTCTTCAGTGCTATGATTTCACCATAGAACCTTAACTAGTGGAATAGACTTCTTCCTTAGTACCTTAACATTGCGATCCAGAATCTGAACCTGCTCCTCCTCAAACGTCAAATTCGGCCTAACCTCAATCTCCGCAATAGGGACAATGTGAAAAGTATTAGAGCGGTAGCGCCTCAATATCGAGAAGTGAAACACGTCATGAGTATGATCCAACTCCGGAGATAGCTCTAATTGATAAACAACTGGTCCTACTTGTTTCAGTATCTGGTACGGCCCAATAAACCTAGGGCTCAGCTTACCCATTCAGACCGAATCTTAAAACCTTTTTCTATGGCGAGACCTTGAGGAATATGAAGTCCCCCATAGAATACTCAATCTCACGTCTCTTCAGATTCGCATATAATTTCTGCCTATCAGAAGCTGCCTTCAAACGATCTCGAATTAGTCTAACACTATTCTCTGCCTTAAAAACCAACTCAGGACCCTGAACACGTCGCTCACCCAACTCAATCTAACATAGAGGAGTGCGACACTTACAACCATACAGAGCCTCGTAAGGTGCCATCTGAATGCTAGACAGGAAACTATTATTGTAGGTGAACTCCACTACCGGTAGATAATCCTCCCAAGTACCTCAGAAATCGATAACACAGCTCATCAACATATCCTCCAATATTTGAATCACCCTCTCAAATTGACCATCGATCTAAGGATGGAACGCAGTTCTAAAGTCCACCTTAAACCTAGAGCCTCATGTAACTTTTTCCAAAACCGAGACGTGAACCGAGGATCCCTATTAAAAGTGATCGAGACAGGTACCCCATGCAGTTTCACTATTTCTGAAATGTAGAGGTTCGCCAACTTCTGTAGTGAATAATCAATTCTAACTGGGATAAAATGTGTAGACTTGGTCAATCGATCCACAATGACCCAAAAAAATCCTTCTTAGTGGGTGTTAAAGGCAACCCACTAATGAAGTCCATCGTTACTTGCTCCAATTTTCATAGCAGAATCTTAACCAGCTGCAGCAAACCTGAAGGTAACTGATGCTCAGCCTTAACCTGCTGGCATGTCAGACATTGCGCCACAAAATCAGTAACCTCATGCTTCAACCCTGGCCACTAGTACAACTCATAAAGGTCACAATACATCTTGTTCCCGCCGGATACATAGCATAAGGGCTACTATGCGATTCCCGCAAAATAGACTATCTCAAATTAGTATCATTCAGAACACAGATCCGTGCACAGAAATAGAGTACCCCGTCACTATTTAGCCTAAAATCCAAAGCGCTGCCACTCTCACTCTAGCAGAACCGTAACCTAAGTGACTCATCCTCCAACTGTTTATCTCAAATCTACCTAATCCAAGTTAGTTTAACCTGAAGCTTGGCTAAAAGACTACCATCATCGAACATACTAAGCCGAGTGAACATTGCCCTCAGATCACTCATTACCCTATGGCTCAATGCATCGACCACCACATTGGCGTTGCCTAGATGGTACTCAATAGTACAGTCGTAATCCTTAAGCAGCTCAATCCAATTATGCTGCCTAAGATTCAACTCCTTCTGATTAAGGAGGTGCTTGAGGCTCTTGTGATCAGTGTAGATGATGCACCTCTCACCATACAGATAGTGCCTCCAGATTTTCATTGCAAAAACCACAGCAGCCAGTTCGAGGTCATGCATCAGATAGTTTGCCTCATGTGTCCTTTGTAACACCCCTTACCTATGTTCTACGCCGGAACAGGATACGAGGCATTACTGGACTTAAACACAAGAAATCGTACAAAACCGAGCCATAAATTTCCATCCAAATTTAAAAGTTTTCACATTCATTCACATCGTCCCTTAAATGAGCCTACGAGGCCCAAAACATACTTTGGAAGTGATTCGGGACTAAACCGAGAACTTTAAAAAAATTTACAAACTTATAAAAATTTTAACCTAAACAAGGGTCACACACCTGTGTGGATATAGGACATGCCCGTGTGGGTAGGCCGTGTGGTTACACACGCCCGGACCATACCCCGTGTAACTTACTGTTTATGATGTCATTAGCCAAATGAAACTACATGACAAAGCCACATGCTCGTGTGCTAGGCCATGTGACGAATTAAATTATTGCAAAATAGGTGTAGACTTCACATGCCCTTGGCATACACACGTGTCCAAAGCTGTGTCGTCCACATGGCTGAGACACACGCCCGTGTCTCTATTCGTATGCTCCATACTAGGTATTTTATTTCTCAAAATTAAGGTGCAGGGGACACACGGCCTACTTACACGCCCATTGGGCTGACCGTGTGTCACACACGGCCTAGACACACGCCCGTGTGTCTACCCATGTGGACAAAATAAAGGCTATTTTCCAAGACCATTGCCACCCTTGTTCACGCATACACTTACACCATTTCAAGTCACAAGTCACAATATACTTAAGTAACCAAAACATCCACACATTATCACATTATAGGCCATTTCAATATGACCACCACTATACTCAATATTTACCATATTTCATTTGTCAAACACATTCAAATCACAAGTCATAATATATACTTCATATTCAACTAGCCTATACATGCCATATGGCCAAATTTTCAGACTTTAAGTATCGATACAATAGCTGGATAGTGTGACAAGGTCTCCAACAACTTCCAACCCGAGCAAGTCTTCGAAATCCTATAAACATGGGGAAAATAACACAAGGTAAGCTATAAAGTTTAGTAAGTTCATATGAAAATAAACACAACTTATCGAACAAAACACCTATTAAGCATTTTCATTACTATGATGTAAACTCATTTAATTTCACCTTTAAACTATAATCCCATCACATAATTAACCAAAAGATTCACAAGTCTATTCATTTCTATGTTCATATGTATCAAAATCTTTATATCAATTTGTTCACATATATACACACTTAATCGAAAATCAATATAACTTCGTTCGATTCAATATCCATCACATTTACTTAAGCCAAGATAAATCATGAAAATTATCACCAACAACAGTACTTTGCACACATTGTGCCATACTTACTTATAATTAAAACAACTATAACTCACGTCTCATATATCATTCAATCCATATTTCAATATAGCCAAATAAACACATTATGGCATGAAACATACTTATACACAAATCTTTCTCATAACATATACATGATACACTATAAGCTCACCAATTTACCTTTATTCGATTCTCACATAGGTTTTATACATACCTATTTTACTCAATTCAATCGTACTTACATTCTCGTCTCAACTTTACTAATGAATCATTCGATCACTAAAGATACTCAGGAAATCAAGTGTGCATAGTACAATGCCATATCCTATATATAGTCTTACATATAATCATGTATCGATGCCATAGCCTAGCTATGGTCTTACACGAAATCTAATATCGACGCCATGTCCTAGACATGGTCTTACACTTAATCACATATCACATACCGATGCCATATCCCAGATATTGTCTTACACAGAATCACATATCGTATACCGATGCGATATCCCATATATGGTCTTACACGGAATCACATATTGCATACCGATGCCATATGCCAGATATGGGCTTACACGGAAACACTTATCGATGCCATAGCCCAGCTATGTCTTATACTAAATCACATATTGCCATGGTCCAACCATGGTCTTTTCCGTTAATTCATCTTTCGCTGTGAAACAACTGTGTTCGATCCAACATTTTTTTACTCGTTTCGAACATTTAATTTGAATTCCATAATTCAATCATATATAATAATGCACAATTAACACAATTCAATAACATTTATTAACATACAAACTTACCTTGGCATAAAAATGGCGAAAAAGGGGCTAACCGTCTTATACTCGTTTTCCTCCCGTTCTAATTCTAAACCTTGTTTTTCTCGATCTATAGCATCACATTTAACTTATTTAATTATTAGACTATTCAAAACAGTCAAAAATCACATTATGACAAAAATTACATTTTTACCCCTAAGTTTCACATTTTTATAATTTAGTCCCTAGGCTTGTAAAATGAAATGTGCTCAATTTCTTTGATACCCAAACCTAGTTGAACCTTATAAATGCTTATAGTATCTCACATTTTTCATTTATTGACATTTTCTACACATATTTTACAACTTTTACAAATAGATCCCTTTTGACATTTTCACCGAAAATCACTTAGCAAAAAGTCATTTATCACACAACTAACATTTATTTTCTACCATTAGACATCAAAATACATGCATGTCTAACATGGGTAAAATTTTAAACATTGATAACACTTCAAATTAATACTTGGAAAAGCTAGATTAGGTTATGAGGATTTCAAAAACGTAAAAATCATTAAAAATGGGGCTAAAACGGACTTATAATCGAGCTTGGAAGCTTGAAAACAATAGCCATTATTTCCCCTTGAGAATTTCAACCATGGGAAAGAATATGGACAAAAATTGGTTTTTAATTTGACTTTTTAATTCATTTAATTACCAAATCACCAAAATGCCCTGAATGAAAAACTTTAGAAACATATTTAGCCATGTCCATTTTTGTCCACAAACTTAACCAGTGGTATAATTACCATTTAAAGACCTCCAATTTAAAATTTCATAACAATTAAACACCTCTAACCTATAGAACTCACATTTTGCACATTTTACAATTTAGTCCTTTTGACTAAATTGAGTGCCCAAACGTCAAAATTTTCGAACAATATTTTCACAAAATCATTCCATAAAATTGTAGACAATAAAAATATGTTAAAAATAAATTTCTTAGTGTCAGATTTGTGGTCCCGAAACTATTGTTCCGATTAGACCTAAAATCGGGCTGTTACAACTCTCCTCCCTTTAGGGATTTTCGTCCCCAAAAAATCTTACCAGAAAATAGATTTGATATGTTTGTTCTAACCATTACTAATTGCTTTCACTTTCTTTTTAATTTCTCTGAGGAAATTAATTCCGCAAATTTTTTTCTCACAAAATTTGATCCATCTACAACGGAATTCAGTAATTGCAACCATACAACATTTCTTACAATAGCATATTTATACTCATGTGATAAATATTAATATACTAAAACTCAACCAACAGTAATGGTCTTTTCTCGTTTGATTTCAAATTCTAAAACATAATGACAAAACATACTTTTGAGAATTTGAACCAATTCCTGAGATTGACTGTCAGTTTAAGAATGTAATACAGAAATAAAACTCAATTTTGTACTCAAAACTTACGGTAGTTTCTTTCAAAATATCAACATAACTTCGGATCTTTATCCAAATCAATAAAGACTGGTACTCCATATAAACTAACAATCTCATAAATTTATAACTCATCTAGTCTATCAAAAGAGAGATTTATATGTACTGAGATAAAATATACGAACTTCATCAAATAATCAATAATAATTCTTATAGCATCTCTCTTTTTTGGTGCTAATAATTTTGATACAAAATCTGTAACACCTCGAATTTGGGCGTAGTTGGAATAGTAGTTTCAGAATCACTAATCCGCAGTTGGAGAATTATTTTAGCATTATTTTATGAATTATAGTATGATATTATAAGTGCATGAAAGTTTTGGTGGTTTAATTTTAGCGATTTTGAGCTTAATTGCGAAAAATGACTAAATCGCATAAAGAGCAAAAGTCTTTAATAAGCAAATAGTCCCACTCTTTTAGGCAAGGCCGGCCAAGGGGAGATAAGAATAGAGAAAATAAAAAAAATTAAGTGAGTTTGGCAACTAAGAGGACTAAAATAAAATAAATATAAAGATAGCAAAATATCATATTTTTCCTTCTTCTTCCCCACTAAAATTTAGGAGTTTTTGAAGCTAAAAAATCTCAGCCATTTGGTCCTCAAACAAGAAAGTGATTTTGATGGTTTCCTTGATAAATTGTTGTACTTTTGGGACCGCTAAAGCTTCATCTAGCTAATGAGAGGACTATTTTAGAAAATGGATAAGAGTTTAAAATTTTGCCATGAGAACACTTGTGTATTTTATGAAGGAAAATGAATGTAGGTTGTTAAATAAATAACTTTTGTGAAAGGGCGATAAACGATAATTTATACATATTTTTACCCCAAGCTTAGCATAATTTTGGATTAATTATCCCTTGAAATTGTGGAATTTGATGCTCCTAATCCTTTAATTTCATGTTTTATACTTAGGTGAGCATAGGAGAGTGAAAAGAACGAGAAATGGGCCAAAAACAGAGAAAATGCACCAAAGTAAGAAATCAACACGGCCTAGAGTTCCTCACATAGGTGCACCACATGCCTGTGCCAAATTAGTAGACTTGAACACGGCCTGAGCTTGATACACACGAGCGTGCCACACAAGCGTGTCCCTATTGTGATGAGTTTCAATTTCACACGGAAAAAGCTACTTAGGGGCTAAGAAGGGTATTCCAAAGTCTATATAAACACCCTAGGAGAGAACTAAAGGGACACGCAAAGTAGAAGGCAAGGAATTACTTAAGGAAAGGCAATTGACCCATCTTAGAAGCAAGGATCTACATCAAGACTGAAGATATTCATAAATTTCTCTCAGGAGTTTTGGGTTTTCTTTATGTTTTGTTGTTTCCCTTATTTTGAGATGTTTCCTTTTCTTATTATGAACTAAACCCCTAAATACCTGAGGGGGATGAAACCTAAGGTGAATCTTTTTATTGTTATCTGAACTATATGATAAATATTTAATTTGTTCTTAATTGTGTTTTTAATTCTTGAGCTGATATTTCAGGATATTAATTCAAGTCAAATGTGCTTATTCAAAGGAGCAAAAGTCCTTGTTTAAGAGTAGATCCAACACAATTAAGTGGAGTTGATTGCAATCCTAGACATAAGACGACGAAAATCTGCTGGATTAGAGTCAAATCTAATATTGGGATCCATAGATCGAGTTAATGCAACACTAGGGGTTTTAATTAGAAATAGATTTCAATTAATCAACCTAGGGTTAGTTGTTCTTAGTCTCGACGGATATATCAACATAATTTAGGGATATCTACGGATCAAGTCGAATGAATAAATTGTCTAGTTCAGAGTTAGATAACAAGTGAAGTCTATGTGGATTCTTCCTTGGGTATTACTTTTCTCTATCAAGTTTTCCCAAAGTATTTCCTCAACTTATTCTTTGTCGCGTCTTTAGTTAGTTAAAATTTTAGTTTACAAACAACCTCCATTTATTTCTAGGCTAGATAATAGGAAGAAAGTTATTACTAGTACTTTTAGCTCCTTGGATTCGACATTCCAGTTTTGCCACTAACTATACTACTATTCGATAGGTGCGCTTGCCTTTTATCATGATAATAGCTAGTTTCTAGGTACGATCATTATTATTTCATCACAATCACGATTAAAGGGTGTTCATGGAAAACACCTAAAATGGACCTAGTTGTAAAGTTGGTAAATTATGTAGTAATTGTATGAAATAATGGAAATATTGGGCTGCCACAAGAGTGAAAAATATTTGGTTAGGCTTGGTTAATAGGGAAATTTGATAAAAATCAATTTTCGAGCCTAGGGAAAAATAGTCATTTTGTGAGAGTCTAGGGGCAAAATGGTCATTTTTCCAAATCATGAATTTTGGGTTGTTTTAGTTAAAATAGTGATAAATTATTAAATTTTTATTCATTTTAGATCAAGAAATATGAAACCTGAATCTACACCGGGGGAAGGCCAAGCAAACCAACTAAATCGAGAGGTCGTTCATATTTTGTATACCGAGGTAAGTTGTAGGTAAATAATACAACTTCTCCATTATTATGCATGAGGTTATCAAATTTGCATGAAATGAATAAATGTGAATATGAGTTATGCATGAGAACATTTATTTAGCATGAATTGATTAATTATGATTTTAAATAATGAGATGATGAGAATCTATGTGATAGAACCTAGTTAAACCATAAGAATAGACTAGATATTCATGCCGTGACACTAGGGTCGATACGAGTGCTAGTGTAAGACCATATCTAGGACATGGCAATGGCCTCGTTACGTGTTAGTGTAAGACCATGTTTGGGACACGGCATCGACATGGATATGTGCTAGCTAGTGTAAGACCATGTCTAGGACATGGCATCGGCATTGATACAGTGCTAGTGTAAGACCATGTCTGGGACATGGCATCGGCCTTGACAGGAAAGGTAGTGTAAGACCATGTTTGGGACATGGCATCGGCACGGATAGAGGAGAGCCCGTGTAAGACCATGTCTGGCACATGGCATCGGCCTCGATACTTGAGAGTCAGTGTAAGACCATGTCTGGGATATGGCATCCAGTTGACATGTGAGTCAGTGTAAGACCATATCTGGGACATGGCATCGGCTTGATACCCTATGTAAGAGGCTCATTGAAGATCCTTTCGTATTCTAAATAGTTCAACGGGAAATTTAAGTTTGTATTAAGATTGAGAGATATTATGATGATCTCGTGAGTGGTGCAAGTACTTAAATGAAATGTATGAAATATGAGCTCAATAAATGTTGTATGATTAGTAAAAGATGACAATGAGTAAGTTATGTTTGTAGCCATTCTTTTTATATATCACGCACAAATTGTGATGCATTGAGAGTATGCTAAAGTTTGGTAAATTGTAGTTATTTATTTACTTGCAACTTACTAAGCTTTGTGCATACCTTCTCTCCTTTCTATTTTCTTATAGTGCCACCTAGCTAGCTCATGGATCAAAGTACGTCGGAGGCTTTGTTCACATTATCAACTAAAGCATTCAGTATAGTTAGGTTCTTATATTTTGAGAAATGGCATGTATAGGGACTAGTCTTAGTTAAGTGTCATTCTATGATGGGCCAAGTGTGTTGGCTTATTTTGGGATACTTTATTTTTGTATAAGGCCATGTATATTGGCTAACAATTATTATCGATCAGTTATAAATGCAAATGTTGATGTTTTCAAGAATGAGAAATTGGCACGAGTGAATGTATGTACTAGGAGTAATAGTATGAATGCATGGTTGGATTGGTTATGTGAATATGTGTGGGTGCTAATTTCTGGTCATTGGTTGAGTATTGGTACCTTGTCATGTTTTGGTTCATATGTGATCTTGTTTCAGGGTGGCAAAAGGCTTGGTAAATAAGGTTTTTTTGTCCACACGGGTAGACACATGTACGCGTGTCTAGGCCGTGTGTGACACACGATCTGCCTTACAGGTGTATGGATAGGTCGTGTGTCCCCTGCACCTTAGGTTGGCAAAATTAAAAGCCCAGTAGTAAACACACGGGCTGAGACACGATTGTGTGTCTCAACCATGTTGGAGACATGGCCTAGCACACGAGCGTGTGCTACTGCCGTGTGACCTTAAATGGCTGCTGACGTTAAAAATAAAATGTCAAGGTTTTGCACATGGGCTGCGACACGGGCGTGTCATGGCCGTATAAGGGACATGGGCTGAGCACACGAGTGTGTGCTAGGCCGTGTGAAAACCCCTGTAGGTTCGATGTTAGAAAATAAATCAACACGGACGAGGGGCAGGGGTGTGTCCCTAAAATGCTTAGGCTGTGTGCACCACACGGGCCTTCGGCACGGCCATGTCTAAAGGCCACAAGGGCATGTGCCCTGCTCCTAGTAGTTTT
The DNA here is from genome assembly GCA_020496765.1 of Gossypium stocksii. NCBI lineage: Eukaryota > Viridiplantae > Streptophyta > Magnoliopsida > Malvales > Malvaceae > Gossypium > Gossypium stocksii. Next base: position 76,584,595 of record CM035629.1, read on the forward strand.
TCTTGAAATATTTCTAAGTATCTGGAATGGTCCTGATTTGGTTCTAAAGCATGTTTTGGGCCTCGTAGGTCCATATTAAGGTCCGTAAGACAATGTTTGAAAAGTATTAATTTGGAATGAAATTTTATGACTCAGAAATGAGTGTTTGCATGTGTTTTAGTAAGGTAACGCCTCGTACCCTGTTTCGACGTCAGATACAAGTAAGGAGTGTTACATTTAGTGGTATCAGAGCTATGGTTTCGTCTATTCTAGGACTAACCTAACTTTTGTACGAGTCTAGCTGTACATACCATAGTTATAATATGATAGAGTGACGACTCCTGAATATTATAAATTGTGTTTTCATATAGTAAAGAGATCCTGACGAAGCTATGGCGGATGATGCGGAGAGTACTGTGCCGGCTCCACTGAAGGGACCGTGCCAGTTGAGAGTGGGCCCGTGACCATGAGTCAGGGTAGAGGGGCTAGAGAAGCCTACCTCCAAATGATGAATGCTTGGTACACGAATTTTATTCAAGCAAATCTGAATACTCCACCTTCCTCACCTTCTCTGATTCCTCACTCTGCCCCTGTAGCTCCTTAAGGAGCATGAGATAGTTAGAAGAAAGAAACCTCCAGTGGATATTTTGGGCAAATAAAGATGATGACCCAGAGAGGGCAGAATTTTGGTTAGAGAATACCATTAGAGTCTTCGATGAGCTATCATGCAGACCTGAAGAGTGCATGAAATATGTATATCACTTCTGTAAGATTCAGCCTACCAATGGTAGGATACTCTCGTGTCTGTTGTACCGAGAGAAAGTGACTTGGGAATTCTTTCTAGAGGAGTTCCGAAAAAAGTATATCAGTCAAAGGTTCGTAGACCAGAGGAGGAAGGAATTTCTCAAACTAAAGCAAGGTCAAATGTCAGTGATAGAATATGAGCACGAATTCGTAAGGCTCAGCAAATATGCGCGGGAATGCATGTCTTTCGAAGCTATAATGTGTAGGAGGTTTGAAGATAGGCTGAATGAGGACATTCAGTTATTGGTAGGTATTCTTAATTTGAAGGAATTTGTGGTCCTCGTTGATAGAGCATGTAAAGCTGAAGAGTTCACCAAAGAGAAGAAAAGAGCTAATATTGAGTCTCGTGACTCAAAGAAAAGGCAGATGGGGAAATCACATTAGTCCTCATCTAAGAGGTCGAGAGAGTTCAACACCAAATCAAATGCCTTAGTGGGATTCTCAGGCAGAAACAAGAATAAGCAGGATATGACACCCAAAGCTCAGACCACTTTTGTTTCAAGTGTTGGTAGTGCTCGACCAAATAGGCCAGAGTGTTTGTAGTATGGTAGACGACACTTTGGCGAGTGCTGAGGAAATAAGAGAGGTTGTTTTAAGCGTGGTTCACTAGACCACTTCATTTGGAATTGTCCTGAGATGGATGAGAATGATAAGAAGCAAGACGTAAAAGCGAGTAATGCTCCTTCGAAAGGTAGACCACAGAAAAACCCGGATAGTGGGGCTAGTAGCAGAGGTGCCCCTAAAGAGTCCGCTATGAGGCCCGAGGGTAGAGCACCTATGAGGACCTATGTTATTCATGCCCACAAGGATTGATCCAGGATTGTTTGAATTTTGGAATTATGAATTTTGGATTGTTTGAGTTAAAATAGTGATAAATTTTGAATTTTTATTCATTTTAGATCAAGTATGAAACCCGAATCTAGATTGGGGAAAGGCCAAGCAAACCGACTAAATCGAGAGGTCGTTTACATTTTGTATACCGAGGTAAGTTGTAGGTAAATAATACAACTTTTCCATTATTATGCATGAGATTGTCAAATTTGCACGAAATGAATAAATGTGAATATGAGTTATGTATGAGAACATTTATTTAGCATGAATTGATTAACTATGATTTTGAATAATGAGATGATGAGAATCTATGTGATAGAACCTAGTTGAACCATAAAAATAGACTGGATATTCATACCGTGATACTAGGGTCGATACGAGTTCTAGTGTAAGACCATGTCTGGGAGATGGCATCAACCTCGTTACGTGTTAGTGTAAGACCATGTCTGGGACATGACATCGACACGGATATATGCTAGCCAGTGTAAGACCATGTTTGGGACATGGCATCGACACGGATAGAGGAGAGCCAGTGTAAAACCATGTCTGGGACATGGCATCGGCCTCGATACTTGAGAGTCAGTGTAAGACCATGTCTGGGATATAGCGTCGACTTGACATGTGAGCTAGTGTAAGAACATGTCTAGGACATGGCATCGGCTTGATACTTTATGTAAGAGGCTCATTGAAGATCCTTTCGTATTCTAAATAGTTCAACAGGAAAGTTGAGTTTGCATTAAGATTGATAGATATTTGGATGGTCTCATGAGTGGTGCAGGTACTTAAATGAAATGTATGAAATGTGAGCTCAATAAAATGTTGTATGATTAGTAAAAGATGACAATGAGTAAGTTATACTTGTAGGCATTCTTTTTATATATCATGCACAAATTTTGATGCATTAAGAGTATGCTAAAGTATGGTAAATTGTTGTTATTTATTTACTTGCAACTTACTAAGTTTTGTGCTTGCCTTCTCTCCTTTCTATTTTCTTATAGTTCCGCCTAGCTAGCTCGTGGATCAAAGTACGTCGGAGGCTTTGTTCACACTATCAATTAAAGCATTCAGTATAATTAGTTTCTAGTATTTTGAGAAATGGCATGTATACGGACTAGTCTTAGTTAAGTGTCATTTTATGATAGGCCAAGTGTGTTGGCTTATTTTGGGATACTTTATTTTTGTATAAGGACATGGATATTGGCTAACAATTGCTATTGAGTTATAAATGCAATTGTTGATGTTTTCAAGAATGAGAAATTGACATGGGTGAATATATGTACTAGGAGTAATAGTATGAATGCATGGTTGGATTGGTTATGTGAATATTTGTGGATGCTAATTTATGGTCATTGGTTTAGTAATGGTACCTTCTCATGTTTTGGTTCATATGTGATCTTGTTTCAGGGTGGCAAAAGGCTTGGTAAATAACCTTATTTTTGTCCACACGGGTAGACATACGGGCATGTGTCTATGCCATGTGTGACACACGGTCTGCCCTACGGGCGTGTGGTTAGGCCGTGTGTCCCTTGCACCTTATGTTGGCAAAATTAAATGCCCAGTAGTAAACACACGGGCTGAGACACGGTCGTGTGTCTCAACCGTGTGGGAGACACAACCTAGCACACGGGCATGTGCCACGGCCGTGTGACCTGAAATGGTTGCTGACGTTAGAAACAGAATGTCAAGGTTTTTGCACACAGGCTGTGACACGGGAGTGTCATGGCTGTGTGAGGGACACGAGCTGAGCACACAGGGGTGTGCTAGGCCGTTTGAAAACCACTGTAGGTTCGATGTTAGAAAATAAATTCACACAGACGATGCTTAGGCTGTGTGCACCAGACAGGCCTTCAACACGGTCATGTCTAGAGGCGACACGACCGTGTTGCCCATCCACACGGGCATGTGCCCTGCTCCTAGTAGTTTTTCTTGAAATTTTTCTAAGTATCCGGAATGGTTCTGATTTCGTTCTAAAGCATGTTTTGGGCCTTGTAGGTCTATCTTACGGACTGTAAGGCAATGTTTGAAAAGTTTTAATTTGGAACAAAATTTTATAACTCAAAAATGGTTGTTTGCATGTGTTTTAGTAAGGTAACACCTCGTACCTTATTTCGGCATCGGATACAGGTAAGGAGCATTACAAAATCCATCGAAATTCTATCCCATTTCCATCACAGATATCATCATATGTTATAACAGTCCCAAAGACACTTGATAATCAGCCTTAGCTTGCTGACAAATGAAACATCTAAATACAAAGTTAGAAATATCTTTAGGTTTCTCAATATACAAACTCTATCTTGGAACAACAAAAAATCATTAATTTCAAATCTAAAACTCTAATTCAGATGTCATCTTACACTAAACTCTTTTTACTTACAATTCACTAACACATTTCAAAGCTTCACAAATTTGTTGAATAAACATCAATTTGGGTTTTAGCATAGTTAATACCGAATCATCATTAGATAATTTCAATCACGTATTTATCACCTACAATACACACGACCTTGGATGAATAATCATTTACTAACTCATAAACTTACAACATCTCAAGGCACATTTGCTGTCTCAATTCAGATCTTTCTAACATCCAATGCTTTAGATTCTTGCTATCATTACTGAGTTACAATACTCACCAAATCATTAATGTCACTAATTATTCAATGCAATTACATTAGCAATCATCTCTAAATCACATGTCATGTACATTCTAGTACTAGAACACACTTCAAACCATTTAATGGCGCATGACTGAATATCATGAATTCTTTACCCGACTCATACTAAACCAGAACTAATACTTCTACTAATAATGTTTTTTAACTATCTATAACTTTATTATCTTGTCTTAAGCCAATTCAAACTTTGCACAGATGAAAACTTCAGCGTCCAAAACAACTTTAATTTACAATGACATCTCTCAGATAGAACCATTCTGATAGATATAGTTTTGTATCATATCTTCTAGAATATGGATCCTTTATTCAGATTATCCATCCATTTACTCGTGAATGTAGAGAATCTATTTTACCCGAGAATAAACACAAACACATATAACTCAATTAAATTTTTAAGAAAATAACCCAATCAACTAGACAATTGAATCGATTTGGGTTGTCATACAATAGCCTTTCAAAGAAAACTTTTCTTCTTATTATCAAGATAACTCAGACATACAGTTTATTGAAATTCCTTGAGGATACTAATCAAAGATCTTTTTAAAAGCTACATAACTTGAATATATAACACCACATTTCATACTTACTCATTGACATATACCAAGATTTACTTGGAAGTGATAACTAGATTTGAACTTGATCTTCTATCATCTACACTTTTGCCAATGTCCATCCTCTTTCAAGAAAACTAGAAAGGATTATATAATAAAGCCATCTGAACCATTAGTCTTCGAAGTATTGAACTATACCGAAGTCATCTCCATCGGATAAATAATCAAAATGTCATAATAAGACTGGCATCTCAACTGTATAATTAAATAATATCCCAGTTGTTAATAATGCATTTTAAACACAAAAGAGAATCAAATATGATTCCGACAGCAACCAATACAGAAACACAACCTCTATGTACTACTGTACTCCCATGATCCATTTCAGAAATTATAATCATAATAAATATAGTCATCTTCGTCAAAGGAATATCCTTTGCAAATAACAACATAGAATCACAATAAAATCGGGGTATCAAAATCTCAAAATGTGTAACTATAACGAATTTCTGAAAATTACAACTCGTATAGAATGATAAAGATCTCAATGACATCCCAGAGAAATTCCAAAATATACATTATTCATAAGCACTGAGATCAATTATCACAGAAGCAATATAATCTTCATATATATTCAATAGAATAATAACTAGTAGAAGCAGAATTCTTGCATCACCATCGACTTTTCTATTAACACAATAGAATACAATACCAGAGGAAGATAGAGCAATGCCGATCATAACCCAAACAATCCAACAATGCTTTCGTCTATCAGTATGTTTAGCTAATGTTCTCGTACAATGAAAGTTTCATTTGAAAATAAGTAGTCACATATACCTCTAAGAATAATTGAACTTATGACATACCCAGAAAAGATCGTTACAGATTACTCAACCATAATCGCTATACTTAATTATCGATACATGTCAAATATTATTCCACTATCTACTTCTGTTATCACTAAGATTACATTATCCCATCCACTATCATGAATCAACTCAGAAAGACTTACAGTTAATACATTCCTCAGATATCATACCTGAATATTTAGTTTCATTGAAGTCAACTTCTTCTTTAATAGTGACCTTGTATAACCCGAATGGCCTTCAGAATAATCCAACATCTCTTCTAATATTGTCTTTACTTGTTAACTCATTCACTTATTTGATCACAGTATTAATCCTTCAATCATAGAACCCTATGATTCCACACTTGCGAGCTTATTCAACATAAATCTCGTGAAATTTCATTATAAAATGCCACATGGGTAAGGGGGTGAGGTCATAGAGCCTCTGACTCGACTCTCATATAAACACGAATGTGATTTAACATTCATCGTCATCATAATATCATTACAGTTATATAATTTACTTTAAGCAATTGAAGATACATATTTATGTTACATGAACTTTCTGATCATCTTATTCAAATAAGTGTATTTATACATAAGTTCCGTAAATTCTAAGTAAATTTACTTATCGCATTCACTTAATCAAACAAATTAGGCACATAATATCATATGAATACCGAACAACATGGAAGCTTATCATACTATAAACTGTCATTGTAACAACCCGTTTTTGGTCAAATTAGAACAATGGTTTTAGAACCACAAATCCGAAGTCAAAATATTTGTTTTATTATTTTCTTAATGTTTATAGTATGATAGAATGTTCGTGTGAAAATTCTGTAAAAAAATTTTACCATTTGAGTGGTTAATTCGGTAAAAAGGACTAAATTGCGTAAAGTGTAAAATATGAGTTCTATAAGTTAAATGAACCAAATGACTATAGAAATTAAAGAATGAGTACTTGCATGGTAAATATACCATTAATAGAATTAGTGGAAAATATGGGCTTATATCGTGAGAATTATAAGGTTAATTAACAAGGTTATAATAGTAATTATGAAATAATGTTTAATAAATAAAATAAAACATAAAAATTCATGAGTTGTCATCTTCCTTCCATTGAAAATCAAAGCTTTATAAAGCCATTAAAGAAGCTTAAACATTCGATCACTTGGAAGCTTAATCAAGGTACGGTTTTTACTTAGTTTTTAATGATTTCTACGTTTTTGAGCTCGTTGCAGCTTAATCTAGCTAGTCCGTATCTCCGTTTTCGAAACTGTTATAGATTTTAAATGATGCCATTGTTGAATGCTTGGTTGTTAGGTTTGAAGCTAGATTAACAAGTTTTATAAAGTAATTTTAACAAAAATGTCAATTATGGATTTAATTGAGAAATTTATAAAATCCATGGGTAAATGTTTGAATTAATGGGAAAAATGCGTTGATATGAATATAAGGAAAATTCAGCTAGCATGTGCGGGTATTGAATTGTATGAATTTTTATTTTTATGAAATTTGGACTAAATTGTAAAAATGTGAAATATTAGGGGCAAAAATGTAATTTTACCAAAACATGTATCAAGTGTCAAATTGAATACAAAGGAAAGTTAATACGCTAAATTTGATATATTATTTAGATTAAGATAATCTGAGATCGAGCTTAGACCGAGGAAAAAGGAAAAATGGACGAACAATTGATATTTACCATCCGAGCGACTCGAAGTAAGTTCGTATATCTAGAATTGAACTATTAGATACTTGTAATTGTTTAAATTGAATGTATATATGTTGAATGAATAATTTACTTGAAAGTCAAATTACTGGTTATATGATTATATTACTGTTTACATGAATGGAAGGGAAATGTTATAAATGTTATATACGTACATGAATTCAGTATGATGATATACATTGAGTATGTAAATTGAGTATTTAAATGTATGTACTTACTTGAATTGGAAGTATACGAATTGAGAAAATGAAATATTGATTACTGATTGCTTAATTGGATTATTGCTAATTACCAAGCCCCGATTGAACTATAGGAAGTCGTAGGATACAAGTGACATGTCACTAGGGTTACCGTTTTGGTTGAGATCCTGCATTTGTTGCGGACTCACCACAGCTCTTATGAGCTTACCGATATATCAGCTCTTAGGAGCTTACCATTTTAGCTCGTTAGAGCCTACCGTTTTAGCTCGATAGAGCTTACCGTTTATCAGCTCAGGAGGAGCTTATCGATCATGGCTCAAAAGAGTGAAAATGATGATGAATTGATGGATTTCTGATTAATACAGTTATAGTGTATCACCCGAGTATCCTTCGATGTTCTAATAGGTTTAATGGGCATAACTACTATTACTGATCATATGAATAAGATATGTGTTTATATGGATGAATTTCAGTTTATGCAGACGAATTACTGTTGTAATGGTTGAATTACTGTTAATACTGATGAACTCTTGTTTATACGGATGAACTACTGGTCATATGAATGAATTACAAATTATACGTATAGAAATGAATTGATATAAATGATATGTGAATCTTATAATATTGATGATATATGGTAAGCTAAAGTATGAACTAAAAGTTATATGTGTTTGAGCTTGAATGCTTATTACTTTCATTTATGATGATCTGATGAAATATGGACATTATGGTACTAACCTATTAATGGTCAATCACATAGCTCTGTAACATATCTTCAAAATCTGAATAAGTCTCTTAGACTGTCCATCGGTCTAAAGGTGGTATGCAGTACTGAAATTTAATCAAGTGTCTGATACCTCATGAAGCTTTTTTCAGAACTGAGAAGTAAAACACGGGTCTCTATAAAAAAATGATCAAGACTAGAACTCTGTGTAGTCTTACAATCTCAGAGACTATAGTTAGCTAACTTCTGTAATGAATAGTCTGTCCTAACAGGTAGGAAGTGCGCAGACTTGGTCAATCTATCCACGATAACCCAAACAGAATATTCTTAAAAGGTGTCAGAGGCAACCCATTAACAAAATCCATAGTCACACGCTCCCACTTCTAAAGAGGAATCTTAACTGACTGTAGCAGTCCTAAAGACAGTTGGTGCTTAGCCTTAACCGTCTAGCACATTAGACAATGAGCAACAAAGGCAGTTACCTCTCGTTTCAAACCTGGCCACCAATAAAGCTCTTAGAGATCCTTGTACATCTTATTTCCATCGGGATGCATAACATAATAGCTACTATACACTTCCTTCAAAATCGAGTACCTCAATTTAGGATCATTAAGCACATAGATCTGACCCTTGAAACGCAAAACCATGTCATCATTAAACCCAAAATTAGAAATCTTACCATTGACAACCTATCAAAACCACAAAACTAGAGACTCATCACTTAATTGTTTAACTCTAATCTGATCAATCTAGGTTGGTTTAACCTGTAGCTCAATCAGTAGACTACCATTATCAAACAAACTCAGGCGAGCAAACATTGTTCCTAGATCAGTCATCACTCTACGACTAAGAGCATCGGGCACAACATTGGCCGTACCGGGATGGTACTTTATAGTGTAGTTGTAGTCCTTAAGCAACTCAATCCATCTACGTTGCCTAAGGTTCAACTCTTTTTCAGTCAGCAGATACTTGAGGCTCTTGGAATCAGTGTAAATGATACACTTATCATCATACAAATAATGCCTCTAGATTTTCAAAGCGAAGAAAACTACACCAACTCAAAATCGTGTGTGGGATAGTTACTTACGTGTAACTTAAGCTGTCAGGATGCATAAGCCACAACCTTACCATCCTGCATCAAAATGTAGCCTAATCTGACATACGAAGAATCACTGTAGACTACGAACTCTCTACCAGATTTAGGCTATACCATAATAGGTGCCTGAGTCAGAACAGACTTGAGCTTCTTAAAGCTCACTTGTTGCTCTTCAGATCACACAAAAGATGCATTCTTACGCAACAGCTTAGTTAGAAGGGTTGCAATATGTGAGAACCCTTCAACAAACCTCCTATAGTAATCCACTAAACCCAGGAAACTCTGAATTTTAGACACATTCCTTGATTGTTTCCACTCGATCACACCCTCAACCTTTTTAGGATCAACTTGAATCCCCTTAGTAGAAACAACATGTCCTAAAAAGGTAACCTCTCACAACTAAAACTTACATTTACTCAACTTAATGTACAGTTGTTTCTCACGAAGTATTTGTAGAACTACTCTAAGATGCTCATCATGCTTACTCTTAGTCTTAGAGTATATCAGAATATCGTCAATGAAGGCCACAATGAACTGATCCAAACATGGGTGAAATACTCGATTCATTAGATCCATAAATGCAGTCAGAGCATTCTTTAAACTGAATGGCATGACAAGGAACTCGTACTGCCTGTAACAAGCATTGTTATACACATCCGTCTCCTTAAACTTTAGTTAATGGTACCCAGAACGAAGATCGATCTTCAAGAATACAGATGATACCCTACGAAACTGATCAAACAGGTTATCGATCCTCTAAAGTGAATACCTATTCTTTACCGTCAACTTATTAATTTGACGATAATCTACACGCATTCTCATCGTGTTGTCTTTTTACTTTACAAATAGAGCCGATGCTCCCCACGGGGACACACTTAACCTAATGAACCCTCAATCAAAAAGTTCTTGAAGTTGAGCTTTTAATTTCATAAGCTACTTTGGTGCCATACGATAAGGAGTAATGGTCACAAGAGCAGAGCGGTACCTGGTAGAAGCTCAATACCAAACTCAACCCAAAGGTATCGCCGGTAACTCCTTAGGGAAGACATCTAGGAAATCTCTTACAGTCTAAATATCTTTAATAAAAGGTTTTATAGACTAGAGTCAGACACAAAGGTTAAATATGCCTCACAACCTTTCAGATACTAGAGCGGATATTACATTAGAGAGGTAATCTCGACGCTCACCGTTCATAATGGTCCCAGCATCATTATTAGATCTCAGAGTTACCCTCTTAGAGGCACAATTCAAACTAACTCGATGTTCTACAAGTCAATCCATTCCTAGGATTAGATCAAACTCTCCAAACTGTAACTCTATTGATTAGTTGGAAATACAACACCTTGAATCTCTAATGGAACCCTCCTATAAAATTTATTAACACGAACTGACTAACCTAGAGGACTAATTACAAAAACCTCTCTAGTAGTACTCTTCACAGATATGCCTAAATTCACAGGAACAGTGCTATCTACATATGAGCATGTGGAACCAATATCTATCAAAGTAAAGTACAAAATAGTATGGATAAAGAATGTATTCACTATAACGTCGACATCGTCTCTATCTTCACGGTATCTTGCCGCATATGCAAGAGCAGACTGTCATGCTTCAGTCTAAACCGCACGTCTTCTCGGTATTTTCTAACCTCTGCTAGAACAATTACCACTCCTAGCTATACCATGACCCCTAGGTGGCTTTGAGTTGTCGTTGAAGGTTGAACCAGACCTAGAGCTGGAGCTTATGGAAGAGCTTGCACTTAATCGAATTGAAGAGAACAGTCCCTAATGCAGTGATCCATTGAATTGCATTGTAAATAGTCCCTTAATCTCCTCTAATACTCACCCGGATGGCATCTATCGCAGTACTACAAGTTTGAATCTTAGTTAATATAGTTGATGCCTCAACCCTCGAAGGCCCATCAAACCTAGCCCGTTTCTTAGGGCACTGAAAAGAACTAGAGGGACTTGAATCCCTCTTAACCATGCTCTGACCCTTCTCTTGATCTCTTTTCTCGCGCTCAGTGTGCTTCACCTCCTCGGCTATCTTTGTCTTGTCAATCCGAGCCTCAAACACTCGTTACCTCTAGGGAGCTATCAAAACTCTCAAATTGTATCTCAGTTCCTCCTTAAATCAGATACTCTTTTCATAATCTTTCAAAACCAAATTGTGACCATACATGCTTAATCTCAGGAACTCAGCCTTGTACTCGGCCACAGACCTCTCACCCTAAACTAGGCTAAAAAACTCACGTCTATGATCCTCCATATAACTCGCCCCTACATACTTATTTTAGAATTCCTTAACACAAGCCCATGTGTCTACCCGTGTGGACAAAAATTAAAGGTCCTTAAAAGGTTATTAGACCATTGGTTATTAGACCATTGGTTAAGTTGGTGGACAAAAATGGACATGATTAGGCATGTTTCCAAAGTTTTTCATTAAATGCTTTTTGGTCATTTGGTAATTAAATGAATTAAAAGGTCAAATTAAAAGCCAATTTTTGTCCATCTTCTTCTTCATGGCTGAAAATCACAAGGGGAAAGCCATGGCTAGGGTTTTTCAAGCTTCCAAGCTCGATTGTAAGTTTGTTTTAGCCCCATTTTTAATGATTTTTATGTTTTTGAAATCTTTGTCACCTAATCTAGCTTTTCCAAGGATATATTTAAAGTGTTATCAAATTTTAAAATTTTACCCATGTTAGACATGCATGTATTTTGATGTCAAGGGTAGAAAATGCATGTTAGTTGTAAGACAAACGACTTTTACTAAGTGATTTTTGGTAAAAACGTCAAAAAGGACCTAATTGTAAAAGTTGTAAAATATGTGTAGAAAATGTGAATAAATGAAAATTTTGAGTTTCTATAAGCATGTATTAGGTTTGGCTAGGCTTAGGTATTGAATAAATTGAGTACATTTTATTTTACGAGCCTAGGGACTAAATTGTAAAAATGTTAAACTTTAGGTGCAAAAATGTAATTTTTGTCATAATGTAATTTTGGGCTATTTTGAATAGTATAATGATTAAATAAGTTAAAAGTGATGTTATAGATCGAGAAAAATAAGGTTCAGAATTAGAACGGGGGGAAAACGAGTATTAGACGATTAGCTCCTTATCGCCATTTTTATGTCAAGGTCAGTTCGTATGTTAATAAATGTTGTCAAATTATGTTAATTATGCATTATTATCATATATTTGATTGAATTGCGAAATTTAAATTAAATGTTCAAAATGAGTAAAAACGAAGTATCGATCACGATCATTTCATAGCGAAATATGACTTGACGGTAAAAGACAATGGTTGGACCATGGCAATATGAGATATGTGATTTTTGTGTAAGACCATATCTGGGATATGGCATTGATGAGATATGTGATTTACGTATAAGATCATATCTGGGATATGGCATCGGTGAGATATGTGATTTCCGTGTAAGACCATAGCTGGGCTATGGCATCGGTGTGTGATTGCATGTAAGACCATATCTAGGATATGGCATTGTACTATGCATATGTGATCCGGGTGCTGGTCTTGTACGTCCTACCAGTGGCTGGGTACTCTGGCATGTGTTGCAGATGCCCAATAGCTTGTGTAAGCAGCACTAGGTAGCTACGTCCCGACCGTCAACTTATGCGAGTTGACCCATGGATGGCTCGAGAGCGAGCCAATATATGTTATGAGATATGGGGTAGCTTTGGGTGCATATGTGGCATTTATATGCAAGATTTCTGAATATCTGTTAATATCCCAAGTGTTCAACGGATAAAGTCAAGACGAGAATATAAGTGAGACTGAATTAAATAAACCAGGTATGTATCAAATCTATGTGAAAATTGAATGAAAGTAAAGTGGTGAGCTTTAGGTACATATGTGGCATTTATGTGTAAGATTTCCTAATACCTGTTAATATTCTAAGTGTTCAACGAGCAAAGTCAAGACGAGAATATAAATGAGACTGAATTAAGTAAACTAGGTATGTATCAAATCTCTGTGAAAATCGAATCAAATTTATGTGAAAATCAAATGAAAGTAAAGTGGTGAGCTTATAGCGTATCATGTACATAAAACGAGAAAAAGATTTGTGTATGAGTATGTTTCATGCCATAATGTGTATATTTGGTTATATTGGAATATGAATCGAAAGATATATTGAGATATGAGTTCTAATTGTTTTTAAGTATACGCATGTATGACACATAGTGTGGAAAGTACCATTATGTGATGAGATTTTACATGGTTTGTCTTGGCTAAAGTAATTGCGATGGATATTGGAATGAATGAAATTATATTGATATTCAATTATGTATGTATAAATGTGGACAAATTGATACAAAGGTATTTGATCTATACAAACATAGAAAAGAATAAGCTTGTGAAACCTTTGGTTAATTACGTGATTGGAATTATGGTATAAAGGTGAAATCAAATGAGTTTACACTATAGTAATGAAATTTCTTAATAAATGTTTATTCGATATGTTGTGTTTATTTTCATATGAGCTTTCTATGCTTTATAGCTTACTTGTGTCATTTTTCCTATGCTTATAAGATTTCGAAGACTCGCTCAGGTTAGAAGTTGTCGGAGATCTCATCATACTATTCAGCTACCATATGGTAGTGAAAAGCTTGTAAATTTGGTTTTATGGCATGTATAGGCTAGTTGAGTATAAATTGTATAAGTCATTTGGTTTATTTAGTAAGGTGTTTGACCTTAAGTTGGCTTGCAAATGTTGGTGGGAATTTGGCCATTTAAGTTGGCTCATTTCAAGATCGTGGTTTATACATGTGAAGTATATATTATGCCTTGTGATTTGAGAATGTTTAATAAGTGAAATATGATAAATGTTGAGTATAGTAGTGGTCATATTGAAATGGCCTATAATGTGATAACGTATGGTTGTTTTGGCTACTTGAGTATATTGTATTTGGTGACTTTGAAATGGTATAAGTGTATGTGTGAACAAGGGTGGCAAAGGGCTTGGCAAATAGCATTATCTTGTCCATACGGGTAGACACACGGGCGTGTGTCTAGGTTGTGTATGACACACGGTCAGTCCCATGGGCGTGTGGATAGACCGTATATCCCCTGCACCTGAATTTTTGAGAAACAGAATGCTCAAAATTAAGCACATGGGCAGAGACACGGGCATGTGTCTCAGCCGTGTGGACGACACTGCTTTGAACATGGGCGTGTTCCTAGGGCGTGTGAAGTCTGCACCTATTTTATCAAAAACTATGAAAATTAAATTGACCACACGGCCTAAGCACACGGGCGTGTGACTTGGTCGTGTGACCTTTAAATGTTGATGATGTCATAAACAGAGAGTTACACGGGTTAGGGACATGGGCATGTGTGACCACATGGGTGTGTCGCATAACCACACGGGCGTGTGACCCCTGTGTAGTGATATTTTCCAAGTTTTTGAAAAATTTTCTAACGTTCTTGGTTTAGTCCCGAACCAATCCTGATGTATGGCTTGGGCTCATAGGCTCGTTTTAGGTACTTTATAATGCATACGAATGGTTTTAATTTGGACGCAAATTCATGTCCCGTAATTGTATGTTTATTCATGTAGTAAGTCCGGTAATGCCTCGTACCCTGTTCTGGCGTTGAATACGGGGTAAGGGGTGTTACACTAAATCCTTTCTATGAAAAATACTCTGTGGAGCTTACTTTGGATTACCGGTCTGAGCTAAATCCAATCTGTAACATATACATCGGGAGGGCTTATATCAGAATTACCCGTTCAGGCTAAATCCTTTTTCTACTCATGTAACATCCCTTTTCATTGATCCATCGAATTCCTTTTTATTAAATTGGGATTTATTTGCCTTTTCATCAATTGTTATCAACCATTGCATCATTTTTCCATGCATTACATTTCATATTCCATACATATGCAATTCAAGAATTTCAAGAATTAAATTCAAGTTACACGAACTTACCTCGATGATTGTTCGTGTTTATATTCCACTAATCTGATATCTTTTCTTGTCCTCGATCTAACTTTGGATTTGAGTTCTCCGGATCTATATAAATGAATTTAATCATCAATTTCATTCAGCTCATATCCCATTTCACTCAATCTACAATTTAGGCAAAATTATTATTTTGCCCTTAAACTTTTCATTAATTCCAAATTCGTCTCTAGGCTTGAAAAATGAAATTCATGCAATTCAATCCTCTATCCAAGCCTAGCCAAAATCCTATGTAGTATTTACAGCACATATATTTCACAAAAAACATAATTTTTCTTTAAATTTTACAAATTTTCAATTTAGTTCCTTTTTCACAATTTCATCCAAAATCACTTTGTAAAAGTTGTTTATCTACTAATAATCTTTCATTTTCTTCCATAAATTTTCAATTTCCAGCTTATTCATCCATGGCACAATTTCCATACTTTAATAACTTTTCAATTTAATCCCCAAAATAGAGAGAGCAAGTTATCCCAATCTCAAAAATATAAAAATTACTAAAAACAGGACATAGAAACTTACCAATTTATGCCAAGAAAGTCCCTTCTCTCTCTCCTAGGGTTTCCATCAAATTTTGGGGATGAAAATGAGAAGATAAGATGATATTTCCATGTAATTAAATTATCATCTTTTAATTTTCTTGAATTCTAATTTAGTCCTTTTCTTTTTCCCAAATTCCATAGATGAATCACCCTAGATATTTTCCCATCTTTTGATTGATGGTGTAATTACCATATAAAGACCTCTAATTTTTAACTTCATAGCTATTTGGTCCTTTTAGCTTCTAGTACTCAACTGCTACATTTTATGCAACTAGGTTCTATCTCTAATTAACCACTTAATCGGTAAAATTTTCCTATCAAAATTTTCATACGACTTTCCTATCATATTGCAAATCATGCAATAATATTAAAATAAAATTTTTCTGTGACTTGGATTTGTGGTTATGAAACCACTATTTCGATATCACTGAAATTCAAGCTGTTACAATCCCTGCACACCATATAAGGTATTAAGTACCCATCCATCCCCACACACTGCGTAGTGACTATATGTCACATTCAGAACATTCCAGACTAGCTGCCAAATCAAGTGCGATAAATTGCCAGAATCATATATGTATATGTGGCTTAGCCCCTAGAATCGACAGATAATTAAAATGAATATACTTCCTCATTTATCAGACATCCCATCCCAAAGTAGATGCATGGTTTGCAGATATCAAACATGCGTATACAGTGGTATAAGTCCAGACAATACATAGTATGCTTGCTTATCAAGTAACACATTGGATATATCTTCATATAAATAGATTGTCCACTAAAAAATATTAGATAATGAATATTATAGCATAATTTAGATCATATAGACCCTACGGAAGGCCTACGTTCAATTTGAACGACAGATACAACCCTAGGGAAAATTTTTTATTTTTGGTCCACACGCCCGTGTGGATTCACACGGCTTGTATGTCTGGCTCGTGTGGTCCATACGGCCTGGAAGATGCCTACGTGGCTCATCACAGTGTCTCACACGACCTAGCACACGGCCGTGTGACCCAAGTCAGAGAGTTACACAGTCTGGCATATGGCCTAACACACGTTCGTGTGACTCAAATCAGAGAGTTACACGATCTAGACACACACCCATGTTGCACACCTATGTGACCTAAGTCAGAGAGTTACATGGCCGTGTGGCATCGACAACCATGAATTTTTGCTTTCATCGTTCATAGAAAACTCGATTTTTGTTACACACCTAATATAGATTCGATGTAGAAGCAACAGAAGTGACTCTGGAACCTAAAAAAAAAAAAATCAATTGCCCAATCAACAACTTAATTGAAATAATTTGCACAATTTAGCGCTCAACCAAACTACGTCGAAAACTTCGACGCAACTCCCAAAAATGCAACTAACGCTTACTGAAGAACAACAGTAATTACTCGAACGTTAGGTCATGAGAAGAACATTTGGTGTCTCTCTCCCCTAAAAGCCGACATAAAACAACATAAGGATAGATTAAATACCAACTTCCAAGTTTGAAGAAAAACCTCCAAACCCATAACAAACCAAACAACAAACAAGCGGAAAGAAAACTATAGAATCTCACCTTTGAAATCTAAAATCAACCAACAGAATGATACAATTTAGCAATTCACAATAGTAAGACAAAATGAAAGATCACAAAAACAAAAAGCAAAAAGAAAAAAGGGAAGAAATGATAGTAAAGTAAAAAGGAAAGTTCAAGAGAAAACGTAAGACGGAAAAATTTTAGGAAAAATTTTAATTAATTAAACGTAAAAACTAATTACTATAAAGTACAAAAATACTCCCTCATTACTTACGTAGAGACTCAAACACAAAACCAAAAAAAAATTCATAAGCTTAAGCATTGAATCACTAGGCTCATCGTTGACACCTTAAGTCGAAAATTTAGGGATAGGGGTTAAGTCAAAATAAAAATATAATAGCAAAAAATCTTCCAAAAGTGAGACTTGAACCCCCAATCTCAAACACATAAATAGAGCACTTTACCTTAAAAATAGATACTTAATTATAATAGAGTTTAACAATCGAACATTCAAATTTTGGGACTTTACAAGTGATACCTAAACTACTTTTTTTCAAATTGGTACATCATTAGTCAAATCATTAAGTTTATTTTTTAAAAAAATAGATAATCAATTAAAAATTGTCATGTGGCAAAAAAGATAAAAAGTTTTATATTTATATTTTCTTTTTTCTTTATATTTTTTTTCTTTCTTCTTCCTCATCTTAGACTTCCTCTACAAGTGTGACCATTTTGGACTTCTTGGTTTTTAACAAAGTTTTCAAAATAGAATTTATGGTTGAACTGGTCAAGCCATTAGTTTCCCAATTTGTCCTATTTCATCAAATAAATTATTAAAAATTATAAAAATAAAAATATTTATGAAATAGAGAAAACAAGTTCAATGGGTTTTTAGCTTAATTCAACCAATTTGTATCGGTTTTGCAGGAGGTGAAGTTTGAAAACAAAATTAATTGTTAATTGCTGACCTTGAGAGGCAAATTTTGAGCATTCCTAGACATTATAAAAGAAGAAGAAAGGAAAAAATAACTTAAAAGAAAAAAAAGTAAAACAAAAGAATTAAAAAAAATATTCTTAAAAGATTATACGACATGATAACCTATAATTTGCTAGAATTTTGTAGCAAATATAATATTTTGGTGTAAAATGCATAACAAAAGAATAATTTAGATACCACTTGTGGCCTAAAAAAACTTTAAGTACCAATTTGAGAAAAAATGTAAAGTTTAAATACTAATTTATGAATTAAACTTTTTTTAAAATAGATTTAACAGTTTGATTAATAGAGGTATCAACTTGAGAAAAAAATTTTATTTAAATACTTCTTATGATAAAAAAAAATATTTAAGTACCACCATGAAAAAAAGTTTATGTTTTAAGTATCGATGGATGAATTAAGTATACATAATAATTATATAAATGCATATTGATTTATTTTTTGGAAAATCCAAACTGAAATTTCACATATAATATTAGCCACAGGCCAAATGTATGTTCTCATGCTTTGCAATATTCAGACAAGCATTGATTATGAATGTTCCCATTATTTCTTGGCTCATGTATGTATGGACCCTGGACATGGATGGCTTGTGCACTTTATCTACATATACGCATCGCGTTTTGGAAAACGAGTGTTGTTGCTGCTCCTTGTAAGATCACAACCATTTTATATATAAATTTGGTCCATTGGTAATTGCTTCTATATTATTGGTGAAGATTGATTTTCATAGAATGTTGTCTCATAAACGTGTCTTATAAATGGGGGTTTTAGTTTATAGTGAATTTTAAGTGTTTTGGTGTGAGATTAAGATGTTACAACAACAATACTGTTGCGAAGTTATGACAATAAAAAAAAAATTGTATGTTTAAGAGGCTTTAAATAACTGATTAGATTCTTATTAATACCTAATCTCAACACTTGAAAAGGAGTTTAGCTATCAGGGATGTTTTTGTATTATCCTCTCAATGACGGATATGAGATTCTCATTTGCCTAAAAACTTGGGTGTGTCAAATTTGAGTTCTAGCGTTAACTTATTATTATTTTCTTAATATTTTGATATGGCATATTATTCTAAAAATAGATGTTATAAAAATTTTAATTTTAAGAGTTTTAAAGTTTTTATATTTATTGTTCTTTTTTTAGTTTTTATTTTTAAAAGTTATGTGATAAAGTTTTATTTTTTCTTTTAATTTTCATTTTGAATTATGTCATATAAAATATGGTTTATCGTTTAATGATTAAATTTACGATTTTAGAGTGTAGTGCACCAAACATCCTCAAACTATGACCACCATTCTAAATTGGTCCTCAAATTAAATCTCTATAGGACCTTGACATTACATGTGAAATTTAAAAACTCCACTAATAGTATACTAAATAACTTTCCCAAAAGAATAAACTTTCATATTTTATAGTTGTTACTGTTATAGATGAAAAGTTGCCATACATGGTAAAAACAAATAGTGACTATTAAATATTACTATAAAGAATCATTGTTATAGAAAGAGTTGATTATATATAAAGAGGAGGATAAATTTTAAAAAATAAATTAATAAAACATGTATCAAAATTTAAATTTCGCTTTACATGTGTACTAAATAATTAATATATATATATATATATATATATATATTAAATACTCTTATTTCACAATAAAAAAAATAGCGAATATTGGTATTATATGTGAAAAGGCTCAAACCTTATTCTAAAACCCGTACCTGTAAGAATGTTTTTGGAAAAAAAATGTTACTTTCCGATCATTAACACTCATAAATTAGATAAAATAATATGTTTTCTGAGCTTAAGCGTAGGTCTTCACTTTTCTTTTCTAACAAATTGTCCACATTCCTGGTTAGTGGCAGTGGCTCAATACCAAACAGATTGCTTTTTTTTTTTTTTTTTTAAAGAGCACATTAAAGGATTTAGGTGGGCATCCATTTGAACAATGGAAAGTTAGGTTGCGAAAATATGAGTCAGAAGAACATGTAACAGTATGCTTTCTGGGTGCCCTTTTCTTTTGTGCAAGAATAGAATGAGTGAAGCGGAAATATTTATTAAGTTTTCTCATATTAACTAACTAAAGTGAGTATTTGTCATATTATAGTGGGATTTATCAACATGACAGCTAGCTCAAGTATTTTATAATTTGTTTATGTTTTAAGTTACTTTCACTTTTTATTTTTCATAAAATAATATATTTCAAAATATAGATATTATCCTATAAAGATTTTTCTTAAATATATAGAAAATACAACAAATAAATTGAATGTATTTATATATACTCAAATCTAAATAATACCAAGACATATATGAATAAAGATAATAGCTCATATCATTGAATATCTGGGATTAGGAGATGGTTTCCTCAGAAGAATAGGAACGAGGTGAATAGACAAAATAATCTTGTATTTCATATATCTACCTTACATTCAGGTAAGCATCCATATATATACATGAAGAGAATCAAGAAAGTATAACAAAGATGAACAACTGCAGCTAATTAACATTAGCTAACTAACTAACAGTCTTAATAGCTAGCAAACTGAACCAACTATACGTTTACTGCTAACATTCCCTGTAACACCCTAAACCCGGCCTAGACACTATGGCCGAGTCTGGAGGTGTCACATGGAATGGTTTTGAAAATCAAGTTGTTTTGATGAAGCATTGAAAAGTGGTTTAAACAAAATATTCGTGTTCATTGTAAAACCCGAAAATGTTGGTTAATTAACTTATTACCCAAAACATAATTTATAGCAGAAGCTTTAAAATCCTTATATTGTTTAAGCAAACCCAGATCGTATTTTCGGAAGATCGTTTGTTCTAATGAAAACGTGGTTTTGTGGAAAACTTCAGAGATAAAAACAAAAACCGCAAACAATCCCAAATAAACGTAAACAGACCGAAAAGTCCAAATTTTACATAAAATTACCCAAAAATGAATCAAAAATTAAAGTATAAACCATAACCGAATTTAGTTCATGACATGTGGTCACAGTCGAGTTCTCTGCCGGACTGATCTGCCTAAGACTATGGGTTACCTGTACAGATCAAATAGAAAAGAGTGAGTTTACGTAAACTCAGTGTATAACCCCATAGAATTAAGCATGCACACATATAGAAAATCAGATCTCAGACAGATGCAAACTCGGGCCCAAGCCCATTTCAAATATAGATACAGATTCAGATTCGGGCCTAAGCCCATTTCAGATACTGATGCAGATACAGTTATGCAAATCAGAAATAAGAAGTCCTACCCCCATCCTCTACACACCATCTTCGACCATCCCTACACACCATATGGGGTTTAAAACACCCACCCAGCCCTACACACCATATAATACCGATACGACACAGAATAGATATAATGTAGCCATGCTGCCAGATAAGAGGCGTAAACTCCCTTTCAGAACACTTCCTCCAATATACATCATCCCACCCCAATAACAGAAACAAAAATAGATGTGCGATTTAACATGCTCAACATGCTATTAATCAAATAACAGGTAGATAGGCATACAGAACAGTAATCAGACATGTATCATACTATCAAGCTCAATAAAGACTTTTAGTCTATCAAACAGAATAGGGTTAATTTAGCCTTTATCGACCCTATTGTAGTCCCACAGTTGTTGGGACGACCCGTGCAATCCTAAGGAACATTTCAGATAAATGGGCCCACACGCCCTTGTGGCCCACACGCCCAAATTGGCCTTGCCCAGGTGGATTACACGGCCTAGCCCAAAACCCACACACCTGTATGGCATGCCTGTGTGGGCCCACACGCCCAGTTTGGCAGAGCCAGTGTGGCTCACACGGCCACACTGGCCATCACACGGCTGTGTCTTACGCACAGCCTAGCTTTCATCAATCACACGATCGTGTCGTTGTAAACGGCCTACCATACGAGCAACCACACGCTCGTGTGGTATCGATAGAATGGTTTTTGGCTTTTGTCGAAACCTTGTTTTCTACGTTTCCGGGTACACACCTGGTTCATTTTAGCAGTAAATGAAATCCCAAGATCACCAGAACCTACAATTGACCAATTGTTTACCGGTTTAGCCACTTAAAACGATATTCAACCAACTATAATTGGATGAACACTCCTTAAAGTCTAACGAAACCCTTACCTTCGAGCAAGCAACAACAATTTCGCACCACAAAAGCACCGATTAGATAACCTCAGCCCTTTAATCTTCACCTAAATACAAAAACGAGCCCCCTATTAGCCTACGATTAATAACCCAAAATGAAACCTCACTTACCACGCTTACCAGAAAAGTACAAAAATGACCAAAAGCCAAAATCTGAAGGACAGTAATACGATAACAGACTAAGAAGAAGACAGAAACGTAAGAAGGGGAAGAAAAAGAAAAAAGGTAGAAGAACAGAAAACCATCATCAAATTTTCGGGAAAGAAGATCGAATTTTGAAAAAGAAAAAAGAGAAAAAGAAAAATAAAATAAAATTTTGATCACACCCAAATCCCTTAATTTACTCCCTACTAACCCATCAACTCCAACTACTCAGAATCCATCTTTAGCACAACTCTTTCCAAAAACCGAACAAAAAAAATGCCCATACTCGCGCAGGGATTCGAACACAGGACCTCCTCACAACACACACTGTAACACCTCTAACTCGTATCTGTTGCCGGATTGAGGTTAAGAGGCATTACTGAACAAAACATAGCTTCTGAACATTCACATATTCACACAGGTCAAATTCGTATATATAAAGCTTAAGGCTAATTAAATATTAAATGTACATTAATAATCACATTGCAATTACAAATCATAACTCAAATCTGTCTGAATCCTTATCATGCATATAATCATCTTCACACACTAATAAGCATGCCTAAAAGCCATACAAAACATGTTTTAAAAATACAAACAAGAATCATGTGCTCATTATTATAATAGCATTCGAATACTTAATAAATAATCAGACATTTTACTTCATAATTGTATACATGCACTTAACAGACCAAACAAATCATATCACAAAAATTTATGTCCAAAACCATATGCGGCATTGGTAGTAGTCATGATGAACAAACATGCTTTGCACATTAATTTAAATACAAACATCCACACGGCAATAGTCATACATTTACATATAATTCATTTAAACAAATATCATTTAAGACTAAACATACCTCTTTTCTAGTCACAAGACCATGTGCATATGACCATATTAATTTAAACCATTTTGAGCACAAATAACAACTAAGAGTAAACTCAACTCACATGCCACTTTGCCATACCTCAATTACAAACACATAATCAAAACACCAACCAAATTTTAACCACAAATCACGTCCAACATTAGTCATTAACTATGTACCAAAGTAACCATCAACTTAACCATTAATTTACATCTATTTTACTATTATACCATTTACCAATTTCGGTCACAATTAATAAATTCATAGTATACCTAGTTTACTAGCATATCATTTTAACATACACAGCATACAAGACATATACATTTATACATATATATTACACATAAAGGGACTTTAAAACTAGAACAAATATACATCTTTTCTTGTTACAATTTATCCATATAAGGCCATATTTATTTGAGCCATATTTCGAACACCTGTACTAAAACATTATATATCAATTTTTGCATACTATGATCATATCTATACATTATTCTCACAACATCAAATAACCTATACATCAAACCGAATCTAAATATATATTATACAAACGGCTATAAATTCATCATTTATACCATTACAAAGCCGAATCAAATTAACCATATCATACAATCAACATCCATATCAAAGCATAGTATAGTCCACACATAATGAGTACTTCTAAAATTAATATTGACATTTAATTTAAACTCTTAACCACATGATTTAATTACCATTACTGAATCACCAAAACCATACGCATCAAACATATTAACCAAGAACATATAAAACCCAACTTAAGCATAATGATCAAGCCATTTTCGTATGGCTTTATGTATACACATTTAAATTCAAACACATTAAAACTAGTTTAAACATGTATACACTTTCAAAACCAACCACAACGAATGCTAGCCTGTACATGCCATATGTTTGTAGGTCAAGCTGTTAAAATACCAAAACTAGCGATCGATAGTGTGACGGAATTCCTTGATGATCCCCAAGCTCGTAACTAGCTTTCAAAATCTATAAAACAACAAACAAACACACACACACACACACAATAAGCTTGAATAACTTAGTAAGTCATAAGCAAATAAATCAACCAAAGAACATTCATATTATATAATTAACTTAGCCGAAAATATACATACTCATAAACATATATAATATGCTCTTTAATCATGCATAGTTCATATAGTCATCTCAAGTATATATTTACCTTACTTTCATAATCACCTAACTTAGCACATACCTAAACCTTTTTGCTCGATTTCACATTTGATCTTAACTCGCTATTGCCCGTTGAACCATTTGGAATTAATAAGGATACTCAGATAGTATAAAATCTCATACAATGCCAATGTCCCAGATGTGGTCTTACATGTAATCACATATTGATGCCACTGTCTCAGACAGGGTCTTACACAAATCATATACTATGTCGATGTCCCAAACATGGTCTTACACGTAAATCACAAATCGATGCCAACATCCCAGACGTGGTCTTACACGAAATCAGGAATCCTATGTCATGACATATGTATCCTAACTATTCCTAAGGTTCGTACGGGGCTCTTAAATGTCGTAACTCAATCGATTCAAGCTCGTAAATAATGCTTCCATGCTTAATTCAATTTGGCATATACATATACATAAGTAATAATTCAATTCGACACTATTAAAATATATACAATCAAATTTAACTACTTTTATTTACTTACGAACTTACCTCGGATGAAAACGAACGAATCGGGATAACTATTCGACAACTTTAGATTTCCCCCGATCCAATTCTAATTTCCACTTTTCTTGATCTAAATTAATATAAATTAAACTTATTTAATCACACATGTACTCAAATTCACCCAAAAACACATAAAAGGGTAATTTGCACTTTAGCCCCTAACATTTCATATTTTTCACAATTTAGTCCCTATTTCACAAAATACAAAATACACATAATTTCACTAAACTCTAATATAGTGGAATTTTACTAAGGTTCATTGCAACCCATTTCTTTCATTTATTTCACATTTTCACCCCTCAATTTACAAAATTTACAATTTAATCCCAAATAGGCATTTTTATTAAAAATCACTTAATTAAACATGAAAATCTATTAACACATATTTATTTTTCATCATCAAACACAAAAATCATCAAGCTTTCAACAATGGAAAAACACAAAATCATCATCAAATTCAAAAACTCAAGCATGGGCTAACTAGTATTCAAAGCAACGATCTCAAAAATGTAAAAATCATCAAAAACCGAACAATTATCACACCTTAATTGAAGAAAATCAAGACCGAACCCTTGGAAGTCTTTTTCTTTCTTTTTATTTAGTATATTCGGTCATGAAAAATATGAACAAGGCCATTTTTTTATGTTATGTTTTATTATATTATCATATTTAATTAATTTACAAAACAAACCTTAATGAAATAATATACTAACTTAATAATGGTTGTCCATTCTTGTCCATGCATGTTTCCAAAGGTCAAATTACATCTTAAAGACTCCATATTATAAAAACAATAGTAATGTAACACATAAATAAATAGCTAGTCACTTTTACATTTTACACGATTAAGTCTTTTTATTTAATCGGATAGCTGTAGACACCAAAAATAATATTAAAATATTTTTTTGACTCAAATTTGTGGTCCTGAAACCACTGTTTCGACTAGGGTCTAAACTGGGCTGTTACACACACAGACTCCCTTACCACTTGAACCAGCAGGCTCATTTTGATATGATTTTACAAATAATTTAATATAAGCCCACTGAGTAAGAATAAGGCTTAAGTCAGAAAAATACCAAAATTTACCAAAGGTAAGGCTTGAACTTAAAACCTCTCACCATACCCAAAACACTTAACCACTAAAGTAGAAAAATATTTGTCAATCAATTACAAAAACATAGACAATTATTTTAGGGCGTTACATTTCCCTATGACCAAAAAATCACTCAACAGCCTTCTTCTCGAACTCATTAGGAGCACAAACTTTTAGTTTCTGCTTGAAGTAATTAAATGATCCAACAACTAGTGGCTTAGTCAGTATATCATGTTAAACTAAACCTTATTTGATAATATGTTTTGATATAACAAATTAAAATGTTTTAGAATAAAAGTTAAATTGAACAAATTGATAAAATCAAGTTGAAATGGTTTCAATTAAATCAAACATTTTCAATCATGTTAAAATTGTTTTTAAACTAGTCAGTATTGCTTCTTGACCAAAAAGTATCGATAGTTTTGAAGATGTCGATACCCATTCTAAAATCAATACCAAATTGACATTTTGTTTTCATGATTTTTCGAAAAATGACAAAAAGTATCGATAAGTTTTACCAGGTATCGGTATCTTTGATCCAACGGTCACTGAAATATGCATTAATTACAAAAAAAAATATTGATACCCTTTTAGTAGGTATAGATACTCGATGTTGTAGTTAAATTTAATGATCTGGTATTTTCATCCCAACGGCTCTATTCACTTTCACAACAACCACAATGGTTGGGAATCAATTAAAGGGTATAAATATAATCTTCCAAAGGTCCTGCAACAATATGAGATATGTGAAAAGCTTAAAGATCAATCAAAATAACCAAAGAGCTCAACTCTTTCATACATTTTCTTGTAAAACACTTGTGAGCTTTCATTGTATTCATTTAGCTCAAGTGTTATTGTTTGTATTAGTGCTTAATTGGCAAACTTTCTGGTCTTGTAAGGATTACTTCTTAGTTTGCTTATTTATTTTCTTTGAGAGAGGGTTAATTCTTAAGGTTTGGGTAGAAATCGTAAGGGAGTGCAATCTTAAGATTTTGGGGCATAAAGCTTAAGAGAGTTTTAAGGTTAAACCTAGTCCTCAAAGATTACCAAATTAGTGAGTTTGGAGAAAATCTTTAGTTGTGGAGAGCTAAGGTAGTGGAGTAGGTAACTGGGGTCGAACCACTATAAATCTTGTGTTCTTTGTTGCATACTTTTCATTGCTTCCACTATACTTTCTCGAAGGCAAATTCAACCTCCTTGTCATCAATTTTGAGTTGCTCCTTCCAAACTAACGTATCAGCTACTTGTTCTGAAGAGGGAACATAGTTCACTTTTAACTTATTCGTTGTTACATGCTTTCGAGCAAAATGACTTTGCAACTCAAATGTGTTTTGATCGAGAATGAAAGACTAGGCTATCGCACTAGAATTGTCTATAACACCCCCTAACCCATCTCCGTCACTGGATTAGGGTTACGGAGCATTACTATCAATCAGAAAATATTTATCATCATAACATTTAATAAATTATTATCAATAAATGTAATAACCCGATTTTGGGCCTAGTTGGAATAGTGGTTTCGGGACCACAAATTTGATAAGGAAAAATTTATTTTTATTATATTTTTATGGTCTAAAATTTCACGTAATGATTTCGTGAAAATCTAGTTCGAAAATTTTGACGTTTGGGCAGTCAATTTAGTCAAAAGGACTAAATTGTAAAAAGTGAAAAACTTGACTTCTAGAAGTTAGGGGTGTCAAATTGCTATGAAATTTTAAATCGAAGGTCCTTAAATGGCATTGGTTAATTTTTGGGCAAAATGGACATGAAATAGGTGAAATAGAATACTTTTAAGTTAGGGGTATTTTGGTCATTTAGTGATTAAATGATTAAATAAACAAAATAAAAGCCAAATTTTTCTCATCTTCAACCCCTTGGCTGAATTTTTGAAGAAAACCATGGCTAAGGTTTTGTTCAAGCTTTCCAAGCTCCATAGTAAGTCCGTTCTAGCCCCGTTTTTAATCATTTTTACATTTTTGAAATCCTCGTAACATGATCTATCTATTTCTACCACTAACTTGAGATATGGTTAAAGTCTAGGGTTTTGACCCATGATGAATATGTGTGTATTTTTGTGTTTAATGGTAGAAAATGCATGTTTATGGTTAGAAAAACAACTTTTACTAGGTGATTTTCAGTGAAAATGCCTAAAAGGGATAATTTGTAAAAGTTATAAAATGTGTCATAAAAGTGTGATTTAATGAAAAATATGGGCTGCTATAAGTATAAAAGAGGTTTGACTAGGCTTGGGAATTGAAGAAATTGAATAAATTTCATTTTTCGAGCTTAGGGAAAAAATGTAAATATGTCAAACTTTAGGGGCAAGAACGTAATTTTACCATAATATGATTTCTGGGTCACATTGAATAATGTGACTAATAAGTGAGCTAAATTTGGTATTATAGAGCAAGAAAAATGAGATTCGAGCATAGAACGAGGGAAAACAAGTATTTGACAGTTAAGTCTTTTTTTACCATTTTTTAAAACACCTCTTACCCTTGTTCGTCACCGGAATAGGGTACGAGGCGTTATTAGACATAAGCACATGCATACAAACATTTCTGGGTCATGAAATTTCGTTTAAATCTAAAACTTTTCAAACTTCATCTTAAACTCCCTAATATGGGCCTACGAGGCCCAAAACATACTTTAGAAATGGTTCTGTACTGACCAGGCACTTTAGAAAACTTTGGAAATTTTTATTGAAAATAGGGGCACACGCCCGTGTGGCAAGGGACATGCCCGTGTGGCAATTGACACGCCCATGTGGGCAAGCCTTTTGGTTACACACGCCCATGTTCCTAGCCCAGGTAAATTTATTTTCATTTCAAATCTACAGGGGTTTTCATACAGCCTAGCACACGCCCGTGTCCATGACCGTGTCCTTCACACGGCCGAGACACACGCTCGTGTCTTAGCCTATGTACCAAAACCTTGGCACTCTATTTTTGACGTCACCAACAATTTAAGGTCACACAGCCAAGTTACATGCCAATGTGCTAGGCCGTATGGAAAATTTAATTTCACGTTTAAGGTGCAGACTTCACATGGCCTGGGCACATGCCTATGTGTAATAGCCGTGCCTCCCACACGGTTGAGACACACGGCCGTGTCTCATCCAGTGTGGTTACTACTGGGCATTCTGTTTTTCCAAATTAGGGTGCAAGGGACACACGGCTGACTATATGCCCATAGGGCTGACCGTGTGGACAAAAACAAGGCTATTTACTAAGCCCTTTTGCCACCCTTACTTACACCAACATACACATCATTAAGTAACACCATTCCACTTATAAATACATGACCAAAATCTACCACAATCAAGACATCCACACATCAAGGCCACTACACTCCATTCACATGTAAAACTTATCACATACTTTATTAAGAAAATCATGCAAATTACTCATTCATGCATTAACACACCATAAACTCAACCATGCAAATTGCACATTCATGAAAAACATCATCATTCACATATATCAAAAACAAGTATTAGCCAGCATTCATGGCCTTATATAAAATGAATCAATCTTCAAGACAAGCCAACACATTTGGCCAAAACAATATGACACTTGACAAAAAGACCAAGTCCCTATACATGCCACACTCAAAATGATAAATCTAACTATACCAAATGTTCAGATTGATAGTGTGATCGAGCCTCCGATGTCCTTTGATCCTCGAGCTAGCTTGGCGATACTATAAGAAAATGGAAAGGAAAGGGAGTAAGCATAAAGCTTAGTAAGTTTACACGTAAATAATTAATAACATCAATCATACATTATCACATGCACAATACGTTATAACTTACACAAAATTCTCATATGATTATAGGCATAACTTACTCATTTTCATCCTTACTATTCACATACTCATTTCTCATGAGTTTCGTGTAGGTACCTGTACCACTTACAACATAATCATAACTTTTCTCATTTTGATATAACCTTTAAATTACCCATTGAACTATTTGGAATACTATACTTTTCTTATTTTGATATAACCTTTAAATTACCTGTTGAACTATTTGGAATACCCGACAAGCCTCACCCTTTTACCAAAGCCATATCCCAGATATGGTCTTACATGGGATTATAATCGATGCCGATAGCCCAACTATGGTCTTAAACGATGTCTCATACCGATGCCATGTCTCAAACATGGTCTTACACTGGCTCACATAACAATGTCGATGCCATATCCCAGACATGGTCTTACACTGGCTCACATATACCCTAATGTCATGACCTCGGTATCCTGACTATCCCAAAGGTTCAACCAGGAATTTTACCACATTAAATCTCATCAAAAATATACATAATAATTAACACTTCATGCAAAGTAAATAATTAATTACATAATAACATTAAGTTACATTATTTACATGTGAACTTACATTGGTATACAAAATATGGGCGACTAGTCCAAATTTAGTCTGAAAGCTTGGTTTTCCCCCGGTTTAGGTCCGGATTTGTTTTTCTTGATCTATAATGACAAAATTTACTTATTTAATCACCACATTAATCAAGACATTCCAAAATTCCTACTTTGGAAAAATTATCATTTTGCCATTATACTTTCACATAATTACAATTTTTCCCTAGGCTTGTAAAATGATTTTCTTCAAATTTCTTCATTAACCAAGCCTAGATGAATCTATTTTAAGCCTATAGCAGCTCACAATTTCAATTATTTCACATATTTTCCACCTATTTTACAACGCTTACAAAATGGTCCTTTTTAAGTATTTTCATGAAAATCCTTTCACAAAAGTTGTTTATTTAACAACCAAGATTCATTTTCTTCTGTAAAATTTTCAACAAACAATATGGATACTCTCATGGAAAAACCCTAGACTCTCAACCAATTTGCAAAATAGTCCCCTTATTAGCTAGATTAAGCTACAAGGGTTCCAAAAATACAAAAATCATAAAAAATGACCATAAAAAACACTTACTTCTAAGAGAACAAAATGGCTGAAAGTTTGAGCTCTCAAAAACCTTATTCTTGTAGAAAATTTTGGTAGGGAGAAGAAAGATGATAGCTTTCCCCTTTTTGTTTTATTTATTTATCAATTAAGTCACCAAATGTTACCTAACCTTTGACTATTAGCAAACTTTTGTCTCCATGTCCAGCCACCACATTATTATTTGTCTATTTTCTCAATAGAGGCCTCTAATTTAATGTTCCATAGCTAATTAACACCTTTAGCTAATAAAACAAAACTTTCGCCCTTTATAAGATTTAGTCCTTTTCCGAAATTAAGCAGTAATCGCTAAAATTTTTTCACCAAAATTTTCAAACATCCATATTAAAAATAATTTCTTCAACCTCAGATTTGTGGTTCCGAAACCACTATTTTGACTAGGCCCAAAATCAGGTTGTTACATTTTTGGTATCGAGGTAAGTTTGTATGTAAATAATGCATCATTCTATTATGTTTTAATGTTTTAATATTGTGTAAATTGTATGATTGACCTATGATTTACTTATTGGTTAAAATTGATAAAGTTCGGATAAGTGAGAAAAATCTCGGTTGAAACCTTAGGAATAGAATAGGATACAAGTGACATGTCAATAGGAACCTATGTGTGCGATTATGTGATTATGTGATGTTCAGGTGCTGGTCTTGTACGTGTACCAGTAGCTAGGTAGTCCTTCATATGTTACGGATACCTGTCAGCTTGTATGAGCAGCACTGAGTAGCTACATCCCCACCATCAGCTTGTATGAGTAGACCCATGACAAGCTCGAGAACGAGCATATATGTGAAATGTGATAAGAGGTAGCTTCGACTACATATATGTGGCACGTATGTGCAAGCTTTCCGAGTATCCATTAATATTCCGAGTGTTCAACGGGAATATCAAAGATGTGAAAGTGTGTGATAATGGTACGATTTGGTACAGTTGATGATCATGAAATTGGCCTTCGGGTCAAATTAAGTTATGACATAGCATATTTTATTTGTACAAATTATGATTTATCAGATATGAGAAAAAGGAACTATTGGCATAATTGCCTATTAAAACGATGATGGGAAAATATGTGTTTTGATCAACTGAAAGATGTTAAAAGATATGTATTCTATAACACCCCTTACCCGAGACTATCGCCGGAGTCGAGCACGAGGCGTTACCAGACTTATCTTACTAGTTCGGGGCATAAAAATTTACTTTTAAAATTAATCCGCTCACATTCATCCAATATATCCCTAAAAATGTTCCTCGAGGCTTAAAACATGCAATTGAAACGGTTTGGGACCAAACCGAGAACATTAAAAAATTTCCGATTACTTAAACAAATCAAAACAATTTATTTCACTATTCATAATAAAATTGTCCACCTGCGCAACATTCACTAAATTAATTATAACTTGAGTTACAAACTCAAAATTTAAATCTGTCAATTTTTTGTGAAACTAAACTCATATATCTTCTTACCATAATTTTTCTAGAATTTTTATATGACCAATTAGTACAATTTATTAGTTAAAGCCTCCCCTGTTTCACAGTCCAATGGTTCTGACCTCTTCTAACTAAAAATCAATTATCTATTTAGACAGTTTTCATATAATGTTTTTGCTTGCTTCTAATGAAAATAGACTCACTAAAGAATCCATACATATAAATTATAATTCATAATTCTTTTTGTACAATTTTTAGTGAAATTCTAAAATCGGAACAGGGGATCACAAAGTCACCCTAAACTAGTCTCACACAAATTTAAATCTCTCAGAATATAGACTTCCTTTACTTGCTCTATTTCTTTCTTATGAAAATAGATTCAATAAGCTTTAATTCTATATCTCATTAACCATTTAATTCCATTCCTACAATTTTTATTGATTTTTCAAATTCACATCACTGTTATTATCCCAAAACTATTTCATAACCAACTTTTACTCTTTCATAATTTCTTTGCATTAAACTCCATTTAGGCATACATAACACTAAAACATGTTCTTAACTAGCCATTTCAAGAGCTAATCATTATCAAGTATTCACATGTCATTCTTTAGTCATATCATAAGGACATACACACACAAAATTGCCAAGTCCCTATACATGCCATAACTTAAAATGTTTCGAATCACAAAATACCAAGATAGCCTTTTGCTAGTGTGAAACGATCTCTAACGTCCTTACGATCCCCGAGTTGGCTTGGCGATACTATAAAAAGAGAGAAAAGAATGGTAGTAAGCATAAAGCTTAGTAAGTTTGCATGTAATTAAATAACAACATTCTAAATGAATTATCTCATTCTTATCTTATCAAACCACTATAACCTTTAAACTCAATATGCATAAGTCTTGAATTTTCTTACCTGAACCTTTCGAACATGAACTTATCTTACCTTTCCTTTGGTATACTCTTTGAATTTCCCATTGAACCACTTGGAATACTAAGGATACATAGGTACCTTTCCTTTTTAAACTTACCATTGCCATGTCTTGACATGGTCTTACGTGATTTCCTAACCTTGTAAAACTTACCAATGTCATGCCTTGGCATGGTCTTACTTGGTATCCTTCAAACTCTAATGTCATGACATTTGTATCATACACATTCCTAAGGTTCAACCAGGACTTTTAAGTATCATTTCTCCGTCAATTCTTGCTTAAATCATCAAGGAGTAAATTTACAAAATAAACATATAGATGCTGGAAAGTAACATCATTAATTATAAATAATAAAACATTGCACTTATTTATCACAAATTTACCTTGATACAAAATACGATCAAATATTTTGATCTAGTCCTCAACCTTTTTCTTTCCCTAGTCTAACCTCGAATTTCATTCTTCTTGATCTATAATAGCAATTTTAGCTTATTTAATACTCACATTTATCAAAATAGTCCTTGACTCTAACTTTGGTAAAATTACAATTTTACCCTTAAACTTTTGCATATTTACACTTTTGCCCCCAAGCTCGAAAATTAAACTTTGTCCCTAATTCTTACGATTTATGACATGCTGATCATTTATTTACCTATAGCAACATCAAATTCTCACTCTAACATGTACTTATGAACATTAGGTATTTTTATCGATTATGTCGTTTTACTCATTTTCACTTAAAATTGCTTAGCTCAAGTCATTTAACATAATTTCAAGCTTCATATTCTACCATAAAACATCAAAAAGACACATTTCACCTATGGGTATTTTTCCAAATATGAACCCTAGGTTAAATTATTGCTAGAATAAGCTAAATCAAGTTACTAGGACTCCAAAAACGTAAAGAACATTAAAAACGGGGCTTGGAATCACTTGGAGCTTGGAAGTTGGAGAAACCCTAGCTATGGAGAACACTTGAAGTTTCGGCCTTATGGAGAAGATGGACAACATTTTTCCATCTTTTTCCCTTTTTAATCTTTTAATTACCAAATGACTAAAATTCCCTTCATTTAAGGACCTCTACTTCAATTATGCTCTTCAATTTAATCCTTTCCTATCTAGAACTCATATTTATCAATTTTTTTCAAACAAGCCCTAATAGACAAATTAA
Organism: Gossypium stocksii; assembly: GCA_020496765.1. Taxonomy (NCBI): domain Eukaryota; kingdom Viridiplantae; phylum Streptophyta; class Magnoliopsida; order Malvales; family Malvaceae; genus Gossypium; species Gossypium stocksii. The sequence goes on from CM035629.1 coordinate 76,619,602, forward strand.
ACATGTAATTCATAAAATTTTCTATCGATCCTCTAACACATGCATCTAATCACTCGTTATAAAAATTAATCGGAATAATTTTTCTATCTCAGATTCGTGATTTCGCAACCACCATTCCGTTTAGGCCGTATTTCGGGATGTTACATATTCGAAAAGTGAATAATCATAATTAATGTGTATGTATAATATGAGGTTGGAAATGATCGGATAATTGTGGTAGTTTGTGATAATGGAGAGCTTTGGATTGCTAGATTAATGATAAGATTTGTTAAATTATGCTTGCAAATTGATACAACAGATAATGTGAAATAAGTTATATTATCTTGTGGTTATATTGTTGGTCCTAGAAAATAAATTGTAAGATGCTTATTATTTGCACATAAACTTACTAAGCTTTATAGCTTACTCCCCTTCCTTTCCTATATTTTATAGGGTTGTATGCTAGCTCGAGTTGGAGATCGCCGAAGATGTTATCACACTATCAAGCTATCATTGTGGGGTAAAAGTGAATACAAACCTCTTAAGTTTATGGCATGTATAGGAACTTGGTCTTTTTGTTATATGTCATATTGGTTTAGCTAAATGTGTTGACTTATAATGATAATTAATTCATTTTGTATAAGGCCATGAGATGTGGCTCATATTGATTATTGGGTTGTAAACATATTCCTATATGTATGCGTGCGCCAATGCCATTGTGATATGGCCTATGATTATCGATGGTCGATTAATGATATGTTGCAAGTGATTTACTAAACTCGAGTTTGATGAAAGATATTAGTTTGTGTGGGTATATGTTGGTATGAAATTGCATGCAAGCAAGTGAATGAAGTTTAATTGTATGTGAGGTGGTGTAATTGGTCTTGATAAAGTATGAAGTCTATGTATGTATAAGTAGAGATTAAATGATCATGATCATGTCTTCTTTGTATATGTTCAAGTGTTCAATCATGTCTTGTTAAGTGTCATTGAAAGTGTACATATGAGTGAGCAATTGAGGGTAGCCAATGGCTTGGAAAAATAGCCTCAAAATGGTCCACACGGGTAGACACATGGGCATGTGTCTAGGCCTTGTGTGACACACGGTCAGCCCCATAGGCATGTAGTCTGGCTGTGTGTCCCCTACATCTAGCATTTTAGCTTGAATTGACCACACGGCAGAGACACAAGCGTGTGTCTCAGCCGTGTGAAGGACACAGTCACAGGACATGGGCGTGTGCCCAGGCCGTGTGAAGCCTGCACCTTAAATGCAAAAATTAAATTCGCCACACGGCCTAGCACACGGGCATGTGAGTTGGCCGTGTGACCCTATTTTGCTAATGAAATCATAAATAGAGAGTTACACGGGTCAAAGACAAGGGCATGTGTGACCACACGGCCTACCCACACGGGGGAGTGACTCTCTAAAACATAAAATTTTTCTAAGTGTTCTAAAGTTTCCAATTTAGTCCCAAACCACTCTTGATTTATGTTTTAAGCCTCGTAAGTCCGTATAAGGGACGATATGCATGTGTATGAATAGTTTTAAATTTAAATGGAAACTTATGGTCTGGTTTTGTATGATTTCTTATGTTTAAGTCTGATAATGCCTTGTATCCTATTCTGGCGTAGAACATGGGTAAGGGGTGTTACATTTAGTAGTATCAGAGTTATGATTTAGTTGATCCTCAGACTAACATAGCATTTGTGAGTCTAGCTATACATGCCATATTACCACTTGTGATAGTGTGATATCTCCCGATCCTAACGAAAATTGTTCTGTTGAGACAGAAATGCTTTCGAACTGAGCTACTTCCAATAGGGCCAAAAGTGATATTAATATGTTTGAAAATGTATTTGTGATGAGACGAAACTCAGAAAGGTAAGAATAAAAGTCCATGATATGTATGTGATTAAGTATAAAATGAAATAGACATAAGTCGAGAAATATGGAAAAGTGAAATGAAATGAAAGTTTATATTGTGATAAGCTCACTCATGTTTGTTCGATATCTATATGATGTTATGTGCCTAACTTATTTGATTAAGTGAATGTGATATGTAATCTTATTCAAATTGATGGAATATGTGTTTATGTGCACTTGGTTGAATAAGATAATTGAAAAGTTCGTGTAACATGAATATGTATGTCAATTTGCTTGAAGTGAATTATGTGATTGTGACAATATTATGTGGATGATAAATGTTAAGTCATATGTGTGTATCTATGAGAGTCAAATTAGAGGCTTTACGACCTCACCCCCTTACCAATGTGGTATTTTATAATAAGGTTTCACGAGATTTATATTGAATGAACTCACAAGTGTGAGACTGAAGAGCTCAATAGAGGAATAACTAATAATGCATACAGAGTTGAGAATGGTTTGGCAAATGAACTTAGTTTGGAAGAGATATCAGATTGTTTTAAAGATCATTCAGATTACACAATGTCATGGTCAAAGAAAAAGTTAATCATGGCTAATCAACTTATTCAGATATGATGTCTAAAGTATGTGTATGCTAAAATTTTTCCCTGAATTAGTTTTCGTTAGTGAATGGAATAATACGAGGCTATTGATGACAAAATTAGTCAGAGAAATGGTAATTGAGTAGTAAAGATGTATGTGTGTGACAGTTACAATTGAAATGAATATGATGCTCTTTTCTAGGTATTCTATATATTCTTTTATCCTCAGAGATATGTATGTGATTATTTAGTTTCTGATGGAGTTTTTATATTGTGAGAATGCTAGCTAACTATAATGTTAGACAAAAGTTCTGCTGATCTGGTTGGTTCGTGATCGGCATTTCTTTATCTCTTTGGAATTCTATTCTAATATGTTGGAATGAAGTCAATGGTAGAAATTTATGTGAGACTATTCTTATGTTTCTACTAATTATGGTTTTGTTTTATATATGTGGGAAATATATTATCTCTGTTATGATGGAAGTCCAGAGTCGGTAAGCAGTGTTTTTCTTCTAGCTTTCTCTGAGGAATTATTAAGTTCTTTATTATCTTCTTGTGAGTTGTGTTCTTGAACTTCAGGTATGGTATCGTATCTTGGATTTCTTTATCTCAATTTTTCTATCATTCTTATTTCGTGAATTATCAACCATGTCTTATCTTTAAAGTGTGTTCTTCAGCTTGTGATAACTATGTCTATTATGATTATGCTTCTGGTTCGATCATAGAAACGTGGTAATTCTGGTATCTTGATTTCTCTAATTTTCGTGAAAGGAATTAACATTGACAAAAGTATAAATAGTGGAAGCTTAAGCTTGAATTGTGTGATGGTTTTCTTTTCTCGGGTGAGTTTGATTAAGGTCAGTGAGTTTAATTAGGACATCCTATGTTTTGAGCTAATGTAGTTGTGAAGGTTCTTAATTAGCATGTTAAGGGAATTATAAAAGACTATATGTTTGCATTGTTTAACAGCATAACGAAAGGAGCATATTGATATGTTACTATTCAATAGTTGAGGTCGACTCAGTTGATTTTATCTGAGCGAGCTGACCAGTTGAAAGGTAATTCAAATTATATGCCTTTAAGTTTATCCTTAGGTAAGAAAATAAAATCGTGTACAATTTTGGGTGAGTAGATGATGTTTGAAGAAAGAATTTATATTCTAGAAAGTACGATATAGATGTATACCTATTAGATTTGTTTTAATCGAAAGATGTTGTTATGAGTTAAAGCTATTTCGATTGATAAAGTTATCACATTTGTAAAGGCTTATATGCTCCGTTGCATGTTAGTATAGTTGAAACTAGTTGAGGGTATTATTAATTGAAGCACTGGTTCTAGGTTTTGTTTGAATTGAGTAAAGAAATCAAGATTTTTCAATGATGCATTATTGAACGGATTGGAATGCGATTTGATTATAAGAATGTAAAGTGGAAGTTTATGTTTTCAGATGGCTAAAGTCTCATTAAAAGAAGTGTTCGACGAGTAATTTTGAATCGGCCACTAGAATGTTTGTGTTGAGAAAATAATGAGATCGTTTGTTTGACGAAAAACTTCATATGCTTCTTGATTCCGAGAGTATAAAGTATCTAATGTTACAAAAAATTTTGAAATTAAGACAACGTTGATAGTTTGAACTATTGAAAGGCTATGAATAGTTAACGATTAATCTTTGGGAAAGTAAATATAGTGCAGATGCTTGAATGGAGAGCCTTTGTTCATTTTGGGACTGTTGGTTACCTGATTAACCTTGTTTGATAGAAGTCTGAATGTAACTAAATTAAAGAGCTAAAGTGATGTTTTCTTTGCAACATTGAGCACCTCAGGAATGTGATAGTATGGTAAAATGAACGAGTACAGTGTGAGATGACTTTTGATTCTGATTTCAATTATTATTACTTTGAGATAGAATTCGTGCAATGATTTATCCAGAGCTTAAGCAAAAAATGTTGTACGAGACTCATTAGTAGCTTGTTTATTCATTTTGGGAGTAATCAAAATGTGTAGTTATTTGAAATAGATGTTTTGGTGATCGGGTTTCTCATTTAACAGATCGGTCGAGTTATATGTTTCTAAGGTTGTTAGCTCATAGAGTGCCAGTCCCCATTATTTCGAATTGAGATACGAGGGCTATATCCCAATTATGGAAAAAGATACGAGGTTGATTTAATTTATGATTCTGAGAAATTAGTGGAAGTGATTCATGAGAGTGAAAGCAATTTCTTCTGGTAGGATTTCGGGGACGAAAATCTCTAAGAGGGAGAGTTGTAACAGTCTGATTTTGGTCCTAGTCGGAAGAGTGGTTTCGAGACCACAAATATGAGGAGGAAAAGTTTATTTTTATTATATTTTTATGGTCTACAATTTCACAGAATGATTTCGTAAAAATCTCGTTCGAAAATTTTAACGTTTGGGCACTCAATTTAGTCAAAAGGACTAAATTGTAAAAAGTGAAAAACTTGAGTTCTAAAAGCTAGGGGTGTCAAATTGATATAAAATTTTAAATTGAAGGTCCTTAAATGGTAATTAGACCATTGGTTAATTTTTTGGACAAAAATGGACATGAAATAGGTGAAATAGAATATTTTTAAGGTAGGGGCATTTTGGTCATTTAGTGATTAAATGATTAAATAAACAAAATAAAAGCCAAATTTTTCTCATCTTCAACCCCGTAGCTAAATTTTTGAAGACAACCATGGCTAGGGTTTTGTTCAAGCTTTCCAAGCTCTATAGTAAGTCCGTTCTAATCATTTTTACGTTTTTGAAATCCTCGTAACAAGATCTATCTATTTCTACCACTAATTTGAGATATGGTTAGAGTCTAGGGTTTTGACCCATGATGAATATGTGTGTATTTTTGTGTTTAATTGTAGAAAATGCATGTTTATGGTTAGATAAACAACTTTTACTAAGTAATTTTCGGTGAAAATGCCTAAAAGGACTAATTTGTAAAAGTTATAAAATGTGTCATAAAAGTGTGATTTAATGAATAATATGGGCTTCTATAAGTATAAAAGAGGCTCGACTAGGCTTGGGAAACGAAGAAATTGAATAAATTTCATTTTTTGAGCTTAAGGGCAAAAATGTAAATATGCCAAACTTTAGGGGCAAAAACATAATTTTGCCATAATGTGATTTTTGAGTCACATTGAACAATGTGACTAAAAAGTGAGCTAAATTTGATATTATAGATCAAGAAAAGTGAGATTCAGGCCTAGAATGCGGGAAAAATAAGTATTTGACAGTTAGGTCCTTTTTACCAATTTTGGTATCGAGGTAAGTTTGTATGTAAATAATGAATCATTCTCTTATGTTTTAATGTTTTAATATTGTGAAAATTGTATGATTGACCTATGATTTACTTATTGGTTAAAATCGATAAAGATTCGATAAGTGAGGAAAATCCCGGTTGAACCTTAGGAATAGAATAGGATAAAAGTGACATGTCACTAGGAATCTATGTGTGTGATTATGTGATTATGTAATGTCCGGGTGTTGGTCTTGTACGTCTATCAGTGGCTAGGTAGTCCTACATATGTTGCGAATACCTGTCAGCTTGTGTGAGCAGCACTGAGTAGCTACGTCCTGACCGTCAACTTGTGTGAGCAGACTCCGTGGCTAGCTTCAGAACAAGCATATATGTGAATTGCGATAAGAGGTAGCTTTGGCTACATATATGTGGCACGTATGAGCAAGCTTTCTAAGTATCCATTAATATTCTAAGTGTTCAACGAGAATATCAAAGATGTGAAAGTGTGTGATAATGGTACGATTTGGTACAGGTATGTACGTAAAACTCATAAGTATTGAATTTATTAAGGGGTGAATTTGGTTGATTATCGTGAAATTGGCCTTCGGGTCAAATTAAGTTATGACATAGCATATTTTATTTGTACAAATTATGATTTATCAGATATGAGAAAAAGGAACTATTGGCATAATTGCCTATTAAAATGATGATGGGAAAATATGTGTTTTGATCAAATGAAAGATGTTAAAAGATATATATTCAAAAAGTGAATAATCATAATTAATGTGTATGTATAATATGAGGTTGGAAATGATTGGATAATTGTGGTAGTTTGTGATAATGGAAAGCTTCGGATTGCTAGATTAATGACAAGATTTGTTAAATTATGCTTGCAAATTGATACAATAGACAATGTGATCGAATAAGTTATATTATCTTGTAGTTATATTATTGGTCTTGGAAAATAAATTGTAGGATGCTTATTATTTGCATATAAACTTTTTAAGCTTTATAGCTTACTCCCCTCCCTTTCCTATATTTTATAGGGTTGTATGCTAGCTCAAGTTGGAGATTACCGAAGATGTTATCACACTATCAAGCTATAATCGTGGGGTGAAAGTGAGTACAAACCTCTTAAGTTTATGGCATGTATAGGAACTTGGTTTTTTTGTTATATGTCATATTGGTTTAGCTAAATGTGTTGACTTATAATGATAATTAATTCATTTTGTATAAGGCCATGAGATGTGGCTCATATTGATTATTGGGTTGTAAACATATTCCTATATGTATGCGTGCGCCAATGCCATTGTGATATGGCCTATGATTATCGATGGTCGATTAATGATATGTTGCAAGTGATTTACTAAACTCGAGTTTGATGAAAGATATTAGTTTGTGTGGGTATATGTTGGTATGAAAATGCACGCAAGCAAGTGAATAAAGTTTAATTGTATGTGAGGTGGTGTAATTGATCTTGATAAAGTATGAAGTCTTATGCATGTATAAGTAGAGATGAAATGATCATGATCATGTCTTGTTTGTGTATGTTCAAGTGTTCAATCATGCCCTGTTAAGTGTCATTGAAAGTTTACATGTGAGTGAGCAATTGAAGGTGGCCAGTGGCTTGGAAAAATAGCCTCAAAATGGTCCAGGCGGGTAGACACACGAGCATGTGTCCAGGTCGTGTGTGACACACGGTCAGCCCTATGGGCGTGTAGTTTGGCCATGTGTCCCCTGCATCTAGCATTTTAGCTTCGAATTGACCACACGAGCAGAGACACGGGCGTGTATCTTGGCCGTGTGAAGGACACTATCACAGGACATGGGCGTGTGCCCAGGCCGTGTGAAGTCTATACCTTAAATACGAAAATTAAATTTTCCACACAGCCTAGCACACGAGCATGTGACTTGGTCATGTGACCCTATTTTCCTGATGATGTCATATACAAAGAGTTACACGGGTTGAGGACATGGGCATATCCTAAGCCACACGGGCGTGTGTGACCACATGGCCTACCCATACGGGCGTGTGACTCTCTAAAACATGAAAATTTTTCTAAGTGTTCCAAAGTTTCTGGTTTAGTCCCAAACCACTCCTGATGTATGTTTTGGGCCTCGTAGGTCCATATAAGGGACGATATGCATGTGTATAAATAGTGCTAAATTTAAATGGAAACTTATGGCCCAGTTTTGTATGATTTCTTGTGTTTAAGTTCGGCAATGCCTCGTATCCTGTTCCAGCATAGAACACGGGTAAGGGGTGTTACAATAAAAATCAAATAAATCGTATGCATTTGGTCCCTAAATCGAGCCTTTGAGGCCATAAAAATAGCTTAGAAGCAAATTGGGACTAATTTGAAATAAAATAAAAGTTTTAAGAAAAAGTTGCAAAAATTGGAAAACAGGGGTCACACGGCCATGTGACATAGCCCAGGCCGTATAACAATCGAATAAGGGACACACGATCGTATCCCAGCCCGTGTTTTCACCTGTGTAACTCTCTAAGTAGGGTCACATGGACGTGTAACTCTCTGACTTGCCATACATGGCCGTGTCACAGGCAGTGTAACTCCCTAACTTCCCACACACAACCGCGTCGCAGACCGTGTGCTAGGACATGTAACTCACTGACTTAAAACACTAGGAATTTACAAATGACACACGGCCGTGTGACAGCCTGTGTCTCAAATCGTGTGATCCCAAAAATTACCCAAAATTCATGCCATTTCAAGGCCAAACCATATCTAACCAGCCATTCTATTTGAGCACGCATTCAAGGGATTTAAGCATCATTCAAACACACCTAAACATACAATTTCAAACATCCTAATTCATCTAACCAATATGTCATTCAAAGGCACCAAAATTGCATCAAAGCGTCATGGATCAAACCAAAGCAACATAGCTACTTTTCAAGCATAAAATCTAGTCTTTTGTCTACCAAATGACATCATATACAAACATTTGCATATCATCATCAACAAACCAATGAAGGTTATGCATTTCAAGTTCTCAAAAGTGGACAAAATGACTTAACTTAACAAGGCATTACAAATCCATCAAACCAAACATAAACTTCATAGGTATATACATACCAAATCAACCATTAACACATTCATAAACTACCATTACAAAAGGGTCCTATACATGTCATTTATAACATTGGCCAAAATATAGAAAAACTATTGGAATGGTTGTTGGATAGTGTGATAGGTCTCCAATGAGTTTCTAGCCAATCAAGCTTTCGATAATCATCTATAAAATAAAGGAAAGTAACTACGTAAGCAACTAGTGCTTAGTAAGCTCGTATAAACTCAAACAAAACTTACCATTTCATTAGCACATTTTATAGAATATGCATAATATCATAACCAAGACTATAAGCTTAGCATAATCCTACACAAGCACCATCAAACTCACAAGTTAGGATGCTTATCCATGATACAAATGTATTCAATCATATAGTAGGTAAGTTTCACATATACATCATTTAATTCATCAACTTTTTCATATGATCATAAACCATTTCAATTTTTTTTACTTATCGTACCATTTCCTTTACTTACTCGTTGAACCATCTAGAATTGCATCAGATACTCAAGAATACCCACACACATAGTGTGGCTTTCCATTTAACCGTAACATTTCCTTTTCAATAATGCTCACTCGAGCTGTGAATTGGGCTTGCTCACATGAGTTGCGGGTCAAAATGTTAGCTACATGACACTTCTCACATGAGTTGTGGAGAATCGTAACAAATGCAGGACCTCAGCCATCAGTAGGACATTCAAGACCAGCACCCGAAACATGAAATCCCTAATTACATGTCATTCATATCCTAAGAATTCTAAATGTTCAAACGGGATTTGTTAACCGTCAATTATTCATATGTCAAAACATTTACAATTTCAAGTCCATTTATATTAACATAACATAGCAAAAAATCAATTTAACTAACATTAATACTATCATAGTTCATACAAACTTTCCTCAATAATTAGGGTTGTAAAAGTAGAATCTGAAACTAATTTGAAGCTTTAACCTTTCCTCAATTTAAGTTCGGTTGTTGTTTATCTTGATCTAAATAGATAACTTCATTCAATTAAGTACTTCTAGTATTCAATTTAATCCATAATTCATATTGATACAAAATTTTGAAATTACCGCTAACATTTTAACTTTTCACAATTTAGTCCTTAAGCTCATAATTTTAAATTTAACCATTTTAATCCTCCATACTAGCTAGCCGAATTTTATAATGACTCATACCAACCCACTTAAATCATTATTTCCTAATTTTACCATGAAATTTTACTATTTTCGCAAATAAATCCCTAAATGCAATTTCATCAAAAATCACTTAGCAAAACATGTTTATTTTACAATCAAGATTAATATTCTATAAAATAAATTCAAAACCTAATAAAAAAAATAACCATGGAACCTTTAACAGTTTTGCAAATTCACCCTCGGGCTAGCTAGACTAAGCTAAAATGAACTCAAAAACATAAAAATCATTAAAAACAGGGCTTGAAAACCTACCATGCATGAAGAAATTAAAACTGAAGCTTTCCCCCCTTCGACAATGGTGAATTCAGCCAAACCAAGAAGAAATGGGAAAGATGATAACTTTTACTTAGTTTATTTTAGGTTTATTTACCAATTTACCAATTTATCCTTAATAATAATAAATTTCAAGTTAACCCTTTAAATGGTATAATTACTAACTTAGTCCATTATTTTAAAATTTCATAGCCATTTGACCCCTTTAACTAATAGAATTCAACTTTTACACCTTTTACGATTTAGTCCTTTACACCTAATTAACCATTTAAACTTCAAATTTTCTTAACAAAACTTTAATACGACCTTAAAATAATCCCATAGACATTAAAAAAATGTTAAAACTAATAAATCATTCACCAAAATTGTGGTCTCGAAACCACTACTTCTGACACCACAGAAAACAGGTTGTTAGAATTCTCCCCGTGAAGGAATTTTCATCCCCGAAAATCTTACCAGAAAATAGGTTTAGGTATTGTAATTCATATCTTCTTCTGGTTCCTATGTACCTTCCTTGACGCCATGATGTTGCCAAAGAACCTTAACTATAGCTATACGTTTAATACTTAACTCTTTGACTTCCCAAGCTAAAACTCTGATCGATTCTTCATTGTATGACATATCTGGCTAAATCTTAACATCAATAGGTGAAATCACGAGTAAAGGGCCTAATCGATACTTCCGTAACATCGAAAAATGAAATATATTTTGTACTTTCTCTAACTCAGACTGTAAAGCCAAACGATAAGTCACTAGTCCAATCCTCTCGATGATCTCATACAGCCCGATGAGTTGTGGACTAAGCTTTCTTTTTCAGCCAAAACAGAGAACTTTTCTCCAAGGCGATACTTTTAAAAACACTTTATCGCCAACTTGAAATTCAATGTCTTTTCTTTCAAATTCGCAAATGATTTCTAACAATCAGAAGTAGCTTTTAAACTATTAGGTATTATTTTGACATTTTCTTCGGTTTCCCGAATCAAATCAACACCAAATAGCTTTTTCTCACACAATTCAATCCAAAACAATGGAGTCGTACATCTCTGACCATACAAAGCATCATACGGTGCCATTTTTATACTCGTTTTATAACTGTTATTATACACAAATTCAACCAATGAAAGAAATTTCTCCCAGCTACCCTCAAACATTAAAATACAACCACGGAGCATATCTTTAAGTACTGATATCACTCGCTCAGATAAACCATCAGTCTATGGATGAAACGGTGTGCTGACACACAGTCAAGTACTTAGAGCTTTATGTAATTTACTCCAAAATTGAGAACTGAACCGTGGATCTTTATTAATGATAATAGACATCAACACACCATATAGCCTAACAATCTCAGAAATGTACAATTCGGCCTACTTCTCAAGTGAGTAATCCGTACGTGCTGGAATGAAATGTGCGGATTTAGTAAACAATCCATAATAACCCAGATAACATCTTTCTTCCGTGGAGACAAAGGCAATCCCGATACAAAATCATCATAACTTGTTTTTATTTCCACTCTGGAATTATTACAGGATGTAATAGTCCAGAAGATACTTGATGCTCAGCTTTGACTTACTGATAAATCAAATATTTCGATACAAACTTTGAAATCTCTTGTTTCACACCTGGCCACCAATACATTTGTTTCAAATCACCATACATTTTGTTACTACCAAGGTGTATCAAAAAATTACTACTGTGAGCTTCTTGTAAATTCTTCTAAATAACATCAGAACTCCTCGGAACACATATTTTGTTCCGAAAAACAATTTACCATCGGAACTAATGTGAAATTCTAAATCAGGTGCCAACTTAATCTGTTCCCGTTTAGCAATCAACTCGGAATCATTTTTTTGAGCTTCATAAATCTATTGTAAAAACGTCGGTCTATCTTTTAATTCTGCTAAAATAGAACCATCATCAATCAATGTCAACCGAGTATTCAAAGCTCATAAAGCAAACAAGGATTTCCTACTTAAAGCATCAACGACAACATTAGCTTTTCCTGGATGATAATCGATGATCAAATCATAATATTTTAACAACTCTAGCCATCTACGTTGTCTCAAATTCAATTCATTTTGTGACATCAAATACGTTAGGCTTTTGTGATTCTTGAAGATATGAAATCTTTCTCCATACAAATAGTGTTGCCAGATCTTTAATGCAAGCATCATAGCTGCAAGCTCTAAATCATAAGTCGAGTAATTTTTCTAGTGCAGTTTCAACTGTCGGGACGCATAAGCTGCCACCTTGCCTTCTTGTATCAAAACGTAGCCTAAACCATTAAATGAAGTATTACTATAAATCATAATTTTTTTACTAGACTTTAGCTGCATTAAAACAGGGGTTTCGGTGAACATCACTTTCAACTGATCAAGACTTTGCTGACACTTTTCTAAAGTAGCTTCGTAAACGACGTAGCAATCATTGAAAACATTTTAACAAATCTTTGATAATACCCGACTAAACTCAGAAAACTTTTGATTTTAAAAACATTTCTTGGAGGTTTCCAGTCTACTACAACTGATATTATACTCAGATCAACTCTAATACCATCTACTGATACAATGTGTCCAATCCAACTTCTCGAAGCTAGAACTCACACTTGCTAAATTTAGCAAACAATTTTTTCTCACGCAAAGTCTACATTGTCACACCAGATGACCAGTACATGAGACAAATGAACACCTAACTCTTCTAGTAATGCTCGAATCCATATGACTTTAGACACGATACTAGCCACACTCCTATATTTTGCCTCAATTATTGATAGAGCAATAGTTGATTACCTTTTCTAACTCGATGAAATTAGATTATTTCCCAAAACAACCACATAACTTGAAGTTGACTTTCAGTCTTCAACATTACTTCCCCAATCAACATCAGAAAACACAGTTAAATTGAACTCGTTGGTGGGACCAAAATAGATTCCATGATCACAAGTTCCCTTTAAATACCTAAGAATACATTTAACTAATCCACAGTGCCCTACAATTGGGTGGCTCATATGCTAACTAACTCTATTAACACTAAAATTTATGCCAGGTTGAGTTGCACAAAGATATTACAATTTACTAACAATGCTCTTGTATCCGGAAGGATCAGGCAACAGTCTTCCATTAGCATGTAAAGCTTTAGAGTAGGAAACCATAAGAGTTGGGAGTGACTTACAATCAATCACACCAGCAAACTAAACTCTTAAAAATACTTATTTTGATTCAGTTGAACCTTGTCACCAACTAAAGTAGCCTCCACGACAAGATAGAAGTTAAGATCTCCTAAGTCTTTAAGGCAAACTTCTCATAAAGTTATCGAATTAATCAATCAATTTTTGACTGACTATCCCCTGTGATGACTATGTCATCAACATAAACCAAAAGATACAACCAATTGCCATCCACTACATGCAAAAACAACGCCATATTTACCTGCAAGGAACGAAAACCAAGTTGCTCCAAAAATCCCTTCAACTTCTCATACTAGGCTCTAGGAGCCTACTTCAGGCCATATAAAGCTTTGTGCAACTTACAAACCAACTGCTCCCCATTTGATCCATTGCATTCAAACCCTACTAGCTACATCATATAGATATCTTCTTGCAAATATCCATTAAGAAAAGTATTATTAAAGTCCACTTGGTGCAACTTCCATTTGTGAGACAAAGCAAGTGTAAGAATAACCCGAACTATTATATCCTTGACCGCAGAACTATAAGTCACATTATAGTCATGTCTAGGTTGTTGAGAAAAACCATGAGCCACTAATCTGGATTTTTTTTTAGCCTCAGTACCATCAACATTTCTTTTTGTCTTGACAATCCATTTACACCTTACTGCATTTCAATTGATAGGTAAAGAAGTTAGATTCCAAGTGTCTTGTTGAACAAGAGCATTATATTCTTTTTCAACAGCAATGCACCACTGAGGATCCAATGCCACATAAATAGTTTGAGGCTCATGAGAAACTGAAGACTAAAGTTTTGAAGAACAAACCTTTGGCTTGAAAATCTCTACCTTACTTCTAATAATCAGAGGCTGATGATTAGTAGAAGACACATTAAGAAAATCAACCAACGATGAACTAGGCTGTTCAGAAGAACCACAAGCAACATGACCATGTGACAGAGTGACACTTCTCATACTAGAGCTTGAAGAGAACTCACATAGAACATCAATAGCTAAGTCATCAAAAACAAAAGTAGAAGAATCAGCTAAGGAAACTGATGATGAGCCAACTGAATCAAAAGATAAACCTAGTGTTGTGGAGGAGACATCGGGAAACTTGGTAACTACTATCCTTGAAACATAAGGTGAGAAAGAACTGATAGTAGACTTTCAAGGAAAAGGAAAAATAGATTCATCAAAAACCATATGGCGTAAGATAAACACTTTGCCATTGAAATCAAGGCATTTGTAACCCTTGTGCATACTACTATATCCTAAGAAAACACAAGGAGCTGATCAAAATTTCATATTGTAGTTATTGAACGGTCGAAGATGAGGATAACTCAAACAACCAAAGACCCTCAAGAAAGAATAGTCTAACAGAGTTTTGAAAAGCATCTCATGAGGAGAGGACCCTTAAAGAGCCTTGTTGAAAGCCTGTTAATTAAAAACATAGCATTGGAAAAAGCATCAAACCAGTACTTCATAGGCATAAAGGAATATGCCAACAAATTAAGACAAAGTTCCACCACCTGTTGATGTTTTCGTTCCACAATATCATTTTGTTCAGAAGTATGTAGATAGGAGACTCGATGGTTAATTCCAAAATAAGAGAGTTGAGATAACAAGCTTTAAAATTCTACCCCTAGTCAAATTGAACCTCCTTAATCTTGTTATTAAACTGTAACTCAGCCTGCTTTTTAAATTGTAAGAAAACAATAACAACAACAACAATAACAAATCTAATTTATATTGTAGAAAATAAATCCAAGTACAACGTAAGTAGGCATTAATACAAGTGACACAATATCAAAAACTACTTGAATGTATAAAAGCTGGACCCTAAACATCAATCTCAATGAACTTCAAAGGCATGTTATAAACTATTTTTGAACACGAGAAAGGAAGTTTATGACTCTTTCCCATCTAACAAGCTACACAAAAAGTAACATATTTATTCTTAGGAACATTCATTTTACAAGAACGAAAAATTAGAGCCATCACATCTGAGGAAGAATGGCCAAATCTTCCATGCCATGTGTCATAAGAAACACCAATACTATGTACACTAACATTTTAATTTTCAACATTCATTACAGAATCAAATTGACTAGTATTAATAGCCTCTAGTTTGTACAGAGCATCCTGCTCAACTCATTGCAGCAACACTTAATGACAGCTGGCATCCTTAACAAAGCATTTTGTAGCACGAAACTCGAAATACACTTTATTATCCTTTGAGAACTATGACATATACATCAACTTCTTTGTTATGCCAAGTACATACATCAAGTTTTTCATATGAAAAGGTCTATTATTTGTAAGCGAGATACTTTGGCCAGTGCTAGATATTCATAGCAGCCGACCATTACCAATAGTCACCTTACCTGTACCAATATACGGAACACTATTTGACACCTTGGAGGCATCACGAGTGAGGTGGAAACTAGTCCTTGATGTAACAGCCCGGTTTAGACCCTAATCAAAACGAGTGGTTTTGGGACCACTTAACCGAGTTAAAATATTATTTTTATTATTTTAATAATGTTTACAGTGTGGTAGTATTACTGTGTGAAAGTTTCGTATAGAAATTTTACCGATTAAATAGTTAATTCGGTAAAAAGGATTAAATCGCGTAAAGCGAAAACTATGTGTGCCATTAGTAAAATGACTTAAATGGCTTTGGCTTTTTAAATGAAAGGCCTTAAGTTGAAATTATCCCTTTTATTAAGTTTGTGGACATTTATTTCCATATATTTCATGATTTTTAAATGGTTTTAATAATGGTTAAAATTGTAAAATGGTTTTTATGTTATTATTATATATAAACCAAAAGCATATTATATTCTCATGCTTCTTCTTCACCGATATGAAACAAAAACAACCATTTTTATGAAGTTTACATTCGGCCAAGCTTTGTTACTCAATTAAGGTACGATTTTTGATTCGTTTTTAATGATTTTTATGTTTTTGAGCTCGTTGCAGCTCGGTTTAGCTAACCCGTACCTCAATTTCTAAAATTGGTTGTGATTTTGAAATGTGTTATTGATGAGTACATGTTTGTTTTAATATTTCTTGATAAATTATTGATGGTTGTTTATAGATATACAAGTTTTATAAAGAGATTTTTGATGAAATTGAGTATTTGGGATTAAATTGAAAAAGATAGAATTTTTTGTGGTTAGAAATGTGAATAAAATGAAAATATTGGCTGTTTAAATACTATAGAAAATTCGGCTAAATACATGTATAATGGAATTTTGTGTATTTTTGCATAATTATGCATTAAGGACTAAATTGTTAAAGTATGAAAATACAAGGGCTATTTTGCAAAATGGCCAAAATACTTGTATATGTATTTAATTGATTATGTTAGTGAATAATTGAGCTAAATTTGGTTAAATTAGATCAAGACAAACGAATTCAAGATTTTGATCGAGGAAAATCATAAAGTAGACGAATAGTCGACGGATACACGAGGTAAGTTCGTATGGTTAAAAATTGAATTATGAGCTACTGAAATTGTTTGAATTGATGGTAATTGTATACATAATGAATAATTTACTAAAATTATCGGCTCTATGAATATGTTGCTGTCACTAAATTATATGATTAAATTGATACAAAAATTATATGTTATAAGAAATGATGGATAATTGGCCAAATTGTAAGTATGTAATGGTAGATATGTTAAATGGCTTTGTACTTGATTATATGAATATTACATGATGATGAAATGCTATAATATATTCGGTCTTGTGTTTGGAAGTAATTAAGTACTTTGGGGTTGAGCAAATGTATATTAGAGTTAGTTGACTTTTAGTATATGATAAATTAAATGTCTTGTATGTGGTAAGTTACTAAGCAAATATTTGTCATTGATTAAATTAAATACTATATAAACATATATGTGCCGAATTGAAATGTATAAAAAGTTAAGGTTGTCGAATGCAAATAGAGTTGATAAATTTGAATTGATGAATATTGAGTAATTGAATTTCGGCACTGAGTGTGCGAGTATAAAAGGTTACGGATGTAAAAATTGTACTAAATGTGCGAGCCTAATTATTGAGCCCTAAGTGTGCAAGCTTAAGCATCAAGCACTAAGTGTGCGAATTCGATATATAATGTTGAATAACTATTGGCACTAAGTGTGTGACTTTTTGAGTAATCGGAAATAGTCGAATGTGTTTTTGCCTTGAATTTCTTGAGAAGTATTGATGATTTATAAATTTGAATTTGAGCAGGTGAGTATCAAACCTATAGGGTTAATATTATTGATCGTAAATTAGTGTGATTGATAATGGTAAAGAAGGTTGCATGATAGATGTACGAATTGGATGAGTAAAATGATATGATTATATATATCTATATACAATATCATGTAGTAAGTTTATAAGTAATTAGATGTATTGAATTTTAATTAAATGCAAATATTCATGTTGAAATGAATTATATGAAGTTATATGTGATATTGCTGAATGGGTGATACCTTGTTAATCATGTTTAAGAAAATTACTTCGATTGAGTTTTGACATTTGAATGTCCGTATGAATTATGATGAATACTTATAATTTTGGATATGTGAATTATGTGCTAGAATAAATTTCGTATTAGTGATATATCAGGCTAAAAGCCTAGCAGGCCTTGAGCCGGTGAGTTTTATCAGACTATAAGTTTAGTAGGCCTTGAGCCGGTGAGTTTTATCAGACTATAAGTCTAGCAGGCCCTGAGCCGGTGCCGGTGAGTTTTATCAGACTATAAGTCTAGCAGGCCCTGAGTCGGTGTGATTTATCAGACTATAAGTCTAGCAGGCCATGAGCTGGTGTGATTTATCAGGCTAAAAGCCTAGCAGGCCTTAAGCTGGTGAGTTTTATCAGGCTTGCGTCTAGCAGGTTTACACCGGTGTATTATTTTAGGCTCGATGCTTACAAATTTGTGTGCCAATATGGTACAGAATGTGTAAGACGAGTTGGATGGTCAGGTATGATCTAATTTATTGGCTATTCGAAATTAGGTGAGTAAGTAACACGATTATTTGTTACAAATTATAAATTATTGAAATGAAAGATGATATATGATATAGTATACATAAATGATAGATGAAATGATATGAGTATTGAAAGTTTATGTGAGATCAATGATTTATATAGATGAATTGATACATGGTTGAAATGAAATATAGTTATGAAAAGTGACATGATTTATATAGAAGGTATATTTGAAAATGAATTACTGATGTTACTGATGAGTTAATATTTATACAGGTATAGTTCTGCTATCGGTTATGTGAATGTGTTACAGGTTATATGTAATGAAATAAATCGACACCAAGGCTATGTGAATTCTATGATATTGATGTTGTATAGGTGATATGTGATATAAATGGTTTAGTTACATATATGGCACTTAGTATGCAAGATACAGGGTTTTCAATGTTGGTCTCAAGGGTTCAACTGTAAAGATGATGCTACGAGAATAGAAATGATGATACAAATCAGTACAGATATACATGGTACACTTGACAAGTAAGTGACATTGATAAATTTATATGACACGTGAGTAGATGTGATAAATTACACATGAATTACATGACTGTTAAGGAAATAAATATTGAATTAGATGAAGTTGGCTCAAAAGCAATCTTATTGCTTAAAATGACAAGCTTAATATTAAATCTTTTATATAGTGCTGATAATAATACGAGCTTACTAAGCTTATTAGCTTACTCTGTCTATTCTCTGTATTTCACAGTGATTCGAATACTCGCCCGGGTTAGAAGTCATCGAAGATTTCATCACACTATCTAGGAGACAAATGGTATTTCTGAACTCTTGAAATGGGATAATATGGCATGTATAGGCTAGTTAATAAGTTGATTATATGGTCACTTGTTAATATGAATGTGAGATGAATTTTGGGTATTCTGATCAAGCTATGTGATATGGCTTGATGTGAGAAAAGTTGGTTTGATATGGAGGCATTATATGATGTGTGCATTTAGTGGTAAAACTTATAATTGGCATTTTGGTTTGAATGATATGTGATTATGGATGAGTTGATAAGAATGGTGAAATGTAATTAATTTGTGAGTGGTATTTAGATGTATATATATGACTACATGAAATGGTTACTTTAGTATAAACTTATTTGTGATTCATGATATGTTGGATTAATGTTGAATGATAATGACGTTTGATAAGTTTAAAATCTTACTGTTCTAGTTTGAGTTACAAGTCTGATAATGCCCCTTACCTATTCCGACGACGGTTACGGGATAGGGGTGTTACACTTGAGTTAAGAAACCAGGCATGTTCTCCAGCAATAGTAGCATTCACAAATGCAGAAGAACCATCAATAGAAATGAAAACACCTGCTACATTCTATTTGTTGTCACCATCATCATCACCCATTAAACAATGATTAGCACTTACACCTCTATGAACTGCACCAGGCTCAAGAAAATCAATAAAAGAAGTATCAAAGTGATAATAGCACTTTTGCACAATATGCCCAATTTTCCACAGAACTGGAACTAAGGTCTATTTGTAGCATTTCCAAAATGAACTTTGCCTCTACCTCGATGAAATGAACATCCTCTACCTTGATATCCATTTGAACAAGACACACCTTCTGTGGGTTGTTTATAACCTTGTGCACTATGAGAACTAGACTGACTTGTGGCAAGATTAACACTGAAGAGCCTAGTCATAGCACCTAATTTTTGCCTAGCTTCAAGATCAATCAGCATTGAAGACAAAATAGGTACATCATAGACTTGCCTCCTAGTGGTGATTAAGGTGACCACTGAATCAAACTCACTTGGTAAACCATTAAGAATAGCTGAAAAATGCTCTACATCAGATATCTTTTCTCCATATATACCAAGATTATCCTTAATAAATTTCAGTTGTCTCAAATAATCATGCATGTTTTTATCCCCTTTCTTTTGAGATTACAAAGAATATCTAATGTAACACCCCAAAAAAATTTATTTTTTTGATGTTTCTGTAATTAATAGACACAAATATCGGTCTACTTCAATGGTTATGTGTTCTGGGAGTGTCTGAGAAGTCTTTGGTTTAAGCCTCATCTAGAGTAAAATTTTGTGTTTTTAATTGAGTAAATCCCTATCTTTGGTCAGTAGAATTATAAGAAAAATCAGAATAGGCCTACCGGTTTGATGGTTAAGTGGAGTGTTAGAGTGTAGGAGGTATTGTGTTCGAATCTTAGTTATGTCAAGGGAAAATTTATTTTGCTGCTTGTGCTGTGTAAGAGTTTGAGTGTCAGTAAAATGCTGAGTAATGGAGAGGTTGAGGGAGAAAATTAAGGAGTGCGTGATAGGGGAGTTATCAGAATCTAATCAGTTGTTTCAATTAGCAATATTTAGCTCTCTCTTTTTCTCTCACAATTTTCTTCTTCTTTTTGTCGTTTTCTTCACCATTCTTCCCTTGTTGTTGATTTTCTTTACTTTTCCTTTTGTTGGGATCATCTCCTTTTTCTTCTTCTCCCTTGCTGCTACTTTATTTCATATTTTGACCTCTCTTTTGTCCTTTTACGCATCGTTCTTGTCGATCTTTTGGTAAGTTTAGTTTTAATTAACTTTAATTGTGTTTTGGATAAGTGTTAATAAGGTTTCGATTTGTGATTAGGAGTTATTCGGAGGACTGATTATCATCCTTAAACAAGTTAGGCACATGGAATTCTCGTTTTGTTCGAAGGTAAGGATTTCGATAGTAATGGATGAATGCCTCTTTCTAATTTTGTTTAAGTCTAGGTTATGTTACTATAATTGGACCCTGGATTGTCGAATTTTAGGTTTGGAAGTGTTCGGGAGTGCTTAGGCATCGGAAACAGTCCAGGTGTGTACCCAAAACCGCTAAAAATGAGAACCAACGAAAGCTAAAAAATGAACCTTTTGACGCCACACGGACGTGTGGTCGCCCGTATGGTAGGCCATGTGACAGCACACGGGCGTGTGGTCGACGAAGCCAGGCCGTACGCGAAGGACATGGCCATGTAATGGCCAGATGAAGCCGTGTGCAACATACGGGCTCAACTAATTAGGCCGTGTGGGCCACACTGGTGTGTGGGATTCTGGGTTAGGCTGTGTGATCCACACAGCCAAGGCCAATTTGGGCCATGTGGGCCCACACGGGCAGGCCATATAGGCTTGTGAGCCCATTTTTCTTAAATGCTTGATAAGGTTGCATGGGTTGCCCAAGCTTACTTAGGACCTACCGTAGGGTCGGTAAGCATTACTTGGACCCCCAAATATGAGATCTGATTATGTGATATCTATACTAAGCATGTTACACTTAGCATGTATATCGTTTTGAATGTATGAACTATTAACTGCATCATAGCATGCCATCGATTGTATGTTGCATTTTATTAGGGTGGGTTGATGAAGTTGAAGGAAGTATCTGAAAGGCTTATAAAGCTTGTTATCTGGTAGCTAAGCTACATATTTCTGATTATGTGCCGCATCTCGATACTGTATGGTGTGTAGGGATGGATGGTGTTTTAAACCCTATTTGGTGTGCAGGGATAGGTAGGTGTTTTAAACCCCACATGGTGTGTAAGGATGGTCAGAGTTGGTGCGTGGGCTGGTGGGTTATTTTGATATTCTATTTTGCATTTGTATCTGATTGGGCTAAGGCCCTAATTTATATCTGAATCAGTATCTGAGAGGGCTAAGGCCCTAACTGATTCTGAATGGGCTCGGCCCTAGACTGTTTGTTATTGATGTCTAATGATTACTCTGTATGTTGGATATCTGTGGGGATTACACACTGAGTTGCGAAACTTACTCTTTTCTGTTTAATCTGTTCAGGTAATCCTCAGCATTAGACAGATCGGTGTAGTGGAGGACTAGATGGTGACCACTGCTACATATACTGCTACACCATGGATTTACGGTTTTATTATTTCTATTATCACCTGTGGGAATTTTTATGTAATTTTTGGAATAGGGACTTTTTTATTTTAAATTTGGGCTTCTAAACTACTGATGATTTTATTACTGATAAGCATGATTAAAACTTAGTTTTCTTTAAAAATGAGCGGTTTTCTTAAAACAGAATGTTTTCTAAAGCTTCCGCGTAAAAGAGATATGTTTTTAACCACAACAAAGATTATGTATTTTTCCTCCATTGTAAAGCAAAGATTTATTAACTAGATCAATTTAAACCTGACAATCTCGATTTCAAGTTCCATTCCATGTGACATTGCTAGATTTAGCCATAACGTCTAGGCTGGGTTTAGGGTGTTACACCTAAGATTCATAATCTTGGTAGTTTCTTTAGCATAATACAACTGACCAATGACTTCCCAAATTTCAGTAGCCGATCGAAACTTAACCAAATATGGTAAGATCTCAAGACTAACAACAGAAAGTAACCAAGATGTTATGTCTTTATCTTGTTTATTAAATGAAACTCTTTTAGAATTTTTTTAACTAGATGACCAGATTCATCAGAAATAGAAATATGTATGAGATATACGATTCTTCTAAGAACCTTTGAAAATGAATATAAAAACTTGAAAAAAGATTAAGCATATTCATTCAATATTCACACTCCAATTCAAATAATATAGAACTTGTGTGTGAGTAAAAGCCATGGAAGATGATTATGAGATTACCTCATTGCCTAATAACCCCCCTCAATGGCTCAAATAAAAAAATTACAAGGAAATAAGAACCAAGAAAACGAAGGCAAAGGCCTTCTTAACAATTGTGATTTGCAAGCACTTGGTGTAAATCTAAAAATACATTTGTGTCATTAATTCTACATTTAGATTAATTTGATTATTTATTAATTGTGATTGATTGAAGATGATATTTAACCACTACATTAATGAAATAAGCACTACAAGAAATCAGACTTTTTTGTTACTTTTTTGTAATTGTCTGCAAAAACGTCACGGAAAGTATGTTGTAGAAAACATTGTGAAAAGTAATATTATTCGTGATGTTTTCTAAGAAAAGGTGAAGTTAAAAAGAATGTCACAAAAAAATGTATTTTTAGTGATGTTTGTGGATAATGGTTAGTGATGTTTTAGCGTGTCACGAAATGATGACTTTTTTTGAGGATTGTGAATATCTTTTGGTACATTTGTTAGACCTCAACAAATGGGGATTTTTTGTGTAATGTTTCTTTCATATCTTTTCATGAAATTTTGAAACATCATCAAATTAGGAATTTTTTGTGATTTTTTACACCTTTCTGCGACATTTTGAAATCTCACAAAATTAAAACATTTTTTGTCATGTATTTTAACATATTCTAGTGACATTTTGGAACCCATGATTTAAAAAACTGAATCAATAGTCGAACCAATCATACCACCACTTAGACCATCAGTTTGGTTTGAATTTAAAAATACTTAAAATTAAAAAAATAAAAATCTTTAAAAAAAACTAGTTCAACCATCATTCACTTTGCTTTTTCTTTCAAATTGGTACTTAGTTAGAACCTGATTCATGGCTGACGTCAAATCAGTCAAACGCTTAAAAATAGTATAGATTAATGTATAACATTATAATTTTATATGTCATGAGAATGGAAGAAAGATGATGGAAAAGACTACATCTATCTCTCCATATATCTAACTATTTAATTAATAAAATAATTTAATCTTAAGATAATACTAAAATAATCAAACAAATCATCTTTCAACACTTTCCTTCATTAATTATTAACATGACAGTTATCTTGATTGAGAAATGACCATTTCTCCCTTAAACTTTTTCAATATTCACTTTTAGACCATTTCCTACTTTTGGAAAAACGACAATTTAGCCCCTCTAACTTCTTCTCTTATTCAATTTGATCTTTATTCAGCAATTTATTATACTCTTTAGTTCTTTCCACCCTTGGGATATTTTCACTATTAGTCCTTCAACTTTCCATATTTATACTTTTCCTTCACAATTCTTAATATTTACAATTAAAAAAAACTTTCCACATCTTTACAATTTAATCTCTGCCATAAATTAATACATCATGACATACTTCTTAATTTACTTCCTTTGGCATCCATCAACCTTCTCTTTTATCAATTATATTCCTTATTTTACTTTATCGAGGAATCCATTATGCACAATTCTCACTTAATATTGCTTTTATGATATGATGATTTTAGGGGTATGTAACACCCCTAACCCGTATCCGTCGCCGGACTATAGCTAAAAGCATTACCGGACAAATTAGAACCTTTACAAATAATTCTCTATCGCCAACATCATAACATTATCAAACATCATCGTTAAGTCCCTTATGAAGGTCTTCGAGACCTTAAACATGCATTAGAAGATGGTCAGGACTAAACTGAACACTTAGAAATTTTTTCCAAATTTAAATGTTTTTCAAGGCTGTAGAGGTCACACGCCCATGTGGTCAGGTCGTGTGCCTCACATGGCTACCAGACACGTCCATGTGTCCAGGCCGTGGCAAAACAGGGCATATCTACTAACTTACTCACACAGCCACAAGACACGCCCATGTGCTCGGCCATGTGAAAATTAAGGGAGCTACTGACTTGTGCACACGGCCGGTCACACGCCCATGTGACTAGCCCGTGTGTCACCCATGGCCATTAGACACGCCTGTGTGTCTAGGCCGTGTCAATCTTGTAGGGTATACTGACTTAATTCGATAGGGTACCCCAGGGGACACACAGCCGTGTACCATGACCGTGTGTCACACACGGCTGAGACACACGCCCGTGTCTCTGACCGTGTAGACAAAAATAGGCCATTCGAAAAGCCAACTTTGCCACCCATTTTGGGTCATTCCTACAAGCCAAAAACCAAAACATTCATACCAACAATTTCCAGCCAATTTCACAACCAAAATGCACTCATTTCTTACCACAAATCTTCATACTAAAACAAACTTACCAACCATACCAATTCATGCCAAAACATAAACTAATTTTATACCAAAACTTACCAAATTCAAGACATTCTCATATAAAAATGACCATTTCACTTTAGGCCATATTTGCACTTTAGAACTTACCAAATTTTTCATCACATAAACCATACCAAAAACAAACATAATCACAACCATTTGTTAGCCATATCACATGGCTTAACGTATGTACATTACAAAACATATTCGAACCTATCTAGCTTATACATGCCATATCTTAACAAGTGTACTTTCAAAATATATCAATATAAGATTAGATAGTGTGGTGATAATCCTCGAAGATCCTCGAGCTTTCAGTAGCTTCAATATCTATAAAACAAAGCAAACAAACACAAAGTAATTTACAAAGAGCTTAGTAAGTCATATACAAATAAATTGTCCCAATAACACATTCATAGCTCAATTTATTTAAGTGGTTCATGACAAAACTCAATAAAAGATCCACATTACTCATATAACTCACATGATCATATATCACTTGCACATATACCTCATTTTATTCTCATATCATTATATATATATCATAAGTTCATAATTGAACATATACTACCTTTCAGTCTCAAACATAGTACGTATTTCATATACGTACCGAAATTACAAGCACATTTGTATACCCATTCATATTCTCAGAATGCCCATTGAACCATTCGGAATCGAATAGGATACACGGAAAAGAACTCAGAAAAGATGGTACAAAGCCAACGTCCCAAACGTGGTCTTACATGTAAATCTCAGATCGATGCCAACGCCCCAGACGTGGTCTTACATATAATCAGATATCGAATCCTATGTCATGACATATGTATCCTAACTATTCCTAAGGTTCGGACGGGGCTTTTCAGATGTCGTCACATACTTAAAACATTCTCGGACTTCATATTTTCATCTCCCATAATCGTTCGTCACAATTCAATTACATATAAACATGAATAAATCAACTTAAGCACATTTATTTGTATAT
The DNA here is from genome assembly GCA_020496765.1 of Gossypium stocksii. Classification (NCBI taxonomy): domain Eukaryota; kingdom Viridiplantae; phylum Streptophyta; class Magnoliopsida; order Malvales; family Malvaceae; genus Gossypium; species Gossypium stocksii. The sequence goes on from CM035629.1 coordinate 76,645,924, forward strand.
AGACTTACCTCGTACAGATTTGAACGGATGAAATCAACTAATCAACAACTTTCAACTTTCCCCGATCTAATATCGTTTTCTTTGGTTCTCGATCTATATAAATTCAAATTAAGCTTATTTAATTTCATTTTCGTTCAAATCAATTCAAAAAAACATAATTAGGACATTTTGCACTTTAGCCCCTATAATTTCATATTTTGACATTTAAGTCCCTAATTCACAAAATCATCAAAATTCACAAATTTTTCTTTATACAAGCTTAGCTAAATTCTTACTAAGCTTATACAAGACCTCACATTTCATTTATTTTACAATTAAGTCCCTCAAAAATATTATTTTCCCAAATTAGCCCAAATTACTCAAAATCATCAAAAATTCAAAGACAAAACACATTAATCTCACACATAACTTCCATATTTCATAAATTAACACTTCAAAGCTCACAAAATCAACAATGGCATTACCCAAATCATCATCAATTTCTCAAATTAAAGCATGGGCTTAGTAGTAAGCTTAACAACAATCTCAAAAATATAAAAATCATCAAAAACTAATCAAAACCATACCTTAATTTATGCTTCAAAGTGGCCGAATATTCAAAGGTTTAAGATCCCTAATTCTTTCTTCCAATTTCGGTAGAACATGAGCATAAAAATGGCCACTAATTCATGTCTTTTTAATTAATATAACATTATTAATCAAATTCCATTTTTAACCTTAATTATAACATTAATAATCCGCTATCTAATGTCCATCCATGACAATTCCACATTCAAATGGTTCAATTACAACATAAAGACCTCACATTTAAAGAGGCACATTAATTTAGCACTTAATTAAATAGAAGGACAATTTTGTATTTTCTGCGATTTAATCCTTTTTGAAAATTAAGCACACAAACGAACAATTTTCACACGAAACTTTCATACATGCTAATTCACATCAAATAAGTACAAAAAATAATATTAAAATATTTTTTAGATTTGGATATGTGGTCTCGAAACCACTATTCTGACTAGGGTCAAAACCAGGCTGTTACAGGGTATTACATGTATCTTACTTATTTTTCGTAGAGTATTTTCTTATGTTTATACCTTCTATAGATAGTTTGTCATAATCAGCATGTGCTGCATGCTTTTATTGCAAGTCTCTAATGCTTTTGAGCTGCAAAAAATTTGCTTCTACTAGCTTTCTTTTGTGAATATGGAATTTTCTCAAATAACATAAATTTAAAAACCATCATTGGTGTATTTTTGAATTTATAGAATACTTTTCAATTAGTAAAAAATCAACAATTATAATGTTATAAACTAATATTGAAGCATTTCATTTTCATTGAAATTAAATCCTTCTTCAATGGTTTAACTTTGAAGTGAATGTTAGTGTAACATCTTAGAAAGGACACAATATGGATCTTTTAATGGCGTGTGAGGTTAATTGATTGAGATATTTTTTTAGTTTTTTGGATAAGTGCAGGTATTTTTTTGTCCAAAATTTTAAATTTATTTTTTTGTTAATAATTCCATGTACAAGTTATAGTCAATTGTGGATTCTTCTTTTAGTAAGAGTGATCATGCCTAGACTATCCTTATTCTGAAAAATAATTGTCGTGTAATTATTGAATGATGTGTAAGTGTACCCAATCGTTAACAAATAGTAAAATAGTAAGTATAGAATTATTGTCTCCATAAGGATTGTATATGTAAGTCAACAATTGCAAAATTAGTTATTAACAATTCGGTAAGGAATAAAGATTTGGTTTTGAGGATTCAATTAAAGACCTAAATGAAGCAACAAATACTAACATAAGGTTTAATCACAATGACATGAAAGGATAAAATAATTACTTTCCTTTAACTTAGAATTATTAAAAAAAAATGCTAAAGAATGTTATGGTGATCCCGTGGTAAATTGGTGATTTATTAACCTGAAATCCACAAGTTGTTGGTTGATCGTGAACCTTTTAGTTTCTTATACACATGTTTATGTCTAATTAACTTCAAGGTTACATATTTAGGCATCATACTTAGAGGTTATGCAAGGTAACAACATTTCTCAATATTATTACTAATCTAATTATTAAGAAATCCAACATGCACCATTTAAGTAGTGTGTTATTAATGCATTAGCAAGTGTGATCATGATTATAATTGAATGAGTAAACTATCAAATGCGTAGAACATCTTCAACAAAGCATTAATAGCTAAAGCTAAGGAATCATAATTATTCTAGCATCAACAAAATTAAGTCATAATAATTAAATTGAAAACAAGGAAATAAGTTGCAATCATGTTTATCAACACAAAACAAAGTAATAGTATAACACCCCAAAACCCGGACCAGAAGTTCTGATAAGATCCTGAAGGTCACATTGGCCACCAAAATGGCTCACAATAAAAATACAAATCAAAATTCTTAAATGTATTTCGAAAACCACTTTTACTCATATTTTACTGAAATTGATAGTGAGCTCAACTTATGTTTTACAAATAAAAATTTTATTATCACAAAAATTAGCTTAAAGTTAAATTTTAAGATTTGTTTATTTCCTTGACAAATAAATTGGATTCAATCAAAAAACCACAAGTTATTACTTTAAAAAAACCGTGTGATTATTAAAAATAGAGGCAAATCGGTTAACTAAAATTCATGCATGGGACCACAATTTTAGTTCAAAACCAAAATCCTGCAATTTCACTAGTCCAAAATCAAAACCCACAACACAATTTTATATGATCTTACCTACAAACCAATTAAAAATAATTTATTGAATCTTAAGGAAAGCTTATTAAACCAAACTAAGAAAAATGTGAAACTCCGAGACCTCTGATTCCGGAAAAGGGAAAAAATAGGGGAGTGAACTATGAAAGCTTAGTGTGAGTCTAAAACAACTGTAAATAGGCAGTGTCAAACAAACGTCCAAACACACAAAAATCTCAAGTATTTCATGATGGCCATACACATCGAATAAGCGATTCAAAACACAAATATTACACATAGTCATATATGTAGTACATACTTGAACGTAAAACAAATGCAAACAATATTATGCATAACCAACCACTACACACTATCTCCAAACATCCCACACACATCAAATAGGGTACGCTAGTCCCTTTCCAACCTCTACACACCGATATTGGGTTATGGTGGACCCATCCAACCGGAACACACCTTAATGTGGTCTTTTGCTTCTTAAATTTTTTTGGGTTTACCGCTAAAATATAATAATGCAGTAAAATTATGAAACCCTACTTTCTTTCTCTTCAAAAACAAATTCCAACCCCAAATACAGATGCAAACCATATCATGCATGCAAAATTATAGATTTGGACATTTTCATCCTTAATTTCCATAATCAATAACATATTGGCAAATAGTCCAGACATGTAGAATCAGAATTAGACAGCCTCATATTCATTTACAAAATAACAGAAAAAATAATTTACACCATTTTCATTTATCACATCCATTCATACCATATTCCAAGTTAACATACCTCATCATCTAAACATTTATGTGTCTAACAAAACTAAACTTATGAATGCGTATACAATAATAAATTCAACCTTTAAACTCCTTTGATAAACCTTTTCCAAACAGAAGAAGTGTCTCAAAACACTCCTACAGAGGCCTAAATAAGCAAAGGATTACTCGAGAACCAAAATGAGTAAATTTGCAAATAGGTGATCAAAACTACAAAATAGGACCACATGGCCATGTGGCTAGGCCATGTTAGAAGGTCCAGACTGTGTGACAGGGTACATGGTCGTGTGACTGAGGTATGCGGTGATGTGAGAAGATCGTGTAACTCATTGACAATTCAGGTGTAGAGAAGAAACAGCCGTGGGGCTAAAAGGCACGCTCGTTTGCAACAGGCAAATTTTCTAACAAATTTTACACGGGCTTGTGGCCAGCCCTTGTGACCCACCCCAGACCGTATAACAAGAAAACTAACCTAAATTTTAAAGGAGCGCATGGCCATGTGTGGCACACACCCATGTGGTCCAAAAACCACCCCCAAACTTGATGCAAAAACATGAAAATTCACAAAGTATTCACCCCCGATTCCAAGTTTTTCATAAATACACCATAGATTCAATTTCCAATCACTACTGAACAACCAATTCACCACCACTATATTGATATATGCCCATTTCGAAACCTTGCAAAACAAAAACGTGAACAAGTAACTAATACTAGAGAGACAACACCAGATTATTAAAGTTTCGTGTAAGGTAACAATGGAACAAATGAGAAGAATCAATAACAAAAAAAAATGGTGGCAAAATGAAAATCTAATGCAAAAAGAACCAAAATTTGAAATTAAGAGAGAGAGAGAGAGGGGGAGAGAGAGAGAAACTGACATGAAAGAGAGGGTGGGGTAAAATAGAAAATGACTTTTGGGTAAATTTTCTAAAATTAGAATTCCCACTACCCAAACTAACCACCTATCAGATTTTAAAGTTGTAAATTTACGCAATTTCTACTAACTAAATGGCCCAATGTAAAAAGTTTAAAAAAAATAATATTCTTGATTTGTGCAAGCAGGGATTCGAACACAAGACCATGGGGGTAATCTAACACACATTTTACTACTGAACTAGCCTGCTCATTCTATTTCTAAAATGCAAAAACTAACTTAAAAGTCCATCTAAGCCACTAACCCAACCAACAGACCATAATACTTCTAACCCCAAATTAGAGATGTGACAATTCACCTCCCCTAAAAGAAATTTCGTCTTTGAAATTTCCTGCAAACATAATAACCACTAATTTGCACGATTTGCTACCACACCTCCATTGCGTACTCTCACCCCAACGCACTATTAAACAATATTTAACATTAAAATCTCTTACGAAAAGTCTTACTGATCTAATTTAGTAACATATGAATACCACACCTAACAACCAAAAACAACCATATAATTAGCAGAACAACATACAAAACAAAGTAACGCATATCAATACTTGTCTCAACGTTGGTTCCAACTTCCTGATTTTGAGTCTTCTTCAAAGCTTGCCTCTGACCAAACGGTCGACGAAGGCAATCCTTAATTTGATGCTCTGTAGACTAACATCTAAAACACGCCCTTGACTTCTTCTGACACTTGCTCGGATGGCGCTTATTACAAAACCCACATGCCAGAATGTTTGTGCTGCTACCATATCCTTATGCATTACGCTTCAAAGAATTTTGTTGAGATCTGGCCCATTTTGCAAGCTAGGGGTCTAAGCTAAAAGAACTAAGACCTCTCTTATTCTGAGTCTTACCCTTTCCCTTACTTTCACACTCAACACATTTACTCACATCTACCTTATTGGCCCTTTCCAACATAATCTCGAAGATTCTCTCCAAAAGTCCTAACACTAACTGGGTCAACATATCAGCACTAGCCTCCGCATTACCGCCACCAGTAGTTGGCATAACCATGGTGACCTCTGCCTCATGAGTAAACACACGTATCGAAGAAACAAAGGAATCATCCAAAGTCCCACAACACACCAAATAGGGTACGATAGTCCATTTCCAACCTTTACATACCAATATTAGGTTATGACGACCTATCCAATCGAAACAGAGCTTAATGTGGTCTTTTTCCACTTGAATTATTATGGGTTTATCACTAAAATATAATAATGTAGTAAAACTACCAAACCATACTTCCTTCTCTTAAAAAGAAAATCCTAACCCCAAATGCATATGCAAACCATATCATGCGTACAGAATTACAAATTTAGACATGCTCGCCCTCAATTTCCATAATAATAACATATTGGCAAACAGTTCAGATATGCAGAATCAGAATCTGACATACTCATATTCATTTACAAAATAACATAAACAATAATGTACATTTTCATTTATCACATCCAATCATACCATATTCCACGTTAATATACATCATCATCTAAACATTTATGTGTCTAACAAATTAAACTTATGAATACACATACAATAATATATTCAACCTTTAAAACTCCATCTATAGACCTTCTCTAAACAGAAAAAGTGTCCCAAAACACTCCTACGGATGCCTAAATAAGCAAAGGATTACTTGGGAACCAAAACGAGTGAATTTGTAAATAGGTGATAAAAACTACAAAATAGGACCACACGGCTATGTGGCCAGGCCTTGTAGGAAGATCTAGACTGTGTGCTAGGGTACACAGCTGTGTGACTAAAAGATGTGTCCGTGTGACTGAGGTACACAACCATGTGAGCAGACCATGTAACCCATTGACAATTCAGGTGCAAGAAAGACATGGCCATGTGGCTGAAAGACACGCCCATGTGCGATCAATAAATTTTCCAATGGAGGTCACACGGTTATGTGGCTAGCCCGTGTGACCTACCCCAGACTGTGTAAGAAAAAAACTAATCTAACTTTTATAGAGGCACACGACCGTGTGGTCCAAAAACCACCCCTAAACCTAATGCAAAAACACGAAAATTCACAGAGTATTCACCCTCGATTCCAAGTGCTTAAGAAATCACACCTTATATACAATTTCCAATCACCATCGAACGACTGATTCACCACCACTATACTGATACTATGCATATTTTGAAACCTTGCAAAATGAAAATGTGAACAAGCAACTGAAACTAGAGAGACGTCACTAGATTACTAGAGCTTTGCATAAGGTAACAATGGAAAAAAAATGAGAAGAATCAAGAACAAAAAAAAAATGGTGGCAAAATGAAAATCTAATGCAAAAAAATTCGAAATCTGAAATTGGGTAAGAGGGAGAAAGAAACTGACATGAAAGAGAGAGTGGGGTAAAATGATAAAGGACTTTTGGATAAAGTTTCTAAAATTAGAATTCCCACTACCCAAACTAACCACCTATTAGATTCTAAAGTTGTAAAGTTACCCAATTTCCACTAACTAAATGGCATAATCGAAAAAATTTAACAAAAATAATATTCTCGATTTGTGCAAGCAGGGATTCGAATAGAGGACCATGGGGTAAGTTAACACACATCTTACCACCGAACTACCAAACTCATTCTATTTCTAAAACGCAAAAACTAACTTAAAAGTCCATCCAAGCCACTGACCCAACCAACAGACCATAATTCTTCTAACCCCAATTTTGGGATGTTAAAAATAGAAAAATGAAGGATTGAAAAGTTGATCCTAGTCGTTCTTTGTGGTACTACTTACGATTCTCCTTCTTCTCTATTCCCCTTTTTATCACTCTAAGCACTAATGCTCTCAAATTTTGCTAACTTCTCTGCTCTCAAATCTTTGTATTGCTTGCTCACTTTTTTATGTTATGTGGTGCTTCATGTGTACAATTCCATGATCCCTTTGCTGAAGTTCACTCCCTATTTATATTGTTTGAGTGCCCTTCACTTTTCTATTTTTAAGCGTAGCGGTTCCTTAACTTTCTCTTCCATTGAAATGGTTTTTTGTTTTCTACTTCTCGCAATTTGACTATAGATTGAATCTTTTTTGTGCGTGTTGGAATTGGCTAACTGTGCAACAGCTCGCACATATGGTGAGCTGGCATTGCAAGTTGTGGACTACGTGCTACAATGTGTACGAGTTGTAAACAGAAGGCTACTAGATAGTGAAGTGCAAGCTATGCATGCGAGCTGATAAAGAGTGAGCTATACATGCGAGCTAAATTCTAACTGCGAACACCACATGCGAGTTGAGAACAGAAAGGTTGCGAACTGATCGAGTGCGAGCTGCGAACAGAGTGATTGCGCACTAGTGGAGTGTGAGCTGTACACTACAAGCTCCCTGCCAGTGAGCGCTACTTGTAACTTAACTGTGTCATTAGTGGACTTCAATAGGTACCTTCAAAGATAAAATTGCATATTTTAGCATGGAAATTGACCAAAAATGTATCATTCTAGTAAAACCCTTCAACACTAAAGACTTAATAGAATTATAGCCAAAATAACTATTAAATAGTTATCACCCCTCTTAAGGGCCCCTTTAGATTGGCGTTTACCTCCAGTGCGAGGCGTTTAGCTTTCTTTCTACCTCATCCTATAGTATCTAATCTCACTTCCGCTGCTGTTTTTACACTAGCCGCAAGTAAACGCACAGCCCATTCAAAAGTGCCCTAACTCAACTCAAATATAAGCTTGACAGTACTAAAGATAACTCTATATACTAGAGTTATCAATAATCACAGTCCTTCTATAGCAATTTTTGGTGAAAGTTATAGTGAAATTTAGCATATTAGTGATTGGGGTGTGATCGACCTTAGAGTTATAATTATAATAGGACATGTGAAAGTTAACATAGTAGTGGTTAGAGTGTGGGGGGTGAATGAGTAAATTCTTTTGGTTATTTTAGCTTAGGATTCATTGCATTTAGGCTTGTTTAACTAGAAATGACTTCTTTTAACTAGATGTTGCCACCCCTAATGGCGATTTGTGCTAAATACAAATAAATGTAGTTTACTTGTCTAAAATTCTGTTTAGGTTTGAAGGTAGTTTTCTTGTGTATGGCCATTATGGATTAGAATATCTCCATTGCAATTGATATCCATTAGAAATACATATGTTCTAGTTTGAGTAATCATCTTTTATGGTTTCCATTTATTTGTCACGTGGACTTATAGATGTCTCCAAGTAATTATTGCAAAAACTAAGAAGTTATTTAGATGAATTGAAGGTTAATGAAATATGTTCCAATGACAAAATAGAAGTTAACACAAGCATCAAATCATTTATTTGTTCTTTGTTCGTAGATAATTGGTGTACAGTTGACAGTGAGTATTTATTTTAACATTTCCGTAAATATTATAATGTACAATTCATTGAAATGTATTATTATTGTAATTTTGACAATGTAAATTTGATATTTTAATTTAATAATGATTTTTATTTAATTTTAAATCTTATTTGATATTTTAGTCTTTTCTAATTTAATTTAGCCTTTGATAAATATTGTGAAATGTGACAGAATTTTAGAGACTGGAAAAGAACATAATTTTATAGGATGCAACAAATTGTGATAGAATTTTGAGGCAGTCTAAAATTATGACAGAATTCAATGACAGGAGCATTGACAAAAATAAAACTTCAGTGACAGAATATGGTGATGGGCAACTGCCTGATTAAAAAATTATAGCGATGGAAAATGTGAAAATTTGTGACGGAATTTTCGTCACAGATTTATTGATGGATTCTATAAAATTTTGCGACGGGTCTTATTAGTGAGGAGGTATATGCGATAGAAAGCCCCGTCACAGGTTTTGTCACAAAGTGTAAGCAATGAGGGTGTATATGCAATAGAAAAATACATGAATTAAATAAAAATCAAAATGAAAATAAAGTAATTAATTAATTAAGTTACAATTAATGCAAAATATATTATTTATCAATTATTTTCTAAACAAACTTTAGAAGATATTAATTTCATAAATAAATAAAAATTTAATTTCAAGATTTCAAAACAATAGGGGAGTAGAAGGATTTAATGGTAGTTTTCCTAGCCTGAAGTTCAAATATCGAATGAAATTAAAACCCACAAGGACCGATGGGGCAATTTCAAAATGCCAAACCCTTTAAAATCAACTAAAATATGCCGGGGGATTTAATAGTAATTTTCCAATCCGCGCACTATAAAACCCTCAAAATCCATTTTCCCCTTCAAATTCCTTCTCTCTCAAGAATTTCATTATATAATAAAATAATTTTCATTATATTTTTATTTTAAAATAAAATACTTTCAATTTAATATAATTAATAAGTTTACTATTATATAATAAATTGTTAAACATATTTTATTATTATAATTAATACAATTAATAAGATATTTCGTAAATAATAAGTAATACAAAATATTTTTATAAACTTTTTATTTTATTAATTTATAATTTTTTTATAATTATTAAATTATAATTTAATATCAATATAATTTTAAGAATTTATTTTTTATATATATTTTTTATTTAATGTCCTTATTAGTAATTCACTTTTTTTACTATACTTCGTCTTATTACTATTGGAATGATTAAATCTAAACCCACTATCTACTGTTATAGTATCTAATTTGACCATTATAACAATTAATCGTACTACTATTAATATTGTTAACCTCATCAAAAATAATCTTATCCACTATTCAAAAGGAAATGTTAATTTCTATTATTATAATAACTAATTTTACTTTTTAATATTTCTAAAGTGCATAGGGATCTTGAAAAGATGAAAAAGCAGCAGGAAATGAACAAAGTTCTGGATAACCTTTCCGAGGGGAACTTTTCTTTTTCAAAGTTTAAACAGTTTTGGTTCCATAATTTGAAAACTATTGTCAAAAGAAGTATAAAAGAACCGATAAGGTTGAATGTGAACAACATTGGTCTGTCTTTTCCTCAATAACCATGAAGACTTTTGACTGAATGAAACGTGGATTCATGAATTACCATATATATTTCTTTGCTTCAACTTAAAATCAATATCAGTTTTCTTCTCTATTTTTTCTCTCTCAATATTATCTTTCCTCTCTTATCTGTATATCTATGGGAATTTTTTATCTGTTAACCAGTTTATAATTATATATATATATATATATATATATATTCCCCAATATGAGCTTTGCTTTCCACTTCATGCATGACAAGATATATTGGTTTTATATTTATGTTGTTTCCTTGCATCATGGCTCAATAACAAATATTGCATCACTTTTGAGAACAAAGTAATTGTTAATTAGAACCCAACATTTTTCTTAGATCTGATAGTGTGATTATTGCTTTAAAGAAAATAATAATAATAAGAGCATGTGGATAGTGTCCATCATAAATTATTGGGGATAATGATCGACGTAGTTCATGTTCCCATGATTCAACAACCCAACACAAGAGATCCCCATAATTCCACTGTCCCATAAAAAAACACAGAGGAAAACTGTCTAAAAAAGCCGTGTCAGATTGCCATAAATAATTCAATCATATAAAAATCACAGTGCCACCCTATTGAAGCAGTATAAATAGGCATGTGATCCTCTCGGTAGCCATCGATCCCTTCTTCCTTTGTCTTTTATCAACATGGGTTCTGGGCTGAGAGTTGTTGTTTACTTTGCTTTCACTTTTGTTTCAACTATTTCATCACTGCATCCGGTTATAGGTGAAAGACATTGGCGATGGCGTGACGATGAGGGATCGAGTTCCCTGCCAAAACATGATGATCTCGTTACCAACTTGCCTGGCCAGCCACCTGTAGATTTCCGCCATTACGCTGGCTTTGTCACTGTGAATGAACTCAACGGAAGAGCACTTTTTTATTGGTTCTATGAGGCAATGTCTCGCCCTGACCAAAAACCATTGGTGCTTTGGCTTAATGGAGGTAAAGACTAATAATGGCTTAAATTATCTTGAAACTCATGAAATTTGCATCTTGGTACTATCAAATGGTTACATATTGGTTTGTAAAACATTTTCAGATTCGAATCTTTCCACAAATATATTACTTGGACGCTTCATTTTTTTTTTTGAAATATTTGTGTTTGATAAAAATATACAAAAATATAACCTCTAAAGACCTACAAATACAAAAGAAATTTAAAAATTATTAACTATATCAATATTAGATACATATTTATATCCAATATTCATACTCAAATTCAAATAACAAGAGAAAAAACTATCATAAGTTTTTCATAATTGCCACATGTCGGAGATGATGGATATAATAAGCCTCATTTCCAGATTGTTTATTTATTTTTATTGATTATATGTTCTACAATAGGCTGACAAAGTAGTTTTTGTTTCAGGTCCTGGGTGCTCTTCTGTGGGATATGGAGCCACGCAAGAGATTGGTCCTTTCATAGTGGACACTGATGGGCGTGGAATTAAATTTAATAACTTCTCATGGAATCAAGGTATAAAGTTCAGAATATTTATAGTTTTGTAGCAACTTGTATAATTTTAAAGACGCAATTATGTTTTTTTATTTATTCATTTCTTACACGTGAGAACCAATTACAAGTATATATTTAAAATTTTTAATATTTTCATGTCTTTGGAATATCTTAAAAATATTATTTTATATTAAAAATGAGAATGAAAGTAACAAAGCATCTTCATATTCATTGTCGTCACCATCAACATCATCATTAAAATATCTGTTATTGCATCAAAGAAAATTCATATAAAATCAATTCACCTACTTTTTGGGTTGCTATCAACTCTGTATATGCTGCTCTCTCCATATTCCAATATACCATTATTAAGATAATTTTTTAATGTCTTTGCTGATGCAGAAGCCAATATGTTATTCCTTGAATCTCCAATTGGAGTTGGATTTTCCTACTCAAACACTTCTACCGATTATGATAATCTAGGAGATGAGTTTACTGGTGAGTTTAAAACAAAATTACACTTATAAATTTCATAACAATGATAGGAGCTTTATAATTATTATAAGATTATCGGTAGATTATTCTTGTAGCTAATTTCTGCTTTTTTCTACTAATACCAGCAAATGATGCATACACTTTCCTGCATAAGTGGTTCATGAAGTTTCCATCATACAGAACAAGAACTTTTTATATCGCTGGTGAAAGCTATGCAGGTATTCCCTCTTTAATAATTACATTTGCCTTCATACCAAGAGATTGACTCTTGATTGCCTTTTTTTTTTTTTACGAAGGAAAATATGTGCCAGAGTTGGCTGAACTTATTTATGACAACAACAAGGACCCTTCACTTCATATTAATCTCAATGGTATTTTGGTACGTTCATATTTTTAATCTGGTCCAATATTTTTCCCCCACTTGGCTATTTTGTTTTGAGAGGGCTGAAATTTGGACAGTTGGGAAATCCTGAAACATATGACGCTGAGGATTGGAGAGGTATGGTGGATTATGCATGGAGCCATGCAGTGGTATCTGATGAAACTCACAAAACCATCACTGAAACCTGTGATTTTAAGAGCAATGATACATGGAGCAATGAATATTGCAGTGAAGCTGTTGATGAAGTGCTCAAACAGTACAAGGAGATTGATATCTTCAGCCTATACACCCCCCTGTGTATTGCTGATACTGCAAGTTCGGATGACAAATCATTACTCCAAGTCATGATGAAGCGAAAATCCAATATGGTGATCACATGAATGTTTCATTTCTATAACTTACATTCCCCTTTATTCAATATTTATGGTGGTTTCATGGATTATTTTTTCCCTTACCAGATGCCAAGGATTTTGGGTGGTTTTGATCCATGCCTTGATGGCTACGCAAATGCTTTCTACAATAAATTGGATGTTCAAAAAGCCCTCCACGTTAGTGATGGTCACCATCTTAGGAACTGGAGTATTTGCAAGTAACGTATAATGTGATGATGATTCTTTAGAACGGGTTTGTGGTTTTGTTAATGTCTAACTGAATATTGACATTGCCTTTGTATAATGCAGTCTAAATATATTTGATGGTTGGGCAGATTCAAAGCCATCAGTACTGCCCATATACCAAAAGCTTATTGCAGGAGGAGTTAGAATTTGGGTTTACAGGTAATGAAACTCTCCATGCTTGTAATAGTTTTGTAGAGTCGACTGTTGATTGTGTGTCTGATGTTAATGGTTTAGTGGAGACACGGATGGAAGAGTTCCTGTTCTGTCCACACGATACAGCATAAGTGCTTTGGGATTGCCCGTCACCAAGGCATGGAGACCATGGTACCATGAGAAACAGGTCAGCGGTTGGTTTCAAGAATACGAAGGACTTACGTTCGCAACATTTAGGGGAGCTGGGCATGCAGTGCCATGCTTCAAACCCAGCAGTTCACTGGCTTTCTTCTCTGCTTTTCTACAAGGGGAATCCCCGACTTCCTCCCGGTGAAGTCTGTTGGAGGATTTTTAGCTGAAATCTAGTAATTAAAATTAGAGAAGAACAACAATAAAAGCAAGGCCTAGGTGTCAACTAAAAGGAACTTGTCAATTTATGAATGCCTATTACTATTGGACTGCAATAAAAAAAAAAAAGGCAAATGAAAAAGAATTCCTATTTCTGATGTTTGTGGTACAGATGTAAGGCATTCCTTTATTTTTGCTTTAATAATTAGTAGAGGCTGTCCCTTCTCTTAGTATCATATCATAAAAATAACAATTGCTGTCAAATTACTATTTTCTATCATTTTCTTCACCAGGGTTTTATTTAATCACGTGATTACCAAATCCAAAATGTTTAAAAAAAAAAAAAAAACAATAAGAGAAAGTCATAGCAATGGGCTTCGGCCCATGAAATCTGGTAAACCCATGAGCCACATTAATTTTGCTACCAATTGAGTGGGCTCTCAACGAATCAAAATTAAAAGTTAGAAGCCTAAAAGCAATTAATTAGATTATTTGCTACAAAATTTATGATTTCTAATGTTTCACAATGTTTCTCTAAAGTCTATATCTATAGCCATAAGAAGTATAAATGAAGTAGAAACCTAATTCCAATGACTATTAAATTTTAAAGTACACTAAAACTTATCTTGATTTTGATGGACATCCCCTTAAGAGTACAATGTGTATTCACTCACCCTCATGAAAACATCACATAATATCTCATATTCTATGTATTCGATCTTGAATACTAGCTTTTTAAATAACTATGTATTTACTAAGCATTTATATCACTATTCTTTTGAAAGTCATAAGTGAGGGAAATTTTTGGGGAAATATATTTTGATCTCTTCAAGAGTATCAACAATAATCACAACAAACTTTAATCATTTTATAATCCTCTTTCAACTACTATTGACTAAGTCAAATTTACCACATATGTTCAATTATTTCAATCCATATAAATGAACAATTTCTAGATAATTTCAATATGCTTCTGGCATTCTAAATCCTTCAAGGATTTTAATATAAACTTTACTATATAGTTATTCATAAAATGTTGTAACAACAACCATTGGACACAAGTTAAATCTTTTATGAATCGTTAGTTTAATTATATATCTAAAGGTTATTGCATCCACCACAAAAAAAATATTTTATCTCTTCATAATCAATGCCAAGACTTAGCAAAAACTTCATATTTTATTCTGTTTTAGAAAACTACTTCATTTGCACCCTCACTGGCTTTATGCCTTTAGATATTTGGACTACTGGTCTAAAAACTCCACAAATTTAATTGTACTTGAGTTGCATCTTTCTATTTTGACAAATTTACTCTATTTCTATATTTCTTAATAGATTTATTCAAGATCCTCCTTTAATTTCATTATTTCAACAATAATATTGCATGCAAAACCATTATTGACCACTTTTATTACCGATTCGACATTTTCTCAAGTTGACATAATTTATCGAGATCTATTATTTTCACTATTTTAATCTTCAGTTTCAGGTACCTGAATCTCTTTTGGAGTTCTACTTATTAGTTATATCTTGAATCTTTCTAGAGCACCCGCCTTTACTATATGACCATCTAGATTTATTATTTTCTTTTATGAGAATTTCCATATTTGGAACTTGTAATAAGTCAGTACATGAAAACAGGCTTTTAACAGCGGTTTTTAGGTGTATAGCGACGTCAATTTGCAGCGTTTTGATAAGTGCCGCAAAAAAGCCGCTATAGGTAGCGCCGCTAAATTTTGCGGCGTTTATGTGGAAAAATGTCGCTATAGAACATGACATTTAACGATGTTTTTCCCACAAACACCGTTATAGAATATGACTTTGAGTGGCGTTTTTTCCCACAAACACCACTATAGAACATGACCTTTAGCAGCACTTTTCCCACAAACGCCGCTAAAGGTCATGTTCTTTAGCGGAGTTTTTAGTCCAAAAGTCATGTTCTTTTGCAGCGTTTGTGGAAAAACGCCACTAACTTTAGCAAATTTTTACCAACCCATTTTCATTAATATAGAACTCGAATTGTCAACATAATTTCCTGTAACATTAAATCCAACCAAAAACTGCAAATCTAAATGATACTTCAAATCCAACGAAAGAAATATGTACATGATCTAAATGAATAAATGAAATAACAAAATTATATTATATTCAAAAGTTATATTGTTAAAATATTCTCACAATAAGAAAACAAACGTCTAAGATGGCGGATTTTGCAACTGCTAAAACATCTTCATCATATTCTGAAGTTGTAGCTAGAGTTCATCATATTTTCTGCTTGCCTTTGCCTCCCTCGCTGGTGCCTCCGCTTAAGTTGTAGCTGGAGTTCTTCATATTTTCTTTGAGCCTTTACTTCTCTCGATGCTGCCTCCTATTTAAGTTGAGCAGTTTGTTCTACTGTGCTCACTTGTATCTAAGTCATTTGGTCTTTTAACCTGTAAACTTCAGCTTAAGCCTGATTCCTCGAAGGCATATATTGCTGCAAGCTGGATCCAAAATATTGGGTTGGGTTACCAAAAGATCCTTGAAATCGAACCCGACCATACCTTTCAGGACCCAAAACTTTTGTATTAATTCAGTTATCAATGTCGTCAAGATTAACAGAACTATCACTTGAAGCGATCACTTCATACTCCGCCCTTTTATCCTTTAGTTTCTCCTAATAAATCAATCAAAGAGTTAGAAAAGAAATATATAATCAAAACAAATGCAACATAACTTTAATTTTATTTGTGTTACAAATGACGAATTAAACCATTATAATTAAACATAATAAATATTAAAATAATTCAAATTTTATTAAGCAAATATACCATGATTTTTGCAGCTTCAGTAGTCATAGGAGATCCATCTTTCTTTCTGTGTGTAATGTCAAAAAGCTGAAGGCGTCGAACTTTTTGACCAGATGACAGTTCCTAAAATATAGTAAGAAAAATATTATTTAGTAGGAAGTAATTAATATTTGATACAATTAATAAATTCAAAATACCTTCTCATCAGCTACACAAGCAAAACTTTTTGACCCAGCTATATGTGTGAATTTTTGTTTTTGTCATAGGATAACTAGTTATCATTGTTGAACTTCTAGTTCAAATTATTCTCCCCCTTAACTCATTATAAGTTATTAATTCTCTCCCCTTAATGTTGGGAAAACTATCAAATCATAATAGTAATAAAAAATGATGTCACAATTGAACTTCCAAAACATTTAAAACATATAATAATACAAGGAGATTCGTAATTAATATAAATTCCCAACTTTCTTTGAATATTCACTCATCTTTGTTATGCTAGAGCAATTGGAACATATATGCACATACAAAAATTCAAAGATGAGAAATATTTAGCTCTTGACCAAAAATCAATTGTAATGGGGAGTATTTATAAATTATTGGCTTGATACGTATAACACATAAATCAACATAATCTCATGTTGAAATAGGAAGTTTAGTTCTCATAAGTAATGGTTTAGACATTAACTAGAGGCGTTCAATCAATAATTTCTCTAAACCATTATGTGCATAAATAACAATTTTTTACAAAAGTTTTTCAAACTCAATCAAGAAAAGACTGAGATGTAAACTCATTAGTATTAGCAAGATAAATTGTCTTAATTGCATGATCTGAAATTAATTATTTAAACAAGCAATCTTGCAAACAATAGGTTGCAAGTTTATACCATATACGTGATTATTTTGTAGATGTATATACCAAAATCATATAATATCAAAACTATCCACATTGTGGCTAAATGGGCCTGTATTCATTTCAAAAATGCAAGACATTAAATCTCAACTTTAGCTAGTGAGTTTCTAACAATCAATTTTCATTGAGAATAAGCAAAAAATGAGAATTCTTTAAATTAAAGAATCTTCTGTTCTTTAATGAATGTCCATATAAATTCTCAATTAATTTTTGTATCATATATAATCTAAGATGGTCTAATTGGTCATGCTAAGTAGTAAATATATTTGTATTAGTAAACTTCTAGTTTACTTTAATATTTGTTTCAATTGTACTAAATTGTAACAAATAGATACTTTTACTATCATTCCTTTTACTTTATATCCTCATTTAAGTACTATTATGATATTTACTTCTGAAAATATATAAATAAATGTGAAGTCTATAATGCCACTAAGTCAATAAATATAATTTCTAAATAATTATATGCAATATTCGCTTCAGGGAATATGTCAAAATCTTCAAATGCAGGGCATTTGGTTTAGTGGTATGATTCTCGCTTCGGGTGCGAGAGGTCCCAAGTTGGATTCAAAATACTTTTAAAACCCTTTTAACAAGAGTTTTGCACAATCAGTTAACTATAAGAATAACTGCCTAGGTCATGTATAGAAACAAGCCTATATTAAATATATCAATAAAAGTCACATCTCAAGCATAAAAATATGACATAATGTAAAACTGGCAATTTTTTTCATAACTATCATCATAAACATGCATGAAATTTGATTCAAAATCCAACCATTCATGCTCATAGAACTTTTCATTTACAATAGCTCATGTCTTTTCTCTAAATAATTAACAAATGGAATAATATAAAACATATGAAGTACTACTTTTAACGATTCTTTGAACTAAATCAAATCCAAATAACCATAAAATCATTGGTTTATTAACACAAATTTGCATACTAGATATGTTTTAATCAATTATATTATTTAATTATAAAACCTACTATGACAACATAAATAAATTAGTTAATATTCAGTTTCATGAACAAATGAGATGCTTAAAACAATATGTAACCCATGTAATCAAAACTTTAAAAGAAGATAATCTCAAATATTTAAACCATTTATCAAGTTGATTTAATATTTAAATATGTACCTTTTTTCTGCGTTACATCTTGATGATTTTATCAAGAAGTAAGAAAACTAAACTCCAGTAGTAGACTTTGAATCCAATCAAAATATATTAATAGCAAATTTTGAGAGCGGATCTTATTTTCCAGGTGTACAATAGGTACACAAACAATAACTTTTCATACATAAGTTTTCTCTCTTGCAAGTTCTCATTAGTAATATTTTTCCACATAATTTTAATTGAGAATTTATTCTGAATACTGTAAAGTTATACTCACAGTTTTTTTTATAAAAAAACTTGCAACTTCAGGTGAATCCAACCATAACGAGCTTTAGATAGAGTTACCATATTCTATTGCTTGTAAGTGGATTTTTTACAGTCAAATATTTTGCTTTCAACCCCTTAATGGGGATAATAACAAAAGATCATAAAGATAATCACAGTTAATTTAATTTAATAATAAGAGTAATCAATAACTCAATCCTTCATTTTTTTTCATCCTTCAAAATAGATATTTATAGCAATAGTGATTCATATGAAATATAATATTTTCTTCATTCACAATCTCAATATGATATTCATTATACTGAATATCTTTTAAAACTAATGCATTAACCATCACAAATTTTGTGCTTTTTAGATATTGATATATTAGCTCTTCTGGAACTTTTAACTAATTTTGTACTGTCAATTATTGAAATAATATTTGTTTTATTTTCTTTTATGCTTGCGTTCACTTCGGGGAATGCAATAGATTTACTAGGATGAACTTATAATCATCCCAATAAATTCTTTATTTCAGAATCACCATCGCAAACATGCGTGGATTTCAAAACAAAGTATATCTATTCATGTTGTCATGATTAGTCTCCAATTATAATAAACATGATATAATAAATAAATCATAGTAAAATATACCTAAGATTCTTTAACATCATCGTTATCACCCTGGCTGAGTGGTTAAAGGCTCTAATGGCTACCTATAGTGCGTAGGCCTCAATTGAAATAGCATCAACTCTAGTAGGCAATCGACAATAGCAAAATTTTGCGATATTTTTTACTTATGGAAAAAAAAATTAAAAGAGAATCATGCTAATAATGTGTTATAAAATAAAAGGACAGAAAGTAAAGAACAAAGAGAATGGGAGAGCAAAGAGAGATCAATGAGAACATTTTACAATGTTTCTCCAAAGTCTATATTTATAGGCATAAGAAGTATAAATGAAGTGGAGATCTAATTCTAATGATTATTAGAATTTAAAGTACATGAAAACTTACCTTGATCTTGATGGACATCCACTTAATAAAATATTCATAATAAAAATAAAATATTATAGATATTTACTTTTGAATTTTTTAATAGCTTGTTTACATAAGAATATTTATTTGTTACAATTTTCTAATATTTTAGAAATTATAATTGTGAAAGTAAAAACATTCTTAGCAAGTTACATATTTAAATTTAAATGTTTATGTAACACCCCTTACCCGTATCCAACGCCGGAACAGGGTACGAGGCATTGCCAAACAATAACACTTGCAAATAAACCTTTCCATGTTATAACTTTCATTCAAAATTTAAAACTTTCAATTAATAAGTCAATTATCCTTATTACAGGCCTACGAGGCCCAAAACATACTTTGGGGTTGGTTCGAGACCAAGTCGAGAACTATAGAAAACTTTAGAAAATTTCATCCAAAACAAGGGTCACACGCCCGTGTGAATAGACCGTGTGGTCTTTCACATGCCCATGTTCGGACTCAGTGTGGATTTATTTCAAAAATTCAACTTACAGGGGTTTTCACACGGCCTAGGACATGCCCGTGTGCCCAGCCCGTGTCTTTCACACGGCCACGACATGCCCGTGTCGTATGCCAGTGCAAAATAACTTAGCATTCTGTTTATGACGTCATCCACCACACAGCTAAGCCACACGCCCGTGTGGTGGCCGTACCCTTCCCACGGCTGCAACACACGGCCGTGTCTCTAGCCCGTGTGGCATCTTGATCAATTTTATTTTGTAACATTTAAGGTGCAGGGGACATACGACCTCTTCACACGCTCGTGGGCTGACCGTGTGTCACATACGACCTAGACACATACCCGTGTGTCTACCGTGTAGACAATTTAGGGCTATTTTCCAAGCCATTGACACTCTGAAACACTTAAAACATCTAAACCAATGCAACAATATCACAATAGGCCACAATCAAGCATCCCAATAACATATAATTCTAGAGGTAACTTGCATTTTAGGCATTCATCACTATATACCAATACAACCAAATTCCAAAATAACCTTACAACAATTTCACTAAGTTTACTATACATGCCATAGTCCAAATAGTTAAAACCTATTATACCAAAAGAGTAGCTTGATAGTGTGAAGCGGTTCTCCGACAATCACCAATCCGAGTTAGCTCGATGCTCTATAAAACAATGGAAAGAAAAGAAAAGTAAGCTATCAATAGCTTAGTAAGTTACCTGCAAATAAATAACAATTATTCATAATCATACAATTATCATAAAAATTATTAGTTCACTACACTTTAACAAACTTCTCTTAACTTACACATTATACTCTTACCAAAATGATACATTGCATAATTACACATATACTTACTCCTTTGCTCATTCATTCACATATAACCTGCATACACTTGCATTAGTCATATTCACTTATAACACTGTTATTTCTCCGTTGAACATTTAGAATATTAGCGGATACTTAGAGAATTTGCACATACGTGCCACACTGGAATATAGCCGAAGCTATCATTGTAATATAGCCAAAGCTACCACTGATCATATAACACTGGAATTATCCTCGGGCTTGCTCACACAAGCTATCTGTTCAAGGTTAATATGCAGTGCTGTTTACACAAGCTGTCAGGTGTCTACAACACATGCAAGATCACCCAGCCATTGATATAACACAATGAACTAGCACCCAAGATACACTATCACATTGATACACTGAGATCTCCAGTGACATGTCACTTGTATCCACGTCTATTCCTAGAGGTCAATTGGGATTACACTCTTTATCATATTATCACTCGATTTTTTGTGTTTTTCATTATTAAAGCACAATTTATTCGATTATCATAATAATGCAATAATATGATAATGCTCTATTTACATATAACTTACCTTGACAACAAAACGACTACTTTTGCAATTTAATCGGCAACCTTCTCTTTACCTAGATCACGAGCACTCTCACACTTTTCTTGATCTATAATAAGACGTTTTAACACATTTTATCAATACACTATTCAATTAAATTCACATATCATATTTTTGGTAAAATTACAAATTTACCCCTAAACTTATCAAAAATTACCCTTTTGTCCCTAAGCTCATAAAATGCGATTCATTCAATTTCTCACATTCCAAATTTCACTTAATTCAATTTCATGCTTATAACAACCTACAATTTCATACAATCATAATCTTATGACCAATTTTACCGACTTTCATAATTTAGTCCTTTATGGACCTTTTTATCAAAATTCACTCGATAAAACTCGTATGTAGCACATATTACAATCATTTCTTAACATTTAACATCAAAACACATACTTATCAAAAATGGGTAAATTTTTAGAACTTGATTACTCCTCAAATAAATGACAAAAATAGGCAATTTAAGCTTCAATGATCATAAAAATACGAAAATAATTAAAAACAGGGCTAGAATTAACTTACTATTGAGCTTGAAAAATTTTGAAACCCTAGCTATAGAAGCATGCAATTTTCGGCAGTCAAGGGACTAAATGGAGAAGATGAGCACTTCATATTAATTAAAATTGTATTTTATTCATAATTGTCTAAAATGCCCTTCATGCTATTACT
Organism: Gossypium stocksii; assembly: GCA_020496765.1. Classification (NCBI taxonomy): domain Eukaryota; kingdom Viridiplantae; phylum Streptophyta; class Magnoliopsida; order Malvales; family Malvaceae; genus Gossypium; species Gossypium stocksii. The sequence goes on from CM035629.1 coordinate 76,668,433, forward strand.
TAGATATTTTCACTATTCATGCCCTTTTTGTCCATGACACTAATCAATGGTCTAATTCCACATAAACACTTTCAATTTCATATAACAATTGAATCACATCCTTTAATCAACTAAATGCACATTTTTCACTTCTTGCAATTTAGTCCCTAAAATTCAATTGATCACTAAATCAATAAAATTATTCCACGATATTTTCACACAATATTTCAATCAATCGATAAACTTTAAAACTTTATAAAAATAAATTATTTCACTTCGGATTTGTAGTTTCAAAACTAATATTCCGTTTAGGCCCTATTTCAGGTTGTCACAGTTTAAATAATAATAATAACAATTATAAATTTATGTGAAAATTTTTAAAAGCTAACAATTTATCTAATATTTTATAAAAAATAAAACTTATTTAATATTAAAAATATTTATACCATAATTGTTTATTAATATATGATAATTCAATAATATAACATAAAGACCATATTATAAAAAAGGCTTCAAAGGAGAAGTTTATAACTAACAACAATTGATGGCCCGATATGCCTAATTTTGCAATTGACTTCAGGTTTGCTTTTCAAAATTAAATTGAAGCATATCAATATATGGGAGGACCAGACCCCTAAATTAAACTGGATCCTTCTAGGATCCTTTTATTGTGTATATTTAGGTTATGAGTTGATGTTAGAGAATATTTTGTTTATTTGATTAGGAAATGTTTTGTTAGTGCAAAATTTGTAAATAAATCGACCTGTTTTTATCAGTTTACATCTAATCTTTCAGGAGAAAAGTCTTAAAGGAGACTGATCTAGTTTGAAATTAAAGTTACAATTTAAGTGAATGAGTTAAACTTAAATCATGTCTTGTATCCATTATTGACAATGGATTCCTTTTTAGATAAGGTATCACAAATGTAAACCTTTTTCAAATTGCATAAACAATTTTTTCATGTTCATCTTTATTTTCTTACTAATAATTACTTCGTCCAATTGCAATTGAACAAATAATTAATAAAAAAAAACTCAATAAATTTTCATACCTAATCATTAAAATATAATTCTCATGTACTCTAAAAAATTCTATTAACAAATAAAATATAAAAGATCCTATTTATTTCACAGGCCCTCTTTAAGAACTAATTTTATATTAGATATAGATATAAATATTGATATGCTTTGATTTATTATGACACTTTTCTCCCTATCATATCCTTTACTGTAAACTTGGAAAATCATGGTTGTATTTTGTGTTTCAAAATTAACTACTTATGTGTTAAGAAAAACTTTAACAGCTTTTAAATTTTGTTTGAACACGTGTATTTAGTTTATAATAGATGCACCCGATTCTTTTAATAATATTTTATTATTTATGGTTGAAGTAAATATATAAGATAATTGATCTCTACTTAATTTGTGTATATATATACTTGTCTTTTCATATTTTTAGTTGAAATTAAACGTTGTGATTATTAGTAGGAAAATAGAGATGAATATTAAAAAATTGTCTACACAATAAAGATGAAACTTCTTACTTTTGTAAGGTTTTTTTAGAGAGGAATCCACTATAACAATAAGTATAATATATTATTTAAGTTTAACTCACTTATCAAATTATTTTTTTTGTTATACTTCGAATTAGATCATTCTCTCACTAAATCTTTCCTCTAAAAGTTTAGATGTAAACTATAAATACAAGGCAACTCACTTATATTTTTTTATATTAACAAAACAATTCCTAATTGAACAAATAAGTTTTTCTCATTTGTACTTTTAACCTAAACAAGTTTATCAATATATGAGCAAAATAACCTTGCTCAATTGCAATCAATAACAATCTCTGATTCCCGTAAAACAACCACCTAAAAAGGTCTGCAATATATATCAATTTTACTAACAGTGATCTTGTTATCAAACTCTTTTGAAGATTAAATTTTCTATTTAAGGGGACTTGATTGTATTGAGAATCTGAATCTAATCTTAATTGGCTTGATAATTCTAAGCAAAATCTTCCTTAATAAGTTGCTAACAATTCTCAAAGAATAAACAATTAAAGGCCCAAACAATTTTGGTCAAAATATGACAATCAAATTTTGTCAAAATTTTCTTAAGTTGCAATTGACGTTGAAGCTGGTAGCTATATATGATCTTAACGGTTATTATTTCTTCAAAAGGAAAAATAAATTATGATTTGAATATGAAAACTTGGTTCTATTAACATAGATATGACTTGATCCAATCTAACATAAATTTCAACCCAACCCAACATTTGGTTATAAAAACTTAATAATTTAAAGCATTCCAAACGAACTCAAAATGAATCGAATTTAAAATGAATTTAACTCGAGATGGCTCATTATGATAAGATTAATTGACAAACTCAAAATGTTTCAAACTTGAAATGACACAACTCAAACAACCTACTTTCAAATTGCTCTGAATTCAAAATATTCGAAAAGTTTTAAAACTTAATGGAGAATTAAGAAATGATGAAACTTTTAAAATAAAATCATATATTGAAAGAGTTATATAGGTAAATTAATTTATTTCAAAAATAAATTAAAAAAAATCTTCTAAGGATTTGAAATTTGGTGAACAACCAACACGATCAAAATCTAATTAACAAAAGTTTTTACATTTTTTTTTTTTTTTTGCTTTATCAATAAGTATTACTTTTTATAAAAATCAATAATTCAATTTTTTTATATTATTTTTATGTCTTTTACTATGCGAGTGTATTTATAATTTGCCTATATAGAGTTAAAAACGAATGTTAATAACTAAGATGTACTAATTAATGGAAAAAAGAAGAAAAAAAAAAAAAAAGAACAAAGATGAATTATAATACCCATCAAGACGTTAAAACAAAAAAATATATATATATTCGAAACTAAGAGCTCCAATTCATGCCATAAGTATAAATTGTTGCCGAGAAACCCCATTTACAAGAGATCCAACGATCGTGCCAGTGTTGAATGGAGCGTTCTGAGGCAACTGATGACTGAGCAAAGAAACGAACGATGAGTTGGTATCATCAATGTAAGGGCCAGCAATGGAAATACTATTTAAATCACCATGGAATCTGGGTTTCCCTGATTGTGAACCAGTTGAATTTGGTTCATTATTCCAGTACTGTGGACCTGCTATTGCTTGTTTAACAGGGATTGACTTTGTCGTAGTTGCTGATAAAAACGACATGGGAAGACTTTGCTTTGAGCTTGAAGAGACTGCGATTTGTGAAATGGAACTGTTTTGCATGCTGTCTCCTGTTAGTATCCCTTCATAGCAATTCTCTTCATGTTCTAGCAATGAACCATGATTTTGATGGCTAAAACTTGGCAAGGCTGAATGGTTTTTATCCCTTTCCATCAATCTTTGGCTATTGTTCTTTTTATAAATCCGGCATAGAACCCAATCATCAAGCTGAAGAGAAGACAAACAAGAAAAAGAAAATGATGAAAGTCTTAAATATATGGGACTGTTAACAGATTATGGATATCTTTGTACGTACCCATAAAGAAGCTCTCCTGTTGGGTAAGTCAACAATTTCAGCCTTTGAATTAGAATTACTGTCGATGAGTCTATATTCATGCATAATCCAATTCGTTTTGATCCCCTTCGGAGGCTTACCTCCATAGAAAACCAGAGCCTTCTTGACACCAACCTTTTGCTTTCCATTCGAAGTTATGATGGGCTTATCGGTCCCCGTGGCCTTCCAATAACCCGAAGTTGTCGCTCTATTAGGCCTTGCTCCGTTCGGATATTTCCTATCTCTTGGACTAAAAAAATACCACTCTTGCTTTCCAAAGCTTGCTTTACCTACAAAATATGCACAATTCAGAGAGTTATGCACCAAGTATTTGATTGAAATATATGATTTGATCAACCAATAAGCATGGTCTAAAATTAAATTTTTGGGCTCTGTATGTATACTTGGAAGCTCCCATGGATCGAACTTGTAAAGATCAACTTCTGCTATGATTGTGACCGGTAGAGGAACCGAAGCCACCTTCCGTTTGAGGTAGTGAACCACTAGCTCTTCGTCGGTCGGGTGGAACCGAAACCCTGGTGGGAGCTGCGGGTGCGGCGAGGTGGATGATGAATCTGTACTCTCCATTAGTTTGCAGTATTTAACATTTTCTTCCAAATTTTTCCCAAAATCTATAGAGTTCAAAGAATTGGTAACATGGTAGATGAAAGTAATGGACAAAATTTCAGATTACATGTTAATGGTTATAAGGTAAGGGAAGGGGGGAACAATGGGTTGGCTGACACCAATGGTCGGATGGCACGTAGGATGTTTCAGTGGAGCGTGTGCTGACAGGTTGAGAGCATGGGTTGGTAGGGACCACATAAGCGGACAAAAGGCAAGGCAAGAAAATTGGGAAGGGACAGGTTTCTGGGATCGTAGGTTTCGAACTGTCTATACGCTTTTCATGTCATGCTTTTCTTGTGTAAGAGCTTCTAAGCTCTTCTTCTTCTTCAATGGTAAATCAAGGGTGGTGTAAAGGTGACACCAACCTTATATTTTCAACCCCAATTATTACTCTACTATCTAAAAGAATATATTTTAAGGGTTGAGGGTGGTGTAAAGGTGACACCAACCTTATATTTTCAACCCCAATTATTACTCTACTATCTAAAAGAATATATGTTAAGGGTTGAGGGTGGTGTAGAGGCGGCATTGCTTTATACTGTAAAAAAATATGAAATACGATGGGGATTTGGTGGTGCCTTTTTAACTGGCAACAACAATTGTGCCTTCCTGATAGGCAGTACTAGTCTAATTAGACCCATCAATACTATATTTCAGGGTTTTACTGAAAAATAAAGTTTTATAGTTTATAAATAGTTTTAGAGTGTTGAAAAAAAAATGTGATTAGAAGGCTTAGCTTAGTTCAGAAATACAAGAGAAAGAAAAGGGTTAAAAAAAAAAAAAGAAATAACAACTTAGTATTAGAGAAGATACAAGAGGAAGAGAAAGGTAGTTTTTTTAATTATTTAATTTTTTTAGTGTAGTGTTAATTATTATTTTTCAATTTTAATTTTTTTTTGTCCAAGGAGGAGAGGAAGTAGCACCTAAATTGTTATTTAAAGGTAAATTGATTTTTGTAGTTATTTGTTAATATTTTTTGTAATTAATTTTTTATTACTAAATACTTGTTTGATTTTGCAGTTTTATTTAGTTTGAAGGTACATTTGTAAAATTTTTTTGTGGAAAAAATTAATATTTTTTTTGGATTTGTGGTATTGTGTTCTTTATTACTTTGATTTTTAATTTTAATTAATTATTTTTTATAGTATTTTTTTTTTTTGAAATTGCATGTTGAGAAATTTAGTTATTTTTACAGATTTAGTATTAAAGCAAGATAATCAATTTTTCACATGCATTTATTTTGATGGAGTAATTTTGAGAACAACAGTTGGATGTATATTTAAATGTCGCCAAAAAATAGCTCTGAGGTTTAATATAAATGTCTGAGTTGATGAAATGAAAGAAAAGGATTAGTGCAAAAATTGTTAGATGCTGTGGGAGGAGGATATTGAAACTATTCTACAAATTTGCAGTTTCATCAAATCCCATCAAATTCACCGAGATGGAGCTTGTAGACGATGAAGACGTGGAGACAATGGTCACTCTTTATTGTCAAAATCGGAGTCATCAAACTAATTCGATTAATTTGTTTGTTGAGTCAGTTGAAGATTTCACTCCGCTAAGTGAGGAACATGAAGTTCAAGATCCATGTACGGTGGTTTTGATAGCATTCGTTGATAGGTGAACAATTATACGCAAGATCGACATCAATCTTAATGCTCCACCTGCATTTAAGAACCTTAACCCTGGTCCTCATTTACAAATACATTAGTGGTGATTGAGACCGATGCGAATGGTGATGATGGATATGATAATAATAATTTTTCTGATCATGAGGTTAAAGATTTTAATGATCCCGACCTAAATGAGGTCCTAGATGATATTGATGATGAAGGTGCGAATGACGATGAAAATGTTAATGCCTCTTTTTTTGGGAGCCCGAATCGAGGTATTGTGATACAAAATAATCCTAGGGCACACATGTAGAACATAGATCTCGATGCGATGCATGCATCCGAGTTCCTGGAGTACCCCAATATAGTACCTGCTCACCGACTTGGCTGTAGAATCCGGACGTGAAGAGGTTTCTTTGGGCCAAAAATTTGCAATGAATGAGGAGTGTGTATTTTTCATTAAGTAGTATAGCATGAACTTATTAGTTGACTACAAAGTTACTGTGTATAAATCGACATTGTATATTGGGGAGTTTTGGTGGTCAGCAGAAGGTTGCAATTGGCGGGTACGAGCTGCATTTATCCAGAAGTCACAAATGTGGGAGATTCAAAAATTTGTTGGGCCTTAGACATGCACTTCAACACGTGTGACGCAAGATCAGTGCAAACTTGATTCCAAAACTATCTATATATGCATCATGCCAATGGTGAAAAACATGCCAACCATTTCTATTTCAATATTGATTCTCGAAATGCAAGAACAATTCCAGTACCAAATGTCATACCAGAAAGCATGGATAGCTAAATGTAGTTTTACGGAGATTGGGATACATTGTACAATGAGCTACAGGGATGAATAGTCGCTTTGCGTGAGTACGTGCTAGGGATTGTCATTAAGTTGGAGACACAACCTTATGACAGCCCAAACGACCAACTACAACCAAGAAGAAGAGTTTTCCATAAGATATTTTAGATATTCGATCTATGGGTGCGAGCATTTCCCCATTGAAAATTGAATGTGCAAGTTGATGGAACATGGTTATACGAAAAATATACACAAATCATACCTATTGTAGTTGTTGAATACGGGATTCGAAACTTGCTCTCAATAGCATTTGCCATCATAGACAAGGAGAATATGGAATCATGGGAATTCTTCCTAACAAACTTGTGGACGTATGTTTTTAGGAACGACAATATTTGCGTTATATCTGATAAATAGAAGGGAATAATTGCTGCGATTAGGCATTTCGGTGTTCCATGAAGATCCCGTTACTGCATCCAACAAATTGTGGCTAACTTTCACTAAGTCTACAAGAATGTAGACTGGTGGAGACAAGTTGTGAAAATGGGTAAAATTTAGTTTTAACATATGTTTTAAATGTTCTTGATACTTTAACAACATTTAAAACATATGTTAAATGGATCGAGGTAGACCAAGTATATTCTCGAGATTGAGGTAGACAATATTTAAAACATTAAGTTAAAGATTGAGGTCGATGAATGTAGAAATATATTCTCGACAATTCAAAACTTTTCGAGTTACAAAGCCCATTGGCCGTAGACCAAGTATTCCACCTAGGTTCTATGGAGTTGAAAACAGACGGTGTGATTGTGAGAGGTTCCAATCACTTTGTTACCCCTGTACGCACGTCGTTGCTACTTGTGCTCATGCTTCGATCAATGTTAAACAATATATCAAATAACTTATTAGCATAATAATTTTATTTTAAATTAATTTAATAATGGTAATATATACTAAATTTTACCTTGTTATGAGTTAGAATGTATATGGGTAGTCCACTCGAGGACGTAAAAATGGAAGGTGGTACCGAGCTCATGATTGTAGTAGTAAAAGGCAACCATTGATTTTAATTTTTTCTAGTTTCGTCGCCTGACACATCTCTTGGTACAATGATGCTAACACCCCGGACCCCCAACTAAGTTCGTCAGCTTGTCTAAAATCAAAGAGTTTCAGCAGCCACCTTAGATGTACAAGGTTTCGTGACTTATCAGGCATCAGAATACCTCTGATAATCTAAAGGATGTACACTCGAGCGTGCCGTACTCTTCTCTCTTCAGTAGAATCCTTCGCTAGCTCTGTGAAATTATTTCGTAACTAGGCTATTTTGATCTGGACCTCCAGTAATCATCTCCGGTACCACACCTAAAAGTTTGAAACAAACAGTCCCCCAATTAGTAGATTGAACAAACCCGGTGACTGTCGATCCGTCCACAAGTAGCCTCAACTGTAACTGCATGTCCTCTAGAGTGATAGTATACTCACCACATGAAATATGAAATGTGTGCGTATCATTACAGGAAAATAGGGTTTTAGCGGCGTTTTTAGTGGCGTTTGGACTAAAAACGCCGCAAATATTATACATTAGCGGTGTTTAAAAGAAAACGCCATAAAAAGTGGAGAAATAGCGGCGTTTTTGGTACAAACGCCGCTAAAAACATAGCAATAGCGGTGTTTTTGGTACAAACGCTACTAAAAACAGAGCAATAGCGGCATAACGAACAATAGCGGCAGTTTTTGCTAAAAAGCCGCTAAAAACAATAGTGGCATTTTTGTCCAAACACCGCTAAAAACAAGCAATAGCGGTGTTTTTCTTCCAAACACCGTTATAGGCAGAGCAATAACGGCTTTTTTATTCCAAACGCCGCTAAAACAGAGAAATAGCGGCCTTTTTTTATGGAAACGCCGCAAAAAGTTAAGCAGTAGTTCCATTTTCGTCTAGGGTAACCGACACTCGTTTCGATTTGATTCGATTTAATTTAGAGTTAGTTATATTAATTGGGTTAGGGGTTTACTATAAAGTTTGTTATTTGCGTTTACTGTTTTATAGTCAGTGTCGACTTGTGTTTAATTATGGTATTAAATGTTAGGATTTAATTAGGGTTTAAGGGTTAGGGATTTTGATAATAACGATAGAAAAATCAATTTATTTTAAGGTTTAAACAAGCAATAAGAATATTATTTTTAATTAGTTTTTACCTTAAGGTTAAAATACTACTATTATTTTAAACTTTAAGGTTAAAATGCGATGTAAGTTTAACTATAATTAAGGTTTTGGTGTTAGCTTCTATATATAGTTATGACAAGGGTTTAAGGTTTTAATGTCTAAGGTTTATGGTTTTAGGGTTTAAGATTTTGAGGTTTTAGGGTTCAAGATAAATTAATAACCCCTAGAAAAAATTTTAAAGTAAAAAATTAACATAGAAAAATTTATGTTAAAAATAAAAAAAAAGTAAAATACTATTATTTAAAATAATTTTAAAGTTTTTTAGGTATATGAGTGATTGTTTTTTAATTTATATATTAAATAATTTTTTATATAATCGTGAAAGTGATAATTTTAATTTTAAAATACTGTAATTTATCATTATATAATTATTTAGGGTTTATAATTTAGAGTCTAGGGTACTTTTACGATTTAGGGCTTATGGTGTTGTATTTTAAGGTTTAGTGTTTATGATTTATGGGTTATGATTTAGTGTTTTAAGGGTTATAGTTTAGGGTTTTGGGTTTAGTACTACATTAAAGTTTACGGTTTAGGGTTTAATATGTTAAGGTTTATGGTTTAGGGTTTATTGTTTAATTTAAATTAGCTAGGTTTATGGTTTAGGATTTAGTGCTTTTAGACTTAAGATTTAGGGTTTTATTGTTTTAAGATTTATGGTTTAAGGTTTAGTACTTTAATACTTATTAAAATAGTTTTAAAGTTTTTAGGTATATGACTGATTTTTTTTAATTTATATATTAAATATTTCTTATATAATTATAAAAGTGATAATTATATTAATTTTAAAATACTGAAATTACTTATCATTATAGCTTAGGATCTATGATTTAGAGTCTAGGGTTTTACGGATTAGGGCTTATAATTTAGTATTTTAGGGTTTAATGTTTATGATTTTTATGGGTTATGATTTAGTGATTTAAGGGTTATAGTTTAGGGTTTCGAATCTTGTTCTTTAAAGTTTAGAATTTAAGGTTTAGTACTTTAAGGTTTACAGTTTAGGTTTTATTGCTTAAAGTTTATAGTTTAAGGTTTTTTTCTTTAAGACTATATAATTTAATGGCACTAGCGGTGCTAAGCCAAAAACGCCACTAAAGGTCACAAATAGCAGCGTTTTATTTAGAAACGCCGCAAAAAAATCGTTTTGTTTGAATCAAAACGGTATCGTTTTGTCTGATGATTTTATTTCCATTAGCGGTGCTATGCTAAAAACACCACTAAAGGTAACCTTTACCAGCGCTAGACAAAAAAGGCCGCAAATTGTCATTTATTTTTAAACTCAAACAACACCGTTTCATCAGATGATTTTATCGACATTAGTGGCGCTATGTTAGAAACGCCACTAAAGGTATCCTTTAGCGGCGCTAGGTAAAAACGCCGCAAATTTTCATTTGTGTTTAATTCAAACTGTGTCATTGTGCTCCCCTCGGCTGTGTCCCTCCCATATACCCGAAATCCCCAACTTTTCCCCCAAAGCCTAAATCCCCCAAATCAGTTTATTTCTTCTCTTAATTCCCTAAAACACAAAACTCCCCAAATCAATTTTTTGAAATCCTTGAACTTAAATCCTTTCCATTTTATTTTCACCAAATACCCATTACCGAAATCCCTAAAGCCTCCCCATTTTATTTTCACAAAATCCCCAAATCCTCTGTTGTTTCTCCATGATTTTGGTTTTAACCATTGTTGTTCCTTTTTCTTTCAGCCAAAGAATGTGAGTATATTAGTTTTTCATTTTTTTTATTTCTCAAGTACTTGATTGTTCATTAACTCTCGAGATGTCTATGTTGTGGTTTCTCTAGTATTCACGTGAGTTAATTCATGATTAATCAACAAAATCCAATCAAATGGTGTCAATTCTATTCTTATCAGCTTTGATTAAGGGATCAAAATTGTAGAGGTAATTAAATTATATATATTGCTGTACAGATAGGGAAAATGTGGCTGATATGTTTTTACTATTAAACTTATAAAGTATTATATTTTAAGAATAATTATACTAATTAATTAAAATGAACTCTTAGATTGAAAGGAATAACATTTCTTTTCTTTTGATTTAATTTTAAATTTATTATTTCAAAGGAATAACCTTATTGGTCGTTTGTTCCTTTGGATGTTGTTATGGTTCTTAATTATGAAGGTTGGAAGTGAGAGCATTTTACGTTATTATTCTTAATGTATTAATTTGCATAGGACGTCTAATTATGTTGTTCATGTCATTTTTTTAAGTGACTGAGTTTTCAATTGAATTTAGGACTATCTTTATGTGTACAGTACTATTGAATTTAGGACTATCTTTATGTGTCTTGATGTCTAAAGCACCTTTGTGATGATGATACCTAATTTGGACTTAAATAACTTGCTGTTCATCTTTTTTGCATTCATTTTACATTATGTTTTAAGTTTTTATTGTTAGAATTAAGTGACCCAAATTCTTATTTAAATAAAATACGATGGAAAATAAAATAAAAGTAATATCCAAATAGAACTAGACTTCTTTGATTTTATTTTAGAATAAGGTTTTTTAAACCTTATTAAACTCCATCTATTTGATATTGATTAGGATAAGGTATTTTAATCCTACTAGAATATGGCTTTACAAGCCTATAAATAGACATAGTCTATTCCTCTTGTAATTGATTCGAATTCGACATAGTAAATTTTCTTCTCCTCTGCCTGTGGTTTTTCCTTGAAAGGGTTTCCACTTAAAATCTGTGTGTTCTTTATTTTTATCTTTATTTTTTTCTTTGCTATATATTTTCATTACCGACATTATATATTTTCACAAATTGGTATCATAGCTTCTGGGTTTTTCATCTCGATCATGGTAATTGCGTCTTTGAAGTATGAAATTTCGCTGTTAGATTGCAACACCAGATTTGCGTTGTGGTAGATTAAGATGCAAGCAGTTCTTGCGCAGATAGATCTAGAGGAAGCCCTGCTAGGGATAGATAAGATGCATTCAACATGAACGGATAAAGAGATGAAGCGTAAGGAGAAGACCGCCGCTGGATTATGGAAAAAGCTAGAACAAATATGCATGTCAAAAACTCTAACCAGCAAGTTGCATATGAAGCAACGTCTTTATGCTCATCGTTTGGAGAAAGGTGCATCTGTGCACGAACACTTAACAGTGTTTAAAGAAATTCTCTCAAACTTGGAAGCCATGGAGGTTCAGTATGATAAGGAAGATCTAGGATTGATTTTACCTTGTTCGTTGCCCCCGTCTTATTCAACCTTTAGAGACACGATTTTATATAGCCGCGAGTCTCTCACAGTTGATGAGGTTTATGATTCTTTAACCTCATATGATAAGATGAATCATCTTGTGGTTAAAACCGACTCTCAAGGTGAGGGTCTCAATGTTTGTGGGAGACAAGATCAGAATGCTGATGATGATCGTGGAAGGACACAAGAACGGAATCCTCGCGGTAAATCTAAAGGTAGATCAAAGTATTCAAACAGAGGTAAAACTTGTAACTTCTGTAAGAAGAAATGGCACATTAAATCTGAGTGTTATAAGCTACAGAATAAGATCAAAAGGGAGGCTGCAAATCAAAAGGGAAAATAACCAGAAAATTCTGGTGAAGCTGATGTTGTAGAATACTACAGTAATGGTGAACTTCTAGTCACTTCAGTCATCAATTCTAAAGCGAGCGAGGAATAGATCCTTGATTTAGGCTACACCTTCCACATGAGTCCCAATAGAGATTGATTTACAAATTACGAAATAGTGTCTGAAGGTGTTGTTTTGATGGGAAATAATGCTTAGTGTAAAATCGCAGGTGTTGGAATGATTATAGTTAAGATGTTTGATGGAGTTGTTAGAACACTTAGTGACGTATGATATGTTCTAGAATTGAAGAGAAATTTAATTTCGTTAAGTAATCTTGATTCAAAAGGGTACAAATATACAGCTGAAAGTGGGGTTTTGAAGATTTCTAAAAGTTCCCTCGTTGTGATGAAAGGGCAAAGAAAGACTACCAAGTTATATGTTCTGCAAGGTTCTACTGTTATTGGTGATGCAGCTGTCGCTTCCTCTTCCTTGTCAGATGATTATATTACTAAACTTTGGCATATGCGTCTAGGGCATATGACCGAAAATGGAATGGCAGAATTAAGCAAAAGAGGACTTTTTGATAGGCAAGGAATTTGCAAACTGAAGTTCTGTGAGCACTGCGTTTTTGGGAAGCAAAAGAGAGTTCGATTCACCAGAGGAATCCATAACACGAAGGGAACGTTGGAGTATATTCATTCTGATCTATGGCGGCCATCCAGAGTGCCTTTGAGAGGTGGAGCTAATTATATGCTAACTTTTATTGATGATTTTTCTAGAAAAGTTTGGGCGTTTTTCTTGAAACAGAAAAGCGATGTGTTTTCCGCATTTAAGTCTTGGAAAACTATGATTGAAAAAAAGACAGGAAAATAAATAAAACACCTCCGCACAAACAATGGCTTAGAGTTCTGTTCTGATGAGTTTAATAAACTGTGCAAGTTTAGAAGGGATCGTGAGACACTTGACAGTTCGTCATACTTCATAGCAAAATGGCGTTGCAGAACGAATGAATAAAATGATCATGGAGAAGGTTCGATGTATGTTGTCAAATGCCAACTTACCAAAATCATTTTAGGCCGAAGCAGCCTCTACTGCATATTTTTTGATCAACCGATCTCCATCCATTGCCATTAAGAAAAAGACTCCACAAGAGGTATGGTCTGGTAACCCTGCTGACTATTTTGATTTAAAGATTTTTAGGTGTCCTGCATATGCTCATGTTGATCATGGAAAATTGGAACCAAGATCCATTAAATGTGTTTTTCTTGGTTATAAAACTGGTGTTAAAGGGTATAAGTTATGGTGTCCTGAAGATAGAAAAGTTGTAATTAGCAGAGATGTTGTTTTTGATGAAATTGCTATGCTACCTAACTTATCTTTTAAAGATTCTTCCAATAAAGAAAATCAAAAGCAGGTGGAGTATCACATTAATATAGAGTCGACTCCTCAAGCTAGTACAAAAATTGAGAATAGAGTTACTTCTTCACCACAATACTCTATCACCAAAAACAGAACTAGAAGAGAAATTAAACCTCCAAAGAAGTATGCTGAGGTTGATCTAGTTGCTTATGATTTAAATGTGGCTGAAGATATTGATGCCAACCAAGAGCCATCTAATTATTCCGAGGCAGTTAGTTGTGAAGACTCAGAAAAGTGGATGGTTGCTATGCAAGAGGAGATGGAATCACTCTACAAAAACAAAACATGGGATCTTGTAAAACTTTGCTTGGTATTGTGGCCATGCATGATTTGGAGCTTGAGCAGTTGGATGTTAAAACTGCATTTTTGCATGGAGAACTTGAGGAGGATATTTACATACAACAACTGAAGGTTTTACAGTCTCAGAAAAAGAGGACTATGTTTGCTTGCTGAAAAAGTCCCTTTACAGCTTGAAACAGTCACCAAGACAGTGGTACAAGAGGTTTGATTCCTTTATGACTTCTCATGATTTCAAAAGAAGTAGTTTTGACAGTTGTGTTTACTATAAGAAAAACAATGATGGTTCTTTTGTATATCTACTCCTTTATGTTGATGACATGTTGATAGCAGCAAAATATAAAGGAGAGATAAGAAAAGTTAAAACCCAACTAAGTGAAGAATTTGAGATGAAATATTTGGGACCAGCAAAGAAGATACTTGGTATGGAAATTCTCAGAGATAGAAAAGAAAATAAATTGTACCTAAGTCAGAAAGGGTACATTGAGAAAGTTCTTTGTAGGTTCAATATGCAGAGTGCTAAGCCTATTAGTACTCCTTTAGCAGCTCATTTTAGACTTTCATCAGCTTTGTCTCCATAATCAGATGATGAGATTGAGTACATGTCACATGTTCCATACTCTAGTGCAGTGGGATCTCTCATGTATGCTATGGTTTGTTCACGTCCAGATTTATCATATGCAGTCAGTGCAATTAGTAGATACATGGCGAATCCCGGTAAAGAACACTGAAAAGCAGTTCAGTGGATTTTAAGATACTTACGAGGTACTATTGATGTTTGCTTACAGTTTGGAAGAACTAGAGATAGAGTCATTGGGTATGTTGATGCTGATTTTGCTGGAGACCTTGATAGAAGAAGATCTCTTACAGGTTATGTCTTTACAATTGGAGGTTGTGCAATCAGTTGGAAAGCCACTTTGCAAACTACAGTTGCTTTGTCTACCACTGAAGCTGAGTACATGGCGATTACTGAGGCTTGTAAAAAAGCTATTTGGTTGAAGGGACTATTTAGTGAACCCAATGAAGACTTTCAAATCAGTACAGTATTTTGTGACAGTCAAAGTGCTATCTTTCTTACAAAAGATCAAATGTTTCATGAGAGAACAAAATACATTGATGTTCGGTATCATTTTGTTCGTGATATTATTGCTCGTGGTGATATTGTTGTGAGCAAAATTAGTACTCATGAAAATCCTGTAGATATAATGACTAAGTCACTTCCTATAACCAATTTTGAGCACTGCTTAGACTTGATTAGTGTTTATTGTTGAAGTTAAACCCTTAATGGGTTTTATGGAAGAGGTGGAGAACTTATTCATTGAAAGTTCGCGATGAAGAACTTGTTCATTGAGAATTCGTGTCAAGATGGAGATTGTTGGAATTAAGTGATCCGAATTCTTATTTAAATAAAATACGATGGAAAATAAAATAAAAGTAATATCCGAATAGAACTAGACTTCTTTTATTTTATTTTAGAATAAGGTTTTTGAAACCTTATTAAACTCCATCTATTTTATATTGATTAGGATAAGGTATTTCAATCCTACTAGAATATGGCTTTACAAGCCTATAATAGACATAGTCTATTCCTTTTGTAATTGATTTGAATTCGACATAATAAATTTTCTTCTCATCTGCCCGTGGTTTTTTCTCAAAAGGGTTTCCACGTAAAATCTGTGTGTTCTTTATTTTTATCTTTATTTTTTTCTTTGCGATATATTGTCATTACCGACATTATATATTTTCACATTTTTTATATTAAATATTTTGTAAACTTTAGGAACTCCTTCTGAAGCAAACAAACCTAAGCCTGAACCTGTGATTGATACTGGAGACATAAGCAAACAGTCTGAGGGGAGGTAATTACGCTTCTTTGAACTAGATTGCATATGCATGGATATTGTGATTACAAAAAAAACATAGAATTTTTTGTCCAATGTGTTATGTTTCCTCAACAATGTCTAATGTGTTATATTATTGCTTCTTTTCCAGAAACTTATTGCTATCCATGTGTTATATTTAGCTCAAAACAGAGAAGTTGCAAAGAAAAGCCGTCTTAGAAAGAAGGTAACATAAAAAAGACATATATGCTGAAAAAAAAAACCCATACATTTGCTTGTAGTTTCTTACTTACATGTCCATAACATATAAACTGATGCATATATATATGTTTAAACATGCATGTTCAACAACTAAAACCGAGTAGAATAAAGCTAACTCAACTTGAACAAGAACTTCAGAGAGCACGACCTTAGGTTTTTCTTTTTTCTATTTTTATACTAATTACGATTTATATATATTTACTGTTTAGAGTTAAATCTGTTTGGACCAAATGATGGTAGTTTAATCTTTTTTTAGTTTTATTTTGCTATTTGCTACTAATTTCTTAGTCAAAACCTGGCAATTTTGTTTTCTAAAAAAAAAGGTTACTTTTAATTAAATTTTTTTGTTTGATTTTCAAAACAAAAATGGCAACAGCAGCAACAGCGACAAAGATAATTTCTCAGAATTCTTGTTTCTCTTCAATCAAGCGGAGATTTCAGCTCTATCATCGTCCAACTTTTTGTCCGGCTACTTGGTCAAAGGTATTATCGTATTCAGATAATTATATTTACTTGAAAGATTATTGAGTTGCTTAACATGCTGATCAATGCTTTGTTTACATGTTTCACTTTCCAAATTAAATTGGAAGTAAGCATAGACCTTGAAATCTTGATCTGTTCTCTTATTTTGTAGGGTTTTAATCCATAGTTAAATTGTCGGTAGCCTTCTGCTGCATCTCCATCTGCTGCAACACCGTAAGTTTTTTTTTTCTAAAAAGTATTAGTGAATTAATGTTGTCTGATTTTATTTTTTATTTTTTAAATTAAAGTTGTTGGAATGCATGGTAAATTGGAAGGTTGAAGCTGTCCAAAATAGGACATGTTTCCTATGATTTCCTTATATGTTGTCATTTATGTTGTTTCATTACTCAATATGAGTTTTTATTTAATTAATTGATCTGCTCAAATGTTAAGTGTTGTCTATTCAAATGTTTAATTGCCTTTTGTTTTTTGCTTATTTATATTCATTTTCCCTTTAAATTACTTAACAAATACTATTTTCCTGACTTAACAAATACTATTTTTCTGACTGCAGCCTCTGTTTCTTGGTGAGAGGGGAGTAGACCAGCTTGTTGAAATTATTAAGGTACGTTTTAGTTGAAAATTCTGATGAATAAGAGTTTTATCATGATGATTTTGGAGAAATTAATCTTTTGGGGCTCCGATTTTGTATATATTTAATTGCTGATTTTCCTTTAAATTTGCCATGTTTGCCAGTTTGCCATGTTCTTTTTTAATTAAATTTTATTACAATGTACTTAATTAAAAATTTGTTGTTCTGAATACCAATCACAGTATGGTTGGAACATAAAAAAAAGATTCAAAGTATATAGGCTGGAAACCTGATGGGTTGCCTTATATCTCACTGTAAGATATAATGGATCATCCCTAGGTATAACAATGCCATGTATGATGAATCTTAAAAAATTCAAAAAGATTTGAAAAAATTTAGACTGGTACTTTTTTAAAAATTATTTGTGAACAACAGGATTTTGTATTACCATGTTCTTTTTCAAAAATTATTTGTGAACAACAGCATTTTGTATTAAAGGTTTTTGTATAAAAAAAAAGATTCAAAGTATATAGGTTGGAAACCTGATGGGTTGCTTTATATCTCACTGTAAGATATAATGGATCCTCCTTAGGTATAACAACGCCATGTATGATGAATCTTAAAAAATTCAAAAAGATTTGAAAAAAGTTCTATCGAGCTCATTTACTAGTGAATATTTATATAACCTTAATTTATTTTCAATTTACTTATAAAAATTATTTGTAAATAAAGAACTTAATAAATTTGTTTGTTAATGTTAATGTTTATATTGATACACTATTGCATTTGACGACTGAAGGTCCACTTATAAATAATTTTATCAATATAATAATATTGATCATTGTTTAAATATATTCTAATATAAAAATTAAACTACGATTCTTTTTTGATATTATTATATTCACATTACTATTTTTTTGTTTGATTTTAATATTTAATATTTTTAAATGTCTTTAAAACTTATAAATAATTTTTATCAAAATAGTAATAATATTGATCATTACTTAAATAAATTACATAAGTTACATAACTCACATAACTTACATAACTCACATAACATACATAACTTAACAACTTATATAACTCACATAACTTACATAATTTACATAACTCACATAACATACATAACAACTTACATAACTCACATAACTTACATAATTTACATAACTCACATAACTTACATATAATATAAATATATATCATATCAAAACTTACATAATAAACAACTTACCCGTGTAATTTATTGCCAACTTTAGACTTCAACAACTACAAAATGGATAGGACTTGGATGAATTTGTCAAGGGTAAGCGACGGGTATCGAAACGGAGTACAAAATTTTCTAAATTTTGCATTTCAAAATGCAAGCCAAGAAAATATGATTCTTTGCCCTTGTAAGAAGTGTGGCAACATCAATTGGCATTATCGTGAAGTTGTCTACGAACATCTAGTTGTTGATGGTTTTATTTGGGGTATAAAAAATGGATTTTCCATGGAGAGTGTACATCTAGTAGAACTTCTAGAACAATTAATGCACCTTATCCTCATAGTGCTTACCATCAGTCTGCTAGAGAAGATGACATAGAAGGTATGTTGCAGGATACATTTAATATGCGCAATGACGGTTTGCAATCATTTCCACCTGACTTGGTTGTATCCGATGATTATAATTTTGGTGGAAGTACTTTCACCGAAACGGGAAGAAGTGTACCTAATGAACAGCCAAATGAAGAAGTGGCGAAGTTCTACACGTTACTTGGTGAAATGAATGAAGAACTTTATGAGGGATCAAAATTTTCAAAAATGTCCTTCTGTATTCGTCTTTTTGACTTAAAATTTTTGGGAGGGTGGACCGAAAATTCTTTGACAATGCTGTTAGAGTTTTTGAGAGAAATGTTCCCGTTTGCATAAATCCCTCAATCATGCAAAGACATGAAGAAATTGATAAAGGATTTGGGCCTTGGGTACAACAAAATTCATAGTTGTCCAAATGACTGCATGTTGTATTGGGGTGATCGGAAAAACCAACAGTCTTCTCATGTTTGCGGTAAATCTCGTTGGATGAATAGAAATACAGAAGATGTTAATAGGGATGAATATGAGGCACAGCCAAGAAGGAAGCCGAACAAGATTTTACAATATTTTTCGCTAATACCAAGGCTTCAAAGGCTTCAAAGGCTTTTCATGTCGTCAAAGATAGCCGAGTCTATGACGTGGCATCATGATCAACGAACCGATGATGGCTTATTAAGGTATCCAACAAATTCTTTAGCATGGAAATCATTTGACAATAAATTTCCAAGCTTTGCAAGTCATCCTCAGAGTGTGAGGCTTGGGCTAGCATCTGATGGATTTAATCCTTATAAAATCATGAGCACTTTGTACAGTACTTGGCCTGTAGTGCTTGTTCCTTATAATTTGCCTCCATGGCTCTGCATGAAGCAATCCTTTTTTATCTTATCTATGATTATCCCTGGTGAGAAAGGTCCTGGAAATGATATTGATATTTATTTACAGCCACTTATTGAAGAGTTAAAACAATTATGGGCAGGTGTTGAGACATATGATGTATTGAGAAAGGAGAACTTCTACCTACATGCTGCTTTATTGTGGACGATTAATGATTTCCTGGCTTATGCCAATTTATCTGGATGGAGTACTAAAGGACGTTATGTTTGTCCTTGTTGTACTGCACAAGCATGTTCAAAGTGGTTATATAATGGGAAAAATTTTTCTTATATGGGCCATCGTTGGTGGTTAGATGGAAATCATAGGTTTAGATTTCAGAGGACTTTATTTGACGGTACTGAAGAGTTCAGAGAAGCTCCTCAACAGACCCATGAGTCTGAAATCTTGTACATGTTAAAAGATATGGATTTTAGTTACGGGAAGATAAATCAACCATCCAACATGCAAACAAGAAGACGATCGATGGATGAATCTGATGATGAATCTAATGAGGAGGATGATCCTAATGAGCCAGACTTATGGAAGAAAAAAAATATTTTTTTGAGTTGCCTTATTGGGAGCATCATATATTATAACACAATCTTGATGTGATGCATATTGAGAAGAATGTTTGCGAGAACATTATTGGGACAATTTTGAACGTCGATGAAAAATCGAAAGACAATCTTCAGAGTCGACTTGATTTAGTTGACATGGGAATTCGGCGTGATCTTCATCCCCAAGTACTTCTGAATGGAAAATATCGGTTGTCGCCTCTAATTTTTGCAATGTCGAAGGAAGAGAAAGAAGTGTTCTGCATGGTGTTGAAGGATATAAAGGTCCCAGATGCATATGTATCAAATATATCTCGATGTGTTAGTCTTAAAGATCGAAGACTATATTCCTTAAAATCACATGATTATCACATCTTGATGCAAGATCTAATTCCAGTTGCTTTACGGTCATGTATGTTAAAAAAGGTGACGTCCTGTATAATTGAATTGTCCAATATAATGAAAGTTATTTGTGGCAAAGTTTTAAATGTTGAAGAACTTGAGAAAATACAAGATCGAGCCGCTTTGACTCTATGCAATTTGGAGAAGATCTTTCCACCTTCCTTCTTCACTATTATGGTGCACTTAGTAATCCATCTCCCTCGTGAAGCAATAATTGGTAGACCGGTTTTCTATCAATGGATGTATCCTATAGAAAGGTGTTAATTTATTTCAAAGTCATTCATTCATTCACATCTATACCTGTAGTTACAACTTTTGATAATGTTGTATATCGTGTTTAGGTTCCTAAGCAAATTGAAGTCTTTTTATCGTAATAAATGTTATCCGGAAGGATCAGTTGCTGAAGGCTACTTGGCAGAGGAGTTTATGACATTCTGTTCAAGATATTTAGAAGATGTTGAAACAAGATTGAATAGACCAAGTAGAAATGCTGGGCTCAATGATCTTAACTTAGTTGAAACTTATTTATTTCAAAGTTATGGAGAACAACTCGATAAAGTTGAAATTATAGAATTAGATGAAAGATCTTGGGTACAAGCACATAGATATGTTCTTTTCCACCACGATGCAATTGAAACATTATGCAAGCAAGTTCTAGAATATGATAAATATGATAAATATTCATCTTTTTGATTTGTTTATTTTCTAATCAATCAAACCTATTTTTAACATAGTGAGTACAAACAAATATTAAGATCTCATTCACGCTCACGAAGATTACCACATTGAGAGATTAATAAGTTATTCACTGAATCTTTTCATGAATGGTTAAGCCAAACGATATGCAACTCAACCTTTTATTGCCAAATAATATTATTTTCTCCTAACATTTATAATTATTACTCAATCATCTTTTGATTCAATAGGTTTGGAGTGGGAAGGCCGTTAATGAGGAAGTTAAATGGCTTTCCCAAGGTCCGAATTGAGTAGTGAAAAGATACAGTGCCTTCATCATCAATGGATTCAGATTTCATACAAAATATCGAGAGAGATTGAGGAGAACTCAAAATTGTGGAAAACTCAAAATTGTGGAATAGTTGTTAATTCTTCAATTACAAGTTATGCTAGTGCTAGGGACAATAATCCTATCGAGGGAAATCTGGAGTATTATGGACTTCTTACCGACATTATTAAGTTGGATTACTATGAAAAATGGAAAGTTATCTTATTTCAAGGTGATTGGCCTGATGTGAATACTGCTCACGGAATTAAAAACTATCAATTTGGGTTTACAATGGTGAATTTCTCTCGATTGATTCACACTGGAGAACAATTAATAGACGAACAGTATGTATTTTCTTCTCAAGTGAAACAATTTTTTTACTCGAAAGATCCAACTGATGAGGGTTGGTACATTATACTTCGAAACACCCCTCGTGACTTATTTGACATGGGCAATGGAAGTAGAGATGATATCGTTGAAAGATCAGAAACTTTGCCTTTTCCAGAACAAAACTTAAATGAAAATATCTCTAGTACTAGTACACAATTTCAATGGGTTTGTCATGGTGTGGATGAAGATATTTACGAATTATAATTTAGTAAGATTTTATGATTTTTTATTTATATGTAATGTTATTATTTTAATCTTCCACATGTTATATAATTTAACTATTTTATATGTACTATTATTGTTCTAATTTGTTACTAAAACTTCTACCATTTTATGTGTATTGCAGGAAAAATGTGTAGACGAAGATTACGAGATTTAACTATTGTCCAGAATAATCCAAATTCAGAAGAAGGAAATAGTGAACAGCAGACAGTTGTTGGATCTTCAAGTGTGCTGGAGACACTTGACGAGCATGCAGAATTTCAGAGTAATGTTTAGTTTGTTTTACATGTGTGTTCATTTTTATTATAAATTTATTTTTTCAATTTTAATATAATAATATATCATTTTTCAACTGAAAGTGGTGGGACGCGTAGAGGTCGAGGTCGTACGCTACTTATAGATTTATACGACTTAAATCCGGCCGAGCGTGTCAAAGTATGTAGAAATAGTCATGGTCAGCTTGTTGGATTTAAAGCTCGCGTTTTAGCAGGCTATTTGGGCATTCTAGCACAAAATGCCAATATGTTGCCCATCAACTACGAATCATGGCATCACATGCCTGATAGCAACAAAAATCAAGCTCTTGATAATATTAAGGTAACAAAACATGAATATAATTTATAATACTTTGGTTTAAGTTTCATTTATATTTACTTTCTAAACTTGTGTTTTTTTAGGAGAGATTTGCTTTAGAGGTCTCGGATGACTATATTAAGAAGACATTGGGTAAAAAATGGAGAGACCATAAAAGCATTTTGACAAAACAATTTTTTAAGAAAGGCATAAGCCTCAAAGAAAAATTGCGAAATGTCCCGCCGGAAATGCTGAGGTACCAGTGGGAAGATACAGTTAGACTTTGGAATTCAAAAAAAGGAGAGGTATTACGTACTTTCAAACTCTTATAAATTTTTCAGTTTATAGCATTTACTATATATGTAATAATAATTTCATTATGTAGGACCGTGAGCGAGTTGGAACAAGTAGCAGACAGAAACAAAAATTCACGCACACGGCAGGGTCGAGAAGTTTTGCTTGTGTAGCTGAGGCCGAGGTATTATGAATTTATTAATTCTATAACATATTAATGATTTTTTACTATTAAATAATATTTTTATTACTATATTGTAGGAAGTCTCATCTGGTCAAAAAGTTGGACACCTTCAGCTTTTTGACATTACGCATAGGAAGAAAGATGGATCTCTAATGACATCCGAAGCTGGAGAAATTATGGTATATTTAGTTAATACAATTTGATTTATTAAAAATATTTATAATGTTTAATGATAATGGTTTAATTCGTCATTAATAGTTTTAAATAATGTTAAGTTATGTTGCGTTGCATTCTTTTTTATTATATATTTTGTTTCTAACTCTTTCATTGGTTTATTAGGAGAAACTAAAGGAGAAGAAGGCAGAGTATGAAGCAGTTGCTTCGACTGATAGTTTTGTTAATCATGAGGACGTTGATAACAGAATTATTACTGAAGTTTTGGGTCCTGAAAGGTATGGTCGGGTTCGATTTTAAGGATCCGGTGTTACCCCGACCCAATATTTTGGATCCAGCTCCCAGCAATACATGCCTTCCTGAAGTCAAGCTCAAGCTGAAGTTTAGAGGTTAAAAGATCAGATAGCTCAGATACAAGCGAGCACAATTGAGCAAATTGCTGAGGTTCAAAGAAAATATGAAGAACTCCAGCAACAACTTATAGCGGATACAGCAGAGAGGGAGGCAGCGGCAGCAGCGAGGGAGGTAGAGCAGAGCAGAAAGTATGATGAGCTGCAGCTACAGCTTCAGCAAATGATGAAGATGTTTCAGCAGTCGCAGAAGCTACCATCTTAGATATTTGTTTTCTCGTTGTAAGGATATTTTTAACATTTTCACATTTGAAGTATTATTTAGGTTTAATGTTATTGGTTGGATTTGTATGCCATATTTGCTGTTATTGGTTGGATTTTTAATGCAGAAAGGGTTGGTTATTGGTGAAAAAGCAGTATGTTAAATTTGTAACAATTAGTGGCGTTTGTGGGAAAAACGCCGCTAAAAGTCAATACTTTTAGCGGCATTTGTGGGGAAAATACCGCTAAAACTCAACACTTTTAGTGGCATTTGTGGGAAAAATGCCGCTAAAAGTCATGACTTTTAGCGGCGTTTTTCCCACAAATGCCACTAAAAGTGTTGAGTTTTAGCGGTATTTTCCCCACAAATGCCGCTATCACATAAACGCCGAAAATTTTTGCGGCATTACTTTTAGCGGCGTTTTTTACGGCGCTTGTGAAAGCGCCGCTAAAGGCCAAAAAAGGCCACTAAAAGTCAATTTTGCTGTAATGTATCTGGTCTCCACCTCTCTACCAATGCACTTATGAGTTTTGGGTCCAACTTACACCTCTGCCCTAAGTAGGCCACGTGGAAAAAACCAACTTCCCTCAAGTATGTTTCGATCAACGGTGATGGACGACCAGATAGATTATGAATATGGCATTGCAAAATTTGATCTTCCACCTATTTATATAAAAAATTATAAAAATATTAAGTTCAATTATAATTATGAAATAAAAAAATTAAAAAAATAAAAATTTAATTCTTACCATTTGCAATTGATTGATGGAGATGTGCTTGTCATCAAGACGGATTAAAGACCCGGCCAATGCTAAATTGAACACGAACAAATTTTTAATAAAAATACTATTTATTGGAATTACTAATAAAAATATTAACTTAGATAAAAATAAAATTTAGGATAATAATTTGAGAGTTTTTTGAGAATTGTGAGAAATTTGAGAAATTAGGAGAGAATTTGTGAGAATTGTGTGAAAATTGTTTGGGGCTTTATACTTTTCTTTTTTGACCGTTGAGGGTCCAACGGCTAGTTCAAATAGCTGTTGGAGTTGACCGTTGGAGCACGGGCAAAATGTTGCCCACGTGGATGTTTTTTACAAAATCGCTTCCACATAAGTGCGTTTTACCTAACATCAGCGAAAAAAGCACTGAGCTGGACGTGTTTTTTTGTGTTTCCCCTGAAAACGTTGCCAGCTCAACGCGTTTTTATGAAAACGGACCATTCCAGTCATTTTTGAAAAAATTGGCCCATTTTTACAATTTTTGTGAAAAAAGGGCCTTTTCTTGATAATTGGTCTATCTCATTACCTTAATTAATATTAACATTACAAAAACTATTAAAATTTACATTAATATCATTTTGTAACCAATAGCATGCTATTCCGTGTCAAGAAAAAAGTTAAAAAAATAAAAAATTATTAAAAAAATCTAAAAATATCCAACTTCCCCGTTTTAGAACTTAGAAAACTATAAAAAATAAAAGAATTCATAACATATTTTTGAAAATTATAAAAAAAATTTAAATTAATGTAAAAAAATAAAATTTCCTTTAAATAGAAAAAAATCATTAATAATGGAACCCTCCTAAAATTTCATAAAATCATTTTTAGTTTTTTTTAGAATTTTATGAATTCTTTGAAATTTTAGGGTTTTTTTTCAATTTTTAATGAAAAATTTAAATTTAAGGAATTTTTATTTTTACATTAATTTTTTGGTAATTTTAAAAAAATATGTTATGATTTTTTTTATTTTTTATTTTGTAATTTTCTAAGTTTTAATGAAATTTTAAATTTTCTTTACACGTGATAAGTGTGTGATTATTGGATTCATATTTCATGATTGAGATGCAAAGCCTCTTAAGTCAATATGTGTTTACAATTTGATTTTAAGGTTTGTGAAATCAAAGAAATTTTTAGATGCAAACCCTTACCCAATCCACGTCCAGGGAGGATTATAGTGATTGGATTCTCAGTCCCTTTCCATAAAACATGTATCTTTCGATTTTTGAATAAAGCTGTATTCATACTACAATTTTATTACTTTTGACTGTGCGTATGAAGAATAAACTCTTTTTTTTTTTTTTTAATTTGTTTGAAAAATATAAATATAAATTAAGATAATAGTTTTAAAATAAATATATTTTGAAGGATGAATCAAATAGTTTCAGAAGTGGGTAATTACTTTAAGAAGTAGTCATTTATTAAAACTTATGACCCTTAAATAATACTTTACCATCTTTTGTTATACTAATCATTTTTTCTTCATCCCTTTTAAACCTTTTAGTTTTTAATTCAATAAAAATTATATTTTTCCCCTCTAAAAACAATAATATAATTTAATCTTTTTTAATTTTGGTCTTTTAAAATTTTATAATTTTATCTCAGTCTAATTTCATCCTTAAATGACTAAATTTAAAATAATGTGGATATAATCTCTCTCAATCGAATTTGTAAGTAATATACGTGTGCCATTTAATATTTTAATAATTCAATTGTTGAATTTATCAAAATATTTACGTTTATTATGTATGTAATTTTTTTAATCAATCTAATATCTCTATAATATTGATATAAAATATTGTCTATATTAATATATAATTAACAGTTAAATTTTCTTTTATATAAAATAGATAATTAAAAAATTTTAATTTATGTCAAACTTAATATTCATGATTTAAATTACTAAAACATGAAATATAACGGTTAAATTAAATATATAAAAATTATGAAAAAAATATAAAACCACTTAAATTTCAAAATTTTACATCACCTTTCTTCGTATAAATAATAAAAGTTTACAAGAAACAAGGGAAGAATAGAAAATCTAACACCAAAGCTTCTCTCGGGAAATATCCCTATAATTTCTTAGATATTAAATCAGTGGTCAACGCTTATAGATGAGATCTGACCACCCCATTAACATTTAAAAATATTGTGTCAAATTCATAAATATTTAATAGAATATAAATCAGTCCAAATTTTATAGACTTTAATTTATTATTTTTAATTAAATTAGTATTTAGTACATTAATATTATATATATTTTAAATTGATATATCATTTTTTTAAATATTTATCTTTTGATATTTTATAAGACATTATCAAATTCTTTTCTTTTTTTTTTTTAATTTTCAATGTTTTTATAAGTGGAAAAAAGAAAATTAAGATCAGAATTACAATATAGAAACAACCCAATTGGAATGCTGGAATTAAAATATTTAATTAGTGATTTTAATTTCCTTATAAATGGATTTTAAACATGGAATTCCACAAAATTTCTTCCAGTTTTCCTTTTCTCCAATTTTTCTTTCCATCTTTATACATACAAAGCTTTTTTACATGCCAAACTAACTCTTTAATTACAGCATCATCTACCTATTATCTTCCCTAATCAAAATCCAATATTTAATTAATGTGTCACATAGTCTACAAGTAATTCAGATTTTCAGTAGAATCGCGCGACATCTTGAATCAGATAAGCTATAAATATAGATTTCAACTAAAGCAACCAGTTTAATTAATTATTTAAGACCCTTATAATAATGATTACGTTCATCCTCAGTGGACTTTGCTTGTCAAATAAAATAAGCTTTGATTTTTGTTTCTTAAGTATAACAGATTTTCTATACGTCTCACACGTTATAATTATAATTATAAATTCCCGCCCAAAACACTCGAGAGAGAGAGAGAGAGAGAGAGAGAGATAGGACGAAAATTTTCACGAAAGGGCGATGATCGACCGATGCAAGGTCTGGGAACCTTTCAAATGAGAAAGTAAATAAATCAAATTTCCCAGAATCTAAACAAATATAATCGAATATTGATGCAAGGTCTGGGAAATTTTCAAATGTGAAACTTCGCCCCCTTTCTTCCAAAGTCTTCAGTCGTGAAGAAAGACTTAAATATGAGAAGTGGCCAAGAATTAAAATCTGAGATATTAAAAAACTGAACATTTATTGAATCTTCAACTTATTACAAAAGAATATTGTTTGTATCCTAATGTATGTTACAACAGGTTTCGAATTTTACCTGCCGTTTAATTACTTATTGTCAAAGTGAGTAGACCTTTTTGGTTTTCTTACAAAGTAATGATTCCATTTGGAAGAACAAGAAAAAAAAAAATTGTGGTTGAAGGCATCAAGTTATGCCTTAAAGAATGAAGGTATCTTCATACTTCTATACTATATTTATTCACGACCCTGAAGAATATATGTACTTCTCCTGTTTGAGCTCTCAGCTTCCAGCTCCACTAAGTTCTTAAAGACAGCTTCAGTTGCAGAATTCAAGAACTCCGACCAGTCCCTACATGCCCAAAAATGGAAAAAAAAAAATAAAAGCAAATTTAGATATTCATTCAATGATTATATAATAAGAGAACAATATTTCATTTCATCGTTCATCGTTCGTAGTTCATACCCTTTTGAAGTGTCAAATGTAAGTCCGACCGTGTATTTGGCCTCCTCAAGAACCCATTTAAACATTTGCAGTTGCTCATCCGAACGTATTCCATAATCCATAACCTGAAGCTGAGAAGGTTTCACATCACAAAATATTGGAATAACCCTTTTCTTATTCTCCATTAGAAGGGCGAGCTCTTGAAGGCAAAAGTAGGACTCGCAATAATTGGGCGAGAAGATTGCTACACCTAGTTTACAATCCCCAATAGCCGGCTTTATTTTCCCGAATAACCGATCACCAGGCTTCATGTTCCTACTATCCAAAAAAGGTCTTAAACCCAGCCTGAATAAATGATCATGAAGCAAACCGGCAATGGTTCTTTTGGTATCGATTCCTCGGTGGTTAATAAAGATATCGCAAAGGGGCCGAGTCTTTGCCGCTGCTTGGATTGAATTTCGGGTTCGAACTTGAACGAGTTTACGGCACAAGTTCTTGGCAGATGAAGAACAGCTCTGCTGCATTTGAGGAGGAGTTAATGATATAAATGACAACAATAATATGTTTGTTTCAAAGGTAAAATAGCTTTGATTCAAATATGTATAAATGGTGAGAGATTAGAGAGAGACAAAAGACGTCGGTGAGATGTAAGGTATTTATAGGGTTTAAAACAAAACCAAATAATCTGATAAAATATTTGTTGAATGGGCTAAATTTCGATTTTCAATCGAAGAATAGTATAAATTCTATGGGTTTTTGTTTGACATCATATTGAGTTAAAAAACGAAAGCATTCAATCACTTGACCTCTCAACCATTTTCGTCCGTTTTGGTATAATCCTTCAAACACGTTTAATATATAATTTTTTATCGTGTTCTCGGTTTATTGACACAGTCTCTCTTATCAAAGATCGCTTTAGTATAATTAATATAATTTAATTAGACCAAAAATACTAAAAGATGGAAGTCACCTTTTTCTTTTGGGCCCTTCCAGATGTCATTAAAAATTGACATGCTGTAGGGTATTGGCTCTTTTTTCTTTTCCTTTTTATCCTCTTTCTAATTAAAACCAATTTTTGGTAATACACAAAAGTGTTCAAATCAAATAACAGTGATAATGACTACATCGGAGTGATATTCAAAATGAGGATTGAATCTTCGATTATTGATTAAGGTTGAAAAATTTTTTGTCTCCTCACTTAATCTCTTGTCTATAATTTGTGAAGTAATGATTAATGAGTTAACTAATGTATTAGTTGTATAATCAACAAGTGTTTAGTGTAATGGTAAGACGCATTATACTTGAGGTGCAAGTTTGAATCAAGGGTGAGTATTTGATTGAATCGAATCAAATTGAGTGAAAAATTTCGAGTTAGTCGAGTTGACGAGTCTTATTTTATCATCCTAACTCGATTTATAATTTTTTTTTAAAATTGAGTCTAGTAAAATGAGATTCGAATCGAATCGAGTTGAATAAATCTTTTCGAGTTCAATTAAAAAAAATCGTCCATATTGAAATCTTATTGACAATATGACTAGATTTCAAGTTAGAAAAACATAAATACCATATTTTTGAAAGCTCTTTTAAAACATAATAAAAAAAAAACATTAATATAGTTTTGGATTTACAAAAAAAAATTATTATTTAGCATTTATATATTTAAGATTTTTAGTAATTTTTGAATATTTATTTATAAAATTTTGGAAAAAAATATTTTATAATATTTTTTTATGATTATTTTGAATTTTTTTTGTAATTTTCTTAGAGGAACCAATTTGCATATTTTCAAAATTATCAGGGATCCAAAAGGTATGTACTTCAATCTGTTACCCTAGTTGTAAAATTCAACTCAATTTAAACTCAAAAAACCGAATTACTTATTCAAGTTGATTTGAAAAAAAAACCAAATAACTCTATTCAATTAACTCAAAATTTAAAAAAAATTAATTTTTCGAATCGAATCAAGTTTTGTTCACCCCTAATTTGAATCTTAGATATGTCATTGTTGGGAGGGAAAGTCATTATCCTAAACATGAACCGTAAAGCAAACATATAAAATACAAAAAAAAAAAAATGTGATGGCCTTTATTTTTCTAAACAATAATTTGTTTTTGAATTTATTTATTTTCAACCATAATAAAATTTTATTAAACCTAAACAGTTTAACTAACCAATAGTAGAAATGCTAAAACAAGCACATCTAACAAGCTATAAAATACGTCAATTCAAAAGACACACACCAAAGCAAGCAAAAAAAAAAAAAAAAATGCAAGTTCTACCTAAACGTAAACAACTTATAAACTCCTAAAAGCAACGAAGCACTACAACAAGAACACTCCATAAAAACACCTAGAGTTTAATTACGCAATAGCTAGACTAAGTAAGGGACAAAACAAAACAACATGAAAATCATAAATCAAGCACACTCCTTAGCATCGTCAATATTTGCAACTATGAATCTCCTTGGCAAACTCCAAACAACATGACATTAGTAATGTAACATCTCTAACCCGTATCCGTCGCCGGAACAGAGTTACAAGGCATTACCGGGGTTTACAAAACTATTTCAGATAAATCGAGTCAATTACTATTCATGTCCCGAAAATTTGTTGTAACATCCCTTAAATGGGCTCTCGAGGCCCAAAACATGCATTAAGATCGAATCGAGACCAAATCGGGACCTTAGGGAATTTTTTGCAAAATCCTAAAATCTTTCTCAAAATAAAGGGTCACATACTCGTGTGGTATGAGACACGCTCGTGTCGATTCACACACCCGTTTCCCTTACCTGTGTAACTCTCTGACTTTTAACTCATGAACAAATTGATGTCACACGACCAAGTCACACGCTTGTGCGCTAGGCCGTGTGGTTAATTCAAATTTTCGAAAATAGGTACATGTTTCACATAGCCAAGAGACACGCACGTGTTCTAGGCTGTGTGCCTCACACGTGTAACACTCTTAACCCGTATCCGTTACCGGAATAAGGTTATGAGGTATTACTTGACTGAACAAAACTTCTAGAAGGTCAAAGATACTTACCAGGCATAAATTATCAACAATGCAAACATGTCTCATTGATTTTCCATAAGAGCTCTTATAAATTTCCAAAATGACTCACTATCAAAGCATAACCGAATATCTAATAACAAATTAACTACTATCAAGTTATAACTAAAACATTTCACCACATTAGTTCAATTATAAGACTTTACTAAACAAAATGAGCAAGCCATCTTCGCATGGCTATAATATATACAAAGTCGAAATATCATTCTACCTATAGTCTATCCTATACATGCCTTAAACCATGATGATATACAATCTTCTCAACTCACATAATGACTCGATAGTGTGATGATATCTCCGGCCCTTCCAACTCGAGCTAAAGTATAAACCTATAAGAAATGGAAAAG
Organism: Gossypium stocksii; assembly: GCA_020496765.1. Classification (NCBI taxonomy): domain Eukaryota; kingdom Viridiplantae; phylum Streptophyta; class Magnoliopsida; order Malvales; family Malvaceae; genus Gossypium; species Gossypium stocksii. The sequence continues at coordinate 76,700,306 of CM035629.1, forward strand.
AGAACACGGAGTAAGCTTCAATGCTTAGTAAGTTTTAAGCAATACAAACAATTAATTTACTTATAGGTCGATTTTTCAAATTTTCAAGAAATCATTCCTAGATAATTGCCATTTTGGCCAAGTATCCATGAACATAATGCATATTTAGCAAATTCACCTCACTTGAATCTGAACTCAATTAAAACCAAATATTGAAATCACAAATAAGATCATAAGAAATCGAAAAGCATCTCATTAACAAGTTTTAACAATGTTTGCAACAAAATCACAAATTCACTACAAGCTATCTTCCTGAGCAACAGTCACTAAATTATTTATAACTGGAGCTACGAAACTCCAAATCAAGTGCCGTTAATTTTTTCTGAAAATAGACTCATATATCTTCCATCTATAAAATTTTCAGAATTTTTGGCTTGACCAATCCATACCAGATTTTTATTGAATTTTCCCCTGTTTCACTATTTGACTATTCTGACCACTCTTCACTACGAATTAAATTTCTCATTATACAGAATTCAAAATATGTTATCGTTTATTTCTTTTGAAACTAGACTTATTAAAGAGTCTAAGCATATAAATTTTATCTTATAAACATTTTTTTACAATTTATAATGATTTTCTAAAAACAGAACAGGGGACCTCATAGTCATTTTGACTCTGTCCCACGCCACTTCAAATATCTCATTATTGGCAATTCTTTTACTTACATGGTTTCTTTTATAAGAAACTAGACTCATTAAGATTTCATGACATAATTTATTCAGCCTCTAACTCAACTCCCACAATTTATGGTGATTTTCCGAAATCACATTACTGCTGCTGTCCCAAGCAGATTTATTACCCATTCTTTGCATTCATATTATTTAACATGTATATCACCAAATCAATCTCATATAACGTTTCACCATAACCGAATACACACATACACTTATGAGATTTTCACATATACTTCTCATTTCGCATTCATGATTCAATTCCGATCAATCTAACATATAAAAGTATATAATACATACTTGACCAACTTAATGTATTGAACATATTCAATGGTAGTTTACTACGAACATTCGAAATCATAATCTTACTCCAATCATCGGCATTAAGTCTGCTGGGTTTAAAACCCGAATCCAATCACCAGCACAAAGCCTGCGGGACTTTAAGCCCGGATATAATACCAGCACATAGCCTGCGGGACTTTAGCCCGGATACATAACCAGCACGAAGCCTGCGGACCTTAAGTCCGGATACATAACCAGCACGAAGCCTGCGGACCTTAAGTCCGGATACACAACCAGCACAAAGCCTGTGGACCTTAAGTCCGGATACATAACCAGCACGAAGCCTGCAGACCTTAAGTCCGGATACATAACCAGCATGAAGCCTGTGGACCTTAAGTCCGGATACATAACCAGCACGAAGCCTGCGGGACTTTAAACCCGGATACACATCGAGTGTCATGCATATTTATTCACATATTAACACATCTCACATAACATATCACATTAGTAATTCAATTGCTTCATTCGAATACAATCACAACATGAACACCATCCATTTAACTTTCAGTTCAATAGTCACACACAAAGAACACATATCCATTTCACTATCCAAGCTTAACTTCTAATGACCATTCGGCTATAAGCCATATACACAAATTATTTCACACACAACCTTATTCAAGTAGAAACAATAGGTCACAATTCATCTTTTATACATATATCAAGACATCATCAATTATATACTAAATGTGACTACTCAAAACTTACCTTGACTGTCGTCGAATGACTACGGATATGCTATTCGTTTAGTTTAGCTTTTTCCCTTATCCGAATTAGGCTCCTTAAGCTCTTGAGCTAGATTAAACAAATTCACTTGTCACTAATTCATTAATCATGCCTTTTATTCGGTTATATTATAATTCGCTTATAACAAGAATTTCAACTATTACTTAAAAATGCATTCGACAGCACATACATTTCAAAACCAATATAATTCTTTCATTCATGAACACATTCAGCAATGTCAAAATAAATTTTTAACAATTTAAGCATCCTCTTCTATCAACTAATATGAGATTTCGTACATTAACATTCCACTCAATTGACATATTAAATATTTTAACCCTAAACATTATCTTTCATCCATTACTAATTCAAAACATTAAAATATTCAAGATCCAACACATAGTAGCCAAAGCCGAATATCATAAGCTAATGACTTCACCTTAAACTAACTTATTAAGCCTTTAAATCAACTTCTAACCATCTCACATTTAAAATTATCCATCATCTAATCTTCATGCTTACATGCCATAACCGTATGGTTCTTATCACACTTGGACCACAAAATGCATAAATTTCACAAATTCTAATTACTACCATAAGCTCAATTTCGGCTAACACTCAATTAAATACTTACAATTTAGCACTAATTTAGCATTTCAACATAGCCGATTGTCATTAAACAATTAAGCCACAAATATTAAATTTTATCAAACTCAACCAATTCAAGAATTAACAAGCTCAAACCTTATCCTTCTACCATATCTATTTCAAAACATTAACACACTATCCATGAAGTACAAAACTTCCATGGCCGAATGTACATGACAATACCAAACTTAAAATTTACACATAGGCTAAGTAAAAGACTTAGCAACTATCTCAAATTCACTAAAATTTTAAAAGCAAACTCATGGAACATACCTTAATTCAAGATATCTAAAGGACCGAATGCTTAGCTTCAACCTTTCTTTCACTTACGGCAATGGAAGAAGGAATATGGAAAACATTGTTTTTTTTTTGTCACCCTTTTTCCTTTTATTTAATTTTGTTTTCATGTTTTAAATTCATTTCATTTAATAATGTATATATATAAAATACATATATTTAACTCAAGCAATCAACATGGCCGGCCACTAATTTGGAAATGGCAAAATTGACATGCAAATCCTCATCTATTAAATCATATAATGTTTGGCCATTTAAAAATTAACCAAGCACATTTTCTAGGTTTCCAACTTAAGTCCTATTTAATGATTTCACATTCAAATGATAAAAATCATAGCATCAATTTTTTTTCACACATGCATTATCTCATATAATAGACATGAAATTTAACATTTAATTATTTTCATGACTCAGTTTTGTGGTCCCGAAACCACTTCCCGGCTAGGGTCAAATTAGGGCTGTTACAACACGGCTGAGACACACGCCCATGTCTCTGCCCGTGTGCTCAATTCTGAGCATTCTGATTTTCAAATCCTAAGATGCAGGGGACACATGGCCTAGATATATGCCCGTGTGTCTACCCGTGTGGGCAAAATAAGGCTATATCCAAGCCTCATTTCTCACCTGTTTTCATCCAATACCTGCACCAAACCATTCCAATTCCAACCAAGCAATTCATATATAGTTTCCAAACAATTTCATCATATAATGTGCCATATTTTCACATGCGCATTTGGTGCAAAACTTAACTCATGATCTTATATGTATAATCTATCAATTTGAACCACTTTATTATACATGAAATCCATCCTTTTACTTTATATACATACACAAAAACTGTAATGCCCTGAAATTGGGCCTGGAAGAGTGGGCCACGTGGACCCAATGGGCTTGTAAACCCCACATGGGTGGTTGTCTTTGGACTTGCGGGAATTGGGCTTGCTGTGTTGTACATGTGGCTGTGGGAAAATCTAGCTTAGCGGGCCATGCGAGCACGGGGCCCCCACTTTGGTTGTGTAATGGGCCCTGGGCCCATATACGCTGAATGGCATGTTGGTATGTTGGCTAAGAAGTCCTGGGTTCAAACCTAGACCTTAGTAAAAGTTTATGTTTTTCTCTTATGGGGGCCTTGACGTTAGTGGGTAGACATTAAAAATATTTTTGGTGAAAGCATGACGCAAAAGGAAATGTGGTCTAGTGGCAAGGAAGTGACGCCATAAGGGAAGCAAGGGGTCTAAGGTTCAAGTATTGGCTCTTACAATTTATTTTGGTTTTTTTTTTTAAATCAATCTAGAAGCGAGTAGGTGGGCTTTAAAGTTAAATGTGTTGGACTTATGACACAAAGGAGCTTATGTCTGAGTGGTGGTGGCTTGACAGGGCTATCGAGAGGACTTTGGTTCGAATCCTTTTGCACGCAAGAGTTGGTTATTTTGCTAATAAGTTGGTTTTGGATGATTGATAGAGAATCCCACATCGGGAAGCCAAATGAGAATAGGCGAGAAGCTAGCTTTAAATAAAGCAAACCATGAGGAGAGTAAGCATACCTTTCTTAACTTATCCCTTTCACGTTATGGCGTGTTCGTTTGGGTTAGGCGTTGGATCATTCGTTGATCTGTATGCCGTTTGGTCACAGTGGTGGTAACCGAAGTTGATCGACACACCCCCTAGGGAGTTAAGGGTGCAATTATTGTTAGCTTATGGGCATAGTAGTGTTCAGAGTGCGGATTAACTTCAGATGCCTTTCAAGTGTGTACTTCACCCTACTCTAGCTGTAGAATGGCAAATGCCGGAATGCCAAAATGGGCCGTGGGCCCAATCGGACAAATTGTATGATTGTGTAGTAAATATTGGACTAGACTAGGTGAATCTCATATCTGTGGCTAGTTTTGGGCTAAAGGGCCACACGAGCATGTGGGCCTACCTGGGCCGAGAACGGGCCTTAGGCCCATTCGCAGCGTTATCTCTATTTAGAATACTTGAGTCACCCGAGGCGACTGTAAACTTTCTGAGGGATTGATAAAATTACCGAAAGACCCTTATAGGGTAGAATTACTGTAATACCCCCGATTTGCAAAATTATAGAATTACCTTCGATTTGTAAAATTATAGAAATACCCCCGATTTGTAAAAGTACTATTTTACCCCTAATTTGTAAAATTACCATTTTACCCTTAATTTGTAAAGTTACCATTTTACCCCTGATTTGTAAAAGTACTATTTTACCCCTGATTTGTAAAATTACCATTTTACCCCTAATTTGTAAAATTACCATTTTACCCCCGATTTGTAAAGTTACCATTTTACCTCTGATTTGTAAAATTACCGTTTTACCCCTGAATTGTAAAATTATCAATTTACCCTTGGTTTACAAAATTACTGAAATACCTCAGTTTACAAATTATGAAAATACCTCGAATTTCAAAATTATCGAAATACCCCTGGTTTGTGAAATTACCGAAATACCCCTGGGTTGCAAGATTACCGAAATACCCCTGTAGGGTAGAATTATCGAAATACCTCTGTAGGGTAGAATTACCGAGATACCCCTATGGGGTAAAATTACCATTTTGCCCCTAGGGTGTTAAATGACTGTTTTGCCCTTGTGGGCAAGTGACTGACTTAGACTGTGTATTTGACGGATTTGACTGTGTTCGTATGACAATGATTTGACTGATGTGACCGTGGTTGTGTTATTGATATGTTTTAATATGTGTTTAAATGACTGATACTGAACATGGCCATTCTGCATACATGTGTGATGATTGAGCATAGCATATACGACATATTGGGTTGGGACATTGATTTGGAGGACGTTCTGTGCTAGTGGCTTTGCCACATATTTTGATTCTGGTGGCTTCACCACGTTATTTGTTATTAGCAGCATGGCTACGTCATTAGTGTGTAGGGCTGAGTGGGTTAAGTTATTCCCCACATGGTGTGTTGGGTTGGTACGAGTGGTGTGATGGTTGGACTATGTTGGGATTACATTCGCATATTGTTCTGATTCTGCTATGGGCTTGACCCAGACTGTTCTGTATAGGGCTAAGGCCTAGACTGATCTGTTCTGTATAAGGCTTCGGCTCAGTATGTTCTGCATATCTGTATTATACTGTTACTGATTCTATTTTTGATTCTGATTTTGATTCTAATTCTGATAATGTTTCTGATTCTGTAATGGGCTAAGGCCTATTTGGTACTGTCTGTTATAGTGGGCTAAGGCCCAATTGATACTGGAACTGTTGTAGGGCTGGGGCCTACACTTTTAATTCTTTTGTATGAATGACTGTTCGTTTTATATAGTAGGGGATTACACACTGAGTTTTCATAAAACTCATCCCGTTTAATAACTGTGTAGGTAATCCCTAGCTTTAGGATGATCGGTGCTGCGAGGGACTCGAAGAAGGCCATACATTGCTTATGCTCTGTCTTGATTTACTTTTAAGTACTTTATTCTGGTTTGGGTTGTAATAAGGCGTTTTAAACTTTTTGGTTTTTACATTTGGGATTTTATTTATTGTTTTATAATTGCTAAAAGTCAGACACGGTTTTTCCAAAAAAACAACTATTTTTCAAAATATCACGTTTTCGCAACTATTTTAAATTAGGCTTCCATAACAATTAAGGTTTTAAAGGTAATAACATTTTACAAGAGAATGTCTTTTAATAAACCACGTTTTAAAAATATGCATACGAAATTTGAGATTTTACACAAGTTTTAAATGGCAACAAGTTTTAATAAGAACGGTTTTCAATGGAAACAAGGTTTTTAAAAAACACTTCAATGTGACACGCCAAATTTGGGCCTAACTTCTAGGCCAGGTTTGGGGTGTTACAAAAACAAGTTCACACTAGCCATACCAATGGCTAGGTTTACATCCATCCTTTTAACATCAACGTTGGTATATTTTTTAGCTTATACATGCCATTACTACAAAATAGAATATTTTTATATACCAAAATGTGTGGATTGATAGTGTGATCAAGCTCTGACCTATCTTCGAACTTCTGAGCTTTCGAGCACTATAAAATAGGGAAAATAAAATAGAGTAAGCACATAGTGCTTAGTAAGTTCATGTAACAGGAATTTTACTTACCACATATGTCCATTAATTAAATCAAATATATATATCCAAACAATATGAGATTACCCTATCATACACCATCTCAACAATTGAGTTAGTCCAATAATTTTCATGTATTATCAACCCATAGATGAATGATGAGCTCATCAATTTCATGATTTCCATATAGTCAATTTTCCATATCTCTTGCACTTTTGATTAGTTATATCTCGTTGAATTTATCGAAATTTTGATGGATACTCAGTAGTACACTTATAGTGTACCAATCCATAATCTGTCAATTCACATTTACCCTTATCAAAGTGCACACTCCCGAATCTCATTTTATATAGCGGGATCACCAGTCCAGGCTAAATCCCCTGTAACATATACTCAACGAGTTTTGTCAGGATTGCCAATCTAGCTTAAATCCTTTCAGTGACAAATACTCTTTAGAGCTTTATTCTGGATTACCCATCTGAGCTAAATTCTTTTCACATCACATGTAATATCACTTTTTCATAGATCTATCGAATTCCTTTTTATTCAATCGGGATTTATTTTCCCTTTTTATTAAGTGTTATTCACCATTTCATTACTTTTCTATGAATTGAACATTCATATTATATAAGCATGCATTTTAAGCATTCCAAGAATCAAATTTAAGTTACATGAACTTACCTTGTTAATCGTTCGTGTTTGTACTATACTAATCTGATATCTTTTCCTTTCCTCGATCTAACTTTGAATTTGAGTTCTCTAGATCTATATAAATGAATTTTATCATCAAATTTTCATTTCTCATATTCGTACGGACTCAATTTACACTTTGGGCAAATTTACCATTTTGCCCCTAAACTTTTCATTTATTCCAATTTCGTCCTAGGCTCGGAAAATAAAATTCATGCAATTCAATCCTCTATCCAAGCCTAGCCGAATTCTATATACATCAATAATAGTCCATAGATTTCACAAAAATCAGAATTTTTCTTTGAATTTTACCATTTTACAATTTAGTCCCTTTTTCACAATTTCATCCAAAATCACATTGTAAAAGTTATTTATTTACCATCAACCTTTCATTTTCTACCATAAATTTTCAATTTCTAGCATAGTCATTCATGGTACAATTTCCATATTTTGATAACTTTTCAATTTGATCCCCAAAATAGAGAGAGCAAGTTATCCCGATCTCAAAAATATAAAAATTACAAAAACAGAACATAGAAACTTACCAATTTATGCCAAGAATGTAACATCCCTATGCTAACCCTAGTCGAGAAATGGTTTTGGGACCACTAAACCGAGTCAAAAAATTTATTAAATGTTATAACTTGTGCCTATTATATGTGCAATTATATGTGTGAAATTTTGATTTATTGATTTGTGACATTTGGATGTGAATTTAATTAATAAGGGCTTATGTGTGAAATAGTGAAAATAGGTGAGGTTAATTAAAAAGGGGCTAAGTATTGCATGGCTTGAAACATGGGGATTTGCATGTCAAATTCCCCATTATTTTTTAGTAGTGGACGGTATAATGATGATAGAATGACTTTGAATACATCTTGTTTTATTGATAAAATAATAAATAAGTGTTTTATAATATAAATTATAAAATATGTTTTAATATAAAAGTTTTATATTAAGAAAACTTTTGAAAAAAAAAATATGGGAGAAGGAATCATAGTGACTTAGGACCGATTGTAACATGGTTTTGCAAATGGAAGACTTGCATGTTAATTATGCAAATTCTTCAATACTGGCCGGTTATGTGATGTATAATATATATTATGTGTGAAATTTATTTAGATAAAATAATGGTGGGTGGTGCTTTAATATTAATAAAGTAATTTTATAATAAAAAGGAAGGGTGAAAAAAAAAATAAAGTTTTCCATGTTTTGTTCTCCATTGCCGATTGTAAAAGAAAAATAAGCTAAGGAGAAAAACCATCTTCGGTCATTGTGGTTTTCCAATTTAAGGTAAGAATTTTGTTAATTCCTTTTGAATGTTGTGGATTTTAGTTGATAGTTAAGCTCCTAGCATAACCCATACAACAATTTTCGTTTTGATGCTGATAGTTACATTCGGCCATTGTTGAATTATGGGAGAAAAATTCAAGCTTGTGAGTTTTGATGTTAAGTTGCATTTTAAAATGCTTGGGGGTGGATATGAGGTTAAATCCGTGATAATGTGTCTTAATATGTTAAATTATGCTATGTGTGCTACTTGAACAAAATTTGGGCATTCGGTCATGTCCTTTGTGAGATAAGAATTTATGTTTGATGTTTGATTGAGGTCTTTATAAAGTTAAGCTAAGGTTTGAGGTTAAATGTGTTGAAGACAAGTTAATTTTGATGAATAATAATATATATATTAAGTTTGAATTTTAATGAGGTCAGATTCAAGATGAATCAGTAGCATTCGATCACCATAAGGAAACATAAAATTCTTGCTAGCTTCATGAAGACTTGTAAAATATTTACAATGTGTGAGAGTTATGTTTTTATAGCCGAATGGACACTTGGTGTTGTAAGTTAAAGAAACAAGGGGTTTCGGCCTAAGCTATGCTAATGGGATTTTGGATGTTGGTTGTTTAAAAAGGAATAAGTTATATGAATGTGGTAAAATGTTAGTTTAAGTATGGAAGATGGACTTGAATAATAGTCCATGCTTGGACACATGGCCGAATGGCCTAAATGTGTATGTGTTGAGAAGAGTTGAATTTTAATGTACTTGTAGTGATGGTTAATAAAATGTATTATGGATTATGTGTAATACTCATGTGTCTATAAGTGTGAGAATGAATATGCTATAATACTTTAAAGATATTCGGTCATATAATTAATAATAAGGTGAATCTTTGTTTTATTATTAAGCTCAAGAACAAAGGGCATCAATCTCGGATAAGGAAAAGCGAAAGTAAACGAATAGCCGGGTACAATCGTTTGAAAGCTTTGAGGTAAGTTTTAGGTAATTTAGACACATTGTCTAATAGGCCGTATGTGGTATATTTCTATAATGATATAAAGGTTAGGTTGTGGTATTAAACTTATGAATTTTGGCATATAAAGAACTAGAGAAATTTGGTATTTAATTTTGGAAATATAGGTGATGTGAAGATGGACAATTCGTATGAAATATATATATATGTGTGTGTGTGTGTGTGTGTGCTTAACTATGTGTGATTAAATGCAATATGGCTGATTTGGGTATATAATTATGCATGTTGTTGTAATAAGGCCAAATGGGCAAATGTGAAATGATGCTTATGGTTTCGTACAAAGTGAGTGGTCTAAGAATCTTTGCGCAATTTATGGATCATGAGAATGGTGAAAAAGAGTAGATATGTTTAGATGAAATCTTTGAGCTATGTGTGTGAGGTAAGACCGAAAGGTCTCTATCTAGTAAAGTGGAAATAAATTTCATGATACCAATTTATGAAATAAATTGTGACGTAACTTTATCAGGCCTAAAGCCTAGCAGGCTATAAAGCCGGTGACAGTGATCAATGTGGAAGTATAGTAGGAAATGAGTCATTCCCGAATTTAGTTAATAAATACTCAAACCTCAAGGTAAATGGTAAGTGAAATATCTTAATACCATGAAATATTCAGGTATGTATTTTGTGCTTATCCGTAAGCTTGATTGGTATTGAACAAGATATGTGATGTCTTGATCATATGGATTTATGTATTTGAGCTTAAGGCATATGGTCAAAGTGACCACTAGTGTAAAAATATCCCATCTACTTATATTATATGAAAGTTGAGATGAAAGAATTATAATTAAAAATGTTCTATGGTCTATTCGTAAGGATGAGATTTAAGATACGAGTTTATTATATGTGCTAAAGCCAAATGGCTAAATTGTAAAATATGATGTGGCCATGATATGTTCTAAGACCGAATGGAAAATTTTAAGTATATGAATTAATTTACTAATGTGATTTTGTACCTAAGATGAAATAAAATGACAAGGTGTGATATCTAGCTTAAGATCGAATGACACATAGAAGCTTTAAGTAAGGATTGTATTATGATTTTGAAATGAATGGGAAATACATATATTTATATGTGTTGAGGACAAGTATGAGATAGAATAAAATGTGAGTAATTCTTATATATGTGAGGAATGTGAAAGTGTGTACATGTGATAAGGCCGAATCGCCAATGTGATGAGTGTGTAAGTGTATATGTATGATAAGGCCGAATGGCCAATTTGAGATAGGTGTAAGTTGTGTATCGTTATATGCTTATAAAATGAGAACGAATAACTTATGGGATGTGTGGTGTGGCTGAATGGCTATTATAAAAATGAAAGTAAATCATGTGTTTTATGAGTTGGTCTGATTGAAAGCATTGTCTTGTTAAAATGTTGTGATATGTGAATACTACAAGCGTATAACATAAAGTGTGATAAACTTTCTGAATGGTCTATCATACGAAATCATTCGGGACATTGACCTAATAAGCTTCGAAGCTGGTAATTAGAATTGGGTTTTATACCTGGCCGGCCAAGTGCCGGTGAATTTAAATAAACAACAAATATATATATATATATATATGAATACGAAATCCCACATTAAGATGACAAATGGAGCTCGTACTATACATTAAATGACTCAGGTATGTGATACTTACCTTTTGATGTAAGAATAACTCGGACTGGATTTGATTATATTCAATTGTGAAATTTTGTATTTGAAAGTATAAGATTTAGGTATATGTGATTTTCAGTCACTGGGATTAAATGATGATGGAATACCTTAAGTTGGCCAGGTATGTGTCCCACACTCATAATTAAATCTGCTATGGATTGAATTACAAGTATGAAATGATTTATATATATCTATAGGAATAAGTATTAAGACTACTATGCGATTAAGCCATGTTCGACTGATGTGAGAAGTCATGTGAAGTTATTGAATTACTCTGTCATTTGAGTTTGAAGTTAAGTGACTTATATTTATAAATGGTGCATTGTGTGCTTATTTATATAATTGGTCATTTATGAAATTATCATGGAAGTGGATATAGCCCTGAGAAATTTGATTGTGGTTGAGTACCTCTACAATTGGCCACTGTGGCAATTTATTAAGGAAGTGGTTATGTGATATCAATTTCTAAGTAAATGAAATGATGAGTAAAGCATGTGCAGTTGTGATTAGGTTCATTCAGCAAATGATTTTTACATAGACCAACTTGAATAGGAAATTATGTTTTTAAAATTTAGTAAAGTTAATTGTATTACTTAAGGCTTACTAAGCTTAGGAAAGCTTACTCCGTTGTTATGTCTTCTATTTTATAGATTGTTGATTCTGGCCAATTGCTCGGGGATCGTCAGCAACTCATCACACTATCACTATCTAACATTTCGGTATTGTTATATTTTAGAAATGTATGGTATGTATAGAGTAGACTAAAGTGAATAATATTTCGAATCATGTAAATATTACAGCCATGTGAATATGGCATCTTATGGAAGTTCGTTCTCTTTTAAGTTCTTAAATTGATCTTTAGATTGTGCTTAGCAGCATCATTTGAAAAGAAATAATCTTTTATCCAAGGAAATGTTCAAAATCTTACTGTACTGATTTGCTTCCAAATTTTCTGGTAACGCCTCGTCTTATTCCGGCAACGTTTATGGGATAGGGGTGTTACAAAGAAAGTTTCTTCTCTCCCTCCTGGGGTTTCCATCAAATTTTGGGGATGAAGATGAGAAAATAAGATGATATTTCCATGTAATTAATTATCATCTTTTATTTTTCCTAAATTCCAATTTAGTCCTTTTCTTTTTCTCAAATTCCATGGATGAATCACCCTAGATATTTTCCCATCTTTTGATTGATGGTCTAATTATCATATAATGACCTCTAATTTTGAATTTCACAACTATTTGGTCCTTTTATCTTTTAGTACTCAACTTCTACAATTTATGCAATTAGGTCCTTTTTTCTAATTAACCATTTAATTGGTAAAATTTTCCTATCAAAATTTTCATACGACTTTCCTATCATATAAAAAATCATGCAATAATATTAAAATAAATTTTCTCTCTGACTCGAATTTGTGGTTACGAAACCACTGTTCTGATATCACTAAAATTTAGGTCGTTATAGGTAAATGCTACTATTTGACATATATTCTAAATCCCCTCAAGGCATAAGTATTCAAAAATAGAATGATCTCGAAATTCCTCACTGAGTAGTTTCCCACGCCATCACTTACTCACCTAAAAATTACTTCAAGTCATTGTAGTTTTCCTACTCAATTAATATTTTCTAGTCTCACAACTACCTCTTTTTCTGCTCTAGTTGCACTATTTTTTTCTTTAAGCTCAAGCTTCTTCAGCCTCCTTGTTAATGTCCTTATTCCATATGCAAGTGTCAACCTCTTCCATATTTCTTAAATCTCTAACATCCTCCGTTGAAATAGATTTATTAGTAACCTCTAACACATTTTTCCTTATTGAGCTATTAGCCTTTGCCTTTCCTTCTAATTTTTTTTTCTAATTTTCTTTCGTTGCTTTTTTTTTTTTTTTGAAATCTTTAAGTTTTTTAAACCACACAACATTATTGTTTAGCCCTTTTTATTTAATCCAACTAATCTCTCTATCAACTTCATTTTCAATCTCCAAGGTTGTATTAAAGGTACCTTAACACCATTTCATTAGACTTTGAATGGTTGTCTTATCACCTATTATGTTGTCTCTATTAGGCATGTCATTTACCTCATAATTCATTTTAAGCTACTTTTTAGAGGTATCCACATAAACCAATTTATCTTGGCTATCGCACCTTACATGAAACTTGTCTATGCGTTATGAACATAAATGAAGTCAATTTTCATAAATTGAACTTTGTACATATTGTTGCCACACAACAATATAATGCATTCACCAATTCTAACTTAGCGCTTTGTTTTAACAACCATAAAGGCTTGGCTCATATCGTTGGAATTCTACATATCCACATATACATAAATGAGATCTCCTAATAATGAACTAATTAAGCATGGTATGATGGTTCAGAGCATGAGCTAGGATCCCAAAACAAACTAAACTAACAATTTTGCATTCCAATACAAAACCCATCGACCAAAGGTAGAATTCAAATAATCATTGACCAAGCCAAGACTACTCTTCCTCTTTAATATTCTTCAAAGTATCATAGTCATCAAATTGTTGGTCCTAGTTTTATCTCTCAACTACAACGCCAATTGCAACTTAACAAACAACTAGTAGTCAAATAAAACTTTCCTTTTATGGATTGTCATATTTTTTACTCAAACTTCTTGGACCTTTTATTTGATGGATCTTAAAGTGTGTTTACATCTCATTAGTGAAGCTTAGAAAATTGGTTATGAGGTGATTGTATTGAAAAGAACTCCTCAATGTTAACATGCATAATAACTAGTCTTCTACACAAGGGAATTTGGATTGTATTGAAAGTCTTTGATTTGAATATTAACCTAAAAACTTTATGAGGTGATTACAACATTAGAAAATAGAATTATTTAGTGATTTATTCAATATATTATTATGAATATCATAAGGACTACATTGCAAGGTGATTAGAATTTATTGAGGAATTAAACAAGTCTTAATGAGAAATTTAATTAGGGACTTAAGTGATAATAAACTATGAGAAATTTGGTTAGTGGACTAATATAATCAAGTCCGTCAATCTTCACTAATATTATTATGCTTTAATTTATGGCTATTAGATATTGGCTGTTTAAGATTAATTAAAATACTGTTTAAGTTAATATATGTGTGTGTTGGTAAGGGGAAAATAAAGGGGTCATCTCATTCATTCATCTTCCTACCCCCTGATTGAACCAAGAAAAAAGAAAAAAAAAGGTTAAAGTCCATTACCATTACCAACCAAAATCTCCAAGGTAAGAAGCTTTCCTCTAATAATTTTCATGAATTTCTTAACTTGAGAAGCTTGAAAAAGTGGAACTATTAGTTAGATACCTCAATTTTTTAAGTTAACTTGGTTCACCATTGTTGAAAACTTAGATATTAAGAGCTTGATTCCATGCATATTGGTGTTAAGCTTGAACCATGGTAGAATCATGCTAGAAATGAAGTGGAAATTGTTGAATCAAAGCTTGACTAGGTTTTATTATTATAGCCATTAATGAATGTTTGAAGTTGGGAAGAGAAAGATGTTGAGAAATTTAAAGGAAAATGGTGTATATTGATAGTTTAAGACCCCTAGAGTATAGTTACAAATTTAGATTTTGAATTGATCGAGAGGATTGAGAGATAAAATAATTTTGGAAATTAGGGTTAAATTACATGATGTGTCCATGTAACATCCTAAAAATTGAGGGTTAGAAGAATCAGGTTTGTGAATCGAGAGAGAGTGGTCATGGCTTAATTTTTGAGATCGTATATGCATTTTTAGGAAATAAATAAGGTATTGGTTTGTTGGTTAAATATTAGTGTAACATTTCTTGAAACCCAAATTCAAGTCTCTTCTCTCGCATCATTTTTATTATTTTACAAATTTTGCCTTAAACTCTAGTATGTGACATGCCTTGTTTTTTTAAAATAAATATTTCAAATTATATCAAGAATGGGTTATTGGTTTGATGGTTAAACATTACTGAATTTACCCTTAAGGTCCTAACTCCAATTTCCTTCCCATGCAAATAATTTAATTTTTTTGACAAAAAACCCCTTGTTTTAATGTGTGGACCATCCAAGCCTAGTTAACCTAGGTATAAATATTAATTTTTCACTAATGATCAGCCTTTAATCCTCCTCCTCATTTCCCTAGTCGTTCCTCTCCTCCTCTCCTTCTCTTTGATTGTAATTTGTTTTCCTTTCCTCTATTGTTGTCGTCGCCTACACCTAGTTTTACCATCTCTTTCTTTTTTTTTCTTTTTGCCACAAGATTTGTTAACATATTCTCTACCATATTGCTATAATTTTTCCTCATTAAAATCAGCCCCAAATCTGAAATATTGAATTCCAAGATTGATCTCAAACATTGTCGAGAAAGTGCCATTATTTTTTCTCTCGACTTACTTGGGTAAGGTCTTTTCTATCTTTAATTTTTTAATTAATTTTATCCATTAAAAAAATAAATTTACAGATATAGAATTTGGGGGATTTTAAATGATTTCAAATGTAATTTTCTAGATTATAATGAAATATCAAACTATTTTAAGATTCAGCCCCAATTTTGGCCACCATGGGTGGTGGTGCGTGCGCCTGTGTGCAAGAAAGGGGGTTGTTTTGTTTCTTGGGTCTTAGCCATATTTTTCCAGCATTAAATTGTGTTATTAAACCCTCATAATCAGCCTTTAATCACATGTTAATTACGGAGAGACGTTCTTGATCAATTAGCCAATGGGATCCTACAAATTGTGAAGCGTAAATGCAATTAAAGGTAACTAGTTTGTTATTTCGACATAGTTGTTGGGTAAAGGTTATGATTTGATTAATTGAAGGAATTTATTCAATAATTAGCTACTAATTTTCCTGTATATTATTGAATTAGGTGCTGATCCAAGCGCCTCAAATCATCTGTAAAGGCAAAGAATGATTGTACGTACGGTTCGCATCGATATAGTGTAAGGAATCTGACTAGTTTGGATTCAAAAAATAGTTATAATTTCAACGATTGGTTTGAACTCATAAATGGGTGTTTGGGAGCTGGTTCAATGGTAAATTTATTTAATTTATACTTAATTTTGGTTTAGGTTCGTTTAAGAAATTATTAAGGAAAATTGGAAGATTCCTTAGTATGCTGCGATGAAGCGAAAAAAATGTGTTAGTCCTAAACTCATAAATTATTTGAAAATATTAAATATCATGTTATATTTGATAAATTAGCTTGCTTATTGGATTGACTTAATAGCCAAATTATTGATTTTGTGAGTGGCTGAACCAGGTATGTTTCAAACCTTAAAATATTGACATGTTGGCAAAATTGCTAGTTTGATAGTAGGAATGTTTGATTGAGTTTGTAATTGCATATTTGTTATGAGATATGAGAATGTTTGACTGAATGGTATAATATGTTGAGATAGTATGCTTATATATGATTTAAACGCTTGAGATATTTTTTATATTGTGTATTGAAAAATGTGTTATTTATGCAAAATAAAAATCCGTAAAGTATGTGAAATTGAACGATATTGATTGATACTAACACAATGGTAATTTGAAAGATTGGGACACTGTTTCCATTTACTGAAAGTTTGTGATTGTTGAGGACATGCTGAGCATGTTAAATAAATGTGAAAAGTATTAAGATATAATTATGTATGAGATTGTGTGACATATTGCATATGCATTGGGTTGGGATTTTGTGGTTGATGGAGGAGTTTCGTAGAGTACCAATGGCATATTAAGTCCGCCTTATTCGGTGTCAGTGTAGTACACCTGGAGTACTGAGGGTGTGACACCCCAAACCCGGCCTAGACATTATGGCCGAATCTGGCAATGTCACATAGAATGGGGTTTAAAATCGAGTTATGAAGTTAAAAATGGTTTAGTTCAGTAAAACATTAATTAATCGATTTGTCCTGATACATGTCTTTTTAGTGGAAGCTTTAAAAATTGTTTATTTTATGAAAACCGTTTCCATTTGATGAAATCTTAGTTTTACTTATTTAGAAAACTGAGTTATGTTGTGATCAAAGTTGTAAAACCATAAAAGCATTTAAAATCCCAAAATTAAATAGCCCATAAAGTCTAAATTACATAAAAATACCCAAATAAATAATAAATATGAAAACTATCACAAAATAGTTTTAATTTACGTGTGGCCATCATCGAGTCCTCCGCTGCACTGGCCCGCCAAGACTGGGGATTACCTGTACAGATTAAATAAAAAAGGGTGAGTTTTCGCAAACTCAGTATGTAATCCCCACAGAAAACATACATTCAGATACATATTAGAGAGTAATCAATTACTATTTGGGGCCTGAGCCCATTGCAGAATTAGTTTGGGCCTTAGCCCATTCAGATACAATCTCAGAAATACACTGGGCCTTAACCCATATCAGATATAGTCTCAGAAATACATTAGGGCCTTGGCCCATATCAGATGTAGAAATACAGAATAGAAAACAGAGTCTTACCCACTAGCCTCTACACACCATGTGGGGATTAAATCAACCCACCCATCCCTACACACCATGCTGTACTGAAATGAGGCACATAAACAGAATAGTGCAGCTGAGCTGCCATATATCAAGCTTGTAAGCCTTTCAGAACACTTCCTCCATATATCATCAACGTAACCCTCATGCAATGCAACATACAATGAATAGCATGCTAATATGAAACAATCAGTACAAATAATCAGTTCAGTATACATACTTAGTATTATCAGGCTCAGTAAAGATACCATACAAATAGATCACATGTTTAGGGGTCCAAGTAATGCTTACTGACCCTACAGTAGGTCCACAGTCAACTTGTGCGACTCGTGCAACCTTACAGAATTTTTCAGAAAATGGGCTCACACGCCCATGTGGCCTACTCGTGTGGGCCTACACGCCCGTGTAGCCCATAAGGCCCAATTAGTCGAGCCCATGTGTCGCGCAAGGCCTCGCTTGGCCATCAATGATTGTGTCCTTCGCGCATGGCCTTGTAACACCCTTAAACCCCTATCCGTCTCCAGAATAGGGTTACAAGGTATTACTCAACAAAACACAACTGTCTGACATTCAATTCATATAAGTACGACATTCAAAATCATACGCTTTTCAAATTTGTACCGACAAACATAAGATTCGGCATTCTACTGGTTCAAGCTTCAAGATTTCAACTAGTAACTATTTTATTATCATGTTCAATATAATATATGCATATTAACCATTTACTATTAAAGCAAATCAATTAAACAATTTATATTTATAAACATTGACTACACATGGACATTTTATGAATTTGCAATTAAGAATCGTGGTCAAGTCGTTTTTGCACGGCCTTCAAATACACACCAAAATCAAACTTGTTCCAAAAACAAGTTTATCTATACATGCCATGTAACACTCCTTACATGTTAACTCGATAGTGTGATGTTATCTCCGGCCCTTCCAACTCGAGCTATTGAACAGACCTATAAGAAATAGGGAAAGAAAACGGGGAGTTAGCCTTAAAGCTTAGTAAGTTCATAAGAAAACAATAAGCAACTCATTAACAAGTTTTATCAATGTTTGCAACAAAATTACAAATTCACTGCAAGCTGTCTTCCTGAGCAATAGTCACTAAATTATTTATAACTGGAGCTACGAAACTCCAAATCAAGTGCCGTAAATTTCTCTAAAAATAGATTCTTATATCGTCTATCCATAAAATTTTCAGAATTTTTGGTTTGACTAATCAATACCAGATATTTCTTAAAGTTCCCTTGTTTCACTGTTTGACTATTCTGGACACTCTTCACTTTGAATTAGATTTCTCATTGTACAGAATTCAAAATATGTTCTCGTTTATTTCATTTGAAACTAGACTCATTAAGTCTAAGCATATAAATTTTATCTTATAACCATTTTTTTACAATTTATAATGATTTTTTAAAGACAGAGCAGGGGATCTCGAAGTCATTTTGACTCTGTCCCACGCCACATCAAATATCTCATTATTAGCAATTCTTTTGCTTACACAGTTTCTTTTATAAGAAACTAGACTCATTAAGCTTTAATTACATAATTTATTCAGCCTCTAACTAAACTCCCACAATTTATGGTGATTTTCCACAATCATGTTACTGTTGCTGACTCAAGCAGATTTATTACAATTTTACTCATTCACACATTTGTTGTATTCATATCATTTAAACATGTATATCATATTTTTCAAGATTGAACTCATGTAACATAGGCATTTAAAATGCTTCACTGTCAACTTTAATTCAATCGAAATGAACAAAATATAATGTCATATTCACATTTAATTTCCCATGATCGTAATCACATATAAAAATTATATACTTCCATAAAACATTCCACAAGGACCAAGTGGTTATATATATGAATATAAACATAGGATCACTTCACATATACTTCACATCCATCATCTAATTCCCTTAATTCTCATGAGCATAAATAAGTTATACATACCTGGATAACTTAATTAATGAAACGAATCCACATGCCGTATTAGCACAAAGTCTCATAATCACAACATCTAAATGCCTCGAAATAATTCTTTAATTCGACTTTATAGGGTTAATTCAGAGCACTACATTCACATATAATTTCAATGATCATAATCACATATATAACATATACTTTCATGTACTAAATTCAAATTGGCCAAATATAAATATACACAACTACATTTCATATACTTCTCGTTTCACTTTTTAATTCGATTCACATTATCCTCATATGCATAAACAATTTATACGTACCTGAACAATTTAATCTATCGAATGAATTCTGACGTCGTATGGCACAAATCTCATATTCATAGACTTTTATTATTTCATCGGCACTTAGCCTGCTAGGCTCGTAGCCCGAACATCACACACACACAGATATATATATATATATATTTATATATATATATATATATATGGTACCTCAATTGACATAACAAAAACTCATTAAGATCTCAAATTCTTTCCTTCAAATTCCAAATCATAATTAGAAATTTCACTCACTTTATAACACTAATCCAAAACTCATCTCATAATACATTCGGAAATTTCATCACCTAATTCATTGAAATACCCTACACATATATTAATTTCAAATACATTCGGCTACCACATTTAACCATTTCTAAAGGAATACACATCCTATTTACCCTTGTTCTTTAGAAATACAAATGTCATTCGTATATTTTAAATCTCATATACTCATCATTCCCATTTATATATACATATATTCATTTAACCTTTAATCATATATGTAATCGAACTTAATTACTTAAGGACTTACCTCGACTGTCGTCGAACGACTATGGATCATCTACTTGATTAGTTTAGCTTCTCCCCTATCTGAATTTGGTTCTTTGAGCTCGTGAGCTAAATCAACCAATTTAACTACTCAATTTACATTCGGCAATGTCGTCACATACATAAAAAAAATAGATTTCATTTCTTAAACCATCCACGGCAAATCACCTTCCAAGAACCTTAATTTACTTTAAGCTAAACCACTTCATGGTATACATATACACATTCAGCTAATATAGAACAAGGTTAGCACTTACCCAAAATAATTTCTTTAAGCATTTTAAATTTCATTCGGTCTAATCTCCATATCAACTACTAATTCACAATAAGAATCAAATCCAAAATCAGCTACTATAATATATATCTAAATGCAATTTAGCTACTTAGTTGATTATCAATTATCACTTAATTCACATAAGTCAATTTACAAGTTTTAATTCATCTTTTTATTTTACATTCGGCCATTGCACAAATAATTACTACATAAAAACTTTTCATTCAAACTTTGTATCTAAATCTCCCAAAGCCGAATCTCAATAATAAAAAAATATACCTTAAATAATTCCTCAACCCATTCGGTATTTTGCATAAAATCTTTCAAATTGTCCATGAGGACCGAATATCATTATACCTTAAATCCACACATATATCATAATTAAAACAAATAAAATATCCAAAATTGTATGTTTATTTCATCTCCCTAAATCTATATTCGGCAAACACATATTCATATACTAAAATTTCAGCTTTCAATTCCAACCATAAGCAGACTCAGGTTATCTATCCTCAATCTCAATACTAAAACATCGAAACAGCAACTAAGGAGTACAATCTCCATGGCCGAATATCACTCTCATCAAATAGCAAAATTTGAACCATGAACTATGTAGACTTCAAACTAACAACTCAAAATATGCATGAATTTCAAAGAATCATATCAAACATACCTCAAACTATGAACATGCATGGCCGGTCTTCTCAAAATTTTTTTCTTTTCTTCTTTGTCTTTGTGGTTTCGGCTACGAAGAAGAAACTATGAAGAAACTTTGTTTTCCTCTCCAATTACTTATTTTATTAATCTTATTTCTTTTAGTACTAAACCATTATGTTATTATTATATATATAAAATACATATAGTTTGCATCAAGCAATAATCATGGTTGGCCACTAACTTCAATTTGGACAAATTAACATGCAAATCCTCCTTTTTAATATCATGCATTATTCGGTCATCACATTTCTTCCCAGTACATTTTCCAAATTCATCATGTAAGTCCTTTTTCACAATTTCACATTCGATTGACAAAATTAAAGCATCAAAATTTCACACATGCAATATCACATATAATAATCATGAAATTTAACATTTAATTATTTTTGTGACTCGGTTTTGTGGTCCTGAAACCACTTTTTGACTAGGGTCAAATTAAGGTTGTCACAGGCCTGGCCTCATCGACCACACGGCCATGTCCTTTCACACGGCCTACCACACGGGCGACTACACGCCCTTGTGGCATCGACAACAAGGTTTTCGACTTTATCCCAAAACCTCATTTTCTGTGCAATTGAGTACACACCTGGTTTGATTTTGTTGCTAACTCCACCACGAGTACTCCAGAACCTAAAATCGATAATCTTGAGTCCAAAATTAGTAATACTAACAATAACTAATCAAAATTATGGCAAGCCCAAAGACTTACAACCAACACATCCTTACTGTTGACAGAAAGACGTCAATTCTTCACTGCCTAAGTACCGATTAGTAGTCCACTGATCCTTGATTGGCCCCTAATCATAAAGCAAATCCTTAGTAACCCCTCGATTAATTAATCAAATGAAAAAAAACACCTTAGTAAACCTAGGCATTAGCAAAAATTTATGTTTTTCGCTTAAAAGAGTCTTGACGTTAGTAGGTAGGCCTTAAGAATATTTTTTGTGAAAGCATGACACAAGGAAGCATGTGGTCTACTGGCAAGAAGGCATTAAGAGTATGCATGTGGTTCAAGGTTCAAGTCATGGTGTAAGCAGAATTTTTGATTATTTCTTTAATGAACCTGGATATTGGTATGAAGGCTTTATAAATATTTGGGGACAAAATGTGTCACAAGTTGAGCCTGTGATCTAGTGGTTGTGGCGTCATTAAGGTGGCAAGGGATCTTGGGTTCGAGTCACCATGTGCTCAAAGGAGTATTTATTTTACTCTACTGTGAGGTGGTAGAGTTCGAGTGAAAGACTGCTGAGGAGGAAGTTTGGATTGGTCTTGAGTTGTTGCGAGAAGATTGTGTTTCATATCAAGGAGGAAATCAAGGGAAAGGATAGAAAGTTGGTAGTTGGCCGAATATGGGACTCCTCATTGTGCATATTCGGTCATAGGACCTTTTTCTCATATTGCCGAATTCTTTTGTGACATTTGAGGGTTCTCCTTGTTTTCTTTTTCTCATTTCTTTGCATTTCCGATCATATACTGAAAACCAACCACTCGTGCAACTTATCTATCCTTTCTGGCAAGTGTTGAGTGTTCTTTCATTTGTCCATTTTTCTTTTCTATTCCTTCCTCGCTATTTTTCTAACCGACTATTCCTTCCCTCTTCTTAATCATTTCTTTTTTTCTTGATTCTTTTCCAAGCTATAGCCGAATCTTCTGTTGTTCAACACTATTCTTTGTAAGCCATATATCTCTCATCTGTTGGCGAAGCTGTTTATATTTCTTTCTCCTATCACAAGTTACGGTTTCATCTTTTCTTTATTGCATAAATCAAGTGTAAGTAATGGTGGTTCTTTTATTCGATCTTCATTGCTGGTGTTATTTCTTTCATACCTACCGAATCTCCCCTATTTTCACTTAGTCTGACGTTGGTTGGTACGTAGGTTCACTCAAGTTTTGATAAAAGGGGCAAGTGGCGTGAAGCAATTGACATCCTACTCTTAGTCTTGATCTAAGTAAGTGTTCTTGCCTTGCTATGTTGAAGGTTGAATATTCTTAGTGGCTTATGTCTTGCCAAGTGTGGTTTTAACCACATGTTTTAGCAACCTCTTTTTAGCAAGGCTTTTGTAAATGCAAATTTGTCAAGGGGTATATAATTTGATATCGAATAAGGAGTTTAGCAAGGCTTTATCAATCAAGGTAAGAATTAATCTTAGGATTCAGTTTCGGTTTCAGAAAGGTTGTCAAATCTTATTAATCGAAGGGATAACCAAGTAACTCATTCGAATATAGGTTCTACGCTCGTGGGCTATTGCATTTCTCTCCACCAGGTGTGTACACACACCGCACACACTACAGATCGGCAAAAGCTGAAATCCCAAAAAGCTAAAATCCCGCAAAGCTAAAATGCTAAAATGCCGAAATTTTGGCTACAGTAACCATACGAGTGCGCAAACACTCGTGTGGAAAGATCAATACAATGACAGAGGCCCCATGAGCGATCTCATAGGCTTGGGCTACTTTTTGGCCAACTGGGCCGAAATGGGCCAAATGGGCCCGTCGGAGTGGATAGATAAAAAATAATGAGCCAGTCATGTTGTCCACATGGCCAAGGGCATATTTGGGCTCAGTGGGCCACATGATAGTGTGGGCCCCACTTGGGCCACATATTGGGCTTTTGGGCCCTAGTGTAATATTGATTGCTAGAAGTGACATAAGTCTAGCTGAATGATTGTGAGCTTAATAATGGGCCGATTTGTGTGTAGTTAGGGCCATAGTGATAAATGACTGTTATGCCCCTAAAGGGCAAAATGACTAAAATGCCCCTATATGCTATATGACTGATTTTGTATGCCATGTTATGATATGTTTGCATTCATGTGATATTCTGATGCATGGGGATGGGAACATTGTTGGAGGAAGTGATTGATTTGTTATGGTCGCACGGGTCGCCCGAGACGACTATGGACCTAGTCATACGGGTCGTCCGAGATGACTATGGATCTATTCAGGTGAGTTCGCACAGGTTGTCCGAGACGACTGTGGACCCAGCGAGGGCTTTAAGCCGATTATGTGATTGGCAGCTCTACTACAATATTGAGTAATGCCACAACCGGTGCTACAACGGGAGTGCAGGGATGGGTGGGTCGATTAAATCCCCACAGGAGTGTAAGGTTGGAAGGGAAACGGAGTTCAGGGTTGGATGGGGTAATGTGCATTGCATAAATGATATTGATTGTGCTATGGGCTCAGGCCCAACTGAGGCTATTTTAGGCTAAGGCCCAAAGGCTACCGTTACTGTAACGGGCTTAGGCCGAAATTGATTAATGCATACTGTATGATCGTTGAGGATTGTATACACTGAGTTTTCACAAACTCACCCCCTCTTTTTAATTTTTCAGGTGATCCTCAGTAGGCGGTTCGACGTATGGGAGGACTCAGAGGTGGCCACACTACGAGCAGCTTTAAACTTTAGTATTTAAATTTTAAATTATTTTTTAATTACTTCCTAATGGGTTTTTTTGTAATAAGGCATGTCCTTCGGTTTGATTTGATTTTGGATTTTACTATTATATTTGCTTAACTTTAAAGTTTGAACTGGATTTTTTGACAAAAAAAAAAAAACTAAAGTAATATTTTTTTGTTTGCAAACCATAACTAAAAACATGAACGTTTTCAAAACAAGAGCTTCCGCTGTAAATGAACAAAGAAAATTAACAAGGAATATAATCTAAGGTTTCCAAATAACAAACTCAAGGTTTTATCTAAACTTGCAATTAAACAAGTTTCCACTAGTTTTTGTTTAAACTAAAGTACTTTGTTTTTTAGGCTGGTTTTGAATAAAAGATATACAACATGAGAACCTTGTTTTGTATCGCAAACAACCTAACGCTGTCAAGGTTTTTCAACAACTTTGACTTGAATGAACTACCCTTCAATATGTCACCGCCAGATTCGGCCATAATGTCTGGGCTGGGTTTGGGGTGTTACAAGTGTAGATCTTCGTCGAATTTTCTTTTACCTACCTCTAATTTGTAAGGAAATAAGAGGGACCGAAAGTATATCAAGTGAAGGGAAGAGGAAATTCTATATGGTTTTTTCTTTCTGCTTGAAATTCTTATACTTCTTTCTAACCTAAATGTTCTCTTCTTCTTTATTAAGCTAGAGCTAAGATTTTGTTTAACCGGAGGATGATTCAACCTTTTGGTAAGTCTTATAGCTCTGTATGTTATGATTGTTGAGGAGTAAGAATGTTAAAATAATTAAGAATAATAGGGTGTGAGTGGAAGGCCCTACATAAGGGTTTCATGGAGTTGAAACGTTAGTAAACTCTATGTAAATGGGGATTCTAATAGAAATTTCATGATCTTTTAATTAGTTGCTGCTACTGGATTGGGAAGAACAATTGAAATAAAAGCTCCAAACCAAGGTAAATGTAGGTCTTTAGTGAGTCTCTAGACCCATCTCATGCACATTACTTTATAATGATTCTTTGTATGGTTGATGTCCATATAAATGAGCATAACTTCTTAAGGAGTTGTAGTATGTATGTATACCTATGTGTTTTCTATAAAGCAGTTGTATGTAAGTACTGAAGTGCACGATGTGTTGTATGAAAATGGCGATGTATAGTAAGCATGTATAGGAAATTATTTGTTGGAAAGTATGATTCTGTTAAGGGTATAAGTGAAATCTGTGTAAATGTGTCCATTATGTTAATTGACTGATGCATGAAAAAGTATGGTTGGTGATAAGGGGGTTCGGGTAGAGTGTTAGAAAAATATGTGATATGATAATGAACCCCGTGGTAACTCACCAGGACAGGGAGCTTGGTATATCTAGAATTATAGGTAGAAGTAAGTGTCTACCAAACTTGGGAATTCTCACATTATATCGATGCTATATAGGATTCTAATGGATGTTCTAAAATATTGCAATCATTACAATGAGTTTGTTGTCTAGATTGACTTAACAGTAAGTGCTGATTGGCCTTTTAATAGCCGACAACTGCTAGTTTAAGAACTTGTATGTATATTATAATGAGAAATATATCCAACTGCTATCTTCAAAGAGATTGTAAAAGAAGATCTACAATAAGGTGCGAAGTTTGTGATCCACCAATCAACGGAATGTGCATAAAGGGGTCAAGTGTAAAGGTTGACGTATAATTAACTACCAGGAATTAGAAAAGTATCCACCAAGGTTTGAAAGGAAGCCCAAAATCCTTAAGTCAAGGAATGGTAATATTGGTTTAGACTCATTAAGTTCCATTGAACTTACAGGCGTTTATTTGTTATGTAGGATCTTGGAATTGAACTAGTAAGTCAAGAAGGACCAAGCTAAGAATATGCCAGGGTGGCAATTCAAAGAGCGATATTATGCATACAAAGGGGAATTTTTGGATATAAGGCGAAGAATACTCTATGCCAAGATTAAGTGGGTTTTAAAAAAGTTTTAAGTTGTTATATATTAAACTAATTTTGAGAATCTACTGTATTTAGTAAATGTCTCTTTTAAAATATTCTAATTTAGAAAGAATATAAATAAATTAGAAGTATGTTCAGTATGATTTTCCCTGTTGTATAATTTTTGAGAAGTATTTTTGTATTGTGACATTTTGTATCTAGGTTTGGTAAGTCGAGTTGGGTATAAGGCATTACAAGATAACTAGTGATATAATATTTGATTCTATTTTCTTTGCATACAAAAACCATTTAAGACAACAAACAAGGGTATTAATGTAATTCATGGATAATTTTATTAAACCAAACTATTTGAAAAAATACAAGCATACAAACAAATACACTACACTTAAGATACTAGCTCCAACATTAAAATATGGTAGAAAATGTTATTAAACTTGTCCCTAGTATCCTTTTTTATTTTTCTAGGCTTACAAAAGGTTAAATTAAAATTAATTTTTCATTGTATGAATAAATTCTTGAAATTATCAGATGTTATTGTTTACTTATGATTATTATGGAACTAAATTGGTTTTTGTGGTTTGATTTGCTGAATAGATGCTATTAACACTAATTTTAAATGTTTTATAAATCATTCGAGGAAGTTTGAATTTTAGTTTAAATGGATATTATATGTAAAAAAAATGGAATGGAAAAGTAAGCCTTTGAGAAAGTGGTGTAATAAAATATTTAAACAAATTGTGGTCTAATTAAAACCCTTAATACGTTATTAAGGTGAGTTAATAATTGTGTAAGTCCTTAGGGATGAAATTGAAACTGAAACATAAGATTCATAAATGAATCGAATACTAAAACTGGGAAGGCATGCATAATGGGAATTATTAATAAATCATCAAACTATAAGTTGATGCTTAATTTGTAAATTCACATGAAGGGGGTTAAAATTGTGACAATGTGGCTTAAATAAACTTAAAATGATTATTCTTATAAAGGGGATTAAGGTTAATAAATAATTAGGATAGAGTTTGATTATCCTTGCTACTTTCTAAGCTTTAGAGCTTACATGTTAGTTATTTAAAACGTGTAGGTACAAATTTACTTACTAAGAAGTTGTGATGATAGCTAGGAAGCATTGCATTGCCTGGCGATTTTTTAATGTTGTTTTTCAAGTGTTAAAGTGTAATTTGTAATAGGTTAGTGGCATGTATACTAGTCCCATATTGAATATAACAATTGTAATGTGAATGGCATGTTTAGCTTCTTTTTTTTTTAATTTTGTTGAGCAAAATTTTATGCCTTTCTGATTTGAATATGTTTATGCCATATTTTTGTGCTCAAATAAGTTTAAAATTTTATTTATAATATTTTGATTTATTCTGGAATGATTTGATATTGATTTGGATTCAAACAAGGGTGTTTCAGGACTATTTTTTTACCCTTAGGGCAGAGATATCAGTACCTAGCCTTAGAGGTACTGCACCCTATTTTTAACACCCTATACTTCAGTTCGGTCACCCAACCCGAGTTATAAGATATTACAACTATAAAACATTGACACTATTCACTAATCAATCAAACATAGCCAAAAAGATCAATTCATAACAAATTACAATCATTTCCATGTTATTCAATCATATTGGTGTAATGGCCCACTTTTGCCTAGGCTATTAAAGGCCCAAAAACAGAATAAAAAAACAAAAAATAATAATAACAAACAGTCCTTTGTTATAGTCCATTTCCAAACCCAAAAGCCCAATTACAATTTAATCAGCCCAATACCCTATTCACCTAAACCCAGATACCCATTACACCAGTAGCCCAAATTCAAATCCCGATTTCCCAGGCCCTAAACCTATGCCAGACCCAATAGGCAACGTGGCCCAATGGCCCAAATCTGGTTTCAGACTTAGGAACCTTAGGGTTTCAAACCCTTTTGCGCCGCAAGTACCCTAGCCCTCTCTTCGCGTCGCAGCTATCAAAGGCAGAATTTTGCGCCACAACCAACGCGCCAATCCGCCGGATCTTCGTCATCTACCTGCAAAAGGAAACAAATACGCAGTAGATATGGCAAGAAATCGAATAAATGAAATATACCAAGATTGTACTTTGAAATAGTGGCTATAAAGCCCGAATGTTAGCATTGTAAACGATACGCATACACGCATATTTTAGTAATAAAAAATCAAAAAAGGTGATTCCCGATTATTTTTGCTTCGTATTTTTTTCCTCTCTTCCGTTTTGATACATGCAAAATATTTTTATACACAAAATATTACTAAAATAATAAATAGGAGGTTACATTTGATTCGGCCTAAAAAACAGAAAAAATCGGCTTTCCGACCGCCGTCTGAGACTGCGCGTGTGACGACGCGTGCGACGGTGCCTTACCGGAGCCCATGCAGGGTTCTGGCCCCAGGTGGAGGAGGAGAGAGCCCTCCGGGGCCTCTGATTTGGTTTCTTTTTTAAAGAG
Organism: Gossypium stocksii; assembly: GCA_020496765.1. Classification (NCBI taxonomy): domain Eukaryota; kingdom Viridiplantae; phylum Streptophyta; class Magnoliopsida; order Malvales; family Malvaceae; genus Gossypium; species Gossypium stocksii. The sequence goes on from CM035629.1 coordinate 76,729,848, forward strand.
TGCTTAAACTGTTTTTTTGGGCAAATTTTTAGTTTATATAGGCCATCCATACGACGCCGTTTTGGGGTAACCTTTAAAGGCCAAAACGACTTCGTTTTCGACCAGGATCCGCGCGTTGACCCGATTACCCGGGGAGGATCCACACGTTTTTGATAAATGGGATATTTACTTCTGGAGCCCTTCCGCATTATTTCTGTTTTATAATTACATCCAAATTCTGTTTTTCTTTTATTATTAATTCGGCCTGATTTTTGTTTTTATTTTAATTTAATCCATAGCGCCATTTTAAGGCACATGTGGAGCGGCGTCGTTTTGGGATTAAGGCATATTTGCCCAAAGAGTCCCTCACATGTTTCAATTGGGGCCATAATATAGTTTTATCCTTTTTAAAATTGCCCCATAAATTTTATTAAAATTCAGATTTAATCCTTTTTTATTTTATTTTTATTTTGACTTAGTTTTTTTTATTATTATTTTTTATATATTATTATCTTAGTTTTTTAAAAAAAATGTTCTATTATAAATTGTTTTTATATTTTTATATTATGAATCATTTCAAAATTTATGTATAACATATTATATTTCTTAAATCTATTTAATAATATAAAGATTTTCATATATTATTTATTTTTTTAATGTATATATTATCTTTTTTAAAAAAACAAATTTGTTATATTGTATATTTGTTCTCTTTTTTTTTTTTTAAAAGGCCTAAGTTTTATATTATTTATTTAAAATGCTTAAATTATTTTATATGAATGATATTTTAAATTGATTTAATAAGGTAAACTTTTTGTATATATTGGTTTTTTTTAAGATATTATCTTATATATTAAATTGTTATATATCATATATATTTCCTTTTTTCCTAAGTTTTTATATTATTTATTTAAAATACCTAAACTATTTTATACGTATATAAATGCTTTAAAAAAATATTATTTCTGTTACCCCTTTTATTATAATAACAATTTGTGTTTTAAAACACTTCTATTTGTTTTCTATTATTATTTTATTCTTTTTATCATAATTTTGTATTCACTTCCAAATTTTTATATTTTATTATCTGTTATGGTTTATTTTATATTTGTATTTGCTAATGTTATATGTTTATTATTATTTTAGCATAATTGTTTTATCATATGTGTAATTTGTTAGTTTATGTTGATTCTTTAAATTGCCTATATTTGTATGAAACATTAATGTATGTCATAAATTGCTTTAATATTTAAGCTTTGTAATGTATTAATGCTGCATTTTTTATCAAAACATTGTTTTAAAATTGATCCTGTTTAATTATCGTTTTTATCCAAAAATTGTTTTTTTAAAAATTAAGGCAATATTTGACATTTGGGATTTTCGAAATAATCGTGCCCTAATTTACTGGGCTTCGATTTCTTTCGTTAATTCTAAATGGTTAAGTATCCTTTTCAAATTAAAATGATCGATTTTCAAATATAAAAATCTATCTTTGAAAGTTTAAGATATTGCATCCTAACTTACTGGATGTGATGTTTTGATATTTTGAGATAAGGGTTTTAAAAAGCGACAGATATTTAATGTTTGGAAATTTGAAGGGTCGTGCTCTAACTTACTGAGATTCGACCATTTTTATCCAAATAATTAAAAGTCTCTTAAAAGGGTAATAAGTTTTTTGAAACTTAAAAGGATCATACTTAAAAAATCTTTTCAAATCTTCGACACTAGGACATTTTATAATTAGTTTGGTACCAATTTTTTGGGCGTTACAAGGGTGTTAATCCTTCCTCGTACGTAACCGACTCCCAAGCCCGTTTTCTTAAAATTTCGTAGGCCAAAATTAATATTTTAAAAAGGTAATCCAATCACACCTAAAAAGATTGGTGGTGACTCCATTTTCATTTTTAAAAGTCGACCCCGTTTTCCAAATTTAAAAATGGTTTCGACAGCTTGGCGACTCCACTTGGGATGTTTAAGAGAGTCAAGCCGTAAAATTGATTATTTTCTGTCCTTTTGTCGAAGTTTGGAAATTTGATTTGAAAAATTACAAATCCTTTCACATGTGTTTGCACTGTTGCATATGTTTGTTATTTTCTCGCACACATTGCATTTGCATGACCGTTGTGGTCACACCCTTAAGTGGGAGTGAGAAACTACGCCTTCGTGAGGTTTTCACCTCCGTGCAGGATAGTGGATCGCTTCCGAGATACATCCGTACCTATGTCTTCGTGAGATTTTCATCTCCATGTAGGCATACGGAAATGTATTGCCCTGAACTGAACTCGGTCCGTATGAGCCTATAATGGGTGAGGATCGAGGAATCTGCTGGTTCAGGTACCTCAACTTTAGAGCTAAACCGCACGTAGAGGACATAGGTACCCACCCTAGGTAGAACTATGTTAAACCATAGTGGTCATCCAGATATGTGTTTATCTTATTTGCTTTATGTTTTATTTTGTGATACTAAGTTGTTGTGCTTTATTTTGGTGCATGTCATCTCATATTCTAAAAGGTATCGATTCACGGTCAATTACTAAGTTAGAAAGCTAGTTATGGAGAACGAATTCCTTGATAAAGTAGGAACAATGAGGCTGTCCGTAAATGGTCAGAGGAAACACAACTAGCAAAAGGAGATAGCTTAGCTAAAGGATACACATCAGAATTATGGGACTACACTCGCATCAGTGTGACGTAAAATAATCTCCAAGAGTTAAAAGAGATATGGGATCACTGGAGTAACAAGGCCAAGTAGTTATTCTACTACAATTATGGGGATCTGCCGTACCTGCTGGATATAAAGGTAGATGAACGTTTGTTTCGAGCCATCACTCAATATTGGAACCCTGCGTATAGTTGCTTTACTTTTGAAAAAGTTAATATGGTACCCACGGTGCAAGAATATTCAGCTTTGTTGCCTTGTCCCAGGATTCAGGTTGATAAAGTTTACTCAAGGGCTAATTGTATTCCAACTTTTGTGAGGAAGTTGATGAATATCACGGGGATGAGCGAACAGTGGGTCACAGTGTAACACCTATTACCCGAGACCGTCACCGAAGTCGAGCACGAGGCGTTACCGGACTTAACTTACTCATTCGGGCGTAGAAATTTGCTTTTAAAATTAATTTATTTTCATTCATTCAATATATCCCTAAAAAGGATCATCAAGACCCTAAATCATGCTATTAAAATGGTTTAGGGCCAAACCGGGATCAATAAAATTTTTTCGATTACTTAAATGAACCAAAATAAAATTATTTCTCTGTTCCTTATAAAGCTGTCCAACTGCATCACAGTCACTGAATAAATCATAACTCAAGTTACGAAACTCAAAATTTAATTCTGTAAATTTTTCCTAAAACTAGGTTCATATACCTTCTTACTAATTTTTTTTTATAGAATTTTTAGTCTAACCAATTAGTACAGTTTATTAGTTAAAGTCTCCCCTGTTATGCAGTTCGACTACTCTGACCTCTATTCACTACGAATTAGTTTTCTCTCCGTAAAAAATTCAAATAGGCATGACATTTATTTCATTTGAAACTAGACTCAATAAGGAATCTAGGAATATAAACTATAATTCCAAATTATTTATGTGCAACTTATGGTGAATTTTTAAATTCAAAACAGGGGATCACGAAGTCCATCTGGAGCAGTCTCACTCAAATGCAAATAACTCATAATATACAACTCTTTTACTTACTCTGCTTCTTCCACATGAAAATAAACTCATTAAGATTTAATTTCATGTCTCATTCACTATTTAATTCCATTTATACTATTTTTAGTGATTTTTCAAAATCACATCACTGCTGCTGTTTGAATCTGTTTTTTAAGCTATTTTCACCTTTTTCATGGTTTCCATGTGATAATTACCATTTAGGCATACATAGTATTAAAACTATGTTTGATTAGTCATTCCAATAGCTAATCATCAACAAGTATTTACATACCATTCATTAAACATATCCTAAGGACATTCATGCCAAAAGAAGCCAAGTCCCTATACATGCCATACGCGAAATGAAACATCTAGCTATACCAAAATGATCCTGTTGATAGTGTGACCGGATCTCCGACATTCCTTGCAATTCCCAAGTTGGCTTGGTAAGAACTATAAAAAGAAGGAAAATAAAGAGAGTAAGCACTAAGCTTAGTAAGTTTACAAGTAAATAAATTACAACATTCACCCTAAATAATAGTTAATCATATTATCATCAAGCATCATAAGCTTTCCTTACACCTCATTTCTTACCCTCTTCCTTATTCACTTACTTTCTTCTTACTTGATTATTCAATAAACTCATGAATATAACTTACCTTTCCTTTGCTGAAAGTTTCCTGTAATTTAACCTGTACAATAGCCCGTTGAACCACTCGGAATACTAAGGATACTCGGGTTTTCCTGCCTGATAATAACCTGTCAATGCCATATTCTAGGCATGGTCTTACATGAGATGTTCTCTGTCCTACCAAAGCCCATATTTTTAATATGGACTTACATGGGATATTTCTGTCCTGTCTGATAACCCAAAATGTCATGACATTCCGTATCCCAACATTCCTAGAGTTCAAATAGGGCTTTCTGATACTTTTTCTCTGTCATCTCGTCTGTGGTTCAACTTTGAATATTTTCATAAAATAAATGTATATATGCTGGAAATTAACAACATTAATGTAAAATAAAGAAATATTGCATTTATTTACCGTAAACTTACCTCGATACAAAATACGGTTAAACTTGACAATTTAGTCCTTTACTTTTTCCTTTCCCCGATCTACTCCCAAACTTCGTTCTTCTTGATCTATAATAGCAATTTAGCTTATTTAATACTCACATTTATCAAAACAGCCCTTAACTCAAACTTTGCCAAAAATTACATTTTTGCCCCTAAACTTTTGCATATTTACACTTTTGCCTCAAGGCTCAGAAATTAAACTTTATCCCAAATTCTTATGTTTTAGGACACGCTGATCATTTATTTACCAACAACAACCTCAAACTCCCACTATAACATGTACTTATGAACAATAGGTATTTTTACCGATTAAGCACTTTTACTCGTTTTTACTTAAAACCGAGTAGCACAAGTTGTTTAACATAATTTAAAACCTCATATTCCATCATAAAACATCAAAATAAACACTTTTCACCTATGGGTATTTTTCCAAATATGAACCCTAGGTTAAATTATTGCTAGAATAAGCTAAATCAAGTTACTAGGACTTTGAAAACGTAAAGAACATTAAAAACGGGGCTTGGAATCACTTACTATGGAGCTTGGAAGCTTGAAACAAACCCTAGCTAAGGAGAACCCTTAAAATTTTGTGCTAATGAAGAAGATGGACATATTTTGCCATCTTTTTCCCTTTTTTTAATCTTTTAATTACTAAAGAACTAAAATACCCTTCATTAAAAACTTTGGTTATTTCTACCTATGTATGTCCATTTTTGTCCAAAATTTTAGGAATTGGTCAAACTGCTATTTAAGACCCTCTAATTAATATTCCAAGGCAATTTCATACTAAAAGCTTCTAGAATGCAAGTTTTGCAACTTATTCAATTTAGTCCTTAATTTCAAATTAAGCACCTTATGCATAGAATTTCTTCACGAAATTTTCACAAAATCATACAATAATATCATAAACCTCAAAATAATTATAAAATAATTATTTCTATCTCGAATTTGTGGTTTCGCAACCACTGTTCCGTTCAGGCCTTATTTTGGGATGTTACACACAGTTAGAATCAAGCAAAAAGGTGAGTGTAAGTGCATCCCATGGAAGGCTTTGAAGGAGTTGATTCTAACTCATCCTGATGAGAAAAAGAAAGTTGACATTTTTGCTTTAAGTATATATGGATTGATGATTTTCCCTAGGGCATTGGGATATGTGGATGAAGCCGTGTCAGATCTTTTTAATCGACTTGATAAACAGGTTACACCTGTTCTTACCATCTTGGCTGAGATGTTTCGATCGTTGAATGCATGTAGGAGAGGTAGCGAGGGCAGATTCATAGGATGTGCACAGTTGCTGTTGGATTGGTTCCACAGTCATTTTCGGAAGGTGATTAAAGTTTCCTATCAAGCTTTTCTCAAAGGTTACTCTCCTTTAAAAGAAATTGTGGCCTCACCACGGAGAAATGATGTATCAGAAGAAAATTGGATAGCACTTCTCCGGAATCTCCAAAAAGATAATGTTGAGTGGTGAGCTCCTTGGTTTGTTCCCGATAGAATTTTGTACCGATGTGGGAGTTTTGATTGGGTCCCACTACTTGGAATTTGAGGAGCCATAGGATATTCCGCTTTGCTTGTGTTGAGGCAGTATAGGTCAAGGCAGTTCATACCGGCAACACAAGGGTTGGATCAATGTGAGTTTTTGTACAAGGGAGATCGTTATAAGAAGCTGGTTAAGGAAATTTCCAATGCTTGGAATTAGACTTGCCGAATGAAGATAGTGGATGTGTGCTCAGCGACGACTCTGGAATACACAGAATGGCAGAGAAGACGAGTTAATGACAATATTCCGTGCCAAGTTTAGAAGATGCTCAACCGATTGAAGAGTACTTACGAGTGGTCCCATCGGAGTTAGAGATTATGAAGCAAGATTTTGAAAAAAAGAGTTCAGAGTTTGGAAAACAAATAGAAAAGTTGGGGGAAGAAAAAATGCATCTCAGATTAGACGCGGATGTCCAGAAACTGGAGGCCGAAAAGTTAAGAAAAGAGAAGAGGAAGGTTGAAGAAGATCGAGATGACTTGAAAGAGGAATATAAGAAAATGCAGCTGTCGAGGAAAAGAGCCAGATTGGGGAAGACTTCGGAGCAGTGGCAACAAGAGATTTGGGTAGAAAGGGCCAAAGCTGACCAATGGGAGAGGAAGTTCCAGGAGATGCAAGCACGGAACGAGGCCTTAGAAGGAGTTTAGTAGAAAGTGAAAAGGGGAAAAGTGGATTAAAAGCTAGAGTGGCCGAATTGGGACAGTTCCTTCATCAATATCGAAGCCGTAATTCGGCAGCCGAGTTAAAGGCAGGTTTGAACCAGATTGAGGAATTGAAAGATAAGATCGGAAGGTTAGAATCGGCATTACAAAACTGTAAGCTCTGCATCGAGTAACTTGAGGCAAGAGAAAGGGTATTAGAAGGAAGAGCTTCATCATTTCCAAGATCAAGTCAGAAATAGGGATTATCTCATGGGAGAAGCCATAGTTCAAATTCGAGAAGTGGCCGACCATTTGCAGACCTTGGCGGTACAGGCTGATACGTTGAGCACGAAGTATGAGCTGCAATCTGATTGTGGTCAAGAGCTAGCCTTGTTGTTTAGTAAAGTTAAAACTTTGGGCATTAAGGCGAAAGCATATTTTTAGCCCGTTTTGTGCAAAGGATTTTGTTTTCTAATAAAGTTTTCTAAATGAAATTGAATCAGAATCGATGCCTTTTAGCATTCATGCATTTACATTACATTACATCATATGCATTTAAATCTATAGAAAGACCCTAATTAATGGAAGTTATTACAGAAGAGAGAAAAATCTGAAAACTACACACCGTTACGGTACACGCGCCAAAACTAAGAACATGGATCAGAGGCTTGAACAGCTCCAGAGGGATATGCAAGATCAGATGCAAGAGCAGTTGGCAAAGCTCCAACAAGAGATGAAAGAACAGATGTTGGAAGCTCAACAAAATATGATGGCTCAAATGGCCCAATTGCTGAGTGGGGCAATGGACAAAGGAAAAGGCCCCATGACTAACACTGGTGAGGATAATGAGGATTATCCTCCAGGTTTTACCCCTCCTCATTCGTAAGCACAACCTGAGGTGCATCTCCGAAGGTCATCTGTCACAATAAGACCTCAACGAGTGCAGGTTGATAATGAAGTACCCATGAATTTCCAAGCAGGATCAGGATCTAACCCAGGAGAAAACCCAGCTAATCCCATTCTCCCTGACTTAGACATGGCCGAGAAGGAAGGGATGCGAATGGAATCCTCAAGGCAGCTAAAGGATCGCTGTAGATGGTTAGAATAGAAGTTTAAAGCCTTGGAAAATGCTAATAATCACCATGGTATTGATGCTAAGGACTTAAGTCTGGTCCCGGATCTGGTACTTCCTCATAAGTTCAAGATGCCTGAATTTGAGAAATATAATGGAACTAGTTGCCCCGAAACCCATATCACCATGTTTTGTAGACGGATGACTGGTTATGTTAACAATGATCAACTATTGATCCACTGTTTTTAGGATAGTTTAGTTGGGGCAGCGTCTAGGTGGTACAATCAGCTAAGCCGTGCTAGGGTTAGCTCTTGGAGAGATCTCGTGCAAGCTTTCATGAAGTAATACAGCCATGTGACAGATATGACGCCTGACAGAATCACTTTACAAAACATAGAAAAGAAGCCTAATGAAAGCTTTAGGCAGCATGCACAAAGGTGGAGGGAAGTTGCTATGCAAGTTCAGCCACCGCTCCTGGAAAAGGAAACTACAATGCTCTTCGTTAATACTTTGAAGGCCCCATTCATAACTCACATGATAGGGAGTGCCACCAAAGGCTTTTTAGATATAGTAATGATGAGAGAAATGATTGAAAATGCCATAAGAGGTGGCAATATTGAAGGGGAAACTACCAAGAGGTCAGCCCCGAGAAGGAAGGATAACGAGGTGAATAACGTGAGTACATACAACTCGAATGCCATTACTATCAACCAACCAAGAGCAAACACTACTAGGCAACAAGGTTCGCAAAGACAGGAATCGAGCACCAGACAAAGCTCTGAGAGGATCCAGTTCACTCCAATTCCAATGGCATATAGGGAACTATATCAAAGTTTGTTTGATGCACACGTGGTAGCTCCCTTTTACTTGAAACCACTGCAACCCCCATATCCCAAATGGTATGATGCGAACGCTAAATGTGAATACCATGCAGGGATACTGGTGCATTCAATTGAAAATTTCACTGGCTTCAAGAAAACAGTGGAAAGACTTATTAAGATGAGGATCTTAAAATTTGATGATACCCCTAGTATGGAAAACCCATTACCTAATCACGAAGATAAATGGGTAAATGCCATGGGGGAAAATGTCATGAGAAAGATCAAGGAGGATATCGCTGAAGTGAGAACCTCGTTAAAAATAGGTTGGAAGGAAATGATAAAGAGAAGAATGATAATTTCTAAGGAAGGACGTGAAGGAGCGAGGGACTATTGTAAGTTCCACAAGAAAAAAGGGGCATGAGATCCAGGAATGCGTTGAGTTTAGGGTCTGATGCAAAGCCTTATAGATAATAAAGAACTGGAATTTTATGAAGAAGGCTTAGGTGAAAGAAATGTATGTGCAACAGAAGGAGAGTTGACAAATCCAAAGGTCAATTACCCAAGAATCATCATTTCCCGTCCAAGAACTATTGAGGGCGGAGTACAAATAGTGCCAAAAGTCGTCATTTAGAAACCTGTCTCATTCCCTTATAAGGATAACAAAATGGTGCCTTGGAATTATGATTGTCATGTGACAACACCGGGAGAGGAAAACATAGCGGTTACTTCCAAGGAGGCCCAAAGTGAGGGATCTTACAAGCGTAGTGGGAAGCGATATAACTTGGTAAACGTCAAAGCTGAACCCGTAAAAGTAAAGTCTTTGGTTGTTGAGTGAGAGAAAAGGGCCAAAGCACTTATTAATGAGCCTGTAAAAGAAGAAAAGGCTAAGGAGTTCCTGAAATTCTTAAAGCACAATGAATATAGTGTGGTCGAGCAGCTGCGCAAACAACCAACTCGCATATCAGTGTTAGCTTTACTTCTAAGCTCGGAAGTACATCAGAAAGCATTGATGAAAGTGCTTAATGAAACCTACGTTACTAACGACATATTCGTCAATAAGTTGGACCGTCTGGTTAGTAACATAAGTGCTGACAACTTCATCTATTTCAATGATGATGAAATTCCACCCGGGGGTATGGGATCAACCAAGGCTTTGCACATTAGCACTCGTTGCAAAGGATATACACTGCCCAGTGTGTTAATTGGTAATGGATCGGCTCTGAATGTCCTACCATTGACCACATTAAACAGGTTGCCAATAGATAGTTCTCACATGAAAACATGCCATAACATAGTGAGAGCATTTGATGGCACGGAGAGGAAAGTAATGGGAAGGATTAACATACCATTGTTGATTGGACCGAACACATATGAAGTCAATTTTCTAGTGATGGACATCAAGCCCTCCTATAATTGCTTGTTGGGGAGGCCTTGGATACATTCAGCAGGAGCAGTACCCTCGTCTTTGCACCAAAAATTGAAACTAGTAATAGAAGGACGGTTGGTTACTATAAATGTAGAGGAGGACTTCATAGCAACTGTTACTAGTAACGCGCCCTATGTGGAGGCAAATGAGGAGGCCATTGAATGCTCTTTCTACTCCTTAGAATTTATCAACGCAACATTCATTTCAGAGGGGAATGAGGTACCAGTGCCTAAGATATCCAGAACTACAAGAATGGGTTTACAAATGATGGTGGCGAGATGAGCCTTGCTAGGAAAAGGATTGGGAAGATATCTCCAAGGAGGGATTCAAGTTCCAGAATTAAAAGAGAAAAGAGACCGCTTTAGCCTAGGTTTCAAGCCAGATCACAGAGAGAGAATGAAGGAAATAGAGAAACGTCAAGAGAGAAGAAGGGCACGATTGAGTGGAAAGGAAGCCGAATAGGAATTGATGGCGTTCCCTCACATATCCCAAACTTTTGTATTAGGAGGGATTATTTACCCGGAGAGGGGGTTGCTTGAAAATGAAAGTCATCATGTCAACGCCATACACGAGGAGCTGACTGAACAAAGAAATCTGGGGGGCATTCGTCCTTACGAACCGGGAAGCTTCTTAAACAATTGGACTGCAGAAGAACTTCTTATAGTCGTTAGAAATCATACAGAGTAATTTCCAGAACACTCTTGTTACTCTAAAGCCTAGGAGTAATAAAATTTCATTTGTGAAATAGGCTCATGTTCAGATTTTTTTTTCAATAAAATACACCCTTGTTATTAACTCGAGCAAATATTCTTTCATTCTTTTATACCGATAAATATTCTTTTGACCTTTTAATTTCTTTCTAAATTTTTCATTCCATTCATAAATATAGTCATTCTTAAATTCATTCGTTCTTTGTATATTCTTTAATGCTCACCACAGGTCTTTAGATATCAATGACATAAGCGATGATACTACGAACCCTGAATTCTCTTTTGAACCAGACATGTGTTTAGAGCAACCTTAAGATTTTGAGGGTGACAGGGATTGTGATGTGTCTCCAGATCTGTTAAGAATGGTAGAGCAAGAAGAGAAGCAAATTTTGCCCCATGAGAAAGAGGCAGTAGAGAATGTAACCTTGGAGGAAGGGAAAGAAGTGAAAATTGGGACGCACATTGCCGAGGAAACAAGACGAGATCTTGTTGAGTTACTACAAGAATTTAGAGATGTCTTTGCATAGTCATACCAAGATATCCTAGGCTGAATACTGACATTGTAGTACACCGCCTTCCCATAAGAGAGGATTGCAAGCCAGTCCAACAAAAGCTGTGAAGGATGAGGCCTGATATTGTGCTGAAAATAAAAGATGAAGTCAAAAAGCAGTTTGATGTTGGATTCCTGCAAGAGGTTAAGTATTCAGAATGGGTAGCTAACATTGTGCCTGTCCCTAAGAAGGATGGGAAGGTACGAATGTGTGTTGATTATAGAGATTTGAACAAAGCTAGCCTAAAGGACAATTTTCCCTTACCGCATATTGATACTTTGGTGGACAATACGGTAGGCTACTCGCTGTTTTCCTTTATGGATGGCTTCTCAGGGTATAATCAAATAAAAATGCATCCGGAAGACATGGATAAAACCACTTTCATAACATTGTAGGGTACCTTTTGTTATAAGGTAATGCCATTTGGGTTAAAGAATGCAAGGGCAACATATCAAAGGGCTATGGTAACCTTATTCCATGATATGATGCACAAAGAAATTAAAATGTACGTTGATGACATGATTGCCAAATCTCAAACAGAGAAGGAACACATTGAACTCTTGAAGAATTTGTTCCTGAGATTAAGGAAATTCAGTTAAAGCTTAATACGGCAAAGTATACCTTTGGAGCTAGGTCGGGAAAGCTTTTGGGTTTTGTAGTCAGCAAAAAGGGAATAGAGGTTGACTAAGACAAGGTCAGAGCCATACAGGAACTGCCTCCACCGCGTACTCAGAAAGAAGTTCGAGGTTTTCTTGGAAGGTTAAATTACATTACTCGGTTTATTTCATAATTAACTGAGAAATGTGATCCCATATTTCGCCTTCTTACGAAACACAACCAAGGTACTTGGGATGAGGAATGCCAGGATGCCTTTGATAAAGTCAAGCAATATTTGTCAAATGCTCCAATACCATCTCCGCCCAGCCCAGATAGACCATTGATACTGTACTTGTCGGTGTTCAGTAACTCTATGGGATGTGTGCTTGGTCAACATGATGAGTCAGGAAGAAAAGAGAGGACGATATATTACCTCAGTAAGAAATTCACTGAGTGTGAGATGAGATATTCGCCAATTGAGAAGTTGTGTTGCGCCTTGATCTGGACAACTCGAAGATTGAGACTATATATGCTATATCATACAACGTGGCTAATTTAGAAACTTGACTCATTAAAGTACATGATGGAATCAACTACTTTAAATGGAAGAATAGCAAGATGGCAGATATTGCTAACTGAGTTTGATATAGTCTATGTAAGTCAAAAGGCTATAAAAGGAAGCGTGATAGTAGAATTTCTAGCTAGCAGAGCTCTAGAAGATATGAATCATTAAGCTTTGATTTCCCCAATGAAGAGCTGATGTATGTGGCAACTATTGAAGAATATCCATGGAAGTTGAACTTTGATGGAGCATCAAATGCTGTAGAGAATGGAATTGGGGCAGTCTTGGTATCCCTAAATAGAGAACATTATCCATTCACGTGCAAATTGGATTTTGATTGCACAAACAATATGGCCGAGTATGAAGCATGCATCATGGGAATTCGAGCAGCCATAGAGCACAAAATTAGAACGCTGGAAGTATATGGAGACTCTGCATTAGTGATCTACTAGCTCAAGGGAGAATGGGAGACAAGAGACCCCAAATTGATTAATTATCGAAGAATAATTTTGGGGCTAATTGAGGAGTTTGATGACATCACTTTCAATTATCTCCCACGAGATGAAAACCAGATGGCAGATGCTTTGGTAACTCTAGCTTCCATGATTAAAGTAAATAGAGAGGAGAATATGAAGCCTATTCAGATGAATATTTTTGAGGTTTCAGCTCATTGTTGTAACATCAAAGAAGAGGAAAAGGATGACCACCCATGGTATCAGGATATATTGCAATACGTAAGAAATCGTGAATACCCTGAGCAAGCAACTAAGAATGACAAAAGAACATTAAGGAGGGTAGCCTGCGACTATGTTTTGGATGGGGATATCCTGTACAAAAGAAGAAAAGATCAAGTGCTCTTGAGATGTGTCGACGCAGTGGAAGCCAGAAAAATCTTAGAAGAAGTGCACGAAGGTGTTTGTGGGACACATGCTAACGGATTCATGATGGCTAGACAGATCATGAGGTTTGGATACTATTGGTCTCCTATGGAAAACGATTGTATCAACTATGCCAAGAAATGTCATAAATGTCAATTTATGGTGACAAGATTCATGTACCACCTTCGCCTTTGCATGTTATGACTTCTCCATGGCCTTTTTCCATGTGGAGCATGGATGTCATTAGGCCGATCTCACCGAAAGCTTCAAATGGGCATCGTTTCATTTTTGTGGTTATTGACTACTTCACGAAATGGGTGGAGGCTGCTTTGTACACAAGCGTTACTAAGTCAGCAGTTAGTCGATTCTTGAAAAAAGAGATCATTTGTCGGTATGGAATGCCTGAGAGGATCATATCAGATAATGCACTGAACTTGAACAACAACACAATAGCGGAAGTCTGTAGTCAGTTCAAGTTTAAACATCATAACTCATCTCCGTATCGCCCAAAAATGAATGGGGCAGTGGAAGCGGCCAATAAAAACATCAAAAAGATAGTGGGGAAGATGACTGAGACTTACAGAGATTGGCATGAGAAACTACCATTTGCACTCTTTGCTTATCGAACATCTGTTAGAACCTCTACTGGGGCAACTCCTTTCTCGTTGGTGTACGGGATGGAGGTAGTTCTACCCATTGAAGTAGAAATACCTTCTCTACGAATTCTATTAGAGATAAAACTGGATGAAGCAGAATGGATTCAATCGCGATATGATCAATTGAACTTGATTGAAGAAAATAGGCTAAGGGCTATTTGTCATGGTCAGATGTATCAGAACGAATGATGCGAGCTTACGATAAAAAAGTTTGTCCAAGAGAATTTCACGAGGGAGGCCTTGTACTGAAAAAGATCCTTCCCATACAAAAGGATTTCAGAGGAAAATGGATGCCGAATTGGGAAAGACCATATGTGGTGAAGAAAGCCTTCTCTGGTGGTGCACTAATTTTGGCCGAAATGGATGGGAAAAGTTTACCCAATCCCGTGAATTCAGACTAGTTAAGAAATATTTTTCTTGAAAAAGAGGAGAAGCCAAGGTGAAAACCCACAAAGGGCGGTTTGAGACTTCTAAGTCTAAAAAAAAAAAAAGGAGAAGCCAAGGTGAAAACTCGCAAAGGGCGCCTTGAGACCAAAGGGGTTTTGAGTTGAAAACCCAAAAGGTCGGCTCAAATTTTGAAAGACATACAATGATCTTGCTATACCTGAATCGACAATAAGTGAAGTATGTTACATGCCGGGGCATCAACAAAGTACTTTGGATCTTCTAAACACATGTTGAGCTTGAAAGCAGTCTTTATAAAGCTTGTATATAAAAGCTCAAGCAGCGATATCTAGGGCACCTGGTTTTTGTCCCATTTGCTATCTTTGGATTCTTTTTCTTCTTAAAGATATGTTCCCAGATTAAACTCCTTTGTATTTTGATATTTTATCCAAATTATAACTATTCTCAAGATTAATTTATTTGTTGCCTATTATTTACAAAGCATGTTGCATTGAAATAATGATTGATGAACTAATAATATTTTCACAAAAGAAGTTTTGCATATTACTCTGGAAAATTCTAGATAATACAAGAAACTGAAACAGGACAATTGTTTAAAGAAGTCCCATGTGCAAAGGACAAAGGTGCTTGAGAAAATTGAGATTGTCTCTTTTATCCAAATTAATGTGTTGAGCAATACCGATCCTAAAAGAGGATCATGTCATAAACATCTCCAGTGGGTCGTAACATTCAGGGAATGGTATAACAGACCGAGTTAAGGGGAAGGATTCAAAACATACGAGCAGAGTATGATTGACACGTCGAGAAGAGCTAAGATAAAACCCTGATGAATGAATGAGTGATGGGAATCACTCATTACATTTTTTGCATCATAGAATGTTTAATTAGGAGCATTTGAATCATTTTGATCATGGCATCCTAATCATTAGGCATAAGCATATACCTATTTTATAGGTTATGTCCTCTGAAGGACAATGTAGTAAAGCAAATTAAAGATAACGATTTGGCAATCCCTGTATTGGCAGGGTGCAGATCAAAGATAGTAGATTTGGAAATCCCTGTATTGGCAGGGAGCAGATCAAAGATAATAGATTTGGCAATCCCTGTATTGGCAGGGAGTAGATCGAAGATAGCAGATTTGGCATCCCTGTATTGACAGGGAGCAGATCGAAGCAGCAGATTTGGCAATCCCTGTATTGGTAGGGAGTAGATCGAAGCAGCAGATTTGGCAATCCCTGTATTGGCAGGGAGTAGATTGAAGCAGCAGATTTGGCAATCCCTGTATTGGCAGGGAATAGATCGAAGATAGTAGATTGGGCAATCCCTGTATTGGCAGGAAGCAAATCGAAGTTAACAGATTTGGCAATCCCTGTATTGGTAAGGAGCATATCGAAGATATCAGCATGGCATCCCTGAGGTTGTAGGGAGCAGGTTGAAGATAGCAAATATTGCCTTCCTGCAGTTGCAGTGAAGCAGATTGAAGCTGTCAAGATACTTTTGAAGAAGATGAGGATCAAGAATTCAAGACTCGGCAATACTGGGCAAAATTGGTCCTTTTATAGTCTTTGCTCTATTCTTGTTACACAGCAATGAGCAAAGAGGGGCAGCTGTAATGGCCCACTTTTGCCCGGGCTATTAAAGGCCAAAAAACAAAATAAAAAAAATAAAAAATAATAATAACAAACAGTCCTTTGTTATAGTCCGTTTACAAACCCAAAAGCCCAATTACAATTTAATCAGCCCAATACCCTATTCACCTAAACCCAGATGCCAATTACACCCGTAGCCCAAATTCAAATCCCGATTTCCTAAGCCCTAAACCTATGCCAGACCCAATAGGCTACATGGCCCAATGGCCCAAATCTGGTTTCAGATTTGGGAACCCTAGGGTTTCAAACCCTTTTACGCCGCAAATACCCTAGCCCTCTCTTCGCGCTGCAGCTAGCAAAGGCCAAATTTTGCGCCACAATCGACGCTCCAATCCGCCAGATCTTCGTCATCTACCTGCAAAGGGAAACAAATACACAGTAGATATGGCAAGAAATCGAATAAAAGAAATATACCAAGATTGTACTTCGAAACAGTGGCTATAAAGCCCGAAAGTTAGCATTGTAAACGATACGCATACACGCATATTTTAGCAATAAAAAATCAAAAAAGGTGATTCCCAATTATTTTTGCTTCGTATTTTTTTCCTCTCTTCCGTTTCAATACATGTAAAATATTTTTATACACAAAATATTACTAAAATAATAAATAGGAGGTTACCTTTAATTCGGCCTGAAAAACAGAAAAAATCGGCTTTTCGATGGCCGTCTGAGACGGCGCGTGCGACGACGTGTGCGACGGCGCGTGCGACGACGTGTGCGACGGCGCCTTACCGGAGCCCATGCCGGGTTCTGGCCCCAGGTTGAGGAGGAGAGAGCCATCCGGGGCCTCTGATTTGGGTTTTTTTTTTTTTAAAGAGTGCTTAAACTATTTTTTTGGGCAAAATTTTAGTTTATATAGGCCATCCACACGACGCCGTTTTGGGGTTACCTTTAAGGGCCAAAACGACATCGTTTTTGGCCAGGATCCACGCGTTGCCCCAATTACCCGAGGAGGATCTGCGCGTCTTTGATAAATGGGATATTTACCCCTGGAGCCCTTCCGCATTATTTTTGTTTTATAATTACATCCAAATTCTATTTTTCTTTTATTATTAATTCGGCCTTGATTTTTGTTTTTATTTTAATTTAATCCATAGGGCCATTTTAAGGCACATGTAGAGCGGCGTCGTTTTGGGATTAGGGCATATTTGCCTAGTGAGTCCCTCGCATTTAACGTGTGTTTCAATTAAGGCCATAATGTAGTTTTATCCTTTTTAAAATTACCCCATAAATTTTATTAAAATTCAAATTTAATCCTTTTTTATTTTATTTTTATTTTGACTTAGTTTTTTTATTTTTATTTTTATATATTATTATCTTAGTTTTTTTTAAAAAAAATGTTTTATTATACATTGTTTTTATATTTTTATATTATGAATCATTTCAAAATTTATGTATAACATATTATATTTCTTAAATCTATTTAATAATATAAAGTTTTTCATATATTATTTATTTTTTAAATGTATATATTATCTTTTAAAAAAAACAAATTTGTTATATTGTATATTTGTTCTCTTTTTTTAAAAAAAAAAAGCCTAAGTTTTATATTTTTTTATTTAAAATGCTTAAATTATTTTATATGAATGATATTTTAAATTGATTTAATAAGGTAAACGTTTTGTATATATTGTTTTTTTAAAGATATTATCTGATATATTAAATTGTTATATATCATATATATTTCCTTTTTTCCTAAGTTTTTATATTATTTATTTAAAATACCTAAACTATTTTATACGTATATAAATGCTTTAAAAAATATTATTTCTGTTACCCCTTTTATTATAATAACAATTTGTGTTTTAAAACACTTCTATTTGTTTTTCTATTATTATTTTATTCTTTTTATCATAATTTTGTATTCACTTCCAAATTTTTATATTTTATTATCTGTTATGGTTTATTTTATATTTGTATTTGCTAATGTTATATGTTTATTATTACTTTAGCATAATTGTTTTATCATATGTATAATTTGTTAGTTTATGTTGATTCTTTATATTGCCTATATTTGTATGAAACATTAATGTATGTCATAAATTGCTTTAATATTTAAGCTTTGTAATGTATTAATGCTGCATTTTTTATCAAAACATTGTTTTAAAATTGATCCTGTTTAATTATCGTTTTTATCCAAAAATTGTTTTTTAAAAATTAAGGCAATATTTGACATTTGGGATTTTCGAAATAATCGTGCCCTAACTTATTGGGCTTCGATTTCTTTCGTTAATTCTAAATGGTTAAGTATTCTTTTCAAATTAAAATGATCGATTTTCAAACATAAAAATCTATCTTTGAAAGTTTAAGATATTGCGTCCTAACTTACTGGATGTGATGTTTTGATATTTCAAGATAAGAGTTTTAAAAAGCAAAAGATATTTAACGTTTGGAAATTTGAAGGGCCGTGCTCTAACTTGCTAAAATTCGACCATTTTTATCCAAATAATTAAAAGTCTCTTAAAAGGGTAATAAGTTTTTTGAAACTTAAAAGGATCATACTTAAAAAATCTTTTCAAATCTTCGGCACTAGGACATTTTATAATCAGTTTGGTACCAACTTTTGGGCGTTACGAGGGTGTTAATCCTTCCTCGTATGTAACCGACTCCCGAGCCCGTTTTCTTAAAATTTTGTAGGCCAAAATCAATATTTTAAAAAGGTGATCCAATCACACTAAAAAGATTGGTGGCAACTCTATTTTCATTTTTAAAAGTCGACTCTGTTTTCCAAATTTAAAAATGGTTTCGACAATTGGGACCTAAAATGAGCTTAAGAAACATTTTTAAAAAGTTGGGATCAAACCTGGATTAATTTGAAACTTTTTAGAAAATATAGGTAAATAGTGAAAATAGAGGTCACATGGTCGTGTGGCTAGGCCGTCTTACAAGGCAAGGACCATATAGTGCAAGGACATGGCTGTATGGCCAAACCATGTGGCACAGCTTAAACCATGCGAAAGGAGACACATGGTTGTGCTGCTAGACTGGGCATCTAACTATTGTCATGGAGACCTAAAATATCAAAATCTAAAAATAGCACACGATCATGTTACAAACCGTGTGGAGCACATGGTCGTGTGGTAGACCGTGTCACAAGCCGTGTGTACCTAAAATACCTTTAACCTCAAGCAATGTCATCTATCCTTTCTCAAAAACCAAGATATACCATTTATGTAACACCCCTAACCCAACTTCGCCATCGAATTAGGGTTACCGAGTATTATAGAACAATTTAGAACATTTAATTTCAAATAGAAACAACTATACAAATTATCTCATAACATTTAATAATTCATATGAATCAAGGTAGAAATACATTTATGGGCCTTAAATCAAGCCTA
The DNA here is from genome assembly GCA_020496765.1 of Gossypium stocksii. Lineage (NCBI taxonomy): Eukaryota > Viridiplantae > Streptophyta > Magnoliopsida > Malvales > Malvaceae > Gossypium > Gossypium stocksii. Next base: position 76,749,409 of record CM035629.1, read on the forward strand.
CAAGACTGTAAAAATAATTTAAAAATAATTAAGGGTCATTTTGAAACAAAATAGAAAAATATAGAAAAATTAGAAAATAAGGGTCACACGACCGTGTGGCCAGGCCATGTGACACAGCTCAGATCGTGTGAGTACTTGAAGTATGGACACATGGCCGTGTCTTAGCTTGTTTTTCCACTCTTTTGAATATTTGAAATAAGGCCACATAGTCGTGTCGCAGGTCGTGTGCCAAACCGTATGCATATTCGAATTATGGACACACGGCCATGTCTCAGAGCATATGAAACCTGCTCTCAAAACAACAATGACACATGACTATGTATGGCACAAAGCTGTGTGACGACCCGTGTCCCAATCCATGTGCTTCAAACTATATCTTCAACTACAAGTTTACCAAAACATGCCTACTTGGATAACAAGTAACTCCATTACCATCAATTAAACCTACTCAAAACACGATTAAACAAGCTCAAAACATATTAAAATATCCATCTTAAGTGTCTAACCAAAATCTCCTCATTGACACCACAATTAAATAAGAACAAAACAAACCATCCAATTCCCACTATTACATTGTTGTATTATCTATACATTCATCATATCAACCACATTCCTTTCACTAAAACAAATTCATACTAAGAATATTCATCATCACTTCTCAAATGTAAGCGTAACTAGCATTCAACTTACCAAAACTATCATAATAACTTACTTTTATACAACATCCATATAAGCATATAAAAATGAACTTCATAAGTTCAACATTAAACACTTATTTACATTACACCTATTACATGCCATATAACCGAAAGTAAATGTTCAAAACTACTAAAAGATATTCGGATAGTGTGATTTCTTTGACTTGATCTGATTGCCTGATTTCCACAGAACGTTATCTACAAGAAAATAAGATGAATAACATGAGTAAGCTTTTATAAAGCTCAGTAAGTTCGACGATTAAAATAATAAAACTTACCAAATAACATGAAAACTTAATTAACAAGATAAATAATCAGTGTTTCCTGTCAACCACAATCTATAACAGGTTAATTATACACAAACGAGTACGTGTTACATTTGAATATAATCACACGAGATCATTCAATATCAAGCCATAATGCTAACAGGAGTTCATCATCAATTTACTGACAACTCAATGATAAATCGAGTAACAGTAGAATAATATTGCCATATGAACAATATACGAATATGAGTACACAGTTAGCCATCCAAAACATGTTAAATGCTCCAATAAGCTAATCCAACTGAAAACAAGCCTTGGCACCAACTGCCTAGCCCGAAGGTTATCATCCTTCCAAAAACAAGCTTAGGCACCAAGTGCCAAGCTCGAAGGCTTTGCATCCGCCCCCGGTAACACACCAGTATCACTGTAATATAACTCGATAGTTTGCAGCAAATGTTGAACCTTGGTATATTAAATGTAAAAACATAAATCAAGAATCATTACCTTGTCACATATCAAACCCGTACAATGCACATTATAACCTACTAGCATGCCAATCATACTTTATCTTATGTTCATCGGGCCAAGATTTTTCATTGTTAAACAGTGTTCCAATAGTTAACAATTCAATTTATACTAATTAACTTTAGACATTCATCAACCAGTTCCACATTCAATATATATGTTTTAAATTAAATTAAACTAAATTTAACGGACTTACCAGGGCTAAACTGCAGAAATGACAAAAGTCCAGGGACTATTCCACAACCTTCCCTTTTCCTCAGTTATCAACTTGTTCTTGATCTATAATATAATTTTATTTCAATTATTAGCCTCAATTTAATATATTATTTAATTTAATACATGTCACTTCTTATGAAAAATTTTACACATTTGCCTCAAACTTTTACACTTTATTTAATTTGGTCCTTAAGACCAAGACAAGCTCATCCTTACAATTAAATCATAAACTCATTTAGCTAAATTTTTATCCATCTTATTACAACCTATAAATTCCAAAAATTTTGGAGAAAATCAAGCCAACTTCAATATTTTACCTATTTAGTCCCTAAAATCAAATTTAGTAAACATCACTTCGCAATTTAATCATATCTATCAACCAAGCTCTCATCAACACTAACTAGGAACAAATACATTCAAAATCATCAATAATAAATTTCTAAACATTTGACAATTTCACAATTAACCCTTAATTTAGCTAGACCTTAAGACAACCATCACAAAAATGTAAAAGTCATGAAAAATAAATCAGCAAAGCACTTACATGCACTAGCTTTTGTCTGTCGAAAATAAAGCTTCTTTAATGGAGTTTCTTGGTTTCAAATTTTGGTGGATGAACACAAGAAGATGATAATATTTTATCATCTTTTGTTTTATTTCAATATTAACTAAATTACCCTTTTAACCTTAATACTCACTTAATTTTTCAATTGTACCGTGCATGAATCATCCCATTAACCAACCTTAAGGTATAATTTCCACTTGAATGGCTCCAATTTATTTCCATTGCCATTTACCTCTATAGCTAATAGAAATTAACTTTGGTAATTCTTACGCTTTAGTCCTTTTTAATTAATTAATTATCTAAACATTAAAATTTCTTAACCAAAAATTAATACAACACTAATAACCTCATAAATATTAACAAATAATTATTCACAGACTTAGACATCTAAATTGTGGTTCCAAAATCACTATTTTCAACACCACTGAGAAACGGGTTGTTATAATTTATATCTATTTATACCAATTCAAACATCTCTAAAACATGTCAAAACATGCTAATTTAACATTCAATCTATGCCTAGCCAATATGCCCTCAATGGCACCACAATACAATCATGAAACAACAACCATCTAAAACATTAAGATCAACCATTCCAACGTTATAAATAACCAACATTCCTTACCAAACATGTTATTATCCAACACCTATATAACCATTCAAAATGACTAGCATCATCCATTTTTGTAACGCCCCAAATTTTCATAATTCCAGCTTTTGGGGGATATGTAGCGTAAAATATCTATATGTGTTTTGCGATTATTTGTCACAAATATTTGTCTGTTGAAGTGGTTAAGTGTTTTGGGAAGTGCGTGAGAGGTCGCAAGTTTAAGCCTTAGTTTGGGCAAATTTTGGTTTTTATTGAATAAAGCCCAATCTTTGGTAATTAGGCTTATAAGTAAAAGTTGGTTAAAGTATGTCAAAATGGAAAGGGATAATTGTTATGCATGAGGTCCTAAGTTCGATTCTTTGCATTGACAAGGGACGTTATTTTCTTTCTTTTTGCTTTTAGTTGGGTAAGAGTTTGAATTAATTTGAATTCTGAGTAGTGGAGCATATTTGGGTAAGTGAGAGTAAAGATAGGAGGATTTTAGGGAAAGTAAGCAGAATCTATGCCTAATCTGATTTTCTTTCCGCAGAATTCAGTTTTCACCCGAGTTCTCAAGATTGGCTATCGATTTTCTCTTTCCAAAACCCCTTGCTGTCGAAATTTTGCTTCTTCCATCCCTCTCTTCCATTTTTTGTTATTTCTTTAGTTTTGTTCTACATACTACTTTTTGGTTCTGTTGGCTCGATAAGTTGCGATATTTGTTAAAATTGTGACATTTTCTTTTTGGCTGTCAGTTAAGTGGGACTTTCTTTGCTGTTTAGGAGACAATCAAATTCTGTGGTTTGCTAGATGGTGTTTTAATCAGAGAGGAATCATTGTTGTTCATTAGAGGTAAGGTTGTCATTAGTTTTGGGATTTTCCTGTTCTTAGTAACTCGATTCAAGTGATTGACTTTGTACTCGGGATTATCGATTCTAGGTTCTGGATTACTTAGGGTCGTTCTAGCTTCGATTTGATACCAGGTGTGTACTTCGATTGCATAGACAGCAATTTGTAAACGCCACACGGGCATGTGGATTGCCCGTGTAGAGGTCGTGTGATGAAACACGGCCATGTGATCAACAAACCATGCCATGCGCATGTGACACGGGTGCACGACACGACCGTATGAAGACCGATGAGGTTGTGTGCGGGAAACGGGCTCAGCCAATTGGGTTTTGTGGGCCCACAGGAGCATGTGGGCCCAAATAGGTGAGCCACACGGGGGTGTGGGATTCTGGGCCAGGCTGTCTGATCCATACTGCAAAGGGTAATTTGGGCCTTGTAGGCCACACGAGCAAGCCACATGGATGTGTGGGCCCATTTTTCTGAAATGTACTGTAAGGTTGCACGAGTCGCCCAAGTCGACTATGACTTGTCGTAGGGTCGATAAGCATTACTTAGACCCCTATTCTGTGATATGATATTGTGATGTCTGTGTTAACATGTTATGTCTAGCATGTGTAGTCTATACTGTTTTGAATATTGACGTATGATATGTTTATCTGCATTATAGCATGCCATATCTACATGATGGATTGCGTTGGGCTGGGTTTGATGAAGTTGAATGAAGAATCTGAAAGGCTTCTAAAGCCTGTTATCTGACAGCTCAGCTGCATATTTATGGCATGTGCCACATTACGGTACTATATGGTGTGTAGGGTTGGATAGGTTGATTTCATCCTCATATTTGGTGTGTTGGGCTGGGTGGGTCAATTTTATCCCCACATGGTGTATAGGGTTGGACGGAGATGGTGTGTAGGGTTGGTGGGCATGTTTTTGATATTCTGATCTGATATGTATGTGATACTCATGATGGACTACGGCCTTAAGTTTGTATCTGATTCTGTTTCTAAGTGGGCTAAGGTTCACACTGTTTCCGTAAAGGGCTCAGGCCCGAACTATCTGTTATTTGTTATATGTTTGTATGCGTGCTGTCTGTGGGGATTACACACTAAGTTTGTGAAAGCTTACCCCTTATTTGTTTAAATTGTTCAGGTAATCCCCAGCAGTAGACAGATCGGTGCAGCGGAGGACTCGACGGTGACCACGACCACATACATTTCGGTTTATGATTTTAACGCTTTCACTGTTTGATTCGTTAATTTTGGACTTTATGGTTTTAAAGCTTTTATTGCTTGAACTGTTAGTTTTGGGGAATTTTATGTAATTTTTCAGACTCTAGACTGTTTTGGTTTTAATTTGGGATTTTAAACTATTTAATATGGAATTATAAACTACAACACAACTAAAGTACAGTTTTTCCTAAATTTAACCAAAATTTTCATAAGTAAACACGTTTGCGAAAAGTACTTATTTTCAAAAGCTTCTGGATTAAAGAAATGGTTTTAGGCAAATTGAGTAATTCATGTTTTCCTAACTTAAGTGAAAGATAACAACTGGAATAGTTTTTAATGTATCGAGGCATTTTTCAAAAACACTATCATGTGACATCACCAGATTCGGCCATATCGTCTAGGTCAGATTTGCGGTGTTACAATTTTCATATAATACATAAGTTCTAAGCATGAAAATATATTCAAGTTACTTGTATTATCATACACAACCAAAAACATTAAAACTTAACATTAACTGGTAACATCACATCCTATATACATGCCACAAGTAACACAATTTCAAACTTCAAAATCTATCGAGTCAGAAAAAGTTAGGTGTGAGCTCCCATTGATCCGATCGACACATTCAGAGTATCCAAAATCTATAGAACATAATAACAGAAGTAAGTATGTAAAATACTTAGTAAGCTCATACAATTCAATTCAATAACTTACCTTACTTATTTAACAGTTAATTGTACATAACTATTCAAAAAGTAGCCCTATCATGATAAAGCCAAACAATTCTAGATCAATAAATAATGAACATACATATATTCAGAATTAATATTTCATCCACATTAGCGGTACAAATTCACATTGTATGTCTTTTAATTTTCTAATGGAACTTTGTAAAAGAACTCAATACACGAGTGCATATAACATATGATGCTCGTTTGAGCTAGTCATATACAAAAATATACGTATCTGGTTACCAGTCTAGGCTAAACCTTTAAAACAACAACATATTATTAGTCAAGGCTAAATATGTGTCACATGTATATTTGAGTTTGCAACAAATGTTGGAGCTCGGTCTAGAATGGGAATAATTCAGAAACCTCGTGTATAAGTCTTTTACTTGGTCCATCAAAATTTTCTTAGAATTTGATTTATTACCAGATAGTCCAATTTCCATTTTAGCAGTTTATATATATAATTAACAACATTTAATAACAAATTGTAACCATGGAATTTAGCATGAACTTACCTATTGAAATGGTAATGGTTCAACTATCAAGGATTAGTTGGAAATCTTTCCTTTTTCTTGTACATCCTACGGTCGTTGAGATTCTTGATCTAAAGTATAGCTTGATTTAATTAATCAATAAAAAATATAAAAAAATTAAACTTTTATGCATATAAGTCTTTTTATTCATATTTACAAAATTACCCCTAAACATTAGCCCTTATGTAATTTAGTCCTTAAACCTGAAACTTTCAAATTGAACACATTTATTCCTAATTCAAGATGGTTTAATTTCTTATAGTCCCTAAGCAACTCATACTTTTCATACTTTTACAAGAATTTCATATAATTTTATTATTTTAGCAACTAGTCCTTGAACTTTAAAATCAAACAAAATCACTTTACAAAATAATCCTATTTAACTTCTAAACTTATAAATCTATCACTAAACATCAAAAAGCTTCAAGTTTTGTCAATAGAAATATTTTAATACTTTATTAGTTTTGAAAATGGAGATACAAGTTAACTGGACCTAGTTGCAACAATATCAAAAAGATAAAAGTCATGAAAAACATTTTAGAAATGGCTTATATGCAAGGAACACAAGCTTCAACCAAAACCATGGAAGTTCTTCCCCCTTCTACAAAGCTCAAAAGGTGAAAATAAAGAAATAGGGTTGAAGATGACCTTTTTCTTTTATTTTAATATTATTTACTTAACTTTTAACTTAAAAATTAATATTTATTTATTTAAGAATTAAGCACTAACCGTATAAACTTTAGCACTAGGGTATATTTGACTTTTAGATCCTTGTACATTTACTATTTAAGCCACTTAACCAATAAAAATCAATAATAACTAACTTTTGCAGATTTTACAATTTAGTCAGTTTTCCTCAATTAACTATCAAATCATCAAAGTTACTGGACCAAGCTTCAATCCACTTATACAATAACTTCGTAAATATTTAATAAATATTTTTACGAGCTTGGTTTATAAAAATGAGGTCCTGATATCTTATTTTCCAAAACTACTAACTTTCAGTAAGCACCACTTGTACCTTAAGTAAATTAATGAAATCTATTAAATCACTATTATACTATGTTTAACTCATAAATATTAATTAAATATATCTACAGTCTCTCTCATTGAAATTGTGGTCCTGAAACCACTATTTCCAACACCACTAAAAAAGGGGTTGTTACACAATTTGGCATAATGCTAAATTATTCAATAACAAGGCTAGGTATTTGTACCTAAGGCCCTAGGTACCACACCCCTTGTACTATTTTGGGCTACTACACTATTTTGTGCAAAAAAAGTCCCTTTAAGGCTCGAAATTGGTCCTGAACACCTCTGACCACCCCTTTAGTGACTTCAAAAAGATTTTAAATTATTCTTAAAGTCATTTATTTCTCCTAAAATAGGATTGGTGATTTTATAAAAGATTTTTAAAGTTTTAAATTAAGACCAAACACCCATTTTCCAAACCTGAAAGACTTTGTTTTAAGCCAATAAACTTTGGAACCTTGCTTTATGACTTCAATATGTTCAAATATGTAACCAAACAACTAAAATGATTCATTTAAATTAAATATTATTTCAAGTTGACACAAAAAGGTTTAATATTTGTTATAATATGAGTTTTTATAAAAAGAAAAAAATTGTACTAGCTTGAAGTACTCCAATGGCACCTCCTACTTATACCATACACCATGTCGGATGAAGGGTGTTATAGCTCAAGTTTTGCTCCCAAGGTGAGATGTCTCAAGAAAACTAATCCAAGTCTCGAGACATGTTCTTAATGTCTCAAGACATCCTTTAATGTATTAGGACATACTGCTTCTAACGATCATATTTTCCTTTTGATGTCTTAAGACATATACTTGCGGATGTGGATTGCATTAAATGTGTGAAATCAAGGATCCCAATAGCTAGAAACTCCCTCCAATAACTCCAAACGTCCCAAAATCAATGAGGGTATAAATATGAACAAATGAAACCAAAATGAAAATAAGAAACAAGCTTACAAAGTTAAAAAATGTAAAAGTCCAAAACACTCAATTGTTATACCTTTTTTTCTTGTACATACTTGTAGCTTTTGTAATACCCCAAACTCGACCTAGACGTTATGGCCGTATCTAGCAATGTCACACGATAGTGTTTTTGAAACCTCATTGTTACGATGAAAACATTCCATATTATTATCTTTAGTAAACCTTTTTTAGAACTTAGGAAGTCGGCTTTATTCATTTAAAACATTTGTTTTGAAACATCCCTTGCTGCAGAAGCTTTAATAAAACAGTCTAAGTGATCATGCGTTTAGAAAATACTTTAACTTTTTTGAAAACCAAATTTCCTATGACCAGTAAGTATAAATCAATAAAGTAAAATAAATAAATAAACACCCAAATTTAAAACCAAAGTCCTAGAGGGTCCTTAAATTACAACCAAATAATCAATAATAATCAAATCATAAATAGTAAATTGAAAACCATGAAGTCCAAAAATTACTACAGTCACTGCTGAGTCCTCCGTCGCACCGATCCGTCTAAGTCTGGGGATTACCTATGCAGATTAAACAAAAAGGGTAAGTTTACGTAAACTTAGTGTGTAATCCCACAGAAATAAACCAACAATTAGTATTCAAGTGCACAGTTGAACAGTCTTGGGCCTAAGCCTTTTTCAGTATCAGTGACAATTTAGGCCTTAGCCCATCTCAGTACAGTGTCAAAAATGCAGTGGGGCCTTAGCCCATCACAATATCAGTAGCAGTAACAGTTATGCAGTAGCAAAATCCTACCCAACCAGCCTCTAGACACCATCTCCGTCCAACCCTACAAACCATGTGGGGATTAAATCAACCCACCCATCCCTACACACCATGCTATATCGAAATGCGGTACATAATCAAAAATTTGCAGCAGAGCTGCTAGATAATAGGCTTAATAGCAATTCAGACACTTCCTCCAAATAACAATAACCCACCTTGATGCAATGCAACATACACAAGATGTCATGCTATTATGCAATTACAGTACATACATTCAGATATCATAATTCATGCTCAGTACAGAAATCAGATAGACAGATCACTCATATAGGGGTCTAAGTAGGGCATACCAACCCTATAGTAGGTCCACGGTCAACTTGGAGGACCCGTGCAACCTTAAATAACTTTTTAGAAAAATAGGCTCACACGCCCACATGCCCGTGTGGCCTACCTGTGTGGGCCCACATGCCCGTGTGGCCCACACAGCCCAAATTAGCCTTGGCCTTGTGATTCATTTTTAATAACCCATGCTAGCTAAATATTCATATATGTTTTCACTATTTACTTATATGTTCATTCAAAGCTGTCTACTTGAGTCGTTGTCACTAAATTGTTTATATCTTGAGCTACAGAATTCCAAATTAAGATCCGCTTGATGTTTTTCAAACTAAACTCAAACACCTTTCTACTATAAAATTTTTAGAATTTATAGTTTATCAAATAAGTACAGTGAAATCTTCAAATCTATCCCTATTTTGTTATTTGACAACTTCAACCTTTCCTTACTAAAAATTATTTATGTCTTAGTACAAAATCTGGATGATGTTTCCATTTGTTTCCCTTGAAAATAGACTCATTAAGGATTTAAATATATAAATTTAAGCCTCAATTATTTTTCTAAAATTTTTGATGATTTTCCAAAGTCAAAACAGGGGAACCTGAAATCATTTTGACCTTGTCTCACAAAATTTATTATATCTCATAATTTACAATTCCATTACTTACAAGGTTTATTCCATAAAAAACTAGACTCAATAAACTTTAATTTCATATTTTATTCAACCTCTAACTCAACTTACACTATTTTTAATAATTTTTCAAAGTTAGACTACTGCTGCTGTCCAAAACTATTTTAGTGCAAAATGTTGATCTCCAAGTTTATAACACCCTTATTTCCTGTCTCTACATATTTTTGCATCATTTTCTCTTATTTCTCTTATTTTTCGACAGCAAGCAATTTTGGCTTTTCACCAAATCCCATTTTCTGCTTTTTGGGTACACACCTGGTATCGATTCGTTGTGCAAAGTAACCTGAGCCTTCAAAAACCTATATTTAACCAATATATCCCTTAATTAATCACTTGGTTCATCAATCAAACCACATATCCCCAACATAAAACTCGAGAAACTAAACCAATGATGATTCAAAAACTTATCGCGATGAATCCGATAACCAGTCGTCTCCACACATTGGAATATCCGCTTTATACCTTTGAACAACACTTAAACGAGAGTAAAACAAACCCTTTGTTAATTGACTAATCGAAATACGATAACTAAGTGCAAAAATTCCACTTACCAAAATAGATGAAGTCGAAAGTTGCACCCAAAGAGATGACTCGCAAAAAATATAGAAACAAAAGGAGTAGGGAAAAGAGAAGAGAATTTCGGCTATAGAGCAAGAGATGAACTGATCAAGAAAACGAAAAGAGAGGGCAAAGAGAAGAAACAAGATTTGGCCAAAGGGGAATAAAAACCAAAAGTGAACAAGAAGGGAGAAGAAACAGCAGAGAAACAAAAGTCTAACATCAAACCAGCAGGCTCATTTTGATATATATTTTTACCAACAATCAAAAAAAAGCCTACTAAACAAGAGTAAGGCCTAATTAATTCAAAATACCAAAATTTGTCCAAGCGAAGGCTTGAACTTGGGACCTCCCAAACACTCCCAGAACACATAACCAGTAAAGCTGATAGATATTTGTGTCATATTTTCATAATAATGAAATTAGAAAATTTGGGGCGTTACAATTCTACCCCCTAAAAGAAAATTTCGTCCTCGAAATTTACCTGATCAGAATAGGTGAGGATACTGCTAACGCATCACATCTTTAGGCTCCCACGTGGCCTCCTCGGTGCTATGATTACACCACAGAACCTTTACTAGAGGAATAGACTTCCTACGTAGAACTTTTACGTTACGATCTAAAATTTGAACCGACTCCTTCTCATATGTAAAGTCTGGCCTAACCTCAATTTCCTCTGTAGGAACAATGTGAGTAGGACCAGAACGGTAGCACCTCAGCATAGAGACGTGGAATACATCATGAATGTGATCCAACTCCGGAGATATCTCCAACTGATAAGTAATCAGTCTCACTCGCTTCAGAATACAGTAACGTCCAATAAACCTAGTACTCAACCTGCCCTTACGACCAAACCTCAGAACCTTCTTCCATGGCGAGACCTTGAGAAATATGAAGTCCCTCATGAAATACTCAATCACACATCACTTCAAGTCTGCATAGGATTTCTGTATGTCAGATAAAGCTTTTAGACGATCTTGAATCAGTCTAATTTATCCTCAGTCTCAACAACTAACTCATAACCTAGAACATATCATTCACCCAACTCAGTCCAACACAAGAGAGTGCGATACTTATGACTATACAGTGCCTCGTAAGGTTCCATCTAAATGCAAGACTGGTAGCTATTATTATAGGAAAACTCCGCTAACGACAAATACCCCTTCCAACTACTACGGAAATCAAAACTCGCACTTGCTAAACTTAGCATAGAGCTGCTTTTCCCTCAAAGTTTGAAGGAAAACTCTAAGGTGCTCATCATGCTCATCCTCAGTCTTCGAATAAACTAGTATGTTGTCGATGAACACCACTACAAACTGATCTTGATAGGGCTGGAATACTCGATTCATCAGGTCCATGAAAGCTGCTGGTGCATTCGTCAGTCCAAAAGGCATCACTAGGAACTTGTAATATCCATAACGAGTCATAAATGCCGTCTTAAATACATCAGCCTCCTCAACCCTCAACTGATGATATCCAGAATGTAGATCAATCTTGGAGAACACAGAAGCCACTCGAAACTAGTCAAACAAATCATCAATCCTCGAAAGTGGGTACTTATTCTTAATCGTCAGCTTATTCAGCTGTCGATAGTCTATACACATCCTCATCGTCCCATCTTTCTTTTTCACAAACAGCATAGGTGCTCCCCATAGAGACACACTAAGACGAATGAACCCACAATCCAACAGCTCCTAGATCTGAGCTTAAGCTCCATAAGCTCCTTCAGTGCCATTCGATAAGAGGCGATGGACACCAAAGCTATACCTGGAAGTAGCTTAATCCCAAATTCCAACTCGTGATTTGGAGGTAACCCTGGTAGCTCCTTAGGAAAAATGTCTGGAAAATTCCTTACTGTTCTGATATCCTTGACTGTAGAATCCCTAGAATCCAAAATACTTACGTAGGCCAAGAATGCCTCACATCCCTTACGAACCATCTTCTCTGCCACCAGTGTAAATATCATATTAGATAAGTAATACTGGCATTCTCTAATCATGACTACCTCCTTATCCTCCTCAGTCATTAGTAAGACCCTCTTAGTCGTATAATCCAAGCTAACACAATGCTTGACCAACTAGTCTATCCCCAGAATTAGGTCGAACTCTCCAAATGGAAGCTCCATCAAATCAGTTAGGAAGATTGCCCCTTGTACCTCTAAAGGAACGTCCTTATACTCTTTGTTAACTCTAACATATTGCCCTAATGGGCTCAGTAACGTAACCTCACTCGTAGTGCTCTTAACTAAAATCCCCAAGTTTCTAAATATGTTGCTAGCTATGTATGAGTGAGTAGACCCTATGTCTATTGAGGCAGTATACAGTACATCAAGAATAAAGAATGTACCCGTGATGACGCCTGGAGCATCACCATCCTCTCGACAACGAGCAACATAAACTAGGGTTAGCTGCCTCGCCTCAGCCTGTCCAACATCTCTGCCCGGTGCTCTCTGCCCACGGCCCATACCATTACCACCTCTGCCCTATCCACAACCCCTTGATGGCTGCTGCACTACCCTTTGTGGCTGTGCCGTACCAGTACCTGGAGGTTGCATTTGATCGGCCCTCAGCGGACACTCCCTAATACGGTGCTCTAATGACCCACGCTGCAAGCACGCCCCAGTCCTTCTCCAACACTAGCACTGATGGCGTCTACCACAATCAATACATGGCTGTAGTCTAGTAATAGTAATAGGTTGCCCAGCTCTAACCGGCCCATTAACTCTGGCCTTTTTCTTAGGCCTCTGTATAGAACTCGATAGCTCCAAATCCCTCTTGTTCTTACCCCTCTCGCGGTTACAGTTCTGGCACTCAACGCGCTTAACCTTTTCGATGACCTTCGCCTTCTCCACCAGTACAGAAAAATCACACTCCCTCTAAGGAGCCATCAGGTGTAACACCCCAAACCCAGCCTAGACGTTATGGTTGAATTTGGCAATGTCATATGAGAGTCTTTTTAAAAACGTATTGATTCATTAAAAATCGTTCCAATTAATATCTTTACTTAAGTCAAGAAAACGTTAACTAACTGATTTGTTTAAAACCAATTCTTTCACGCGGACGCTTTGAAAACAGATATTCCTTGCCAACATGTTTACTTAGGAAAATTTTAATTAAGCTTAGGAAAATCATACTTTTGGTGTGTTGTAGTTTGTAAATCCATAATAAGCAATTTAAAATCCCCAAATTAAAACAAAAATAGTCCAAGTCCAAAATTTACATCAAATATTCTCAAAAATAATAATAAAAGGAGTAAAAGTAGAAAAACCCGTAAATCTAGAGTAAATGTAGCAGTGGTCACTATCGAGTCCTCCGCTACACCGATCCGTCTACTACTGAGAATTACCTAAACAAATAAAACAGAAAGGGAGTGAGTTTCTGCAAACTCAGTGTGTAAATTTCCGCAGAGAGCATGCATACAGTACACATATCAGATATCATGTACATAAACAGTTCGGGCCGAACCCTTTACAGAATCAGTTAGGGCCTTAGCCAACTTAGATGCAGAATCAGAAATATAATAGGGCACTTAAGCCCAATTAGATATAGAATACAGAACATATCAGATATACAGTGCCCAACCCACCAACCCTGCACACCAACTCTATCCAACCCTACATACCATGTAGGGATAAAATCGACCCACCCATCCTTACACACGAAATAGAAGGATAAAATCGACCCTTCCATCCTTACACACTACATGGTACCGAAATGCGGCACATATCATAAGTATGCAGCTTAGCTACCAGAAAACATGCTTTAGAAGCCTTACAGAATCTTCTTTCATCTTCATCATCCCACCCCAATGCAATGCATCATACATAAATGTCATGCTAGAATGCAGTCAATCAGACTACCAATTAGTTAGATACACATGCTCAAAATATCATGCTTAAATCATACATCATTTATTTAGATCACAGAAACAATAGTATAAGATGTGCTTACTGACCCTATAACAGGTCACAGTCGACTTGGGCGACCCGTGCAACTTTACAGATCATTTCAGAAAAATGGGCTTACATGCCCATGTGACCGCCCGTGTAGGCCCACACACCTACAACAGATAATCGATTCGAAGCGGAACAAAAGAGAAAAAGAAAAGAAGGCAAATGAGGGAGATGAAGTAGTTTTTGGCAATACAATAGAGAAGCAGAAAGAAATGTAAAACGTTAAAAAAAGATTCAAAGAGTGAGCGGGAAGTCGAAAATTGCTATACCAAGATTGAGATCCACATCCCTTATTTCCCTCCTAAAATTACTCCCAGACTCCCCCACTACACCACTACTACTTAGAAACCCAGTCAAAACCAACTCTTGCCGAATCACACAGCAAAAACAACATCCATTGTCAATGCAAAATATCGAACCCAAGGTCTCCAGTAAACCAACACTCCATCCAACCACCAGACTAACAGGTTCATTATGTCATGTTTTTGCCAACAATTAAACTTAAGCCTAATTACCAAAGAGTGAGCTTTATTCATAAAAAGTTAAAATTTACCCAAGTTGAGGCTTGAAATTGGGACCTCCCAAACACACCCAGAACACATAACCACTTAAGCAGACAAATATTTTTGTCAAATAATAACAAAAACATAAACAAGAATTTTAGGGCGTTACATCAGGACTCTCAAATTATCTCTAAGCCCATCCTTAAAATAAATACATTGCTCATACTCAGAGGCCACCATACCTCGGGCATACCGTCTCAGTCGCAGGAACTCAGCCTCATACTCGACCATTGATCGATCTCCCTGAGTCATATTTAGGAATTCCCTCCTACGGGTATCCACGTAGCTTGCCACCATATATTTCCCCTAGAAGGCGGTCTTAAAGAACTTCCAGGTCAAACGTTCGGGCTGAGTGGCCTCCTTAACAGTAAGCCACCACTAATAAGCCTCATCCTTCAACAGTGAGACTGCATCCTTTAATTTCTACTCTGGGGTGCAGTCTAAGTCATCCATGATCCTCTCCGTGGCCTCAATCCAGTACTCGACCACATTAGGGGCAACTCCAATGACAACCCTAAAGAGCTCAGCTCTATTGGACCGGAGTCGTTTCGTAACCAACCCTCGGCCCCTAGATCTAATATTAGGCCCATTGATCCTCTCTAAAATCCTTAGCATAGCCTGGGACAATATGTCATCTCTAGCCATGCGATCTTGAGACCTAGTCTCAGTAGCAGGTGACACTGGTGTCTCACTCGTATCCAAATTTGGTATGCTACCAAGTGAAGAGGACTTAGCTCGAGCTCCTCTATAGCCTCACCTCGTTCTCTAATACCCTGTCTATGGATACCTCGTGCGCTCATTATCTAATCATGTTTATTTGTATTAACAGTTTTATGAATCAGCTATAGTTTTAGTGCTTCTTAACAAATGTTTTATGTAAAACAATATCAGTTATTCAAAGTTCATTTTTGTAAATCGCAGTCTCACTACAGTTTTTAGTTTCTCTACAATTTTTATTATACACTAACTTGAGTGTTTTCAGTACAATTTACTACCTATAGTAGTTTCTGAATATACTATCCATAATAGTTTCAGTTTAAAACAAATCATAGTTCCGAATACTTACAGGATCAGCCTGGAGACTCGGTGTACCACTTACTCAGTAAGAACATTTCAAATCATTTGGAAATCAATCAATTTTTCGAAAGCCTAATTTTTATATAACCTATAATCCACAGTCGAGTTTTGTAACCTGGCTCTGATACCACTAAATGTAACACCCCAAACTTGACTTAGACATTATGGCCGTATCTGGCAATGTCACACGATAGTATTTTTGAAACCTCGTTGTTACGATGAAAACATTCCATATTATTATCTTTAGTAAACCTTTGTTAGAACTTAAGAAGTCGGCTTTATTCATCTAAAACATTTGTTTTGAAACATCCCTCATTGCAGAAGCTTTAATAAAACAGTCTAAGTGATTATATGTTAAGAAAATACTTTAACTTTTTTGAAAATTGAATTTCCTACAACCAGCAGGTATAAATCCATAAAGTAAAATAAATAATAAAAACCCAAATTTAAAACCAAAGTCCCAGAGGGTCCTTAAATTACAACCCAAATAATCAATAATAATTAAATCATAAATCGTAAATTGAAAACCATGAAGTCTAAAAATTACTGTGGTCACTGCTAAGTTCTTCGTCCACTGATTTGTCTAAGTCTTGGGATTACCTATGCACATTTAACAAAAAAGGGTGAGTTTACATAAACTCAGTGTGTAATCCCATAGAAATAAACCAACAATTAGTATTCATAGTGCACAGTTGAACAGCTTTGGACCTAAGCCCTTTTCAGTATCAATGACAATTTCAGCCTTAGCCCATCTCAGTATAGTGTCAAAAATGCAGTAGGGCCTTAGCCCATAACAATATCAGTAGTAGTAACAGTTATGCAGTAGAAAAATCCTACCCAACAAGCCTCTACATACTATCTCCGTCCAACCCTACACACCATGTGGGGATTAAATCAACCCACCCATCCCTACACACTATGTTGTACCGAATTGCGGCACATAATAAGAAATTTGCAGTAGAGCTGCCAGATAACAGGCTTAATAGCTTTTCAGACACCTTCTCCAAATAAGAATAACCCACCCCGATGCAATGCAACATGCACAAGATGTCATGTTAATATGCAATTACAGTACATATATTCAGATATCATAATTAATGCTCGATACAAAAATCAGACAGGCAGATCACTCATATAAGGGTCTAAGTAGGGCTTACCAACCCTTCAGTAGGTCCATAGTTGACTTGGGCTGTAACACCCCAAACCTGGCCTAGACGTTATGGCTAAATTTGGCGGTGTCACATTGAAGTGTTTTTCGTAAAAACATAATATCGTTTAAAAAGCTCAATTGTTATTTAGCCTCTTTGTGTGATCTAAATGGTGATTTTAATTCTTGCGTCATTATCAAAAGTACTTTCTTTAAAACATTTTTAATGTCAACATCCCATAGGTAGTACCGCAACCGGGCTACCATTGTTATGTAGCGGATGGGTGGGTCGATTTAGATATCCCCACAGATGTGTTTTGGTTGGACGGAGATGTTGTGTAGCAGATGGATTATTTGGGGAGGATTTTCACAGCATTGTGTGGATGATATTATTATGTTACTATGATATGGGCTTAGACCCAACCGAGGCCACTATGGGCTAAGACCTAAAGGCTACTGTTATGTGATAAGGGCTTAGGCCCAGTTGAATGTTTGTATGCTATTCGTTTGATAAGGGTCGTACACACTGAGTTTTCGTAAACCCACCCCCTCCTTTTATTTTTTTTAGGTGATCCTCAATAGGTGGTTCGACGGATGGAGGGACTCGGAGGTGGCCACTTAGCAAGAAGTTTTTGACTTAGTATGTTATTTAATTCCTAGTATTTTAAATGATTTTTATTCGGATTGTAATAAGGTCTTCCCTCTGATTATTATTATTCCATTATTATTGTTGTGCTTTGTATTTTAGAAACGGAACTTGGGTTTATTCTTTGTTAAACACATTTCAAGTTTTTTTGGAACTACGTGTTGTCTTTAAAATAACCTTTCGCGGTTAAAGGGATTTTTTTTTAGCTTTGAATACACCTCGTTTTAAAAGCAAATACAAATTGAGATTTTACTTGAAATTTTTCTTAGAAGGGTTTTCAATGAAAACAAGGTTTTCGCTAAAACACTTCAATGTGACATGCCGGACTCGGGCCTAACTTCTAGGCCAGGTTTGGGGTGTTACAGTATTTGTATCATTAAACTTTTGGTTTACTTTAACATGCATTTCAATTGTACTAATAATGTCAATATAAATTGTGGCAAATTGATAATTTTACTTTCATTCCTTTTACTTTGTATCTACATATAAGTACAATTGTGACATTTACTACTGAAAATGTCTAAATCAATGTGAAGTCTATAATGCCACTAAGTCAACAAAATAAATATATTTTTCAAACAATTATATGCAATATTTACTTCAAAGAATATGCAAGAATCTTCAAATTTCCAAATTGACTTTAAAGATAAAAAAATTATTATATTTATCGCAGACATTCACTTCAAGGAATTTGCAAAAAATAATTCAAACAATAATGTCAGCATATATCATATTTATTACCAATAAAATTATATAGATATTATCTGCTTCAAGGAATGATAAATTAGTATAAATCATTGAACATTTTGTACTAAGAATAAACATTTGACAATATTTTTTAATCATCCATCTTCTTCTTATCTATTTGTCAATAATGACAATAATTTAAATTTTCATAATTGTTATGTATTGCTACAATCACTTTGGGGAATGGAGTAGAACTAGTGGAAGGAATAACTCATTATTTTTTATAGCCATAAGAAGATATGAGATCAAATCAAAATATTTTTAAAGCTTAGAGTTCTGCATAATCAGTTAACTACCAAAAATAACTAGTTAGGTCATGTATAGAAACAAGCCTAAATTAAATATATGAATAAAAGTCACATCTCAAACATAAAAATATGACATAATGAAAAACTAGCATTGTTTGTTATAATCCATGATAAACATGCATGAAATTTAATTCAAAATCCAACCATTGATGCTCATAGAACTTTTCATTTACAATTGCTCATGTCATTTCTCTAAATAATTAAAAAATAAAATAATATAAAACATATGAACTACTACCTTTGACAATCATTTGAACTAAATCAAATATGGATAATCATAAAATTCATTGGTTTATTAACACAAATTTGCATACTAGATATGTTTTAGTCAAATATATTATTTAATTATAAAACCAACTATAGCGACATAAATAAATCAATTAATATTCATTTTCATGAACAAATAAGATGCTTAAAACAATATGTAACCCATGTAATCAAAATTTAAAAAGAAGACAATCTCAAATATTTAAACCATATATCAAGCCGATTTAATATTTAAAGATGTACATTTTTTACTCTACGTTGAGTCTTGACGATTTTATCAAGAAGTAAACAAATTAAACTCTAGTAGTAGACTTTAAGTCTAATCAAAATTTAATAATAGCAAACTTTGAGAGTGAATCTTATTTTCCAAGTATACAACAAGTACATAACCAATGACTTTTCATACATAAGTTGTCTCTCTTCTTTGAAAGTTTATACTGAGAACTCTCATTGTTCTCTTATTTATCTCTATCTTTCACTTGTAGTGGCAAAAAGAAATATTAGTAATAAGATATCCAAGAATCAAGTAATGAGTGTCATAATTCACAAAAATAGTGCAAATCATACTAAAGATTCCGTCTTTAACAAAATACATATGATCCTAAAAAAAATTTTGACCATAAGATTGCATATAAATATCAAAATCAAATCACTAACCTAAAAGTTTAGTGATGAATATCAATATCAATAAATTCGAGTAACAAATTCCTCAATATGGATTTTAGAAATCCTAAAATTGACATGCTAATATTTAAAATGATCTCCATAATAAAGACAATGTCAGTATTCCTTTATTGCTTAGATTCATCACAATCATCAATCTTGTATGCCAAATTTGATTCAAAATCAGTCTTATTATTCATTTTCACATTGTCTCCTTTCTGTTTGAGAGAAATTTGATAGAGTTAAACTAAATGTTTAGGTGTACAATAGGTATGTAACTAATGACTTTCCATACCATATTGATAACATAAGTTATCTTCACTCCTTAAAGAGTTCTCGGAAATTTTTATTCTTTTATTGCTTTCTTCATTTTTCCACTTCTAGTGGTGAGAAAAATTATTACGATCATCCCTTATAACTATTATTATAGTCCAACTTACTACATCACGTTCAAGATTATGTCTTTCGAATTTATTACATATTGTTACATTCTCAAAAGTTTCTTACCAAAACTTATCTTTATTTTGATGAACATCTACTTAATAATAAAATATTCATAATACTTTATATTTTAAAAAATTTTATTGATATATCAATGTACGGGTTATTATTAATATATAAAGTTATATATAATAATAATATATCAAATACACTTTATTTTTTAAAAAATAACGTTGAATAAATGTAGAATTCAAATTTTAATATTCTCTTATATTCAGAAAAGAAAAATTGAAAATGGATATAAAATAGTATGAATGTTGAAATTGGTCATACTTGAGGGTTGAAAATGTGATCCACCCTTTCTCGGTTAAGTAGGGAAAAGCCTGATCCCCAAGATTAGGAATTTTATAGCATTATATATAGTGGTGGGACAACCCCCAAACGCCGAAATATCTTCTTTACCGCCAGAATTATTTTTTCTTTTTTTGGGGCAACCATCGTGTTCAATGCCCCCACCAATTTTGTCAACCGTGTTGAATTGTGGTGCGAAGGCATATACATGCATTACTACATATATACATATATACTATTATTGCTTAAAATATTTCATAATTTTTTTATTCTACTTTTCACAAATTTTAAATCTGGGTCTAATTGCTAACATTATTAATATTTCAGTAAAAAGATCTTTCTAATCTTTCTCAATTTTAAATTTAAGCAAATTGATCTATCAATAAGGACAATTAATCACAATATTAATGTATTTGGTAATTATACATAATTTTAATTGATATAATAGTAAATTTAGCCTTCAATATTTACATATTTAATTATTTTGATTCTAAAAAATTCAACAAACTCAACCCCATCATTTACACATTTACACAAATGTTACAAGATAAATTTGTTAAATTAGGACTAAATTCCCAAAAATGTTAAAACTTTTAGGGACAAATTTATTATTATACCTATCAAAATCATGTACAATTGATATAAAAACATTAACATCATGATAAATTGTCCTTAGTTGCTCACTTTTAAAATTGACAAGAACTAAATTGCTTTGATTATTTTGAGAAAGACGAATTTGCTTAATTTCAAAATGGAGAGGGACTGAAGAGGTCCTTTTACCAAAATTTTTTGTTAAATTTGTTGCTTTGATATTTTGAAATTAAAAAAAAAAAAGCTCTCATTTGATAGCAATGTAACTAAAAAAAACCTGATGTTGTAATGAACTTGAATTTAACAAAATAATTTTAACAATGTTAACAATTGGATTTGAATTTTGAAATCTAAAAAGTAGAGGGACTATATTCTTAGAGATAAAAGTGCAAGGACTAAATTTTAAATTTACGAAGAGTACAAAGAATTATAACATATTTTAATCGCTATTATTTAAGCCTTTGATTTAGTTGGTGTTACAAGTTAATCACACGCTAATTTAATTGAAAAAATTTTAAGAAATTATGTTTTTTTTTACAAATTTATATTATTATGATTTTTTTTAATTTTATATAAAATCAATAAAAATTAAATATAATTAAATTTGCATTTAGGATATTATAATTTTTAAACCTTCAAATTTACCTTACAAAAATATTCAATTTTACATTTAAACCAAAACATAGTTTGTTTTTATATAAAATTTTATTATATATATTTTTACATAAAAAATTTCACCCATATCTTGGGTGTACAATAATCTGATATATATTTAAATAATTCTTAGAATTTAGTTTGATATTATGATATACTCTCAATGTGGATAAAAAAATTATATAATAAATATATTTATAAAAGGAGAATTATTTGATACATTGGTTTTTAAATTCTACAAGTAGGGTCAGGAAATTGACAAGTGTCTTATAAGAGTAGAAGTGTTCATGGGTCGGCCCGAGCCCAATCAAAATCTTAGGCCCAGGCCTAACCAATATTTTAGGCCCGCTTACTAGGCCCGGCCCGACCCACCCCATATTAATTTTTTTTATATTATTTTTATATAATTTTTAAATATATATAAAACATCAAAAATACTAAAAATATTAAAATAAATATTTCCCAACAAATTGAAAATAAGTTTTAAAAGAATTTTATATTTAAATAACAGTAAGATAGATACAACTTAACAAGCAAATGCCTCTAAAATAATAACAAAAATAATAATAAAATAATTGTTATACAATATCCAAATAATAACAAAAAATAGTAGCAACATAATAGTTAAGTGGTAGCAAAATACGGATAAAATAACAAAAAAAAGAACTTTTTTTGTCCTTTTGTGAATTTAGGCAAAAAATGCCTTACCCAAGATCTAGCCCGTTTAAACTTATTTTTTTTTCCAAACCCATTTTTCAGGCCTATATTTTTGTCCAAATCCTCTTACTTTTTAAACGGGCCTTAGCCTGACCCATGAATAGGTCTATATAGGAGTATAGTAAAATATTAAAAAAATAAATATTCAAAAAAAGAAAAGAAAAGAGAGAGACATATGTCTATTTTTGGATCAAGAAATTGACATGTGTCCTATAGGAACATAGTAAAATATTTAAAAATAAATATTAAAAAGAAAAGAAACATGTTAAGTTTTTGAGACTGCTCATGGAATAAAAATATTTATTATTAATGGACTAAATACTAAAAGTGAAATTTTAATTAAAATAATAAAATTAATATATTAAAAATTATGACATCTTAAATTCAAGCAATATTTTAAAATTTACATAAAATATAAAATAAAAAATAACCTTTTTATTATTTATTTAAACCAATTGAATTGTAATTCAACTTACTTAACTTAATCAACCTTTCAACCTTTTAAAAGATAGGATAAACTACGAAAAAGTCTCTTTTTTTTTAGATTATATTTTAGTCACTTATGTTTGAAATGTTACGTTTTAGTCGCTTACATTATTGTTTTGTTACGATATGGTCACTTTACCATTAAGCTCCGTTACCTCCCTAATGGCGGTCCTACGTAGTAGTCCAAATAGGTTTTAAATGCTAACTTAGATGTCTTATGTGGCAGTCCAAATTAAATTTATTTAATTAAAAACTTATTTTCATCCCAGTAACTGGATATCTAAGTTGACATTTAAAACTCATTTGGACTGCCATGTAGAACTGTCATTAGGGAGATAATTAAGTTTAACTGTAGAGTAATCACTTCATAACAAAATGATAAGGTAAATGGCTAAATCATAACATTTCAAACATAAGTGATTAAAATGTAATCTGAGGCAAATAAAAGTGACTATTTTTTTAGTTTACCCCAAAAGAGAATACTTTTATATTAAAATCGGCTATAAAGAAACTAAGTAAAATATCCAACTTTAGCTCTTAAAATACGAGTTTGTGCAGCAAAATAAATTTTTTGAATTACAACATTATTTACCATCTTTAAATTTTTCAAAAATGTTACCACAAAATAATTGGATAAAAGTTGAGAAATGATTTTATTTGGGTTCTTGAAAACAAAGTTAATATAATATTTGGTACTTGAATTTTGACAATTTATCCTAATTTGGTACTTAAGCTTTGTTTTTGTTCAATTTGATATTTGAACTTAACACAACACTTTTTCTCAATTTTATTCCTAATAATTTTTTTATTCAAATTGGTACCTGAACTTGAACTTTTTTCTAATTTGGTACCTACAATTTTTTTTTCCAATTTGATATCTAAACTTGTCAAACATTAAACAAATTACTCCAATATACTAACAATGTTATTTTTTATGAGGAAACAAAAATAATCAATGTATGATCAACATGTAGTAGATGACATGAATTTTTTTTGTATTTTAAATGTTAAATTTCTTTTAGTTTTTTTAAATTCAACATAATAAATTTATTTTATTTTGGTTTTTTAAAACTCTTGTTTTCTTCTTCAATATCAATTCGTTAAGCATAACTCAAAGCACATCTTTTTAAACATGAATTTCCTTTAATATTAATTATATATTTGTGGAATTGAGGGTTTTGTGAATGTCAAACCATGTTTTAAGTAGGTGGCCCCTCTTGAATAATTCATGGCATTACAGTTGTACCCTCTCCAACCCCTCCTAGATGGTAGACCCAAATTTGAAAGATTACATTAACCACCGAAGTCGCTCGGTCTTTATTGAAATCAATTTTCCTTTTAAAACTCAAGTTCAACAGCGATTCATATACTCTAGTTTTGTAACACCCCTTACCCATATTCGACTCGGGGACAGGGTATGAGGCGTTACCTTAGTAAAACACATGCAAACACTCATTTCCGATTCATAAAAGTTCGTTTCATATTAAAACTTTTTAAACATTGTCTTATGATCCTTAATATGGACATACGAGGCCCAAAACATAGTTTGAAAATAATCCAGGACCATTACGAGTACTTAAGAAAATTTCAACAAAAACTACTAAAAACAGGGCACACGTCCGTGTGAAAAGGCAACACGCACATGTGGCCTCTAAACATGGCCGTGTTGAAGGCTTGTGTGGTGCACACTGCCTAAGCATTTAGAGACACGCCTGTGTCCCTCGTCTGTGTGGATATTTTCTAACATCGAACCTGTAAGGGTTTTCACACGACCTGGCACACGCCCATGTGCTTAGCCCGTATCCCTCACACGGCCATGACACGCCTATGTGCTCAGCCCGTATCCCTCACACGACCATGACACGCCCATGTCGCAGCCCGTGTGCAAAAAGCTGGGTATTCTATTTCTGACGTTAGCAATCCTTAAGGGTCACAGGCCGTGGCACACGCCCATGTGCTAGGCCGTGTCCTCCACACGATTGAGACACACGGTCGTGCCTCAGCCCGTGTGGTAAACTGCTAGGCATTTAATTTTGATAAACCTAAGGTGCAAAGGACACACAGTCTAACCACAAGCCTGTAGGGCGGACCGTGTGTCACAAACGGCCTAGACACACGCTCGTGTGTCTACCAGTGTGGACAAAAATAAGGCTATCCACCAAGCATTTTGCCACCCTGAAACAATATCAATCATATACCAATTCACAATTAGCCAACCAAGGGCCAACATTAGGCATTCACATACATTCACATACCCAATTCAATCAAGTATTTATACTAGTATCCTAATACTCTTATTCATCTATACTACTTGCACATTTATGAAAACATCAGCATTTGCATTTAAAAACCATTAGCAAATATTAGCCAATATCTTTGGCTTTATACAAAATGAGGTATTTCAAAACTCAAGCCAACACACTTGGCCCAAAATAAATTACACTTAATAAGACTAGTTCCTATACATGTCATTTCTCAAAATACAAGAAACTAACTATACCGAATGCTTTACTTGATAGTGTGAACAAAGTCTTCGATGTCCAATGATCCACGAGCTAGTTAGGCGGCACTATAAGAAAATATAAAGGAGAGAGAGTAAGCACAAAGCTTAGTAAGTTGTAAGTAAATAAAAGACAATAATTTACCATGCTATGACATGTTTTCAATACATTACAATTTGTGCATGATACAAAGAATGGCCACAATCATAACTTGTTTTCATCCTTTACTCATCATACAACATACTATTGAGCTCACATTTCATACATTTCATTTAGGTGCATGCACCACTCACAAGGTCATCATGATATCTCTCGATCTTAATACTAACTTTAAATTTTTCGTTGAACCATTTAGAATACAAAAGGATATTCAATGAGCCTCCAACATAGGGTATCAAGCAAAGGCCATGTCCCAGATATGGTCTTACACTGACTCACATGTCAAGTCGACATCATGTCCCAAACATGGTCTTACACTGACTCTCAATGTATCGAGGCTGGTGCCATGTCCTAGACATGGTCTTACACTGGCTCTCCTCTATTCGTGCCGATGCCTTGTCCCAAACGTGGTCTTACACTGACACATATCCAAGATGATGCCATGTCCCAAACATGGTCTTACACTAGCTTGCAAGACGAGGCCGATGTCATGTCCTAGACATGGTCTTACACTAGCACTCATATCAACGCCGATACCATGTCCCAGATATGGTCTTACACTAGCTAGCACATATCCGTGTCGATGCCATGTCCCAGGCATGGTCTTACACTAGCTCTCGTATCTACCCTAGTATCATGACATGAATATCCAGTCTATTCCTATGGTTCAACCGGGTTCTATCACATGTAGTATCATCATTTCATTACTCAAAATCAACATTGATTAATTCATACTAAATAAATGTTCTCATGCATAACTCATATTCACATTTTCATGCAAATTTGATAATCTCATGCATAATAATAGAAAAGTTGTGTCATTTACTTACAACTTACCTCGGTATACAAAAGGTGAATAATTTTCGATTTAATCTGTTTGCTTGGCCTTCCCCCGGTCTAGGGCCAGATTTCGTACTTCTTGATCTAAAATAACAAAATTTCACTAATTTAATCACTATTAATCTAGACAATTCAAAATTCATAACTTGGAAAAATGACCATTTTGCTCTTAAACTTTAGCAAAATGACCATTTTACCTCTAGGCTCAGAAATTGATTTTTATCAAATTTCCTTACTAACCAAGCCTAACCTAATCTTTTTCACTCTTATGGTAGCCCACAATTTCCACTATTTCATGCATTTACTAACAATTTACCAACTTTCACAACTAGGACCAATCTAAGTGTTTTAATACAAACACTTTTACAAAAGTTATTTATTTAACAACTATGATTCATTTTCTTCCATAAAACTTTAGCCAAAAACACAAAAATTTTCATGGTGAATCTTTAAACTTTCTATCATTTTGCAAAATAGTCCCCTCATTAGGTAGCCCATGTTACAAGGGTCTCAAAAGTACAAAATTTTTCAAGAAAGACCATCAAAATCACTTACTTGTAGGGATGATGAGTGGCTAAAATTTTAAAGCTTCAAAACCCTTAAGTTTGCTAAATATTTTGGTGGAAGAAGAAGATAGAAAAAGATGATAGCCTTTTGTTTTATTTAATTATAAAACTAGTCAAAATAGCTACCAAATTCTCCATCTAATTTTGACTTTCCCATTCTTTTGTCTCTCCATGGTCGGCGACCTCTAAAATAGGGATCTATTTGCTCTTTAAAGACCTCTAATTTTAGTTCTATAGCTATTTAAAACAATTTACTAGTAATTCACAACTTTTACCCTTTATGCGATTTAGTCCTTTTTCGCAATTAAGCCCTCAATCGCGTAAATAAATTTTCCAAAATTTTCATGCACTCTTATAAAAATGCTATAACACATAAAATAATATTAGAAATAATTCTCTGACCTCGGGTTAATGATTTCAAAATCACTATTCCGACTAAGCTCAAATTTGGATTGTTACAAGTTTAACTTATTAGGAATAGTAGTGGAAATTAAAAAAAAAAACATATGTCGATTTAATAAAACAATTTCATTTAATCAAATATTAAGAAATAACAACCTAACTTTATAACCTATACTAAATGCGATGCACCTAACAACTAAATTAAAACCAAATCCCAAACCATAGTTCATAATAAAAGAAAACGAAAATAACTTAACCTCTTAAGGAATTAAAAACAATAATATTAACGGAAATAAAAATGAAACCCAAGCTGAGACCCTTCGAGTGTTGTGTCTGCATCCTAGTCTGAAGGATTATTTGTAAAGATGGAAAATTAGGGAGACTGAGCTTTGGAAGCTCAATATGAGTTCCTTTACAATAAACCGAATCATACAACTATATTTTTAAACAATAAATACAAATCATACATCATTATCAAGATTAGCAATCAATTATAAATATTTGTCAATCTTAACACAATAAATTGATGTTACTACCTTAGTTAAATAATAATAATATACCCAACCATAAACAATCAATAGAATCAATTTAAGAGTTATTCATATAGTTCACGAAGGATATATGTGTATAAATCAGTTTAATCATTTTGTCAAGTAAATTCAGTCATATATGCATAAATTATCAAATATGCCATGCAAAAATCGGTTTAAATATCAAATATGCCATACAAATATCCAATTTTGCAAACAATTAGGGCATTTGGATCATTCAATCATGTATCCATAAAATACGTGTAACATTATTCATTATTCAAGCAATCAATCAAGAGTAATTCAATCAGTAAATTCAATCATCCATATATCTTGTTGTTCTATTCCTAATCCATGACCTAATTGCATTATCTAGTTCTCTAAATACCATTAAAACCTAATCAGGGACTAATTTGAATAAAATAATTAAAGTTGAGAAAAAATTATAATTTTTAAGTTTCAAAGGCTATACAGTCGTGTGATCGGACTTTGTGCAAAGCCCCGGGTCGTGAGTGATTTGAACAGATGAGGTGTAGAGGCCACACGACCATATGACCAAACCATGTATGACGCCCCAGGTCTTGTGCGAAACGAAGGTGTGAAGGACTACAGAGGGACATGGCCATTGTAAGGTCGTGCAATCCACACGGGTTGGCCACACGCCCATATGGTAGGCCGTGTGCAACTGGACGGTTTTGAATTTTGACTCAATTTTTCGTAAAAGACGCACACCTGTCTTTCAAGGTTTCATATAATAGTCCTCATGTCTAGATATGATCCAGATTAGCTACACGAGTCTTTCAATTGATAAATGCAAGAATTAATAATGGATTTTCAAGATTTGGGGGGTTTTTCGCTAAGATCATAAAAAACTGGTAGCAAATAAAAGATCTATAAAAAACTATGATTTTTTAGAATTGAAGAAATCTAGCCATTGAAAAATGAGAAAACTTATTGATCTTGATAGAAGTTTAGAGATTGATGGCACGAAATTCAATGATTGGTTCATAAATGATTTGGTTTGGACTTGATTGAAAAGTTGAGTTTCAAGAATTAAATTTCTAGCAAGAATTTTGAGAGAATTTTGAAATAGAGGGTTTGTAGAGAAAATTGAGAATAAATAGGGAGAACGAGGGTTTCAATTTAAGTTAGAATCAAATAAGAAATCCTAATATACTAGAAAGGGAACTTAATGTTTGAGTTAAGGAAAATTTCAAGGGCTATTTGTTCAATGGCCTGTTTTGGCCAAAATTCATGAAGAAAAAATGAAAGGAAATGGTGTGGATAGAACCTAGGATGAAAAGGTTAAAGGTGTGATGTTTGACCATTAAGGTATTACCCATTTCTTATTTATATTATACCATATTTATTTCTTATGCTAGATTAGCTTTCATCCTTAGTTGCTAAAAGATAAAAGAGGAAAATACAAATAATGAGGCTTGAATATTAGTTTTTTAAGGGTTTTACTAAACTCTTAACCACTAATGTTAGGACTAAATTCATAATTTTTCTAAAAGAATTTGACCCTATAGTTTTGGGGTGTTACAACAGTCAAAGTAACCTTAACCCCAATAAAAAGTAAAGTTTAAGCATACTGCTTAGCGAAATTGAGACATCTCCAAATAAATGAAATCATTCTTATTATTAAATTTCATGTCATCCGTTACATGTTGGTCATCCATTAGTTATTTTTGTTCCCTCATAAAAAAAACTAACAGTATTAGCATTTTTGGATATTTTGGATAACATTTGACAAGTTTTGGTATTAAATTGGACCAAAAAACTTAGGTACCAAATTAGGAAAAAGATTTTAAGTTTAGGTACCAACTTGGGGTGAAAAAAAGCTTAGCACCAACTTAGAAAAATATGTAAAGTTCATGTAATAAATAGTATATTAAGACTAATATATAAAGAATTTTTTTAAAAACATAGAAAAAATAAATTTGAAGATATAAATAGGGAAGTTTTTTTGTTAGGTACCAAGATAAAAATATAAATTATTGGGTTAAAGTTAGACATTTTTATACTCAAGAATTAAACAAATTATTTACTTTCATGAAAGATAAAAAAAAATGAAAATACCCCTTAGATATAAAGATGTTTACTTTATTTGAGAAGTTTAAAGTCGAAAGGTAATACAAATTAACAAGAAAATGATTGTACGAAATGTAGGATGAATTTTTTGATGTTTTATTAAAAAGGGATGACACAATCCTTCCTCCAAACTAACCTTTCATCTCTCAATAAAATAAGTTTAGGATTTTTTTCACATTTTTTTTCCTTTTACATTGCTCTTACTTTTCATTTTTCGTGAACCCTTACGTTTTCTCTTTAGCTCCCATCTTTTGTGCATTGCATCCTTGGTGTCTTCCCTTTGTATTCTTCCAAAGAAGTTTCAAGTTTTCATGGAGTAAGGTGGAGAATTTTTGGTGTTGATGGTGTATCTGATTATATTTCTTAAAAGGGCAAGGTCTTACTGTTATTATGTTTTTCAGCCTTCACTCCTATTTTATTGTGTAATGAAACCTATTCAAGATATCTTTGTATTGTAAAAATTGTAAATGGAGTAGGTGGATTCTGGTGGCTAAAACTGATTTAGGTCATGGCTGGCTTCCCTAACCATATATTGAATTCTACTAACCAGGAAGGGTTGGGATCATTTGATCCATGCCTCATATAGCTTTATTTATTTGTTTTCTTATTTGTGGTTTTACCTTTTGGAGATGATTGCTTTACACCTTAATGCTTTCTATGAATGAAATGTTCATTTAACGAAGAAAATTCAAAATGTCAAGTAATTTCGGTGAATTGCCAAAAATCACTTTGGTCAGGTTATTATGGTTAATTTGTGGCATAAAGTTGAGGGATTATAATTTTATGGCAAAAATAATATGTTTTAATTTGATTCAGTCATGGTTTGTGGCAAAAACTTGGAGCATAACAGCGACAGAATAGAATAGTAGGGCTTTAGCCTAACTTTTCCTTTATTTTCTTTTCTCTGGTCATATGAACTCGGAAATGTGGAATTAAAATGAAACTCGGTTTCATATCAACTTTTCTTGACTGGTCTGGTCTGGCTTCTGTGATGTGCATGCCCCCACTACAATCGTCTCGATTTCTTATTCTTATCTTGAAACATTACCTTTTTCACCTTTTCCTACCTGGACTTGATTAACCACGTGTTTTTTGATTTTTCAGAATTCGGTTCTGAAAATCGAGACCCAAAATTATTAGGATAAACTACTCACCAAACTATTGTTATATTTACGTTTTCATCATTCATATTTAAAATTTATTATCTTAGTCACTAATATTATCGAAATTAAATATTTTGATCACCCTCTATTAAATCACTAATAGTGGCCTTTTTTTTATTGGCACAATAATAAATCTAACCCTCTAATGTTTACGGACTATATTGATTAATCCTAATTTTATAAAAATCAATAAATTGAACCCTCAACTCTACGCATTCTATCAATTTAGTTTTACTTTTTAAAAATTCAAAATTAAAATTTAAAAAAATATTTAAAAGTCCATTATTCAATTAAAGTACATTTGATTTTATTAAAATACATAAAAATATAAATAAATGAATATCATTTTTTCCTCTTTTTCCATAAAATTTATTTATTAAAATAAAAATTTTATAAATATATATTTTTTTAAAAAAACCACAAACAAGACTTAAAACATATTCAAACTTTTCCTTTTTATTTTAGTCTATTTTATAATTAATAAAATTTTATTATATGTTTGGCTTTATTCCCTAGTCCTCATCAAATTTGCTGAGCGCAACGTAGCACATCGCGTTCGCCCACAAACACAACCACAAACACCAATAATCCTGACTCTAAACTCTTTAATTTTTACATTGTGCATCATGTACTGCCATTGAACTAGGATTTGGTTGTAGAGCTACTGACATGGCCTTCCACCTATTAGGTCTCTAAGACTTCGTCCTTACCTATATATCTCTAATCAAGCCTGCCTTCAAGCATAACCTCAAACGTAATAAACTCATTTTAAGCAACAACCCAAAGATATTGATTTTCATCTTTTTTGACCGCAACTTATAGTTTTTGACCTAACCTGAATGTGGTGGCCATTAATGTTGAAAAAAGAAAAAAAACTTGAATCTGTTTAAGTTTTCTTCATGGTTTTTTCTCGTTAAATTGTTTTATTTATAAGAATATTATTTTAGTAAATAAAATTTATGTTATAAAATGAGAAATATATATTCATTTATTTATAAATGTTTTTTTTATTTTGTATTTATTTTATAATGTCTTATGTATTTTTATAGAAAAATGAACTTTTAAATAAGTTTTTATCTTTTAATTTTTAAGAATCAAGACTAAATTGATAGGATACGTAAAGTTTATGGCTAAATTTATTGAATTTTTTAGATTCAGGACTAAACTGATAGTATTTGTAAGTATTGGAGGGCCAAATTTGTTATTATGCCAATAAAAAAGAGACTGTTGTTAGTTATTTAATGGAGGGTGACCAAAATATTAAATTTTAATAATGTTAGTGGCTAAAATAGAAATTTTTAAACTTAAATGACTAAAACAAAAAACATGCTAATAATTGGGTGACTATTTTTATAATTTACCCTTCTTATTATTATTACACTTAATACCTCTTTTGGCCCGATATTATAAGCAAATTATCACTTTGGTACATGTACTAATTCTTTTTTATTAATTTGGCTGCCGTACTTTCATTATGTATAGCCCATTACCCCAATCCAATTTATCGATAAAAAACTTTAAACCAACTAATGACAAGTTGCCACGTGTTAAAATATTTAAATTTTAAAAAATATTAAAAATCTACAAAAACTCAAAAATATTAAAATTTATAAAATTATAAAAATTAAAAAAATCATAATCTATTTTTTGAAATTATAAAAATATTTTTAAAATTATAAGTATGTGAAACTTTAAAAAAAATTAAAAAATTTCATAAAATTTTGAAAAATGTGTTTGTTTGGAATTTTAGGGTTTAAGAAAAAATTATAATTTTATAAAGAATTTTTTTGGGAAATTTTAGGGATTTTTTTTTTGTATTTTTAATGAAAATTTTGATATTTTTTTTAAGGAATGTTGAGTTTTTAAGTAAAAAATACCATACGATTATTTTTTTTTTATAAAAGTCCAAAAATTTCTAAGCCTCCTAAAATTCCAAACAGTTTTTTTTTTTTAATTTTAATAATTTTTAATTTTTTTTTGAAATTTTGCATACTTATAGTTTTAAATTTTTTTATAATTTTCAAAAATAGATTAAATTTTTTTATTTTTTTAGTTTTAAGATTTTTGGGGATTTTTTTATACTTTTTTATATTTTTAAAAATTTGTAAGTGAATTTGAAAAAAAATTGACACAATACCATGATAAGCAATTGGAATGCTTTTAATATTTTTAGTTTGATGTAGTTAACTATTTAAAATTTCTTTTACTGTAACAATTTAAACTAATTTTATGTTAATTTCGTACATATTTATTATATGTTATTTTTAAATAAATTTAAGTTCTAAATATATGATTTTCACATGTATATGCCTATGATAAAATTTCTATTTACTATTATGTTAATTTTTACAAATTTAGGTGCCACACTTTTCATGTGTTTTCGGCCAATATCTTTAGGCACTTGATGCAACAAAATAGGACTAATTAAAGGGATTTTTTTGTCCCTTCACTAATAATTTGAAGCCTTTAAATGCTCATACTTCTATAGCATCTAGATTTTGTCTACAAAAATACATCATTTAAGATTTATATTTTAGGATAACGTTAGTATATTAATAATAAATGACAATGAGGCCTCGACATAGTTGGTAAATATTATATTCGATTTATGCTCTGTAATGTTTAATTTTACTTGCAATAATTTGATTGTAATATCTTTGCTAATCTCAATTGATATTATTATATTTGCACCCCATTTTAAGCTTCAAGATGAATGCTTTAAAAAGATATTAATAATGAATCATATTTGCATGATGAGTAATGGAGAATCTTTTGTCGTCTTCCAACATCGATAGAGCAAAAAAAAAAAAAAAAAAGTGAGGTTAAGGGAGGAGGATTCGCTAGATGACGAAAATATGAATCTTGATTATCAAGAGGGAACAAAGGTTTCTTTTAAACATAAACTTTTGAATTTCAAACAAGCCTCATCGAGTTAACTTCCTATCCTGGAAGATGAAGATATTGAATTAATAGATGGTGATGTGGTGATCAAGTTCATGATGGGGTGCCTTCAATTAAATTCTTAAGGAGAATCCATGCTTTGGTCAACAAGAATGTGTTGCAAATAGTTATTATCAAACTTCTTGGGAGAAAACAAGATAGGTTGTAATGCTTTATGGAATAAAATCATGGCAATTTGGAAACCTATTGCACAAATCCAACTCGTTGATCTAGAGAATGAGTACTAAATGATCAAATTCAAGACTATGAAGGATTATACCAAGGCTCTCTCAGAAGGTTCTTGGATTATGTATGGCAATTATTTTTCAGTTTAACCTTGGACTTCCAACATTCTCTATATCAAAAACATATTTGCATGATGTCATGGCATGCATTAGATTACCAAGGTTATCAAGAGCTTTGTATAAGAGAATTTTGCTATGGGTGATTGTAACACCCTTAACCCGTCTTCGTCGTTGGAATAGGGTTACAAAATATTACAACACATATTGAAATAATTGACAACATAAAATAATTCAACTATTAATTTAAATAAAAAATATTCAAAACCAATAATCATTCATAGCATATATACAATTACAGGTCTTATATCGAGCTTATGGAACCTAAAAATTAATTTGAAAAAAATTAGGGACTAATTTGAAATAAAACAGAAAAATATAGAAAATTTGAGAACAGGGGTCACACAGTCGTGTGATAGAGCTAGGCCGTATGGCTCAAGAACATGGCAGTGTGGCCAAACTGTGTATAGTTTGAAAAATAGGGTCATACTGCCATGTCGCTAGACTGTGTGCCCGATTGTGTGCAATTCGAAACAGAGTTACAAGGCAGTGTGTAACAGCTCGTTTTTAATGGAATTAGAATAGTGGTTTCGAGACCACGAATTCGATGAGTAAATATTTATTTTCTAATTATTTTAATGTCTATGGTATGCTAGTAGAGTCGTATAAAAATTTTGTTAAGAAATTTTGACATTTGCATGCTTAATTTCGTGAAAAGGACTAAATCATAAAAGGTGCAAAAGTTAAATTCCATAAGCTAAAGGGGTCTAATGGCTATAGAATTTTAAACTAAAGGACTTAAGTGGTAATTGAACTAATTAATGAGATAGTGGAATGTGTTGGATAGGTTTTAATGAAATATTAATAAACTTTAAAGGTTAATTTAGTAAATTAATAATTAAATTAAATGTTTAGTAAAGAAAAAGAAAAAAATGACTATCATCTTCCTCATTTCAACTTTCAAAACTGAAATAGCCATTGTTAAAGAAGGGAGCTTCGGTTTTTCATCTTCCTACATGCATGGTATGTTTTAAACTTTGTTTTTAATGATTTTTATGTTTTCGGGATCGTTGTAGCTTAATCTAACTAGCCCAGGGACTAACTTGCAAAACTAGGGTTTTTCCATGAACATGTTTGCATGATTCTTGAAGTCTAAAGAAAGATTATGAGTCTTTTTTGTTAAATAAACAAGTTTTGTAAAGTGATTTTTGATGAAATTATCATTTAGGGACTTATTTGTAAAAGTAGTAAAATATTATGGTAAAATTACGAAATGATGATTTTTATGGGTTGATATAAGTCATTAGGTAATTTGGCTAGCATGAAATGTGGATGGATTTGCATAAATGTCAATTTACAAGCTTAAGGACTAAATTGTAAAGAAGTTAAAATGTTAGGGGAAAAGTGTAAATTCGTTAAAGTATGAATTTTGGACTAAATTGAATAGTATGAGTATGAAATAGATTGAATTTGCTTATTTAAATCAAGATAAACCTCGTATGGATCTAGATCGAGGAAACGCTAAAGCCTCGGATTAATTAATCTTATTTTGACATCTTCATAGTTGGCCACCTCTGAGTCCCTCCATCCGTCGAACTGCCTACTGAGGTTCACCTAAGAAAAATAAAATAAAAGAGGAGGTGAGTTTTCGAAAACTCAGTGTGTACAACTCTTGCCAATAAGATATATATATAATGCAACACTAGTCATCTTGGGCTTGAGCCCAATACAATAATAGCACAAAATTAGAGCAATCAGATATGCAAAAATCCTACCCATCCATCCTCTACACAACATCTCCGTCCAACTGATACACACCATGTGGGGATAACCATATTGACCCATCCATCCGATACACTCCAAGGGTAGCGCCGGTTGTGGTACTACCCAACGTTGCAGCAAAGCTGCTAATCATATATTGGGCTTAAAAAGCCATCGGTGGATCCACGGTCGTCAAGCAGCCATGTGATCCTCAATTCTTCCTCCGTTCCATAATTCCCACCCACATGCAACATAAAATTATATGAATGTAGCAGATATCCACGTGTCATGCGTAAATCTTTCATGTTTCATATATGGGTAGTTTAGTCATTTTATCCTACAAGGGTGTTTTGGGTAATTCCTGCCCTACGGGGGTATTTTGGTAATTTCTTAATAGTATGGGTCTTAATTACGAACTTTGGCCCGTCAACAAGTCCTCGTTGGCTAAAGTGAACAGACACTATGCACCAAGTAGGATTCTAGAGAAGAGGAGGTGGGTCATTAAGACTGCTTAAGTATCAAGCTTTCCCTAGATAGAATCCTAGACATGCATATGCCCATTGCCACACTCTAACCTCATGACTTGTCCACAGACGCACTTGATAAATTAATTAAGTTTTATGCCCGCTTAAAGATTCATTAGAAACTAGGTCTAAAAGTCCATTATAAAACCCTTGCAAGTCCACATGCTTTCATACATTCATATAGCCCATCAGGCCCAATCACATTTATATGGCCCATTAGGCCCAATCACAACTATACGGCCCAATCCATTCCAAACCATTCAACAAACTTTATCAGCTCATCACTTATTAACAACTTTTAAATTTTTGCTGATTTAGGTCCCCGAGCCCGTCGGGCCCATTTGGCCCGGTTGGCCAAAATGTGACCCAAGTCTATGAGATCGCTCGTGGGGCCTTTGATAATGTATCGATTACCCTTATACGAGTGTTCGCGCACTCGCACGACTACCATAGCCAAACTTTCGGCTTTTCGGCATTTCGAGATTTGCTGATCTATTGTGTGTGCGTAGTGTATGTACACACTTGGTAATAAAACGTGCTATGATCTCCTTAGCCACGAACTTACAAAGGATGTCACTCATCGATTAATCACACACTTATCAAATACTATCACCAAAAACTGTAGTCTCACCTTTGCCTTACCTTGGACGACAAGCCTTAACGGCCATTCCTTGATCACTAATTACGAGTATTTTTTAAATCTGCATCAATCTTAATCATTAAGAACTAAACAACAAGTGACTTGCAATCATCTTAAGTCATCTTTAAACCATTCATGACCATTTGGCCAACCTTAACCAATAAAAGAGGAATACTTACCTAAAACCCGAAAACACTTAATGAGCAATTCAGCAGAGATCTGAAATTCGAGATTCGATACTAATCCCCCACCAAAACCGATTTAGAAAGAGTGAGGGAAAGACAGAATCGGTACTAGAAAGACCAACTAAGGGAAAGTAAAGTACTTACACAAGAACCGATCGGCCAACGTTGAGGAAATAGTGGCGACACCATAGAATTTCAGCCAAAAGATATTCGGCTTTAGGGAAGGTAAACTAGAAGCAAGAAAGAAAAGAGTTTGATGAGAAAGGAAAGGAAGAAATCGGCATAAACAAAAAGAGAAAGAATAAGGGATTTTAGCTTTTAAATATTTAGAGAGAAAGGTGTTTTCGGCAAAATAAAAAGGAAGAATTCGGTATTAGCTAGAACCCCTAAAATCGGCACCTATATATACTATAGCTGAATTTACCTATCCCTAAATTCCTAATTCGACTCAACTTCTCTACTCCTCAATCTCTTCCTAAGTTTTCTCTATTGTCACTTCCTTGAATTTCTCTTCTGATCACCCCCTTCAAAGTCCACATCCAACACCACTACTAGCTTTTTAATGAGCAAAAATAAACCCTTCTTTTGAGCAAGGAGGGATTCGAACCCCAGTCCTCCTTGCCATGCCTGTGACATCATCCCATGCTCCCTATGTGGCGTCACCTTGCCACTAGACCACAAGGTAATTTGTTTCCTATTTCTTCTCTATTTATTTAACAACCTAGTTACTCAAGATCAA
Organism: Gossypium stocksii; assembly: GCA_020496765.1. Classification (NCBI taxonomy): domain Eukaryota; kingdom Viridiplantae; phylum Streptophyta; class Magnoliopsida; order Malvales; family Malvaceae; genus Gossypium; species Gossypium stocksii. Next base: position 76,787,886 of record CM035629.1, read on the forward strand.
GGTTCCTTTAATATTAAAATAAAATTTTTCCCACTTTCAAGCTTGAACTCAGAACTTAACCAATGGTCTATTGACACATTAATACTTAACTAAAAATATCAAACACATACTCCACATCAAAATCAAAAAAGGAAAGTTCGAGATTTTTGGGGCGTTACAGAAGTTGCCAAGATTTCATCACACTATCCAACTATCGTTTTGGTACCTATAAGCTTTGTGACTTTGGTAATATGGCATGTATAGGCTTGTTAGTTGTGATTTACATAAGTCATATTAGTTATGTAACACCCCAAACCCAGCCTAGAAGTTTAGACTGAATTTGGACTGCTACATTGATCACCAAAGTGATCGTAGGAAAAATTTTTCAAAAACATTTTATCTCAGTGAAACAAAATTATTTGAAAATGTTTAATAACCAACTAGTAAAGATTTACAATAAAACTCATTATAAAACTCGTTTAAAACACTCGAATAAAAACATATAATGAAAATTGTACCACCGTAGTATAAAACTTTACAGTTCAACTTAAATCGAATAACATATAAAAACTGAAATAAAGTATATAGTTCAGTTCCTCCAAGCCTGTCCGAGACCTCCGCGTATTGAGTCTAGCATCCAGAATCCAGAACTTTACCCGAAAGGGGAAATAGAATGGGGGTAAGCTACTCAAGCTCAATGTGAGATCTAAACTAGTAAAACAACGGAAACAGAACAGAACAAAAACATAAAGGCTTAAAAGCAGTTTAGGCTTAGTGGCAGTGCAAACTCTACCTACCGAACTATACAGATCTGATCGATATATGCAAAACAAACCTTACCGTCAGATGACAGTTGAGCATATTCGTCTAATCAATATACACCATATGTAACTTTACAGTCATATGGCCCAATCAAACATAGTAGCAGTAATTCTCAATAGTCATAGATTGGGCATAAGCCCTTTTAGAATCAGTATCAGTTGGGCCTTAGCCCATCACATTAACTATCCAGACAGACAGTCGCAGTCAAGTCTATAGAATTCACTTAGGCACAAGTGCCTTTCAATCAAGCAGTCAAATACAGTCAATCAAACAGATTCAATCAGACATTTCAATTGAGTAGTACAGTCACATTCACGTGTAGTCAAACAGATCAATCAATGCATATGAATGCAAATTAGTTATAAAATAAACCTACCCATCCAGCTAACACACCTCTCTGTCCAACCTTACACTTACTGTAGGGATTTAATCAACCCACCCATCCCTACACTTACAATTAGCACCGGTTGCGGCACTAATTAGAAATTTGCAGCTGAGCTGTCAATATATCAGGTTTAAGAGCCTTTTAGTACAAATCCTCAGGTATAACATCTCGGGTTGCCCGGCAACGATGTTTATCAGTGTTGTCCAAGACTCTTAGGGTATTGGGACTACCCTCAACCCTCTAGGTATTAGGGCAAATAGTGTGCAGATAAACTCCCAGTCTCATATATTACGTATCAATGCTAGCGTATGAGCTGTACGGTGCAATGCGGATTACCACGGTACAGTCATGCAGTATGAACTATCAGGTCAGATAGTAGTACGTAGCGAACCTAATGTACATGCGGTATAGTGCAATGCGGTAATCCGCTATACCGTTTATATGATGTCATCCTAGGTTGCTTGGCAACGATGATCATCTATGCAGTTGAACTGCCAGACCAAATCGGTCTTCCTTCTCTTCCAACTTCCAACCAAAAATGGTTTATGCAAATAAATGTGTGCAAATGTATGAATGCAAATGCACCAACTCAGAACACAGTTCCAAACAATCATTCAAAAGAAATCATTCAGAAACAGTCATTTAAAAATAGTCAATCAGTTTTAGAAATATGCACACTTATGCACTCAGTTTCGGTACCCATCATTTTATACAACCAATTGCAAGAAATACATAAATCAATGTCAGAACAGAGTCATATTCACCTTCAATAAACTTAGTCGAGGGGTGGAATACATAGAATCGTGATTGCACTTAAATCGCCCTATAATAAAAATTTGGCAAGTTAGGACAATACGTCTGTGTGTTTCAACTATGTGGAGTAATCCAGGCTGTGTGGGGATCCAAATGCTCGTGTGAGGGGTAGCACACGGCCGTGTGATAAAGGCACACGCCCATGTGGTGTAAGGACATGGTTGTGTGAACAGGCCGTGTAACTCACTATCCAATTTCACTTAATTTAAGGTGCAGGGGACACACGACCGTGTGAAGGTGTCACATGCCCATGGGGCCATCAGGCATAGCTGTGTGTTCCATGACTCACGCCCGTGTGGAATCCCTAGGCCCCAAATCAGTCACACGGTCGTGTGTCCCGTAGCACACGCTCGTGTGGGAACCTTAATTTTCCAAATCAATTACACGGCCGTGTGGCTAGGCCGTGTGACTCCAAATCCTAAATTTCCAATCTCACACACTCATGTGCCCATGGGACACAGCCGTGTGGACTCCAAAAAAAGTTCTCAAATTGGCTACAAGGCCGTGTGGCACCCAAAAATGACCGAAAACCCTAGTTCCCAAATCCACACGGCCATGTGCCTCAGCACACGCCTATGTGGCCATCGAGGACGTCACGAAACCACCCTAAATCAACTCAAAACCACCGTTTAAGCCACCATAACAACCGCTAACCTTCACCCTATCAAAATACATTAGAAAAAAGGAGTTTTCCCCTCACTTCTAATGTCTAAAACACAAATCCCTCGGTTTAAAACACAATCAAGAAAAATCGATCAAAAGTGCTGCGAAATAAACTGATAAACAAAAATAATGAAGACATGGTTCAAATCCCACTCCCGTTTGACAATGAAGAAGATGACGATGGAGGAGCGACAATCCAAATTCCGCTGATGAATAGTTTTCAAGAAAAAAATTCAAAAGTCGAAAGAATCCTCAAGTTGCCGAGAAAAAATAGAAAGCCCAGAAATAAAAATAAAAATAATATCAAAGTATTCCAAATAAAATCATATTTGGTAATTGAAAAAGCAACTAACACACTTTTAAAAGTCCTAACGCCACTTAAATGCCTATTTCTACCATTTAGATGACAATTTTGCTAAAACATAATTACTAAGAAAGCTTGCCTCATATCTAGATGGTGAAATAGCTGTTAACCCAAGCAAAACCTAATGGTTAAGTTAATTAGCAAAATAAGTTTTGTAAAACATAATTGATGTAAAAGCCCTAAAATTTAACAGCACATCAAAGCGTATACAAGCCACATATAATAAATTTGTTACACATTACTTATGTCATCATTTCCATCTCATTACTTCAATTCAAATCATGCTCCCAAATTTTCTCAAGGTGGCATAAACCAAGTATATATAAACTCTTATACTAGCCTAAACATTTATGTACATGCCAATAAACTATCATAAGCTAATACAAAATCAAATACTTTACACTCTACAAACCTTGTATGGTGATGTGATCTCCTCAAGATACAATCTCCAACTTTTCGAGCTCTATTAATGAACTACGTGCAAGAAACAAGGACGTGTTAAGCATTAAATACTTAGTATGTACACAAGGAATTCAAATTTTTACCCTTTTTATCAAGTGTAGTGTGAATCCATTATGATTAAAGGAGTATAATTCCCAATTAAGTCATGTACATAGACTTAAAAATTTAGTTCCGTTTCACTTATTAACTACATAAGACAATTATGATGTTTTGAACATAGCTAACTATAATCATTCCATCATTCCATTTGATTTTAATCTATCATTCACTATTATGAATATTTTATTACGCTCCCAAATCAAGCCATCTATTCATTCATTACAAGTTTAATTCTTTGGTTCTCTTTCTAATAAGCAATTTAAAGTTCCATTATCATGTTCAACTTCAATTTTGTAATTCGAACATTCATTCCCCTTTTTAATGTAATTGTACTTTTTTAGCTTCTAGATATTATTGAGCTTATAAGTTGAGGCATTCTTTGTTTATGTCCATTAATCAAAACAAGCTTATTTTATCCATTTATTTCAAAGTTTAAGTTCTTAGCCCTTAGTAACCTTAGAAAAATATGACTTGGGCATTTGAGATTACCAACCAAACTCTCACATATAGCATTAATAGTGCTTCCAACCTTAATACTAAGCATATACACATAAAAGGGCCCAAAATGCATTGAAGTGTTATGTCGTAAGGTATCATATCACATCATTGTCCCAAAAACATATCATCATTCTGAAGTGCACAAATTAATCCTTATTGGCATGCCAATCATATGGTAGCTATGTCCCTAAGTTTACCATGGTTGTTATCAATTATTAGACACTAATTCTATACATTTGTCACTTATTCACACATTATGTAAAATACATGCATCATTTCATCCTATACCACAAGGAATATAATATCATCACTGCCACATGGCCATTTTATGTGCACACATAATTGCTCATTAAAAAATTCATTCACTTTTCAGATAATGAATCTCATTAGGCAATTAACTACATTCCAAGTCACATTTTTCACATTTATAACATATTCATCTATGCAAATATTTTTTTTCACATTTTTCACATTTATAACATATTCATCTATGCAAATATTTTTTTCAACAATAAGTGTCATGTTTTCTACGTTTAGTTCATTCACAATAGACAATCTTTTTATTCCAACTCGTAAGTGTAAAGTAATTTAATATTCCAGCCCCTCAAAATAGAGTTGTCTAGTCGTACATCAGTCACTAAATCATTTATTTATTGGTTTAAAAATTTTGAAATCAAGATTTGTTTGATGTTTTTAAAACTAAACTTAATGAAATTTTTAGAATTTAAATCAAAAGATATTAATACCAGTTTTTTTAAGTCCACTTAGGGGCTGTTGTTTGACAGCTTGAATCTTTTTCACTAAACTTTAATTTCTCTGAACCAAAAAATTTCGAACTCTCATTATATTATGACATTTAAAACTAGACTTGTTAAGATTTTTTAGCATATAAATTCTTTCTAATTCAATTTCTATAATTTTTGACAAATTTATGGACACATAGCATTGTTGTTGTCTCCAAACAATCTATGTATTCTTTTAATGACACTAGTTCTATCAAATTTCACAACTAAAGTATTAGTTTCTAGAACTTCTTTGATTTATTTTCTTAAACCAAGTTAAATATGTTTGTTAAAGCTAACGTCGATAATGACAATGTAAAACGATTGCAAAGTAATAAGAAAGAAAAATAAAACAAATAGATTTTACATAAAAACCCTTTCAGGAAAAAAATCACATACAGAGAAGAAGAAAATTCACTAGTATTGAAAATTAAATGATACAAGAAGAGTGCGACTATATCTATTTAAATGTTGAAAATCCTTATTCTAATAAAAGTCAACTGCACCCCCACTGTGGAGATTTGTTGGGCTATAGGCATACCACTGTATTATTTCTTTAACAAGAATTCGGGTCACACAACTCTGAAAATATTAATTAACACAAGTTTCATACAACATAACTTAATTTTTCAAGCATCAAATTTTTTATTTTTTACAATTTCGTTCAATTCGCTTTTACTTAATCATTTTATAACAGCAATCTTATTTTAACATCACTTCACATTTTAATGTAGTTATCTAAAATATAATACTCATTTTCATCTAATTTAGCAAAAAATGAACTAAAATTTTCTTCTCTTGTCTTCAATCGATACTTTTTCTTCCTTTTCTTAGTTTTAAGTTTCTACTCCGCTACTTTCTCTTTCTCATCACAAAAAATATAAACAAAAATAGCATCAAAATAAAATCTACTTATGCTCATTTTTTTAAAATCTCTAATAAAATGAGAAAGAAAACCAAAACATCATCTTTATCTTTCTTCATTTTCTCTTACTAATTTCAACTTTTCTCTTTCAATAAGAAAACCCAAGCTTATAAGATGAAAAAGAGAGCTGTGAGAATAGGCTTGAGAAAAAAAAGTTTTGTAATTTTTACCTTTGATATTAAACTTTTATATATATATTATTATATAAATTTTTTTGGTTCACATCTTAAATGTATTATGATCTAATTGCAAAACATGGGTCACATAAATTAAAATACCAAACTTTGATTCAAGAATCTTGAAAATAGTTTACCTAAGAAAGTTATTGTAAATGATGGGTTCTAGCTTAATTTGTTTTACAGTTTGGAAAACATATTCTCCAATTAGAAAATGTTAACCAAGAGAAAATAAATCATAGGTTGTGGTCCCATGATTATTCCTTGGATTATAAACCTTGCCTATTTAAATTTCTATATTTAACTTAACCATAGCTCAAAGATTACTAGGTTACTTTTTTTTTTCTTAATAATATAAGGAAAAGGCGAAATAGATTACGTACTTTTTAGATGAAATGATGAAAATACCAACACATAATCTTAGACGTGAAATTTGGATATGATACGAAAATAAACGGGAATATTTAATTAAAAAAATCAGTGTTATACAAACACCATCACTATAATATTTAAATTTTAGGTGAAGGATATATTGATATTGATATAAAATTTAAGTGGTTTTATATCATTTTATAATTTTTTATATAATTAATATTTTAATAATTCAATGATAAGATTTTTAAAGATATTTGTGTTTGTCATATAAATAAATTTTTAAATCGGTCTAAATTTTTTATTATATTGATCTAAAATATTGTTTACATTAATATATATTTAACGGTTGAAATTTTTTTTACATAAAATATTTAATTAATGTCAAACTTGACGTGCATAATTTACAAGAATAGACCATAAAATATGATGGTTAGATTATTAAAATATTAATTATATAAAAAATTGCGAAAGAATATACCTAAGTGAATGTTGAATATTAATATTTAAAATTTTGGAAATGAATAATTTCTACTGTGTTAACTTTCACATAAAAGAAAAAGAACTGTGTTTTGTTTTTATTATATAATTTAGTATGACATTTTAACTTAAGGATAGCAATGGGGTAACCAACCCTTCTCTTGATATGAAATATATCCCTCAAATCATATTATATATCTTTATTAGACTAAACCAAATACATGATAGGAAATTTCATAATTAAATTAAATAATTTGATATTTGACTTAATCTTAAAAATTTTAATAAAAAACCTTTTTAATTAAGTAGAGTGGTCAAAATCTAACGAATTTAAATTATTTTACCGACCTTAAATTTCGTAGCTAAGTTACAAGGTGTACCCATATTTTTGTTTTCAAAGATTTTATAGGAGGTTGAGAAACTAACTTATAAATAAAAGCACAAAAAAAAAAAAAAAAAAAAAAAAAAGCAGGAGTATCATAAAAACAAACTATATGATAGCTAGTTAGTGGACAGAGATACCAGCTTAAACAAGATGAAAAGTGCAGTCCATAAATAAGGAGTTTTCTATAATTGGCTCTACTTTTTAGAGAAAGTTGCTAAAGAATGTTAAAACAATTAAGCGTCTGTGTCATTTAAGGTTTTATTTTCTTCCATATTTTTCTTTTTTCTTTTTGGGTTTCAGTTTCAGGCCACAAATCCAGGCTAAGGCAAATGTGCTGCACGAAATCATTTGTTCTTTTTTATTCGCTGATTCCCCTACCTGGGTTTCTTTATTGTTCTCGTCTGGATATTCATATATATAGTTTATATTAAAGTTTATCCAACGTCAACAATATCGTCATCATTGTCCCATTCAGGTTTTTCTTTTCTTTTTTTCTTTTTTTTTATTATAAAATTCTGATCTACGTTTTAGGTGATCATGCCTGCAATATGCTGTGGTTTCACACCAATGTTCTTTGGCTCCAAAGCCGTAAAACTTGTCCAGGTTAATATTTACAAATTTTCCCTCTTGGATTTTCTTTATTATTTTAGCTTCAACGAAATAAAAATATATAAATATATATATTGTTGTTCAATTGCAGAAATTTCATTGTTATAATTCACACATTTTATATGGTTAAATTTCTACATTTTTTCCATATCTGCACATTCTTTTGTTGAATGAATCATGCAAATTGCGGAACTTTTGTTTGTATAAAATTGTATCCATATGTCTGTGGCGTGTTTGATTAAAATTCTGATGTTATAGGTATTTTACAAATCATGCATTTATATTGGTTAATTCGTTCTATTGTTATTAGGAATCCTGAAAGAAAATTTTCAAATTTATATATTATATGCAGGGAAAATCCTCACAGATATCAAAGGTATACAAGAAGCAAAAGACAGGGAAGGGCTCCAAGCAGGATAATTCACCTCATTTAGCATGCAACTTTATTCTGATGATGGAGCTTAGGAAAAAAATTATTACATTTAGAGACATCATTGATTTACCACCTTGTAATACCGCTTTATCCACAGATCAGGTATTATTTATTGCCTTCTTCTCAAACAACTCTGTTGTTTCGAATAGTTTTAATCTTCCTATATATCTTATCTGTGCAGATGATAATAGGGACAATGCAAGATCTCCATAAATATTACCCTGAAAGTATACCCCGAATCCGTAGGTCAAAACTCAAAAGATTACCTATTGACAAGGTTTGCCACTTTTCATTAAAGGGTTAATATAAAATTTCTCTCTAAACTCATCTATCTGTACCTAGTTGGGTTCTAGATCTTTTTTAGACGTAGTTAATCCTTGAACTTATATTCGTCAACCAAGTTAGTACCTTTCACTTACATGTTAGTTTATATTAATATGACATGTTTAATCAGTCAGGTAGTGCCATGTGACAAGCAAATATATAAATAAAGTTTGTCATGTGGCATTTTGAGAGGCTGTCACATGGTACTACAAGATTGATTAGAAATATCACGTTAGCACAAACTAACAATATTAGTATGAATGGTCCAATTTAGTTGATGGAATAAAGTTCAAAGTCAAATTAAATTCAAATGGACAAGTTTTGAGGTGAAATTATATATTATCCCCTAATAAAACTAGCTATTTAATTTCAAGATTTATTGAATGATTGCTAACAATCTACCTGAAATGCCTATGAACAGATTCTGGTCTACTTCTGCAAGGCATTGCAAGAGCTTGCAGACGTATCAAATATGAGCGGTGCAGGGATAGACAAATGCAAGTTAGATATAACTGACAATGAAGACTGCAACGAAGTTGAAAAACTTGGTATGAAGTAAATGGAAAATCACTGTTATTCCCTGTCATGTGTCTTAGTTTGAATCTGAAAAAAATTGCAAAGAGAGGAAGCACTTGCAAGAACTTTTGGGTACATTTTCGTTGGTGCTTTCTGGTATCCAAAACGAGTCTAGTTGCCTTCTGAACTTGCTTCTTCTTGTTTGAAATTGATAACAAATTTCCCATTCTTTTTTTTCACTTTTTGGCAGTTGAAATTACTGTAATGACACTGAATGGTTTGATTAAGATAGCAAGAGAGAAAGCTGATATGGTTAATGAAGATGGAGAAAACAAGGGTTTATGTCCAAGGGCTAAAACTTATTCAGAAAACAGCTATGGCTGCCCTTCACCAACTTCAGTGCTTCCTGAGTTGATGGATCCTCCTCTAAAATCTTATGCATCACCTCTTTTGTTATCTGTCAACGTTCAAGCAGTGGGAAAACTGAGCCCCATTGATTTGAAGCGTGTCAAATTACACATGCTTCCTGATATGAGAGACGATGTTCCCTATTTGACACAAAACAAGGTTATGATTGAGGAACAAGATGAAGAAGTTGATGAAACCAGAGATTCCAAATCTCAAGGTGAGGCTTTAGAGGATCCAGTTTCCGGTTCAGACAATGCAGCCGGTGGTGATACGACAACAGATGGAAGCAATGCAGCACCACCAACGCCGCCATCAGAAGTGAAACCTCCCGAGTTGTCCGGAGACGTGGAAGTGGCTGAATATAAACCAGTATCTCCGCCACCAGCAACACCAGCAGAAGTTTTATCCCCAATTCCACCACCACCACCACCTCCGCCACCGCCACCGCTGCCAACACCACCGCAGCCTAATTTAGTATCAAACAAACCACCAATACCACCTCCTCCACCACCCCAACCAAATGCAGAAGCTTCAAAACCAACTTCAGTAGCAAAAGAACCAGAGTTGCCCTCACCAGGAGCACCTTTGCCACCACCTCCACCACTACCAGAAGCGCCATCGAAGTCGAATACGGTGGAAACAGTAGCAGCAGTTTCGCCACCACCACCTGCACCTCCTGTTGTGGCGAAAGGAACGCCACCAGTTTTACCACCACCACCTCCTGTACCTAGAAGTGCATCATTACCACCCCCACCACCTCCTATTCATAGAACTGCATCATTACCACCACCACCACCACCACCACCTATGGCACCTTCAAATGGATCAGGACCAATGCCACCGCCACCACCAATACCCGGATCGGCAGCGAATGGAGCTGCTCCACCGCCTCCTCCACCTGGTTTCATGCGCCTCAAAAAAGCAACTACTAGATTGAAGAGATCAAGTCATATGGGTAATCTATATCGGAATCTCAAGGGAAAAGTAGAAGGAGTTCCAAAGCGAGGCCCCGGAGCAGCTAATGGTGGGAAAAAAAGTGGAGGTGGAAACAGCGGCGGTGGGAAACAACAAGGAATGGCTGATGCATTAGCAGAGATGACCAAGAGGTATAAACTATAAACAAAACATCTCTTACATCAAAATCCAATTAATTATATATAAACATCTGAAAATTTTCACTTTGTTTTGGTCTCAGATCAACTTACTTCATACAAATCGAAGAAGATGTTCAGAAATATGAAAAATCAATCAAAGAGCTCAGAACTTCCATCAGTACATTCAAAACCGGGGATATGTCTGAGTTAATTAAGTTCAACAAACACGTGGAATCCATTCTCGAGAAATTAACGGATGAAACACAGGTTAGTTTTATCATGTTTCTAAAAATTAATATCTATTGCTTCATGAATCATTGGCCGATCCCCAAATGTTGAAATATTGCAGGTTCTCGCAAGGTTTGAAGGATTTCCCGGAAAAAAGTTAGAAGCTTTGAGGACAGCATCGGCACTTTACTCCAAGTTAGAGTCGATGTTGAATGAACTAGAAAATTGCAAGATAGAGCCTCCTTTGGGTCAGCTTCTTGAGAGGGTTGAACGTTGCTTCGACAGGGTATGATTGGCTCTTACTTAAATTGTAAATAGTAAGGTTGTTTTCATTAGGCATTAATACCAATTATATTACCTCCTAACAACAGATCAAAAAGGAAGTAGACTCCCTGGAGCGAACCAAGGATGAAGAAGCCAAGAAATTAAAAGGCCACAACATCGAATTTGACTTCCAAATTCTTGTACGGATCAAAGAAGCAATGGTTGATGTTTCCTCCAACTGCATGGAATTGGCACTGAAGGTAAGACCCAGAATATATGTGATTAACATAAAAAAAATTGTGTGTTTGTTATTTGGCTCATAATAATTTGGTTCAGGAGAGAAGAGAAGCAAAGTTGACGGCAAATGAAAAGTCGAAGACCAAAGGTGAAGCGCCAAAGAAAGTGTGCAGTAAAATGCTGTGGAGGGCATTCCAATTCGCTTTCCGGGTTTACACATTTGCAGGCGGACATGATGATCGTGCAGACAAGCTGACCCGAGAATTGGCTCATGAAATTGAGACTGACCCCGAACATCAGCAGTAGGTGTGTTACCTATGTGTGAAACTTGTGAAATCGAATTTCTTTGTAAATTAAAGCTACATTTGTTTAATTTGTGATTTTGATGGACTAGGAAATTGAAAACTGCAGGCGTTAAAGAAACCGCCAAACTCCCCTTCTCAATACTCTAATAATTTCTTTCATAGATGTTGTTTTGCTTACTTCAATAAAGCACTCAAATTTTTTTTTTAAGTTAGGTATCTAATTATTTTTTTAGTACAATTAGTGACTTAAAAGTGTAATCATTATATATCCCGTGGTTACTTTTTTTTTAAAGAATTTTTCAAAATCAATCAAGAATTTACATGTGGTAATTTTAATTATATAACAATTTTAGATTTAATATTAAATAGTTGATTGGGTTTTAGTTAAGTTGGCATCAACATTATTATCAATATAAGAGGACGTGAGTTCGAGTATGCAGAAGCGAATTTTTTTTTCCATTCCTCCTATCATCACCAAATTTTTATTTGCATAGACTCCATAATTTTGGGTTAGGTTGACATTATTCGTACTAGGAAAGTTCGCCAGTATTACAGGTGTAGACTTGTCACCTTGCATTTCAAAGTATCTCGTAAGTCGACATACTATCTTCTAAGACACAAACTTCCTCTTTCTCGCTTCTCTTTATGGAACCCTCTTGTGGATTATTTTTACTTGCCCGTTTTCAGTGATTGGATAAGTAACATCGTATTACCTGCTCGCCATTGGCACAAACACGAACTACATTCGTTGACCACCTTATGGCGGATTAGCGCATTATGGTTGAATCCTGTGGACTTTCTTTTGATGGATAGTTTCTGAGACTTCCATTTGAGAGATCTTCATACAAATCTTCATAGAAGGCCAAATACATATGCGGATACTGGCTTACGAATTCATATATTTAGATACAGATTTATAAGAATAGATCTTCATGTAGAAATGAATTCCAATATGTGAACGGTTTTGCATCCATTCATAAGATAGAATTTCATGTCTAACTTTGACACTAGACTTAAAGAACAAATATGGAAGATCGTCATAATCTGCATCTGTCTCGCAATAACAGAAAACCCATACATATGGTCTACTCTTACAAATAGATTACACGCAGACAGATTCATAAGAGTGAATCCTCTATTTGTGAAATCATGCCTATAAGATAGTCTTGACAGACTGTCATATTTGTCATATATAGACTTATAAAATGCGGTTTATAGAAGGAGATCCCCATTACGGATTAATAAAAAATAACTCATCTTAATCGAGTAGACTAATCTGGCGAACTGTCATATCTTACATATGACTTACATAAACAGATAGCTTATATTTTTTATTCGAGCATAATAGTAGATTTCACGTAACAAACTCATTCTTGGCGGACTTATAAAATCGGGTTAAATATTTGCAGAAACATGGATGTAGACATATTCACGGATTCACATATGCAAATTATCTTGCAGACCTCAATTGGATCATATCATGGCCAGGGACTTGCAATTTACATGCATGACTTAGAGCCTCTAACTCCGTAAAGTCTTTTACCACCCTTAAAGTGCTTTCATACTACCCATAAAAGGCTATCATATACTGGTGTGCACCTTTCTCCGTATAGTCTGCTTGAACCTCCACAAAATCAATTATCATCAATATTCAATTTCGATATAGTCCGCTTGAACCTCCGTAAATCCTCCGTGTTAATTTGAACACATAAGTTTTCCATTATAAGGCTAGGGTCATTCTCCAATCTCGGTATGCATTCACATGCCATACCGGAGGCAAAACTTATAACATATCATAGTCTCCTTCTCCGTTACTCCTCCCATTATAAATGCACTTTGACAACCCTCCACAACTCTGCATAATTCATACACAAGCATTTCATACACAAGCAGTTAACCAATACTACTGTTCATGCACAACACACATTATGCCAAACGTTTCATCTATTTAATGTGGTTAAACTTACAACCAGTTATGCATTTTCATATCTACACAACATGCACCAGTATTCAACTGTAGAGTGACTCATCATTTACCCAACATTCACTTAGACATACTCAACACAAAATGTTGAAAATATGTAACAACCCGTTCTTAGTGAATTCCAAAATAGTGGTTTTAGAACCACAAATCTGATAAGTAAATTATTATTTTATTATTATTTTAATATCTATGGGATGTTAGAAGGCTCATATTAAAATTTTGTTTTTTGACGTTTGCTACTTAATTACGTAAAAAAGGGCTAAATCATAAAAGGTGATAAAATGGAGTTCTATTAGTAAAAAGGGTCAAATGGCTATGAAATTTAAATGTGAGTGGACTTAGATGGTAATTAGACCATTTATAATGTTAGTGGACACAAATTAAGGGAATTTTAAGTTATAAACTAAGGTTAAATTAGTAAATTAATTAATAAATCTAAATTAACTAAATGAAAAATGGTATCATCTTTCTAAATGAAACTCACCACCTAAAATAGGGTAAGCCAACCCTATTGAAGAAGCTTGAAGGTTCAATTGATTTCTTTTGCTTGCATGTAAGTGTTTTTAGCCCTATTTTTAATGATTTCTATGTTTTTGAAGTCGTAGTAGCTTAATCTAGCTTGCCCAGGGATTAATTTGCAAAACTATTAAAGATATAGGGTTTTTCCATGAAGGTTCTTGCATGATTTTTTATGTTTGAGGGAAGATTTTGAGCCCTTTTTGTTAAATTAACAAGTTTTGTAAAGGGATTTTTTATGAAAATTTCATTTAGGGGCTTATTTGTAAAAGTGGTAAAAATTCATGGTAAATTTATGTTGTATGGGTTGATATAGGTCCTTATAGAAATTGGCTAGCTTGGGAAAATGATGAAAATGCTTAGGTTTCAATTTATGAGCTTAACTACTAATTGTGAAAAGTTAAAAATGTTAGGCGTAAAATTGTAATTTTAAAAAATGTAAAATACAGACTGAATTGAATAATAGAGGAATTAATTGAATTTGTCTATTTAGATCAAGATAGACCACGTATGGACCTAGATCAAAGAAAAGCTAAAGCCTTGGATTAATCGATCTCATTTCTATGCCCTTGTGTCAAGGTAAGTCCATATGATAAATATTATTTTAATGATATATTGATCTATATATTAATGTGTTATTTGCCATGTAATAAAATTATGTATATCCAATGATGTCACGACGATTATTGAGTCTCGTTTGAACCTTAGGAATTCAAAAGACTTCAAAAGCTTAAATAAGAAGTCCAGTTCAAGAAATTTTTAGACGTACTCATGCAACTTCATATCAACATTCCGTTGGTAGAGGCACTTGAACAAATACCGAATTACATCAAATTTATGAAGGATAACTTGTTTAAGAAATGAAGACTTGGAGAATTTGAGATGTAGCCCTGACGAAAGAATGAAATGCATATCTTCAAGACAAACTACCCTCAAATTTTAAGGATCCTGGATGTTTTACTGTACCTTGCAACATTGGAGCAACTTATTGTGGTATGGCATTATGCGATTTGGGTGCAAGCATCAACTTGATGCCCATGTCCGTATTCAGAAAGTTGGGGATAGGCAAAGTTAGACCTACTACAGTTACACTTCAATTAGCATATTAATCTTTAGCACATCTAGAAGGAAAAATCGAGGATGTATTGGTACGTATAGATAGATTTATTTTTCCTACTGACTTTGTTATCTTAGACTTTGAAGTAGATAAAGAGGTGTCAATCATCCTAGGAAGGCCTTTCCTAGGAACTCGAAGGACCCTTATTGATGTGCAGAAGGGCAAACTAACCATGCGTGTTCAGGACGATTAGGTAACATTTAATGTTTTTAAGTTTATGTGATTTCCTGACATAATTGATGGTTGTTCTGCGTTATCCAAGTTGGAGGAATTAGTCACGAAAAAGGAACTCAACTCTGTTGAGGACCTATTGGAGCAAATTTTGACATTAGACCCTCTAAGTGATGAAGAGGGGGAGGAATACTTAGCTTTCCTAGAAGCTAATCAAAGGGGATTTAATACGCAATCCTTCTTTGAATCTTTGGAATTAGAAAGTAGAGATTATGACCAGCCAAAAGCGTCAATTAAGTAGCCACCTAAATTAGAACTGAAGGTAATTCCCTCCTATTTAAATATGTTTACTTAGGTAATGCTTCTACTTTACCTGTGATTGTTTCAGCAGAGTGATTGAAGAGCAAGAAGAAAAACTCATCATAGTATTGAAATAATTCAAGAAGGCTATCGGATAGACCATAGCTGATATTTGTGACATTAGCCCGTCTGTATGCATGCACAAAATCATCCTAGAAGATGCCCAGAAGGGGACAATTGATGGACAATAGAGGCTAAACCCCATCGTGAAGGACGTTGTAAAAAAGGAAACATTAAATGGTTAGATGTGGGTATAATTTACCTCGTCTCTGACAGTTCGTGGGTAAGTTTGGTCCAGTGTGTGCCAAAAAAAGAGGTAACACGGTTGTTAAGAACGAGAATAACGAGCTAATACCAACAAAATGGTTATGGAATGGAGAATTTACGTCAATTACCCGAAGTTGAACAAGGCGACTAGGAAAGACCATTTACCTTTGTCGTTTTTGGATCAATGCTGGATAGACTCGCGGAATGAGACTATTACTATTTGTAACACCCCTTACCCGTATTCAACGTCAGAACCGGGTATGAGGCGTTATCGAACTTAACATACTTTAACATATAAAATCGGGCCATAAATTTTCATTTCAACATAAAACTGTTCATTCGTATTCATAAGATCCCTATTATGGGCCTACGAGACCCAAAACATTCATATAGAGTGGTTCGAGATTGAATAGGAAGTTTTCGAACACTTAGAAAATTTTTGCTCAAGATAGGGCCACACGCCCGTGTGGAAGGGAACACGCCCGTGTGGGCAGGCCGTGTGGTCAAACACGCCCTTGTCCCTAGCCCGTGCATATTTTATTTTTCATTTTGAACCTACAAAAGTTTTCACACGGCCTGGCATATGCCCATGTCTATGGCCCGTCTCCCTCACACAGTCATGACACGCCCGTGTCTCAGCCCGTGTCTATAGCCCGTGCCCCTCACATAGCCATGACACACCCGTGTCTTAGCCTGTGTGTGAAAACCTTAACATTTTGTTTATGACGTCAGTAAATATTTTGGGTTACACGGCCAAGTCACACGCCCGTGTGCTAGGCCGTGTGGCGCATTTAATTCTTGCAATTAATGTGCAGACTTCACACGGCCTAGGCACACGCCCATTTCCTGAGGCCATGTCCTTCACTTGACTGAGACAGATGGCCGTGTCTCTACCCGTGTGTTTACTACTGGACATTCTGCTTTACAAAATTGGCGTGTAGGGGACACACGACTTATCAACACGCCCATGGGGCTGATTGTGTGTCACACATGGCCTAGACAGACGCTCTTATGTCTACCTATGTGGACAAAAATAAGGCTATTTACCAAGCCTTTTGCCACCCTGAAACACAAACACACTTATACCAAACCAATAACACAATTCATGATGTTTTCATACAACCAAATTGTCCATATCTAAACTAATAACATAACCTTCACATACCTCATTTATCACACATAAACATCACATAATGTCAACCAAAACATACAACACCACATTCATAAACAACATCATCACATGCATATACCAAATACCAATATTGGCCAACTTTTAATGGCCTTATACAAAATGATCATTTATCAAAATAAGCCATAATTCAAAATATTCAACTTAGTATACCCAAAGATGATGATGTGATAATGTGAAGTGGATCTCTGACAATCTCCCAATCCGAGTTAGCAAAATGACACTATAAGAAAAGGGAAAGAGAGGGGAGTAAGCTAAATAGCTTAGTAAGTTCATATACAAATAAATGACCATTCATAACACATTTTTGTAACAGCCCAGTTTAGACCTTAGTCGGAATAGTAGTTTCGGGACCACATATCCGAGTTAGAAAAATATTTTAATATTATTTTCTGTGCTTGTAATATGTGAATTAGCATGTGTGAGAGTCTAGTATGAAAATTTAGTCATTTGTGTGATTAATTATGAAAAAAAGACTAAATCACAGAAAATGCAAAATTATTCTTTTATTTATTTATGTGCTGAATTGATTATGGTTTTAATGGTGAAGGCTTAATTGGTAAATGGACCATTGGCCTAATGACTGGTCATAAATGACCTTACTGTATGTGAATTAAAAGTTTATTAATTAGGGACATTTGGGTAAAAAGAATTATTAACATGTTTAATGTAGCACCCTTTACCCGTATCCGACACTGAGACAGGGTACGAGGTGTTACAGGATAACAACACAACTAACCGTACATTATTCAACCATAAACTTCACTCCAATTTTAAAACTTTTCAACTTCCACTTTAAAGTTCCTTATATGGGCCTACGAGGCCTAAAACATACCATAGGAATGATTCGGGACTAAACCAAGACCTTTAAAACACTTATAAAATTTTTCTTCAAGTCAGTGTCACACGCTCGTGTGACTCGGGACACACACGTGTGGGCAGGCCGTGTGATCACACACACCCGTGTACAAGCTCGTGTTAAAAACACCGAGCATTCTGTTTATGATGTCAGCATCCCCTTAAGGGCACAAGGTCAAGTCACACGCCCGTGTGCTAGGCCGTGTCCTCCACACGGTTGAGACACACGGCTATGTCTTTGCCCGTGTGACCGGCACTTAGGCTATTTTCCAAGCCCTTTTTATGCTCTTGACACTTCAGACTCACAAACAATTCATAACATGCATTTCTCCTTTGATTATTCTGGATTTAACCAACAAACCTACGTAATATACCTAACCATATCAAAGCCTTACTATGCATGTATAAGATAGGTTACATACCCATAACCATTATGAACCATGTCTTATGGCTATATATAATGGAGTATCATCAACTAATACATTTAACCAACTCAGAATGATAAATGTTACTATAAATAAACCACTATACATGCCACTCACTTAAACTAATAAGAATTGACATTACCCCAACTTGTCGAATTAATAGTGTGAAGCTGCTCCGACGATCTCTGAGTACATTGCCCTTAACACACCATTGCTCTCATGTACATTTGCCCAAGTATATGCCTGTACTTACATACCATATTACCACACCAAATCTCTTTATTAAGCTTTCCCGTTGAACTCTTTGGACTAACATTCGATACTCAGTGGATTTTTCACTCATGATTCCACCAACACATAAGCTAGGCTCTCGGGTACACATGGTGAAGATCACTTTATCACTCGTGTGACCTAGCCATTTAAGCTCGTAGCCCTCGTGTGCACATGGTAAAGGTCACTTTATCATCCATGTGACTTAGCTACATATGATATTGCTCTCATGTATACATTGTGAAGGTCACTTTATCACCCATGAGGCATAGTCATTAAGTCCCATAATTATCATTGCACATGGTGAAGGTCACTTTATCACACATGCGGCTTAGCCATTGAGCTCCATAGCCCTCGGGTCTACATGGTGAAGATCACTTTATCACACATGTAACCAAACCATATTTTATTCGTATCACTCGTTATTCCAAAGGTTCAACTGGGAACTCTCATTTCCAACACATCCAATCATCATAGAAGATTTTCAATATCAACATTTCATAATATCCATTAAAGTTATTAATGTACAAATAAAACGGACTCATTACTTACATAGGAACTTACAATTCACCCAATCACCATAATCTTAGAAAACACTTTACACCACAACATCTCAATTTATTTCCATGTCACCTATGTCACCCTTTTACCACAAACGTTATTATTGAATCAATTCACCAACATAATAATATACCAAACATATAATTCAACAAAATTCAATTAACATCACAATTTATATTTTTGACATACTTTACGACATTATTGTATTATTATTATATCACTAACTTACCTCGGACATAGAAGTAACTACTTTTCCCAATTTGGTCCACAACCTCGATTGAAGCCCGAATCTAGTTTTTCGTGATCTATAACATCATAATTTACTCATTTATTAATCACATTATTCAATGTGACCCAAAAATCGCATTATGGCAAATTTACATTTTTGCCCCTAAACTTTTACATATTTACACTTTTGCCCCTAAGCTCGTAAAAATAAATTTTTTTATTCAATTTCCTTGTACAATGGACTTAGACAAACCATTATCTCCCTATTCCAACCCCTAATTCCCACTAAATCACATATTTATGCCCAAATTTTCAACTTTCACATTTTAGTCCTTTTTATGGTTTTCACCGAAAATCACCTAGCAAACGACGTTCACTACACTTTATGTGACAACCCTATTTTCGACCCTAGTTGGGAAGTGGTTTCGTGACCGCTAAACTGAGTCCTTAAATTAGTTGATTTTTCCTTATTTTATTGTTTTCTAGGTCTAATTTATGTGTTAAATGTGTGTGTGAAATTGTTGGTTCGAATGTGACAAAAATCAATATGAATTTATTAATAAGGACTTGGTTGAACAACTTAGAAACTTAGCTAGACAAATTAGAATGACTACAATAAGATAGGCTAAAAACAAATGGGTTTGCATGTCAATTTCCTCCTTAGAAGAAAGTGGCCGGCCATGCATTTGTTTCCATTGGTTGTACTATTATTTATTATTATTTTTTTTGTTGGTGGAGTGTTTCATAATGGGGATAAAATAATATCAATAAAAGAAGAAAAGAAATTTTTGGTTGAATGATTGTTTTTCTTTGCCGTGAACTAAAGGGAGAGGAGAGACTAAGCATTCGGTCTTTACTCTTATTGAATTGAGGTAAGATTTAGGCTAATTCTTTGAGATTTTATGAAAATGTAGTTGGGGTTAAGTATTTGATCAAACCCATGTGAAAATTTTGATCTTTGAAGTGCTTTGAGCATTCGGCTAAGAGGAGAGTTATGGAGTCTTGAACTATTTCTTATGTTATGTGAAATGGGAGCTTTTTATAAATTGTTTTAGAGATATATGTGTTTTGGGATTAAAGGGGTATGGAAATTTTGATAAGATGAATGTGTGTGGTTAATTGCCGAGTTTGATAATCTAGGTTATTAAATTAGTGTAATTCATGTGTTAAAAGTCTATTTGAGCAATTTGATGAATTTGAAATTATTGAATTAATGCAAATAGGAGCTCATGAACTTGTTGTGAATTTATCTTAAGTGAATGTAGTTAAATGTTTTTAACGAAGGACCCATTCGGCCATGGAGGTTAAATATTTAGACAATTTGAATATAAGAAATTGATAAATTGTTGAGTATGTGTTTTGATTGATAAGAAATATTTGGCCATTGGAATGACTTACTTTCGAGAATGTATAGTTAGTAGCTTTGGTGTGTTTTGAATCGGATTTTGCTATGGCCAAAGGCAAATTTGAGTAACTATTTGATGAAATTGTGGAATTTGATTACTTGGTTATAGATTAAGCTTTCGGCCATAGTTAACTATTATTTTATGAAGGATGAATTGATTCAAATGAATAATATATTAAACTAATTTAAATTGGGCTTGACTTGTAATATGGTAGTAAGGCCGAATGTACATATGGACTATAGAGAGGATAGTTTGTGTTTTCAGCTTTGATTCAATAATATATATGAAAGTTGATACGCTCCAATTGGTTGATTTAAGCTTAAGAGCTTAGAGGTGAAGCATCGGACAAAGGAAAAGCAAAGGCTACGGAATAGCCAAGTCGAGACTTTTCAGAAAGATACAAGGTAAGTTCTTAAGTAACAAATTTTAGCTCATAATATGATGAAGTCTTAATACATATGTGTAATATATAAATTTAGACTTAAGAGCTATATTTGAGTATGATTGTGGCTAAGGAAATCTATGAAATTGTTGGTAGTGGCATGTGAATTTCGAATTTTGATATATTTTGAAATGAAATTGTGCCCATTGTGTATGATTAGTGTTTTAAATGTGTTAAGGTACACATATGCATAAATGTATGAAAAATATTTGGGGAATTAGATCCGAGCTTAAACTCGAAGGGCTTTCGAGCCAGTGTCTGATCCGAGCTTAGACTCGAAGGGCTTCTGAGCCAGTGACCGATCTGAGCTTAGTCTCGAAGGGCTTTCATGCCAAGGGTATAACCGGATTAGTTCCAAAGGGCTTTGTGCCAGTATTGAAACCGGGTTCGGTCCCGAAGGGCACCAGTGCCAGAGTTATAAATTTTAATGTCGAACAACCCTGACGCTTGTGTTAACTATCGTAAGATAGCCAGGTATGCATCTTACTTTTGTTCAGAAATTTTATCACATATGAATTAAAAGTCATTATGTGAATGCTCCGATTATTGTTAGATGTTACTCGAATAACTATGACTTGGTCATAGGGTATGTGTTCCGAATTGATGGGTTAAACCATTTGAGCATAGGATGTATGCTTATAAGCGTGAGTAAAATTCTGACACTTGAAATGAATCTATTCGGTTACAAGTTGAATTTAATCGGATACATTGAGCGTACCTCTATGTTAAGAACGAGAGGAGTGTTATCATAGTATGTTTCTATTCGGCCAAAAGAGGAAAATAATTAAGTTAAATATCCCATGTTATTTTCATTATATGGTTTTGTTACTTAAAAACTTACTAAGAAAATAATTGCTTATCCAGTTGCTTTTATTCTCTGTTTTATAGATCACTCTTGATAGCTACAGTCTCGGGAGCCCCAGGGATTTAAGTCATCCGCACTATCACAACATCTTTTGGTATTTTGAAGCTTAACCTTAAAAACGGCATGTATAGACTAGACATCTTGTTGCAAATCAAATATGATCTTGAATTGTAATTAAGTTGGCTATGCGAAAATGGCCTATCATGTATTTTTGCATCTATACTATAGTTGAATACTTGACTTAGCTATATGTGAATGGATAATCAAGTATACATTATGGGAATTATGCTTGAAAAATTTTATTAACTGATATCTACGTTTTATGAAACTCGTGAGTTTTAAAGGTGATTGAAATGAATCTTGAATGTAACTTTTCTGTCATGCTTATAGACTTAAAAATGTTACTTGAGATGGATTTTAATGTACGTTTTACGCTGTTGGGAATTTAGAAATCTGCCTAGTTGATTTCGATTTTAAGTCTCTCTAAGTTATGATATTCTTTTTACCTTTTAATTGAAATAGTCTTGAATGAAAAGGTTGAGTATGATCTTTGATTCGGCCTATGAGTGTAAGAGATGAATATGAGAATGGCGTGAATTAAATTTTGTGATTGAGACATTCTTAAGTTAAATGAAGGTCTGGTAATACTCCTTGACTCTCCTGCGACAGGTACGAGCCTAGGGGTGTTACACTTTAAGCATTCATTTTCTACCATTAGACATCAAAATACATGCATATGTTCATGGGTAAAATTTTAAACTCAAACCCTAGCTCAAAATATGGCTAGAAATAGCTAAACCGAGTTACGGGAATCTCAAAAATGTAAAGAACATTAAAAACGGGGCTTGGGTGCAGTTACTATTAAGCTTGGAAGCTTGAAAACCCTATCCATGGTGTCCATGATGATATTCGTCTAGCCCTTGTAAAAGATGAGCAAATTTTTGCTTCATTTTCCCTTTTTAATTCTTTTAATTACTAAATGACTAAAATGCCCTTAAAGGCTTTTCTTTCAAATTTGTCCTATTCATGCCCATTTTTGTCCAAGCAAAATATAATGGTCTAATTACCATTTAAGGACCTCTACTTTAAAACCGCACTTCAATCAAGTACCTTTATGATCAAGAACACACATGTTTCACCTTTTACAATTTAGTCCTAAATACCAAATTGAACACCCAATCGGTAAAATTTCTTAACGAATTTTTCACACAAGTATCCAATCACATTTTAAACCTTAAAACTTAATCGCAATAAATTTTTCTACTTCAGATTCATGGTTTTCGAAACCACTGTTCCATTTAGGCCCTAATTCAGGTTGTTACATTTAATAATAAAACAATATGAAAATATGGCCATTAACTTGTTCTTGTTGCTAAAAATACAGAAGAAAAGAGAAAAGAAAAAGAAACTAGGGTTCGGCCATTGTATTGCATAATTAATGTATGTTTTCACTTTGGTTTTTAATGATTTTTATGTTTTGAGATTGTTGCTTAGTCTATTATCAAGCCCATGTTTTAATTTGAGAAATTGATGAAGATTTCAAAATGTGCCATTAATGAAATAGTGAGTTTTGTGATGTTAGTTGTTAGTAAATGAATGTTATATGTTGGATTGATATGTTTTGTTCTTGGATTTTTGGTGAATTTAGTTAAATTAGGCTAAATTGTGAAAATGAAATAGAAAGGGACTAAAATCTGAAATTGATGAATTATATGGGCTTGATTAGACTAGGGGAAAATTCGACTATGCATGAAAGGAATGAATGTATGTTTATTTGAGGATTTTGTGAAATAGAGACTAAAGTGTTAAAATGTGAAAATGTGAGGGCTATTTTGCAAAATGCCCTAATTATGTGTCTTTGTATTGAATTGATTGAGTGTGAGATTGAATGAGTTAGTTTTAATACGTATAGATCAAGAGAAGCAAAATCTAGGTTTGGATCGCAGGAAATCGAAAGTTGACAAATAATTGACTCTTTTAGACGTATCACACTCGAGGTAAGTTCATAAGTAGTAATTTCACTATAAAAGTTGTTAAAGGCATTGTTATTGGATATACTTTGAGGATTGAAACCTTGGAGAAGGTTGAAATAGTGAAATTGATGTTACGAATGCAGATAGTGATGGAAACGAAATGTGAGAAAGCTCGGTTGAACCATAGGATTAGTTTCAGAATGCTAGTGACATGTCATTAGGTTATAAGTTGGCTACGGGCCATGATATCAGCACCACGTGCAAGAAATACCTTAATTTGGCTACGGGCCATGGTATATGTATTGAATGGTAGTTACCTTGAGTTGGCTATAGGCCATGGTATAGGTACTCCGGGTTAAGTTACCTTGATTTGGCTACGGGCCATGGTATAGGTACTTATCGATCGAAATATTCATGTATCTGATACCTACTTCGAATTGTTCAACGAGTAAGCAAAGGTTAGGAATGAGTAAAAGAGGTTAGTATGAATTGGACAGGTATGTATGATATCTATACAAGATTTATCGAAATGAATTAATAAGATGCATTGTGAAAGGCTTATTGAGTTGTATAAACCATGTTATGAGACATGGATAAAGGTTTGTGGTATTATATACTTAGTTTGGAATCATGTAAATGGATGATTTACAATTGAATTTGTATATTGAATTACTTACTTGTGAACTTACCAAGCTCTACAGCTTACTTGGTGTGTTTATTTCTATTTTCAAGATTATCGAAGCTACTGAAGGCTCGGGAATTGTCGAGGATCATTATCGTACTATCCGAACATACTTGGTACCTTTTTGTGCTTGTAAATAGCTAAGTATGGCATGTATAGGCTAAGGGTATTTTGGATATATTTTGAGTTGTGTATATGTTATGCTAAGTGATTTAGCTAACTAATGGATGAGATTATGCTTGATATTGGTATGTGACTTGTGTTGTAAATTGATATGCTTTATGGTTCATATATTGTAACACCCCTTACCTGGGTTTATTGCCTACCCGAGCATAAGGCATTACCGGACAATATCACCATCATTCATGCACAATCGAACCACAAATTTTCAATCCAATTTAAAACTTATTCATAAAATACCATACAACCCTTAAAGTAGGCCTACGAGGCCCAAAACATGGTTTGGGAATGGTCCAAGACCAAACTGAGAACTTAGAAAAATTTTGGAAAATTTGACCTAATACAGGGCACACACCCATGTGAGACAAGGGCACGCCCTTGGGTAGGCCGTGTGGTCACACACGCCCGTGTCCCCTACTCGTGTTGAATTATTGGAAAATTATTTTTCATTTCAAATTTACAGGGGTATTCACACGGTCGAGCACACACCCGTGTCCTTTGCCCGTGTTCATCACACGAACTCGACACGCCTGTGTGGCCTCCCCGTAGGAAAAACTAGGACATTCTGTTTATGACGTCAGCATGAATTCACACACCCTAATCTCAGTGTGACCAGGCCGTGTGACATCCCTAATCTCCAAAAGTCCCATGCAAAATTCACACACCCTACACACATGGCCATGAGAGCTGGCCGTGTGGCCCTAAGTTAGGCTATTTTTCAAGCCATACTTTGCCCCAAAACACCTACTATTACTACTACCTTTAATACCACATAACAAACATATCTTTAGACATCTAAATGACTCTATTTACCCACTTCATATTAAACACACACAAACACACTAAGTATTCCATGAATTTCCTCATCAGGATAGAAAAACAAAATATCATCATCAATGGCTATATCACTTAGCCTTGAATGCCAAATGGCTTATCCCATGAAAATTACCATAATATAATCAAACCAACTTAACACCTACAACACCATTAAGTCCCTATACATGCCATAGTTTAAAGAGTTCATTTTACTATACCAAAAGACGATGTCGATAGTGTGGGTGATCCTCCGATTCGATCCGATCCCGAGCTGGTTTAACTAAATCTATAAGATAAGGAAAAAGAGAAAAGAGTAAGCTTTAAAAGCTTAGTAAGTCTATATGTAAATAATTATCATCATAACAACATGTAGCCATACAAAGGTTTATCTTACACAAGCTAACTTACCACCTAAACTTACCAACATTTTCACAGAAATCATGCATTTTATTTTTACCCACTTAAGTCCACATGCACCCTTGCATCCGCATGCATTTTCCCACAATTACACTTGCCCAAAAGAATACACCTACACACACAAGTCATACTACTACAGCAAGTCTCTTTAGTAAGTATTCCTGTTGAACCCTTCGGATTAATATTTGATACTCAGTGGACTTTCCGCTCATGTTTCCACCAACACATAAGCCCGGCTCTCGGGTACATATGGTGAAGTTCACTTTATCACCCATGTGACCTAGCCATTTAGTCTCGTAGCCTTCGTGTGTGCATTGTGAAGTTCACTTTATGACCCATGTGACATAGTGACATATGATATTGCTCTCATGTACATATGGTGAAGTTCACTTTATCACTCATGTGACATAGCCATTTAGTCTTGTAACTGTCGTGTTCACATGGTGAAGTTCACTTTATCACACATGTGACGTAGCCATTAAGTTCCATAGTTCTTGGGTCTACATGGTGAATCTCACTTTATCGCACGTGTGAGCTAGACATATCTAACCGTATCACCTATTATTTTTGAAGGTCCAAACGGGAACTCTCATTTCCATACTTTCAACATCATAGAAGATTATTCAATAGCAACATTTCATAACATCCATTAGAATTATTAATGTACAAATAAAATGGGCATATTAGAATTATTACATGTGACCTAGCCATATTTATCCGTATCACCCATTATTTTTGAAGGTCCAAACAGCAACTCTCATTTCCATACTTTCAACATCATAGAAGATTATTCAATAGTAACATTTCATAACATACATTAGAATTATTAATGTACAAATAAAAAGCGGTATTTTGCAACTTAATCCGAGACATTGCCCTTGCCCGGTCAAGGTTGATTCCTCGATCTTCTCTATCTATAATGACACATTTAACTCGTTTAATGCACATATTGTTCAATTTAGTCCAAAATCATCCTACGATAATTTTTTACCATTTTACCCCTAACTTTGTAAATTTTTACAACTAAGTCTTTAGGCTCGTAAATTGAAATGTATCAATTCTCTTGGTTACCCAAGCCTAGCCAAATATCCATGGCACTCAAAACAGTCCACATTTCTCATCAATTTATACTTTTACCACTAAATTTATTAACTTTGTAATTTGGTCATTTTTAGGGACTTTCATGAAAAATCACCTAGTAATCATAGTTTACCACACCTTAAACTTTCATATTCCACCATTAGACATCAAAATACTTGCATGTCATACATGGGTAAAATTTTAAACATCAACCCCAACTTAAAATAAGGGTAGAAATAGCTAGAGCAAGCTACGAGGATTCTAAAAATATGAAGAAAATTAAAAACGGGGCTCGATTGCACTTACTTGTGAGCTTGAAGATCAACAAAACCCGAGCTATGGCTTCCCACAATATTTGGCCAAGGAGAAGGGATTATTGACACATTTTGGCCTTATTTTTCCCTTTTTATTTCTTTTATTAACTAATGACCAAAGTGCTGTTCATTAAAAACCTTTAGTATGCCTACCCTTCCTTGGGCATTTTTGTCCAAGCTAAGTTAAAATGGCCTCATTACCATATAAGAACCTCTAATTTAAAAACCTAATTCAATCAAGTATCTTATGAAATAAAACTCATATTTTTCAGATATTGCAATTTAGTCCAACATACCAAATTGGACATGTAACCAATAAAATTCCCACACCAAAATTTCACATATTTATCCAAACACCTAATAAACATCAAAACTAAATCGGAATAATATTTTACACCTTGGATTCATGATTTTGAAACCACTTTTCTATTTAGCCCCTAATTGTGGCTGTTACAACTTTCCCCCTTTAGAGATTTTCGTCCCTGAAAATCTTACCGATAAATAGGTTTGAGTACTGTTTCCTTATAGCTTCTTCTGGTTCCCAAGTAGCCTCTAACACACCATGCTTTTGCCATTACACTTTTACGAAAACTATATTCTTGTTTCTAAATTGTTTAACCTCTCAAGCCAAAATCTTGATCGACTCCTCCTCATAGGTCATGTCCGACTGAATCTCAACATCCGTAGGTGAAATCACATGCGAAGGATCTGAACGATACCGTCGTAACATTGACATATGAAACACATTATGTATCTTCTCTAGTTCTGATGGCAAAGCTAGATGGTATGCCACTGGCCCTATTCTTTTCGTAACCTCATACGGTCTAATGAAACACGGACTTAACTTGCCTTTCCGGCCAAATCTTAATATTTCTTCCATGGTGACACTTTCAAAAATACTTTATCACCAACCGGAATTTCAATCTCTTTCCTTTTCAAATTAGCATAAGACTTTTTCTGGTCAGAAGCCGTCTTTAAACAATCCCGACTTATCTTCACCTTTTCCTCAGTCTCTCTAACCAAATCAACACCATGAATCTGTTTCTCACTCAACTTAGTCCAATACAAGGGAGTTCAACATTTTCGGCCATACAATGCCTTATAAGGCACCATCCTTTTACTCGACTGATAACTATTGTTGTAGGCAAATTCCACCAAAGGCAAATACTTTTCCCAACTACCCTCAAACTCTAAAACACAACACCAAAGCATATCTTCAAGAACTTGGATTACCCTCTCGGATTGGCCATTAGTCTGTAGGTGAAATACGGTTCTGAAATTTAACTTTGTACCTAGTGCCTCTTACAACTTTTTCCAAAATCTTGAGGTGAACCTCGGATCTCTATCTGAGATGATAGACATAGGTACCCCATGTAACCTCACAATTTTAGCAACATATAATTTGGACAATTTATTAAGTGAATAATCCACACGTATCGGTATGAAATGAGCTAACTTCGTCAATCTATCCACAATAACCCACACAACACCTTTCTTTTTCGGTGTCAAAGGCAATCCTATCACAAAATCCATGGTAATCCTATCCCACTTCCACTCGGGAACAATTACTAGCTGAAGTAAACCCGAAGGTACCTGATGTGCCGCCTTGACCTGTTGGTAGATCAAACACTTTGTCATAAATTCTAAAATGTCCTTGACCTGATGTGCCGCCTTGACTATCATTCTTTTGAGCTTCACAAATCCGCTGTAAAAATAATGGCTTGGCCCTAAATTCGGCTAATATAGAACCATCATCATACAAGGTCAAACTCGTGCCCATAGCTCTCAAAGCACACAAGTACTTTTTGCTCAAAGCATCTGTAACCACATTTGCCTTTCTAGAATGATACTCAATTACTAGCTCGTAATCTTGTAACAATTCAAGCCACCTCCATTATCTCAAATTCAATTCCTTTTGATTCATTAAGTATTTCAAACTTTTGTGGTCGGTAAAAATCTGACATTTCTCACCATACAAATAATGGCACCAAATCTTCAAAGGAAAGACGATAGCGACCAACTCTAAATCATGTTTCAGGTAGTTCCTTTCATGTGGTTTTAATTGCCTCGAAGCATAGGCTATCACCTTGCCCTCTTGCATTAGTGCACATCCAAGGCCATTTAGTGATGCATCACTATAAATCACAAACTCTTTTCCTGACTCAAGTTGCACTAGCACTGGTGCCGCAGTCAATTTAGCTTTCAACTGGCCAAAACTTTGTTGACATCTTTTGGTCCACTCAGATTTTACTTCCTTTTGAAGTAGCTTGGTCATGGGAGAAACAATCATAGAAAAACCCTAGACAAATCGTCAGTAATAGCCAGCTAAACCCAGAAAGCTTCTAACCTCGATTACATTCTTCGGCGGCTTCCAATCAACAATGGCTGAAATCTTACTTTTATCAACCCGAATACCATCACCCGAGACTATATGCCCCAAAAACCCAACTTCATGTAGCCAAAACTCACTCTTGATAAATTTAGCAAATAACTTTTATTTTATCAAAATTTGCAATACCATCCTTCAGTGCTCAGCATGTACTAACTCGTCCCGAGAATAGATCAATATGTCGTCTATGAACATCACTGCAAACTTGTCCAAATATTGCTAAAAAATTTGGTTCATCAAATCCATAAACATGGCTGGTGCATTAATTAAACCGAAAGGCATAACAAGAAATTCATAATGGCCATACCTTGTTCTAAAAACAGTCTTTGGCACATCGGATTCCTTAACCCGCAATTGGTAATAGCTAGACCTTAAGTCAATCTTAGAGAACATCGTTGCTCCCTTTAATTGGTCGAATAAATTATCAATTCTCGGCAATGGATACTTGTTCTTGATAGTCACCTTAATGAGCTGCCTATAATCAATTTAAAGCCTCATCGACCTATCCTTCTTCTTTACGAATAATACAGGTGTACCCCAAGGAGAGAAACTTAGCCTTACAAATCCCTTTTCTATTAACTCTAACAACTGAGCCTTTAACTCTCTCAATTCTGTCGAAGCCATCCTATATAGAGCAATGGAAATAGGTGCAGTCCTAGGTAACAAATCAATATCAAACTCAATTTCTCTGACAGGAGGTAACCCGGGTAACTTTTCTGGAAACACGTCTGAAAATTCACAAACTACAGGCACAGGTTCAGTCTCAATTCTGATACCTTAGTATTCAACACATATGCTAGATAAGCCTCACACCCTTTTCTCATGCATTTTCGAGCAGACATGCAAGAAATTACCACCAGTATTTTAATCAACTCATCTGTTCCAACCTACAGAATTTCACCACTTTCACATTTCAGCTCAAGAGTTTTCTGTCTACAATTTACCTTAACATCATGTAATGTCTGTAACACTCCAAACCCGACCTAGAAGTTAGTCCCGAATCTGGCGTGTCCCATTGAGGTGTTTTTCGAAAACCTTGTTTCTATTGAAAACCCTTCTTCTTAAAACTTGTTGCCATTTAAAACTTGTGTAAAATCTTGAGTTTCATATACATATTTTTAAAACGTGGTTTATTAAAAGACATTCTCTTGTAAAATGTTATTACCTTTAAAACCTTAATTGTTACGGAATCCTAATTTAAAACAATTGCAGAAACGTGATATTTTGAAAAATAGTTGTTTCAGAAAAACCGTGTCTGACTTCTAGCAATTATAAAACAATAAATAAAATCTCAAATGTAAAAACTAGAAAGTTTAAAAGACCTTATTACAACCCAAATCGGAATAAAGTACTTAAAAGTAAATCAAGATAGAGCATAAGTAATGTGTAGCCTTCTCCGAGTCTCTCGCAGCACCGATACTCCTAAAGCTAGGGATTACCTACACAATTACTAAACGGGGCGAGTTTTTTGAAAACTCACTGTGTAATCCCCTACCATATAAACCGAACAGTCAGTCATACAAAAGAATTAAAAGTCTAGGCCCCAGCCTTGCTACAATTTCAGTATCAATTGGGCCTTAGCCCACTATAACAAACAGTACCTGATGGGCCTTATCCCATTACAAAATCAGAAACATTATCAGATTAGAATCAAAATCAGAATCAGAATCAGGTGGGCCTAAGCCCAAAACAGAATCAGTAACAATATAATACAGATATGCAGAACAGACTGGGCCGAAGCCCTATACAGAATAGATCAGTCTGGGCCTTAGCCTTATACAGAAAGTGTGGGCCAAGCCCATAGTAGTTCAGAACAATAGGCGAATGCAGTCCCAACCCAGTCCAGCCATCACACCACCTGTACCAACCCAACACACCATGTGGGGAATAACTCGACCCATCCAGCCCTACACACCAATGATGCAGCCATGCTGCTAATTTAAATGCGGGTTTAAGCCTTTAGTAGAGTATCATAATTGGCACAAAGCCATCAGTAACTGTAATAGGATTGGCACACAGCCATCAATTAGGGTAATATAACTGGCACACAACCATGGGTAAATGTGATCGACACACAGTCATCAGTAAATAAGATAGGCACATAGCCTTAGGCAAATATAATCGATACAAAGCCATGATCCTGATAGCACAGAGCCATATGTTGGTTGGTATAGAGCCATACTCAGAATAACTGGCATTAAGCCCTCAGTCGGTCCACAGTCATCTCGTGCGACCCGTGTGACCTTATCAGATTATTACTGGATCCACAATCGTCTCGTACGACCCGTGCGATCTTATCAGAACAGAACTTCCTCCATATCAATGTCCTAACCCAATATGTCGTGTATGCTATGCTCAATCATCAAACATGTATGTAAAGTGGCCATGTTTAGTATCAGTCATTTAAACACATATTAAAACATATCAACCACACAATCACGGTCACGTTAGTCAAATCACTGTCATACAAACACAGTCAAATCTGTCAAACACACAGTCCAAGTCAGTCACTTGCCCACAAGGGCAAAACAGTCATTTAATACCTTAGGGGAAAAATGGTAATTTTACCCCACAGGGGTATCTCGATAATTCTACCCTACAGGGGTATTTCGATAATTCTACCCTACAGGGGTATTTCAGTAATTCTACCCTACAGGGGTATTTCAGTAATTCTACCCTACAGAGATATTTCGGTAATTCTACCCTAAAGGGGTATTTCGGTAATTCTACCCTATAGGGCTATTTCAGTAATTTTGTAACCTAGGGGTATTTTTGTAATTTCACAAACTAGGGGTATTTTGGTTATTTCACAAACCAGGAGTATTTTGGTAATTTTGTAAATCAGGGGTATTTCGATAATTTTGAAATTCGGGGTATTTTCATAATTTGTAAACTGAGGTATTTCTGTAATTTTATAAACTGAGGGTAAAACAGTAATTCTAACAAACCTAGGGTAAAACGATAACTTAACTAATTAGGGGTAAAACGACAACTTTACAAATCAGGGGTAAAATAGTAACTTTTCATATCAGCGGTAAAATGATAACTTTACATATCAGGGGTAAAACGATAACTTTACAAATCAGGGGTAAAACGATAACTTTACATATCAGGGGTAAAACGTTAACTTTACAAATCAGGGGTAAAACGATAACTTTACAAATTAGGGGTAAAACGGTAAGTTTGCAAATTCGGGGGTAAATAGTACTTTTACAAATCGGGGGTATTACAGTAATTCTACCCTATAAGGGTATTTCAGTAATTTTATCAATCCCTCGAAAAGTCTACAGTCGCCTTGAGCGACTCAAGTATTCTAAATGGAAATAATGTTACGAATGGGCCTAAGGCCCGTTCTCAGCCCAAGTGGGCCCACACGCTTGTGTGACCCTTTAGCCCAAAACTAGCCACAGATATAAGATTCACCTAGTCTAGTCCAATATTTACTACAAAATCATACAATTTGCCTGATTGGGTCCACGGGCCCATTGGGCCCACAGGCCCATTTCGGCATTCTGGTATTTACCGTTCTACAGCTAGAGTAGGGTGAAGTACACACCTGATAGGTATATAAAGTTAATCCACGCTCTGAACGCTACTATGCCCAGAAGCCAACAATAATCGCACCCTTGACTCCCCGGGGGGTGTGTCGATCAACTACGGTTACCACCACCGTGACCCAATGGCATACAGATCAACGAATGACCCAACGCCTAACCCAAACAAACATGCCACGACGTGAAAAGGGTAAGCCAAGAAAGGTATGCCTACTCTCCTCATGGTTTGCTCTATTTAAAGCTAGCTCCTCACCTATTCTCATGTTAGCTTCCCGATGTGGGATTCCCCATCAATCCCCCAAAACTAAAGCATTAGCAAAATAATCAACCTTTGCGTGCAAAGGGATTCGAACCATAGTCCTCTCAATAACCATGTCACGCCACCACCACTATGCACAAGCTCCCTTGTGTCATAAGTCCAACACATTTAACTTTAAAGCCCGCCTACTCACTCCCAGATTTATTTAAAAGAAAAACCAAAATAAATTGCAAGAGCCAAGACGTGAACCTTGGACCCCCTTGCTTCATTTATGGCGTCACTTCCTTGTCACCTAAGTAGCGCCACTTTGCCACTACACCACACTTCTTTTTGTGGCTTATTTTACCTTGATTTATTTAAGAGTCATACCACTTGAGATCAGGGTTCCACTAAGGCTAAAAATCAAAAAATTTCCTATGGCCTAACTTGAACCCAGGACTTCATAGTACCCTCCAAACACTCCAAAATCACACATTTGAATTATTTAAGCCGCCTTTTAACCGATCCAAAACTCAAGGCCCAATACTTCTAGGCCCAAAATTCGGGGCGTTACAATGCCAACCAATCCATGCCCAAAATAATATCAAACTTGGCAAATGGCAACAATATCAAATTAACCGGAAAACAGTAACCCTAAATCATCAATGGACAATTCTTGAAAACCTTATCTACCAATACAAATTTGCCTAACGAATTCGACAACTTAATAACAATTTCAGTCAACTCAACAGGCAATCTCATACTATGCACCAATTTTTGACAAATATAAGAATGAGTCGAGCCTGGGTCTACAAATACAATAACATCAATATTATAAATTAAGAATATACCGGTAGTCACGTTCGTAGATGATGCCTCTTCACGAGCTCGCATAGCATAAGCTCTACTGGGTGTTCTTGTCTCGAATCTTACAGCTGTATCTCTCACTGCACTCTTACCACTAGTTCCACCTCTGACGTTCATTCGTGGTCTACCCTTACTAGCAATGTGACTTGGTCTAACACCTTGAAATTTCTTATCTCTCACTCTCTCAGGGCAATCTCTAATAAAATGATCTATGGAACCACACCTGAAACAAGCCGGGTTAGGTCCCCAGTACTCACCGGTGTGTCGTCTACCACAGCTCTGAAACTCAGGTCTATCAGTCCTTATGTTACCTACACCAGCCATTGATGTAGCCTGGGCTTTAGAACCCGAATATGCTTTACCCCGATCTCGGTGTGACTGTCCAGCTGAGACTATCGTTCGAGGATTCATTTCTTTAGACCTCTTTGATGAAGATTGGAAGGACTTACTCATCAGTCTCTTTCGAGCATCTCGAGCCTTCATAATTGCTTTTCTTTTCTCTTTATTTAGCTCCTCGACCTTGCATGCTCTTCCAACTAACACCACAAATTCTTTTAGTTCTAAAATTCCCACCAGCACTTTGATATCCTTATTGAGCCCGTCCTCAAACCTTCTACACAACATTGCCTCGGTAGAAACACATTCATGTGCATGTTTGCTAAGTCTGACAAATTCACGTTCATACTTAGCCACATTCATCTTTACTTGGTTCAACTCAAGGAACTCTTTTCGTTTTTGATCCACAAATCTCTGGCTTATATACTTTTTGTGAAATTCCTCCAAAAAAAAAATTCCACGTCACTTTCTCCCTCGGGACCATAGATATTAATGTCTTACACCAACGATAGGTTGAATCTTTCAACAAGGACACGACACATTTTAGACATTCCTCAGGTGTACAAGACAATTCCTCAAATACTCTGATGGAATTTTCGACCCTAAACTCCGCTCTCTCTAGATCATGATCCGTAGTAGCTCAAAACTCTTTGGCTCATTGTTTCCGAATTTCATCCACCGGAGGTTTTATCAACCTTACCTTATCATCACCTTGTGGGGCTAATGGAATCGGTTGTGGTATAGGCAGGGGAAGGAGGGGGTTGAGCATTAGGGTTTGCTCTAACGAAATTGGTATACCAATCATTCATCATTCGGAGAAAGGCATCCCGAGCCTCGTCTCCTTGACTCATAGTCTCATTTCTACTCTCTATTGGCGCGGTCCCTTGTGTAGGAGCCGACGCATTACTAGCAGCATCATCAGCCACAGCTCGTTCGGGATCCATTACTATGTAAAACCAAAACACAGTTTAGAAAAGTCAGAAGTCACCACACTATCATAATATATCTATGGCATGTATAGTTAGACTCATCCACAACACTACGGTAGTCCGAGAAGCGACCAAACCATAGCTTTAATACCACAAAATGTAACACCTCTTACCCAGGTTTATCGCCTTACCCAAGCACAAGGCATTACCGGACAATATCCCTATCATTCATGCACAATTGAACCACAAATTTTCAATCCAATTTAAAACTTATTCATAAAATACCATACAACCCTTAAAGTTGGCCTACGAGGCCCAAGACATGGTTTGGGAATGATCCGAGACCAAGTCGAGAACTTAGAAAAATTTTGGAAAATTTGACCTAATACAGGGCACACGCCCGTGTGAGACAACGGCACGCCCGTGTGGGTAGGCCGTGTGGTCACACACGCCCGTGTCCCCTACCCGTGTTGAATTATTGGAAAATTATTTTTTAGTTCGAACCTACAGGGGTTTTCATACAGTCAAGCACACGCTCGTGTCCTTTGCCCGTGTTCATCACATGGCCTCAACATGCCCGTGTGGCCTCCTCGTGGGAAAAATTGGGACATTCTGTTTATGACGTCAGCATAAAATTTTGGTCACACGGCCACGGG
Organism: Gossypium stocksii; assembly: GCA_020496765.1. Taxonomy (NCBI): domain Eukaryota; kingdom Viridiplantae; phylum Streptophyta; class Magnoliopsida; order Malvales; family Malvaceae; genus Gossypium; species Gossypium stocksii. Next base: position 76,824,599 of record CM035629.1, read on the forward strand.
ACACGCCTGTGTGACCAGGCCGTGTGACGTCCCTAATCTCTAAAAATCCCATGCAGAATTCACACGCCCTACACACATGGCCGTGGGAGCTGGCCGTGTGGTCCTAAGTTAGGCAATTTTCCATGCCATACTTTACCCCAAAACACTTACTATTACTACTACCTTTAATACCACATAACAAACACATTTTTAGACATCTAAATGACTCCATTTACCCATTTCGTGTTAAACACACACAAACATACTAAGTATTCCATGAATTTCCTCATAAGGGTAGATAAAAAAAATATCATCATCAATGGCTATATCACTTAGCCTTCAATGCAAAATGGCTTATCCCATGACAATTACCTTAACATAATCAAACCAACTTAACACCTACAACACCATTACATCCCTATACATGCCATAGTTTAAAGAGTTCATTTTACTATACCAAAAGACGACGTCGATAGTGTGGGCAATCCTCCGACTCGATCTAATCCCGTGCTAGCTTGACTAAATCTATAGGACAAGGAAAAAGAGAAAAGAGTAAGCTTTAAAAGCTAAGTCTATATGTAAATAATTATCATCATAACAACATTTAGTCATACCAAGGTTATCTCTCACACGCTAACTTACCATTTAAACTTACCAACATTTTCATTCAAAGCATGCCCATTATTTTTACCCACTTAATTCCACATGCACCATTGCATCCACATGCATTTTCCCACAATTACACTTGCCCAAAAGAATACACTTGCACACACAAGTGATACTACTACACCAAGTCTCTTTAGTAAGTATTCTCGTAGAACCCTTCGGATTAATATTCGATACTCGATAGACTTTTAGCTCATGATTCCACCAATACATAAGCCCGACTCTCAGGTACACATGGTGAAGTTCACTTTATCACCCATGTAACCTAGCCATTTAGTCTTGTAGCCTTCGTGTGCACATGGTGAAGTTTACTTTATCACTCATGTGACATAACTACGTATGATATTGCTCTCATGTACACATGGTGAAGTTCACTTTATCACTCATGTGACATAGCCATTTAGTTTTGTAACTGTCGTGTTCACATGGTGAAGTTCACTTTATCACACATGTGACTTAGCCCTTGAGTTCCATAGTTCTCGGGTCTACACGGTGAAGCTCACTGTATCACACATGTGAACTAGCCATATTTATCCGTATCACCCGTTATTTTTGAAGGTTTAAACGGGAACTCTCATTTCCATACTTCCAACATCATAGAAGATTATTCAATAGCAACATGTCATAATATCCATTAGAATTATTAATGTACAAATAAAACGGACACATTACTTACATATAAACTTACCTCGACAATAAAAAGCAGTATTTTGCAACTTAATCCGAGACATTGTCCTTGCCCCGGTCAAGGTTGATTCCTCGATCTTCTCTATCTATAATGACACATTTAACTCGTTTAATGCACATATTGTTCAATTTAGTCCAAAATCATCCTACGATAATTTTTACCATTTTACCCCCTAACTTTGTAAATTTTTACAACTAAAGTCTTTAGGCTTATAAATTGAAATGTATCAATTCTCTTGGTTACCCAATCCTAGCTGAATATCCATGGCACTCAAAATAGTCCATATTTCTCATCAATTTATACTTTTACCACTAAATTTATTAACTTTACAATTTGGTCCTTTTTAGGGACTTTCATGAAAAATCACCTAGTAATCATAGTTTACCACACCTTAAACCTTCATATTCCACCATTAGACATCAAAATACTTGCATGTCATACATGGGTAAAATTTTAAACATCAACCCTAACTTAAAATAAGGGTAGAAATAGCTAGAGCAAGCTACGAAGATTCTAAAAATATGAAGAAGATTAAAAACGGGGCTCGATTGCACTTACTTGTGAGCTTGAAGATCAACAAAACCCTAGCTATGGCTTCCCACAATATTCGACCAAGGAGAAGGGATTATCGACACATTTTGGCTTTATTTTTCCCTTTTTATTTCTTTTATTAACTAATGACCAAAATGCCGTTCATTAAAAACCTTTAGTATGCCTACTCTTCCTTGGGCATTTTTGTCCAACCTAAGTTAAAATGGCCTAATTACTATATAAGGACCTCTAATTTAAAAACCTAACTCAATCAAGTACCTTATGAAATAAAACTCATATTTTTCACCTATTGCAATTTAGTCCAAGATACCAAATTGGACATGTAACCAATAAAATTCACACACCAAAATTTCACATATTTATCCAAACACCTAATAAACATCAAAATGACCTCAAAATAATATTTTAAACCTCAGATTCATGGTTTCAGAACCAATTTTCCGCTTAGCCCCTAATTCAGGCTGTTACATGTATGACCTAATGTGAAATGGTCATTTTGGTATGAGAAATGTCGGGTTTTGCCAAGTTTTATTTAGAAATTGCATATGGCATAAATGAATTATGGTGCATATGTATGGTTGTGTTTTGGCTTGTGAAATTGAGATGATTTAGAATGGAAATGAATATGAAATGGGTTGTTGATGATTTGGTCATATTGTAGGATATCTTGTATTGGAATTTGGCTGAAATGGTTGTCTATTTATGATTAAAAAATGTGGTATATTTGATGCTTGTAAGTACATGGCTAATTGGGGGTGAAAAATAACTTAAACCAAGCCTATTTCGTGCCACACGGCTGGAGCACACGGGCATGTGACTTAACCTGTGGCCCATGCACTATAGTATAAACAAGTTAGTGAGTTACACGGCTTAGACACACGGGCGTATCTCGCAGCCGTGTGACCAAGTCAGTATGTGTGCCCTGTTTTCACACGGCCTAGACACATGGGTGTGTCTGATGACTGTGTAAGGCACACGGTCTGGGCACACGGCCGTGTGACCCTATTTAAAAAATTTTCTTAAGTTTTCTCATATCTTTTATATGTTTTTGAATTGGTCCCTATTGTATAATTAGAGCTTTATATGTTTGATTAAAGCATGATATGTTTATGAATGATTGAAATTATTAGAAATCTATTGTTATACTGTTCTTATTTGGGATTATAAGTCTGGTAATGCCCCTTACCTATTCCGGCAACAGTTACGGGATGGGGGTGTTACAATTATAATCATAATAATAAGATTATAGTAATTTTAGACTTTCAAATAAAACTTATGTCCACACTTAGTCATTCAACTGTTATCGATAGCCCATCGCATATCGATCTCATTTTCTATAAGTTTCATATACTTGCCTATACTACATCACAACAATATGACATGCACTTACACTTCACTAATTCACTAATTCACCCGTTCAACCACTGGGAATGCTAAATGATACTTGGAAGTTTGCACATTAGTGCCACATTTATTTCTACCTGAAGCTACCATTTATCATTTATCACTTAAAAGCTCACTCTCGAGCTATTCACGGGCCTACTCACACAAGCTGACGGTCGGACGAAGTTAGTCAGTGTTGCTTACACAAGCTAATAGGTATCCGCAACAAATGCAGGATTACCTAGCCACCAGTAGTCGTACAAGACCAGCACCTGGAATCACATAAACACTTAATCAAACTCAGTTCCTACTGACATGTCACTCATATCCTACTTGATTCCTAAGGTTTAATCAGGACTTGTCACACTTATCGAGGCTTAGTTAATATACACTTTCAAATAATTATTCACAAATATGCACTTATTAAAATATTTAGGACATAAATATAACAAACATTCATTTACATACAAACTTACCTTGATCCAAGACGGCAAGTTTTGTGATTTAGTCCATTACCTTGCCTTTTCTCTGGTCAAGGTCAATATTCGTCTTTCTTGGTCTATAATATCAAATTTAATTCGTTTAATTATTAGATTACTCATTTCGATCCAAAATTTACACTATAACAAATTTTACACTTTTGCCCCTAAACTTTGGCATATTTATGTTTTTGCCCCTAGACTTGTAAAATGAAATGTACTCAATTTCCTTAACAGACAAGCCTAGCCGATTCATATTCCTGACTATAACTGCCCACAATTCTCACTAAATCACATCTTTACACACATATTTTACAACTTTTACAATTAGGAGCTTTTCATGAAATCTTATCAAAATCACTTAGTAAAAGTTGTTTATCACACATCAAACTTTCATTTTCTACCATTAGACATCAAAATACATGCATGTCACACATGGGTAAATTTTTAAACATGAACCCTAGCTTAAAATAATGGTAGAAATTGCTAGACCATGCTTCAACGATCTTAAAAATGTAAAGAACATTAAAAACGGGGCTTAGAGGCACTTACTTGGAGCTTGAAAATGAATGAAACCCTATCTATGGTGACTCTTTAATTTTCAGCACAAGGAAGAGGAAGATGGACAACCTTTTTGACTTATTTTCCCTTTTTATTCATTTAATTAACTAAATGACCAAAATGCCCTTAAGGCCTTTCTTTAAAATTTTACCCTTCCATGTCTATTTTTGTCCATCTTAACATGAAATGGTATAATTAATAAATAAGGACCTCTAGTTTATGATTTCATTTCAATTAAGTACTCAATGCTTCTAAAACACACATTTTACACTTTTTGCAATTTAGTCCTAAGAACTCAATCGGACACTTTATCGATAAAATTTATTAATGATATTTTCACACATGCATTCAATCATATCTTAGACCATAAAAATTCATCAAAATAAAATTTTCTATTTCGAATTTGTGGTTTCAAAACCACTGTTTCAATTAGGCCCTAATTCGGGCTGTTACAATTCTACCCCTTTAGGGATTTTCGTCCCTGAAAATCTTACCAGGAAATAGGTGTGGGTATTGTTTTCTCATAGCCTCCTTAGGTTCCCATGTAGCCTCTTCAACCCCGTGTCTTTGCCACAATACTTTCACTAAGGTTACACTTTTGTTTCTCAACTGTTTCACTTCTCGAGCTAGGATTTTAATCGGTTCTTCACTATAAGTCATATCCGGTCGAATTTCAATTTTTGTTGGAGTAATCACATGTGACAGATAGAACGATAGCGTCTCAACATCAACACATAAAACACATCATGGATCTTTTCTAACTCTACTGGTAGTGCTAACCGATAAGCTAGTGGCCCAATTTTTTCAACAACTTTGTACGGACCAATAAAACGCGGACTCAACTTGCCTTTATGACCAAATCTCAAAATCATTTTCCATGGAGACACTTTCAAAAACTCTTTATTACCGATCTGAAATTCGATATGTTTTCTTTTCAAATCTGCTACGACTTTTTTCGATTTAAAGCGGCTTTTAAATAATCACAAATTATTTTCACTTTCTCTTTAGTTTCTTTGACTAGATTGACTTCATGAATCTGCCTCTCACTGAGCTCAGTCCAATACAAAGGAGTCCGAAACTTGCGGCCATATAATGCCTCATATGGTGCCATATTGATACTTGATTGAAAACTATTTTTGTAAGTAAATTCGACCAAAGGTAGATATTTCTCCCAACTACCTTCGAATTCTAGAATAGAACATCGAAGCATATCCTCAAGGATCTAAACTCTTTCAGATTAACTGTCAGTTTGCAGGTGAAACGCTATACTGAAGTAAAACTTTGTACCCAAAGCTTCTTGCAACTTTTTCCACAATCTTGAAGTAAATCTTGAATCTCTATCCGAAATAATAGAAATAGGCACTCTGTGCAATCTCACAATCTCAGCAATATACAATTCAGCTAACTTATCAAGCGAGTAATCAGTACGTATCAGAATGAAGTGAGCTGATTTCGTCAATCAATCAACAATGACCCAAACAATGACCCTATCCCACTTCCACTCGAGGACCATCACTAGTTGAAGTAAACCCAAAGGCACTTGATGCTCAGCTTTCACTTGTTGATGAACTAAACACTTCGTCACTGTAACACCCCAAATTTTAGGCCTAGAAGTATTGGGCCTTGGTTAAGTTTTGGATCCTAGCTTAGTATTTTTAGGAGTTTAATTTTGGCCTTCTAGAAGGTTAGAAGTGGCATGAAGATGGACTCTAAGGAGAGTGATCAGAAGAGAAAATATAGGAAGAGGTTAGGAAAGCTTATCGTGGAGAAAAATTAGGAGATGGGATGTGGCTTGAAACGGAGCTAATTGGGACTTTAGGGGTTCGGCTTTGGGTATTTATAGGGGGTGCTTAATTCTTTTTGAAGAGTTTCCCTTGCTTTGTCAAACCGAATGCTTCATTCTTCTCCTTCTTTCTAGTTCTTTTCCTCTTTTGCAAAAGTCGAATACCTATATCCCCTTTGCCGATTTCGTTCCTTAATCTCTTAAAAGCCGAATACTCATATCCCCTTTGCTGATTTCTTTTGCTTTCCTCCATCACAAATTTGTTTTTGTTATTTACAACCTTGAATTAAGATTTTAAAAGCTGATCACACTCAGTAGATATCTAGGCCATTAGTTTGAAGGCGAGTTTCGGTAAGTGTCTCATTCTCAATTTCGGTTTCTTAAGGGGGTGGCCGAGTATATGTGTAGCCTATAAGGGTGACTCGTGTGGAAGATGAGTGTAACACCCCAAACCCAGCTTGGATGTTACGGCCAAGTCTGATGTCTCACATTGAAGTGTTTTTCAAAAATCGTGTTTTCATTAAAAACACTTCTTAATGTTTTAAAAAAAACTCTTACCGTTAAGCTTGTATAAAACCTTAGCTTTGTGTTTGTTTATTGTTCCAAAACGTGATTTCATTGTAAAAATCAAAACATAACAACTTTGTAAAATCTAATTGAAAATTTCGAAAGCTTGAAAACCTTTATAGTTGCGAAAACATGTTAGTTTGAAAGACAGTTTAAGTACCGGAAAATTAGACCTTCTTTGTGATGACTTAAAGTGAATGGAAGCTATGCACCAGGTAGGATTCCAGAAAAGAGGAGGTGAGTCGAATAGACTGCTGAAGTACCAAGCTCTTCTTGGATCCACTCCTAGACATGCACACGACCATTGCCACACTTTAACCATCTGAAATATTTATTTACGAAAACATTTAATTTGCGGAAGCTTTGCTCTACTTATCGAGATATTTTGAAAACAAGTAGCTTTTATAAAACCGTGCCATAGAGCTAACCGATTAGGAAACAATTTAAATAATATCATACTTAAGCTAAAACAAATTGAATAAGTAAAGAAAAACCCCAAAATACAAATAATTAAAGAGGCCCTTATTACAACCCAAAATCAAAATAAAAACTAGCTAAGATTAAATTAAAATAGTTAACTTAATTAAAATCCAACAGTCCAATCCATGTGGCCACTCTGAATCCCTCTCAGCTCCAAGTCCATCAACTAAGGCTCACCTGCAAAGTTAAAGAAATGGGTGAGTTTGGAAACTCAGGGTGTAACAAGCCACTTGCAGAGCCTAAATCAATATTAGCATACTGGGCCTAAGCCCCAATTCAGTCTCAATATATACTAGGCCGAAGCCTTTTCATAATTCATGTCACTGGACCGAAGCCTTTTTCTGTAACGATATGGCCCATAGGCCCATTTCAATATCACATGTAATATCAATGAATGTATGCAAGCCCATTTGGGGAGACTACTCAACCCACCAACCGCTACTCTCTACCCGTACCAACCAAGCTCTCCATGTGAGGAATAACTCAACCCACCCAACCAAACTCTCCACTGGCAGCATAGCTGCTTTATCATATAACTGGAGGCCTAGCCTCTTTTAATAACTGGGGCAAAGCCCTTTTCGGTAAACTGGGGCAAAGCCCTTTAACACTTCCTCTATCATATAAACCCAACCCATGCATATAATGAGTATAAGATGGCATATCATATAAATATCATAGCATATCATGTATAATAACAATATCACATGCATCATAATCATAATAAAACGCTAGGGGTACAATGGTCATTTTCACCTATGGGCAAAATAATCATTTTTCATGTTATAAGGGTAATTTTGTAATTTTATCAAATATTAGGGTTTTTCATTCTCATTAAAAATTATCAGCATTTTCGAGTGTTTAATCGATAATTTTGTCCATTTTAACCAATTAGGCCTTTTGGGCCCAAGACGCCTAATGGGCCCTACGAAGCCGTTTTAACCAACTAGGCCCATTTAGCCTAAATTCCACAACGGTAAACTGAATTATCATGTCATTCATTCAAATTTTCATTTTCTACTGATATTACCCTAATGGTCTCTAAAACCCATTGGGCCCAATTTCAGCCCATCGAGGCCCAACTTACTATCGTGCACAAAATTGTGCCCTTACCTGTTCCATCGATCTAGTCACCGATCTTGTCATATGTGTCGTATCTATAACTAATCGCAAAACCACAAGTTCCCGAAATACCAAAATTTCGGTATTTTTGACTTTTCAGCAAATATCAATCTAAGCTACTAGAGGGTTTGTCACACACTTGATTATGACGAACGATGACGAGATCTCCCACGCGATTATCCTATAGTGATCACCTCAACAGATTAAACTATACCAACACTTAATCTAAATCGAAACTCAACAAAACCTTACTTATCTATTCGGCCATCACCTTTAATGGCCCTAGAATCTTACCTTGCCAACTTAGATCTACAAGATCTAGATCCAACCGTGCCAATGTCCTTAATCCAATGCTCCTTGTAGATCACCCCTTAACAACCACAAAACTGATTTCTAAGATAAGATTAGCCTCTAGCCAAGTCGATCATCTCCCCAAGTACATAAGGATTTCGACTTCTCTTAATTTCTAAAATAACGAATGAGAAAGAGTTCAATTACTTACCAAAGATCTATTTGCCAAAAACTTTCCCAAGCGCCACCTTTTTCCAGATCTGTTGGAGATCTAATCCCCAAAATACGAGTAGAGAACAGATTTAATAATTTCAGCTATTCCATAACTTTTAAGAATACAAAAGTACTCAGGGTTTTGATCACTTACCGATGATTCTATTCGAAGAATTTCGTTTCCTCGTCCTTTCTAGCCCAGATCTATGATAGATCTACACCCAAACGCTAGCAGAGAAAAGATCTTAGGATATACGGCTTTTAGATCTATTACCCAGGTATTCTTGTCTGATTCAGCAGAGGACTAGGGGCAATGAATAAATGGCAAAAGGAGTAGATAATGAGGGATTTGGCTTGATGAACTATTGAGAAGGATTGATGAAGAAAAGAGGAAGAAATTAGAAATTATAGAAGAGAGGAGATAAAAGATGAATCCAGAAAAAAGGAAGGAAAGAAGGGTGGAAGAAAATAGGTTCGGTAACTATTGATGAAAAGAAGAAAAGATGAACAAAAAAGAAAATAATTCATTAAAGGCAAGAATTAAAAGAACAAATTCCTTTAATTAAGCTGCCCATCCATTTTAAATTCCCTTAATTGCTCCTTGAATTATGCTATCATTGAATTTAAATTCAAATTTGACTCAAAACAGATTTGAATTGCTTTCAACCTCTTAATTTAAGCTAAAAAAAACAATAATAATTTGAATGGGATTCAAACTTTCCCACCTCTTGTCAGGCCTTAACACCGATTGCCCAGCTTCGGCACGCTGCTAGGGAGCGCCCCAGCCCAGTACGTCTCCCTCCACGCGAGCCCAGCAAAAACGGAATCTCCTTGCGCACGCCCAAGCTCGAACCTGGGACCTCTAGGTTGCCCAGCACGTTGCTGGCCATTGGGACGCGCGTTCTTCTTTAATATAATAGCGCCGCATTTACCTTTAAACCTTACCTGCTGCAGTTCCCGCATTGGGGATATATGCTTATGTGTGTTTGCTTATTGTGCTGAAAGTTCATTAAAAGAAGTATACATGTATTAGATTTGAATGATATTTACGACATAAAGTCAATGAGCATGTTATATGTCTATATGCGAATGAGTTGATTGAATTACAAATGTGATTTTGCTACGTGAAATATGGTAATATGTGAATAAATATGCATGAAACCCTGTGATGTGAATCTGGGCTTAAAGACCCAATGGCTATGTGCGGAGATTTTGTCCGGGAAAAGACCCGATGGCCATGTGCGGAGATTATGTCCGGGTAAAGACCCGATGGCTATGTACGGAGATTATGTCTGGGTTAAGACCCGCTGGCTTCATGTGGAGATTTCATCCAAGCTAAAAATCTCGCCGATGATTCGAGTAAAGTTTATAACTAAAAGACTTCGCAGTAACAATTGTTACTAAATACGTTCAATTCGTTAAGTTGAACAGGTATGTATCCTGAGCTTATATGAAAGCTTGAATTAAAGTAAATCTTAAGGTTATTATGTGATACATAGGTGAGTAAGCGAATAGACTATTTATATGATTATTGTGAAATTGGTCGACGTGAAAAGTTACGTGAAATTATGTAATATGCCTTTATTTATATGAGCTCACTTTGAAGTGAAAGGTTATCTGCTTATTGAGTATTATGAGAGGGTGTATATTCGGCTAAGGGGAGATATACCCAAAAGAAGATTGAAATGAAAATGCGAACAACTAATTTATACTTGAAATGTTTGTCTGTTTACATTGCTTAAAACTTACTAAGCATTGAAATGCTTACTCTATTTACTTTGTTTCCTCTGTTTTATAGATCTCATTTTGAAGCTACGGACTCCGGGATTCAAGCTTAAATCACCTACACTATTGTCGTTATTTTTGGGTACATTCGATAGTTATTTTGAAAACAATGGCATGTATAGGCTAATCACCCTTCCTGTGAATTGAATTATATTTTGAGTTGTAAATATTCTAGCCATGCGAAAATGGCTTGCTTAATCTCTAAGTTTGAGTATATGTTTTGATGAAATTAATGTGGCTAGATATTTTGTAGCATAAGGTTTAGATAGTAACAAATATGCAATGAGGTTCGAATATGGTAGATTGTTAATTGAGAATTTGATTTGGCTTATTTGATAGTAGCTACATTATGGAAAATTGCTAAATGCTATAAAATAAATTCAATGAGATATGATGCACTGATTGAACCTTTTTGCAAGTGGTATATTTGATTTTAGAACTTCAAAATGAATCTAAGTCTAACATGTATCTATGAACCTCCGTAGGATGCATTTAGTTATGTAATACCTCGAAACCCTATTCCGGTGACGGATAGGGGTATAGGGTGTTACACAACTGGTCAAATAAATCATCAATCCTCGACAACGGATACTTGTTCTTTATAGTCACCTTGTTGAGCTGTCGATAATCAATACAAAGTCTCATGGATCCGTCCTTTTTCTTCACAATCAATACGGGAGCACCCCAGGGAGAAAAATTTAGTTTCACAAACCTTTTTTCTGTTAATTCTTGCAACTGAACCTTTAATGCTTTTAATTCAGTCAGAGGTATTCTATATGGAGCAATTGATATCGGGGTAGTTCCCGGTACCAAATCAATAGCAAACTCAACTTCTCTAATAGGAGGCAATCTAGGTAGCTCTTCCGGAAACATATCTGAATTTTCACAAACTAAAGGCACTTAATCAATCTGCAACTCAGATACTTTGGTATTCAACACATAAGCAAGATAAGCTTCACAACCCTTTCTTATATACCTCTGAGTAGTCATAGACGAAATCACTACAAGCAATTCTCTTGATTCATCTGTTTCAACCCGAAGAGCGTCACCATTTTCACAATTCAATTCAAAAACTTTCTGCCTATAGTTTACCTTGGCATCATGCAATGTTAACCAATCCATACCCAATATAACATCGAATTCATCAAATGGCAATAACATTAAGTCCGCCAGAAAACGGTGACCTCGAATCATCAAAGGACAACTCTTACAAACCTTATCAACTAGCACAAATTTGCCTAAGGGTTTTGATACTTTAATTACGAACTCAGTAGACTCAACAGGCAAATGCTTATGAATCACCAAATTCATGCAAATATAAGAATGAAACCTGGGAACAATCAATGCAACAGCATTAACATCATAAAGAGAAAATGTACCTGTGATAACATCAGGGGAGGTTGCATCCTCGCCGGCACGAATGGCATAAGTTCAGGCAGATGCTCTAGCTTCGGACCTCACAGTTGAATCCCTAGATACACCTCCGCTACTTGATACATTTCCCTCATTTTTCACGGGTTTTCCTTTAGCCATTGTGTTGCTCGATCTTACATTCTGAACTTTTTCTATCTCAATCACTTTAGAGCAGTCCTTGATAAAATGCTCTTGAGAACCACATTTGAAGCAAGCTCGAGTAATCATCCAACATTTCCTGAGATGTCATCTACCACAGTGCTGGCACTCGGGCTAATTAGGTTTAGCGTTACCAACGCTCACTATAGAGGTAGTTTGGGCCTTGGACCTCGAATATTGCTTCCTACAATTTCTGCTAGGATTCCCAGCCGACACATTTGAATGTAAGTGCACATCTCTTGACTTCTTAAATGAGGACTGCAAGGACTTACTCATCGGTCTCTTTCTTAAGTCTCTAGCTTCACTCTCAGCTTTTCTCTTCTCTTTGCTTAATTCTTCGGCTTTATAGGCCTGATCAACCAATACAACGAATTCTTCAAAAATCCTAACAAACAATTTGATATCTTTATTTAGTCCTTCCTCGAATCTCTTAACTTCGGTGGAAACACATTCTTGAGCATATTTACTAAGCCTAACAAACTCTCGCTCATACTCAACCACAAACGTATGGCCTTGTTTTAGTTCTAGAAACTCCTTGCATTTCTGATCAATAAATCATTGACTTATGTACTTCTATTTAAATTCTTTTTAAAAGAATGTCCACATAACTCTTTCTCTCGGTACTACGGATATAAGTATCTTCCACCATTGATATGCAGAATCTTTCAATAATGACACAACACACTTCAAGCGTTCTTCGGGGGTGCAAGAAAGTTCATTGAATACTTGGATAGAGTTCTCAAGCCAAAATTCTACTTTCTTAGTGTCATCATCTATATTTGCCCTAAATTCATCGGCCCCTTGCTTACGACTCTTATCAATCGAAGGCTTACTTAATCTTACCATTTTCGTACTTTGGGGAGCTACAGGAATCAGTTGAGGAATTGGAGGGGGTGGAGGGGGTTGAGCATTTGGATTTGCCCGAATGAACTCCGTATACCATTCATTCATCTTGTGAAGAAAGGCTTTTCTAACCTCATCTCCTGGGCTATGAGTTATCGGTCTACTTTTAGCGGGCACAGTCCCTTGTGCGGGAGCTGGCACATTACTTGTAGCATCATCAGCTGCTTCTCGATTGAGACCCATTTACTATATATAAAAACATAATTTAAATTGTCAGGAGTCATCACACTATCAAACTTCATATATGGCATGTATAGCTAGACTCGAACACGCACTAGGTTAGATCGAGAATCGACTAACCATAGTTTTGATACCATTAAATGTAACACCCCTTACTCGTATTCGACGTCGGAATTAGGTACGAGGCATTATCAGACCTAACATACTTATAAATACAAAATCGGGCCATAAATTTTCATTTCGACATAAAACTTTTCATTCGTATTCATAACGTCCCTATTATGAGCCTATGAGACCCAAAATATTCATATAGAGTGGTTCTAGACTGAACTAGAAGTTTTTAAACACTTAGAAAATTTTTGCTCAAAATAGGGCCACATGCCCGTGTGGAAGGGAACATGCCCGTGTGGGTAGGCTGTGTGGTCACACACGTACTATTCCCTAGCCCATGCAGATTTTATTTTTCATTTCGAACCTACAGGGGTTTTCACACAGCTTGGCACAATCCCGTGTCCCTCACACGGCCATGACATGCCTGCGTCTTATCCCGTGTGTGAAAACCTTAACATTCTGTTTATAACGTCAGCAAACATTTTGGGTCACACGGCCAAGTCACATTCATAACACATTACTCATTTATAACACATTTTAATAAAGAGACATTCATAACACATTTTAATCATAATAATATAAACTTTAATCATTTCGTTATAGTGTAAATGAACTTACTAATCTAAACATTTTACATTTTAATCATTTTGTTGAGTACACAGCTTAGTAAGTTTATATACAAATAAATGAGCATTCATAACACATTTTAATCATAATAATATGATTATAACAATTTTAGACTTTCAGATAAAGCTTATGTCCACATTTACTCATTCACCTCTTACTGATAGTCCATCATATATCGATCTCATTTTCTATAAGTTTCATATACTTGTATGTACCATATCACAATAATATCAAATGCACTTACACTTCACTAATTCACCCGTTGAACCACTGGGAATGCTAAAGGATACTTGGAAGTTTGCATATCAGTGCCACACTTATTTGTAGCCGAAGCTACCACTTATCACTTATCACTTAAAAGCTCACTCTCGAGCTATTCACGGGCCTGCTCACACAAGCTGACGGTCGGACAAAGCTACTCAGTACTGCTCACACAAGTTAACAAGTATCCACAACAAATGTAGGATTACCTAGCCACTGGTAGTCGTATAAGACTAGCACCTAGAATCACATAAAAACTTAATCACACTTGGTTTCCTAGTGACATGTCACTCGTATCCTACTCGATTCCTAAGGTTCAATTGGGACTTGTCACACTTAGCGAGGCTTAGTCAGTATACAATTTCAAATAATTATTCACAACATATGCACTTATTAAAATTTTTAGAACATAAATATACCAAACATTCATTTACATACAAACTTACCTCGGTCCAAAATGACAAGTTTTGCGATTTAGCCCACTACCTTGCCTTTTCCCTAGTTAAGGTCAATATCCCATCTTTCTTGATCTATAATATCAAATTTAATTCATTTAATTATCACATTACTCATTTTGATCCAAAATTTTCACTATAACAAAATTTACACTTTTGCCTCTAAACTTTGGCATATTTACATTTTTGCCTCTAGGCTCGTAAAAAGAAATGTACTTAATTTCCTTGACTTACAAGCCTAGCCGATTCATATTCCTAACTATAGCAGCCCACAATTCTCACCAAATCACATCTTTACACACATATTTTACAACTTTTATAGTTAGGTCCTTTTCATGAAATCTTATCAAAATCACTTAGTAAAAGTTGTTTATCACACATCAAACTTTCATTTTCTACCATTAGACATCAAAATACATGCATGTCACACATGGGTAAATTTTTGAACATGAACCCTAGCTTAAAATAATGGTAGAAATAGCTAGACCATGCTTCAACAATATCAAAAATGCAAAGAACATTAAAAACGGGGCTTGGAGGCACTTACTTGGAGCTTGAAAATGAATGAAACCCTAGCCATGGTGACTCTTCAATTTTCGACCCAAGGAGGAAGAAGATGGACAACATTTTTGACTTATTTTCCCTTTTTATTCATTTAATTAAGCAAATGACCAAAATGCCCTTAAGGCCTTTCTTTAAAATTTTACCTTTCCATGTCTATTTTTGTCTATCTTAACATATAATGGTCTAATTACTATTTAAGGACTTATGATTTCATTTCAATTAAGCACTAAATGCTTCTAGAACAGACATTTTACACCTTTTGCAATTTAGTTATAATAACTCAATCGAATACTTTATCGATAAAATTTATTAACGATATTCTCACACACAAATTCAATCATATCGTAGACCATAAAAATTCATCGTAATAAAATTTTATATTTCTAATTTGTGGTTTCAGAACCATAGTTTTGATTAGGCCATAATTCAGGCTGTTACACTATTTCCTCGATGGATACTTGGGGTATAATCGGACTACGGTAGCACTGGAGGATCAACACAAAACAACATTCACATCACCGTATGGTACATTTGCATTTAGACGCGTACCATTTTGATTATGTAATGCACCTACTACATTTCAAAGATGTATGATGTCTACTTTTACTGACATGGTTGAAGAATAATTGGAAGTAATTATGGATGATTTTTCAATATTTGGAGATACATATGATGATTGCCTACCCAATCTAGCCAAGGTACTAAGCCAATGAGAAGAAACAAACCTCGTACTTAATTGGGAAAAGTGTCATTTCATGGTACGAGAAGGTATTTTTCTATGGCATCAAATAACAAGACATGAAATTGAGGTAGATAAAGCAAAGGTAGATGCTATTGAGAAGCTCCCACCTTCAACATTTGTAAAAGGTGTTAGGAGCTTTTTGTGCTACACTGGTTTCTATTAATGATTTATCAAGGGCTTCTCCAAAATTGTTAACCCTTATGCAAATTATGGAAGAATGACACAGTGTTCAAATTTGATGAGTGTTTAAGAGCTTTCAAATCTGAAGAATCGGTTAGTTTCAACACCTATTTTCATCACACCGAATTGGGAATTGCCATTTGAATTGATGTGTGACATAAGTGACTTCACGATAGGAGCTGTGATGGGCCAGTGAAAGAATAAAGTTTTTCATCCTATGTACTATGGAAGTCAGAATTTGACGGGAGCTCAACTGAATTACAAGGTAACAAAAAAAAAAAAAAAAGAGAATTACTTACTATTGTATTTCCTTTTGACAAGTTTCAACCTTATCTTGTAGGTACCAAAGTGACTGTTTATACAGATCACTTGGTAATTAAATACTTACTTGCTAAGAAAGATACTGAGCCGAGATTGATCTGATGGGTACTTTTACTCCAAGAGTTCTGTAACACCCCAGGCCTGGCCTAGACGTTATGGCTGAATCTGGTGGTTTCACATTGAAGTGTTTTTTGAAAACATGTTCTCATTGAATACACGTTCAGTATTCGACCTCTTTGTGATAGTAATGAAAAATTTGTTAATCATATTGGATTGTTAATATACTTTAAAACTATGTTCATTGCGGAAGCTTTTCAAAACTTGTTGCGAAAGCGTGGTGTCTTTGAAAAATAGTTATCTTTTGAAAACTCGTCTTTTTCCTACACTAGCATTTTATACCAAGCAAGTAAAAGCCCAATTTAAAACTTAAAACCATAGAAAGGCCTTATTACAAAAATAAATACCCCAAATCGAAACTTAATAGTAAATAAAATCAAGATTAAAATAGACACAATCGTGTGGCCACCTCTGAGTCCCTTACGGCACCAATCCATCTATGGCTGGGGATTACCTGAACAGATAAACAAAAGGGTGAGTTTACGGAAACTCAGTGTATAATCCCTTTTCAAATAGTATGCGGTAACAGTTCGAGCCTGAGCCCATTACAGTGACAGTATGAATGTGGGCCTTAGCCCATTACAGTGACAGTAGCAGTACAATAATGCAATTAGAAAAACCCCACCCAATCTAGCCAGACACACCACTCTGTCCCTCCAATCATACCATGTAGGGATAAAATCGACCCACCCAGCCAGACACATCAAGATTAGCACCTGTTGTGGCACTAAACTGTATTACAGCAAAGCTGCCAATAATATGCACGGCTTAAAGCCATTAGTAGGTCCACAGTCGTCTTAGGCGACCCGTGCGACCTTATCAGTACAATACACTTCCTCCAAATACAAAAACCCGTCCCCATACAATGTGTTGTGTCATAATATCATACATGTATGCAAAATGGCATGCTCAATACAATCATACATGTCATAGGGCAAATTAATCGTTTTTACCTTACAGGGGTAAAACAGTCATTTTACCTAGTAGGGGTTATCGGTCATTTTACCTTGACAGTCAAAACAGTGTAAATGGGCCCAAAGCCCATTATACGGCCCATGTGGGCCCACACGCCCGTGTGTCCCACTAAACCTAGAAATGACCTTGGCCATGTGAATGAGACAGCCGGCCCTAATGTTTTCCACATGGCCGTGAGATTTACTCGTGTAGAGCCTACGAGCCCATTGGGCCCACATGGCCTATTTCAGCCCAGTGTGGCCCAAAGCAGCCTGAACCCATGAGATCGCTCATGGTGGCCTCTACAGTCACGTGCCCATGTTTCGTGGCCTCAGATTACCACACGTGCATTCGCATGCCCGCGTGGCATCAAAGGCCATATTTTTGGCTTTTTAGCTTTTACCGTCCTATGGTTAAAACAGTGTGAGTACACACCTGTTTGTGAAAACGTGCTAAAATCCCCAAGCTCCGAACCTATATTCAATTAAGATATACAATCAATCTTATAACCAATAGAGTTAACAACCATTTAATCCCAAATTGTCAATTCCTACCTACCTTATGAAATAATAATTGGCTTATTTCTCTTATATTACTGGCTAGAATAAATCACATGTTCCTTATCGATTATCTACATTACAAATACAATCTCTTAATAACCATCCACCAATTGAACAATTTGAACTTGTAGAGAAATCACTTTGTGACAACCCTAATTTTGACCCTAGTCGGGAAGTGGTTTCAGAACCACGAAATCGAGTTAGAAAAATTTTTGAATGTTATACTTTGTGTCTAATATATGTGAGCTAGTATATGTGTTAAACTAATTTGAGAATTTGACCTTTAGTATGTGGATTTTTATTGAATTGGACTTATTTGTGAAGCTTGGAAAATATGGGGGTCAAATGTATTGTTGGCCGAATGTTGAGTCTTCATGTTTAAGGTGTTTGCATGGTAATTTAACCACTTTTCTTTTAATGCACGGTAGTGGAGTTTAAAAGAGAAAAAAAATGTGTATTTAATAATCAAAATAAAAGTCTACTTATGTTTAATTTAATAAAATGATTATAATAATAGTTTTTGGGTGAAAAGAACAAGGGGGATTCTTTTGTTCTCATTTTTAGCCGAATGTAAAAGAAAGAAAAAGGGAAACAAAGCCTTGAACTTTCGGTCAATTGAAGGTCAAATTTTCAAGGTAAATTGATGTAATTTTGTTAAATTGTTGATGAATATGTTGTTCCTTCCTTGATCTAGCCAAAACCTATTTGAAATTTTTAGTTTTTGAAGCATGCTAGGTTCGGCTTAGTGTTGATAAGTTAGCAATATTGAGTGGATGATAGGAGTTAGTGAATGAATGATCCATTGACATTTTGATGCAAAATTTACATGTTTTTGAGCTTGTGAGCTTGTTTTTGAAAGGTATGCTTCTTGTGAGTGAATTGTTATGGATAGGACTTTCGGCCATGTACCTAGTCTAGGTGAAACAAGGTCGATTGCCATAATATGTGTTTATGCATTGTTAAAATATTGATTTAAGGTTGTTAACTTGTCCCCTGCTAATTTCAAACCCAAGTACTAGCTTGGAAGTGTGTGTGTGCTTTTAATTTCGTTAATCTATAAATAGTGAGAAACCGAATGACCATACTTGTTAATGAAATTATTATGTATTTGAAAATGGAGGTCAAATTTATAAGATTATATGTTAATAAGATGAGAAATTGAGCTAGTTAAATAAATTAAAGTGTTTGGATGTGTTTGGTAATCGATCCAAGTGTCTTCTTGTGTAAATGTTGCCAATTGTAGACTTTAGTTGAAATTTTATGATGAATTTGAATTGGCATTTATGAATCGTATGACTCACTTAGCTAAGTAGAGAAATTCAGTTGTAACTATTAGATAAAGTGTCTAAAAATGCATTATGTGACCTTCGGCCTTGAGTGAATGTTGGTAAAGGTTAAAATATCCGAATACTTTAAAAAATAGTACTATGAAAGTGGATGTTTAATATTTACTAAAAAAGGGAAAGGCTACCATGCTTATATGTTTTGCTAGGACTGAATGTGAGCTTTAATAGATTTGGTAAAAGGACTATATTGGCTTAATAAGAGTTCGGCTAGCTTCATATTAAAGAAAGGAAGGTTTAAATCTTAACACTTGTATATATATATGTGTGTGTGTGTGCTGAACATGATAATGAATAATAATTTAAGCATTGGTTGAGTATTATTTTGTTAATAAAAGTTTGATAGGTGTACTTGTGAGTATGACCAATATTATACTTTTGGAAACCTTTAAATGGTTATTCGGCTTTGGAGGTTAAATCATATAACCTCATGCTTGCTTGTAGAAGTAAGGTAGGTGTTAACTTAGCTCGTCAATGATTTTGAAATGTGGTAAATTGTTAATGAATGACATAATTGTTTGTGTTTCAAAATGGGACGAGATGAGGCTTGCCGAATGTGATTAGATGGTTAGGTTGTGATAGTTGATATATTATAATTGCCGAATTTGAGGTTTAATAATAGAGATTTGATGAGTTAAAAATTTGTCTTCTATAGTTTGAGAACTCAAAGGAACAGATTCGATCAAGGCAAAGGGAAATTAGCCAAATAGTTGGAATTTGACGTACGATAGTTATTGAGGTAAGTTCTTAGGTATTTGAGTTTGATTCTTTGTAAGTTTTAAGTAATTTAAGTATGCCTTATATTATAAACAATTGATGGTATTTGCATGAATGCTTACAACTGAATATAGAAGTTGAAGTGAAGAAATATGAATGGAAATGACACTAAGCCGTATGGCTAATGAGAGAAATAATTAAGTATTGAGTAATTAGGCACGGGATTGAATTGAATATGTCATGGAATATTTATATATATATGCATACTTATCATAAGAATCAAGATTCTATTATGTTTGTATACATATGTTCGAATTTATTAAAGTGGTATATATGCATATGGAGAGGCCGAATGGCTAAGGTGAATTATGTGTGTGATAGATGATTTGTGACCTATTGTTTTAATGGAATAAATTATGTATATGGCTTATAGCTGAATCGTCATTAGAAGTCAAGCTTGTATAGTGAGTTGGACATGTGATCTTTGTGTTTGATTATTGAATGGAAAACAAAAGGGATGAGGTTGCATGTTAAGCTTGTATTTGAATAATACAAATGAATTGCTAATGTGAAATGTTATGTGTTAATATGTGAATGAGGCCAGTGTATATCCGGGCTAAGTCCCGAAGGGCATTCGTGCCAGTGTATATCTGGGCTAAGTTCCGAAGGGCATTCGTGCCAGTATATATCCGGGCTAAGTCCCGAAGGGCATTCATGCCAGTGTATATCCAGGCTAAGTCCCGAAGGGCATTCGTGCCAGTGTATATCCAGGCTAGGTCCCGAAGGGCATTTGCGTCGGTGTTATATCCGAGTGAAGTCCCGAAGAGTATTCGTGCTGGTGATATATCTGGGTTAAATTCTGCAAGCTTTATACGAGAATCTTATCCGGACTTAATGTCTGAAAACTTTGTATTCGTACTGTATCCGGGTTTAAAGACCCGAAGGCTAAATGCTGGAGTTTCAAGTAAGATTTCGATATTGAGTATCCGCAGTAAATTACCATCAAGTAAGTATTATGCATTTAAGATATTTAGGTACGTATTACTTACTCATCGGTGGATTGATTTCGAAGTAAATTAGTAGTATCAAAGAGGAATGTAAATGTGATTGATGATATAATTCCAAATATGTGAATGATCTATTTGGTCAAGGGTTGTTAATATGTGAAAGTAATTATTTAAAATATAGTGTATGAACTTTAAGTAAAGAAAAGTATGTCTGAAATTATCCATATGTATTAGTGTATATTCGACCAAAAAGGTCTTATGATTTGAGAATGGGTCGTATTCGGCTAGATGTGTAACTTTAAGAGAAGGATTATATTCTGACAACTAGCGTATATGTGATAAGGAGTATGTTTGATTCTTTGTGTACCTATACGGTAATTAATTCATGTCATGTGAAAATGCTCGAAGATATTGATGTGATTATGAACTAAGGAATTAAGTTCTATGTACGTAGGTACATTCTTGTATGTGCACGAGATGAGTACATATGAGTACAAAGACTTAGTATTGTGTGTATGATATGTACTTACCATGTGAGCCTAATTTCGGTTAATGAAGAATATGTTTGAGAATCAATCATGAAAAGGGTTATATGTCAAGCTAAATGAGTAGTGACTCTATGAAATTATTCTTGATAGATTATGATATGACAATGCGATCCCAAATATGGAAATTGAATGTGTTTAAAGTATTACGTTTAATTTGATTGAATTAAGAGTATATAAAGAAATGCACATGTGAATATTCAAACATCTTGGTCATTATTATGAAAGTATATATGTGTTAGCTAGGTAATGCGTTTATTGAAATTATAGTTCGATATGAAGCTCTAAATTAACTTTAAAGAATAGAAGAAATGAATGATCAATGATATTGAATGAGACCATTTGTGACTTAAAACTCAAGGTTAATGATATGTCAATTAAATTATGAGAAATTTGGTTAGTTAAATTCGGTCAAATGAGACCTTACTCAGATTCAAGTATATGAGATACTCGTTTTTTATTCAACAAGATTAATGTTTTTCTTAAGACTTACCAAGCTTATGAAAGCTTACTCTGTTTGTTTTGTGTCTTTGTTTTTATAAATTGTGGATTCTGACTACTAGCTCGGGGATCGTCAGCACCTCGTCACACTATCTACTATTACGGTAACCATGTGTTTGGTCTTAGCTTATGGCATGTATAGGGTGGACAATAAGTAGAATGAGACTTTGATTTTCATATATAAGTCATGTGAATATGCATTTTATGGAACTTTCTTGTATAAGAGATTTTTTTTTGTTTTGTTTTCGGTAACGCCCCGTCCTATTCCAGCGACGGTTACGGGATAGGGGTGTTACACACTTACCAAAACGTAAAGTCTAAATTAGGAGAAGAAGACAATCGGCCTAACCCTAGAATGCTCACATAATGTAGAGAGACAAGGCCTAGCCTAAACACGCCCATTGAAACAATCGGTAGCAAGAAGAATAAAACATGTTTTACCAAAGTTTATTGTGGTGGAGAGAAATAGAAGATACAACCATGAGAATACATACCTGGTTGATCAAAGAATCAATTGTCAAAGCCGAAACAATGAGAAAGGAGGGATGGAGCATTCGGCCAAATTAAAAAAAAGAGTTGTTACAAACCAAACGGATCGAGAATGAGAGAGGGAGTCGTAAGGAAGTCGACTACAAAAGGAAGAAAGCTGAAGTAAAATAGAGAGGATCATAAGATGAAATTGATCACAATGATGGGGAGGAGAAAAACTATTAACAAAGACTAAGGGAGGAAGAAAAGTATTCGGCCAAAAGACAGTAAAAGAAGATTGAACTGAACAACACCCGAATGTTCAAAAGCCAAAATTTGGCTACCCTTAAACAGTGAATGGACAGAACCCGAACAAAGTAAAAATTGAAAAACAAAAAGGAGAATCGACTTGAAACAACAACAACAGAGAATGTAACACCCCAAACCCGGCCTGGACGTTACGGCCAAGTCTGATGTGTCACATTGAAGTGTTTTTCGAAAACCGTGCTTTCATTGAAAACCCTTGAAGTTTTAAAAACTCTTACCTTGTATAAAACCTCAGCTTGTCTTTTTCCAAAACGTGATTTATTGAAATAATCATCCCTTTGCAAACATCGTTAAAACCTTTGTTAAAGTTTTATGAAAGCTTATAAATCCTTGTAGTTTGAAAAAACATGTTATTTTAGAGACAGATCAAATATCGAAAAATCAGATTTGTAACCTTTATAAAACATGTTATCTTGAAAACGGTTTAAGTATCAAATAAATTTGACCTTTTTCGTTAAGACTTAAAGTGAATGGAAGCTGGGCACCAGGTAGGATTCCAGAAAAGAGGAGGTGAGTCGAATAGACTGCTTAAGTACCAAGCTCTTATTGGATCCACTCCTAGACATGCACACAACCATTGCCACACTTTAACTATTTGAAATATTTATTTACGAGAACCTTTAAAATTGCGGAAGCGTTGCTTGATTATCGCGTTATTTTGAAAACAAGTAACTTTTATATAAAAATCGTGGCTTAGAGCTAACCGATTTCAAAAACAATTTAAACAATATCATTTTTTAGCTAAAAAAAATTAATTAAGTAAGAAATAAAAACCCAAAATAAAAATAATTAAAGAGGCCTTTTTACAACCCAAAACCAAAAATAAATAATTTAACCTAAATTGAAATAGGTCACTTAATTAGAAATCCCACAGTCCAGTCCATGTGGCCACTCTGAATCCCTCCCAGCTCCAAGTCCATCAACTAAGGCTCACCTGCAAGGTTAAAGAAAAGGGGTGAGTTGGGAAAACTCAGTGTGCAACAAGCCACTTACAGAGCCCAAATCAATATCAGCATACTAGGCCTAAGCCCCCAAATCAGTCTCAACATATAACTGGGCCGAAGCCTTTTCATTTAACAGTTACTGGGCCGAAGCCTTTTTCATAAATCAATTCATTGGGCCGAAGCCTTTTCTGTAAACGGTATGGCCCAAAGACCCATTTTAACATCACATATAATATCAGAGTATGTGTGCAAAGCCCATTTCAATATCACATGTAATGTCAATGTATGTATGCAAAGCACACCACTGGCAGCTATGCTGCTTTAACATATAACTGGAGGCCTAGCCTCTTTTAATAACTGGGGCAAAAGCCCTTTTTCGGTAAACTGGGGCAAAGCCCTTTATCACTTCCTCCATCATATAATAACCCAACCCATGCATTTAATGAGTAAAACATGGCATATCGTATACATGTCATAGCATATCATGTGCATATCATGTGCATATCATGTCATAGCATGTAAAATAACAATATCACAATCATCATATTCAGAATGAAACCCTAGGGGTATAATAGACATTTTCACCTAGGGGCAAAATAGACATTTTCATGTTTTAAGGGTAATTACGTAATTTTATCCACTACTAGGGTTTTCCATGCTTATTCATCAATTCCATATGTTTAAACAGAAATTTTAGCCTATTTTAGTAGAACCGAGTTATTGGGCCCAAAACCCCTAATGGGCCCTACGTAGCCGATTTAGTCATCTAAGCCCATTTAGCCTATATACCATAACGATATTAACTATCTTAATGTGCAATTTATGCAGAATCCATTCCCTACCAAATTTACCCAAATGGGCCTGAAAGCCCATTGGGCCCAATTTCAGCCCAACGAGGCCCAACTTACCGTCGCGCACAAAATTGCGTCCTTACCTGTTCTATCGATCCAACCATCATTCTTACTATATGTGTCGTATCTATAGCCAATCGCAAAACCACAAGTTCTCGAAGTGCCAAAATTTCGGTATTTCAGTTCCTCAGCAAATATCAATTTTAAGCTACTACTAGGGTTTGTTACACACCTGATTACGACGAACGATGACGTGATCTGCTCCAACTCAATCCTACATTTGTTTAAATCACATTAATATCTAAAAACAAAGTCGAATACTCACTATTATCACAATATACATTTTCGGCCAACCTCCTTAAATGGCCTTAACCCACTTACCTTTGCCAAAACTGATGACTAAGTCTAAATCCGTCATCCAAGTGGTCCTCGCCTTCCAAAGCTCTTTGATCGACAGCCCTTATTCCGCCTTCTCTTAATAGAATGATATAACACAAATAAAACCCTTTTAGTCTATAATGATAGCCTCCCTAAGTGATTAGGGGTTATTCAGCTTTTCTACAAACTCGAATAAAAATAAACGATTCCGAATACTTACCACAGGTTCTTTCAACCAAAACGATTCTTATCTCGATTCCAATGCAAATCCAGCCTTTAAATTCGAGCAAAGAGTGAACTTAAAGGATCTATAAATTCGGCTACCAAATCCCTATGAACACGATGTTTTCGGCTTTGGATGCGACGAAGAAGAAGATAAAATAAAAAGGAACAATCTCGATATGACTAAGTAAAAGAATGGGGTTTCGGCCTTTTGGGAAAGAAAATCAAAAGGGGAAAAAAATATAAGAAAGAATAAAAACAAGGGTAAAAGGTTTGTGAAAAGAAAAATAATAAAAAGAACACAAAACCGATTCCTACAAAGTCAAGAGAAGAACAACCCCATAATGCCAAAATTTGAGAACTCTTTCGGTACTTTAATTGCCTAATGCCGATTGTATTTTGGCATAAAAATATATAACAGATTTCCTCCCAATTTCAAATACCATGCCTTGCTCCTTAATTTTCTACCTACCGAATTTAAATTTAAAACTGATTTGAATTACTTTCAATCCCTTAATTTTAGCTAAATAAAACAAAATCAAAAGTTTGAATCCCATTCAAACTTTTCCACCGCTTGATAACAGCCCCCAACGCTTGCATCTGCTGCTGGGAAGTGCCCCAGTCCCGCACGGCTCGCTGCTACGGTCCTCCAGCCCAGCACGCCTCCTCTCGTGCGTGCACAGCAAAAAGGAGCATCCTCTCACGCGTGCCCAAGCTCGAACCTGGGACCTCCGGGTTGCCCAGCACGCTGCTGGCCACTAGGACGTGCGTTCTTCTTTGATATTATCGCATCGCACTAACCTTTAAACCTTACCTGCTGGCGTCCTGGGTCCGTTAAAAGTAAAAAAAACATGCGCCTACCTGGACTCGAACCCGTACGCGGGTGGAACCCCTAGCACCTGCTGCCACTGCGCCACAAGCATTTTTGTGGCATATTCCACCAGCATCTTGTTTTAACCCTTTTCTAGCCGCAACCTAGTTTCTAAAATAAAAAGCAACTTGCACCCACCGTGCCTTGAACCCAGGCACTCCACCATGCTTCCAGCGCCTCCTGCCACTGGACCGAGCTTCACTTTGTGACAAATTTAGCCCACTTAATTATTAAAACCCTTAATGCCCAGTTTCCCCTTAGAAGCAAAATTACTAATTTCTTTTCTAGAGTTTTGGATCGAACCCAAAATTTTTCCCACAATATAAATACTTCTAATTTTATTTAAAAACTAAATTTAAACACCAAATTAATAATAATATCATATATATATTTTTAAATAAAAATAATAATAATAATAAATATATCTTTAAAAATTCCAAATACAGTGATACATATATATATATATATATTTTCCTAACAATAATAATTATAATTTTCATAAAATTATAAAACATAAGTATTTTATCCATAGTAATAGTAATAAGAATATATATAATTTTCATAAATATTCAGTAATAAAAATACAAAAAACTTTTCTAATAGTAATTTAATTCATAAAAATTTTTCTTTAATAATATTTAAAACTTCTCAAATTATTCAGGTTTTCTTTTATTCGAACCCAGACTTCAAAAACCCAATTCTTCTAGGCCCAAATTCAGGGTATTACAACTCTACCCTCCTTAAAGAAATTTCGTCCTCGAAATTTTCAAAACTAAAATAATCATGCAACACTACGCTACCACTGCGCACTCTGACTTAAATAATTTTAGTACGACCCAAAACTCTAATGATTGAAGTAAATAAACATTACCACTAACACACACAATTCGTAACTAAACATCACACCTTCTTAACTAGAATAAGCTTTGCAATCAAGAGCTCGATGTTCCAGGGACCCACATAAAAAGCACGCTCTTTTCTCCCCATCGCATTCACCCAGATGACGTCTGTTGCAGTTGTTGCAAACAGGAGGTCTTAGTCGTGCCTTAGCATGCTTCAACGAACGAGACTCTGTCCTTTGCGAACTAGGATCCTTCCTCTTCTTACACTCCAAGCACCCTACTTGAAGCATTTCCCTAATTTCCTTAATTTTTGGTATCCAAAACTTCTTCTATCATTTTCCTTACTAGCTCGACCAGTGCCTCAGTACCAGGCTTCGAGTTACCGATACCCGAAGTTGGCAAAGTTTGTTTACCCTCAGAATCCATATCGATACTCTACATTACCAGTACCCATATCAAATAACTACAGAGTTCTCAAAAATTCCTACTATTTATTCATATGTCTTATGTAGAGATAGTATTTTAAAGCTTTTATTTTATTCAAGATCATATCATAGCTACAGTCTCAAACTTTTAGTTTCTCTACAGTTTCAGTCTCTACAATTTTTCAGTATTACTCTATCTACAGTATCATAGAAAAGTCTCAAGTCTATTTACAGTACAGTTCAGTACATTACAGAATATAAAGCAGAAATACTTACAGACTTGGTGCCGGGGTTTCAATGTGCCATATCTCAATTTATCAAATTCTAGAAAAACTCAAAAAGATTCAAGCCTTTTAAAATCAATTTCTCAAAACATGTTAATTTTAGAGAAAACAAGTTTGAAACAATTCTCTTTTAAACTGAATTTTCCAAAAAATCCAATTTTTCCAAAAATACCCTTCTTTGGACTTAAACTTAAAATTTCCCAAAATTTTTTTTAAAATTATTTATTTGTAGAAAAATCTTATAAACAATTTCGAAAACAAATTCTTAAAGCGACTTTCGGAAATCTTTGTTTTACCCTCTAAAAACTTCTGTTTTTAGACCTGTTCCATAGCCGAGTTGTTGCAACTTGGCTCTAATACCACTAAATGTAACACCCCAAACCCGGCCTGGACGTTACGGCTAAGTCTGATGTGTCACATTGAAGTGTTTTTCGAAAATCGTGCTTTCATTGAAAACCCTTGAAGTTTTAAAAACTCTTACCGTTCACTCTTTGCTCGAATTTAAAGGCTGGATTTGCATTGGAATCGAGATAAGAATCGTTTTGGTTGAAAGAACCTGTGGTAAGTATTCGGAATCGTTTATTTTTATTCGAGTTTGTAGAAAAGCTGAATAACCCCTAATCACTTAGGGAGGCTATCATTATAGACTAAAAGGGTTTTATTTGTGTTATATCATTCTATTAAAAGAAGGCGGAATAAGGGCTGTCGATCAAAGAGCTTTGGAAGGCGAGGACCACTTGGATGACAGATTTAGACTTAGTCATCAGTTTTGGCAAAGGTAAGTGGGTTAAGGCCATTTAAGGAGGTTGGCCGAAAATGTATATTGTGATAATAGTGAGCATTCGACTTTGTTTTTAGATATTAATGTGATTTAAACGAATGTAGGATTGAGTTGGAGTAGATCACGTCATCATTCGTCGTAATCAGGTGTGTAACAAACCCTAGTAGTAGCTTAAAAGTGATATTTGCTGAGGAACTGAAATACCGAAATTTTGGCACTTCGAGAACTTGTGGTTTTGCGATTGGCTATAGATACGACACATATAGTAAGAATGATGGTTGGATCGATAGAACAGGTAAGGACGCGATTTTGTGCGCGATGGTAAGTTGGGCCTCGTTGGGCTGAAATTGGGCCCAATGGGCTTTCAGGCCCATTTGGGTAAATTTGGTAGGGAATGGATTCTGCATAAATTGTACATTAAGATAGTTAATATCGTTATGGTATATAGGCTAAATGGGCTTAGATGACTAAATCGGCTACGTAGGGCCCATTAGGGGTTTTGGGCCCAATAACTCGGTTCTACTAAAATAGGCTAAAATTTCTGTTTAAACATATGGAATTGATGAATAAGCATGGAAAACCCTAGTAATGGATAAAATTACGTAATTACCCTTAAAACATGAAAATGTCTATTTTGCCCCTAGGTGAAAATGTCTATTATACCCCTAGGGTTTCATTCTGAATTTGAAGATTGTGATATTGTTATTTTACATGCTATGACATGATATGCACATGATATGCACATGATATGCTATGACATGTATACAATATGCCATGTTTTACTCATTAAATGCATGGGTTGGGTTATTATATGATGGAGGAAGTGATAAAGGGCTTTGCCCCAGTTTACCGAAAAAGGGCTTTTGCCCCAGTTATTAAAAGAGGCTAGGCCTCCAGTTACATGTTAAAGCAGCTATGCTGCCAGTGGTGTGTTGGTTGGGTGGGTTAAGTTATTCCCCACATGGTGTGTTGGTTGGTACGGGTGGAGAGTAGCGGATGGTGGGTTGAGTAGTCTCCCCAACTGGGCTTTGCATACATACATTGACATTACATGTGATATTGAAATGGGCTTTGCACACATACTCTGATATTATATGTGATGTTAAAATGGGTCTTTGGGCCATACCGTTTACAGAAAAGGCTTCGGCCCAATGAATTGATTTATGAAAAAGGCTTCGGCCCAGTAACTGTTAAATGAAAAGGCTTCGGCCCAGTTATGTGTTGAGACTGATTTGGGGGCTTAGGCCTAGTATGCTGATATTGATTTGGGCTCTGTAAGTGGCTTGTTGCACACTGAGTTTTCTCAACTCACCCCTTTTCTTTAACCTTGTAGGTGAGCCTTAGTTGATGGACTTGGAGCTGGGAGGGATTCAGAGTGGCCACATGGGCTGGACTGTGGGATTTCTGATTAAGTGACCTATTTCAATTTAGGTTAAATTATTTATTTTTGGTTTTGGGTTGTAAAAAGGCCTCTTTAATTATTTTTATTTTGGGTTTTTATTTCTTACTTAATTAATTTGTTTTTAGCTAAAAAAATGATATTGTTTAAATTGTTTTTGAAATCGGTTAGCTCTAAGGCGCGTTTTTTATATAAAAGTTACTTGTTTTCAAAATAACGCGATAATCAAGCAACGCTTTCGCAATTTTAAAGGTTCTCGTAAATAAATATTTCAAATAGTTAAAGTGTGGCAATGGTTGTGTGCATGTCTAGGAGTGGATCCAATAAGAGCTTGGTACTTAAGCAGTCTATTCGACTCACCTCCTCTTTTCTGGAATCGTACCTGGTGCCCAGCTTCCATTCACTTTAAGTCTTAACGAAAAAGGTTAAATTTATTTGATACTTAAACCGTTTTCAAGATAACATGTTTTATAAAGGTTACAAATCTGATTTTTCGATATTTGATCTGTCTCTAAAATAACATGTTTTTGCAAACTACAAGGATTTATAAGCTTTCATAAAACTTTTACAAAGGTTTTAACGATGTTTGTAAAGGGATGATTATTTCAATAAATCACGTTTTGGAAAAAGACAAGCTAAGGTTTTATACAAGTTTAACGGTAAGAGTTTTTAAAACTTCAAGGGTTTTCAATGAAAGCACGATTTTTGAAAAACACTTCAATGTGACACATCAGACTTAGCCGTAACATCCAGGCCGAGTTTGGGGTGTTACAGAGAAAACGAGAGAAACCCCCAAAGACCCCTAATGAAAATTGGCTCCAAGAAATGCCAACACTCAAAGCCCAAAATCAGAAATGAGAAAAAGGAGAATAATACCCCTAGCTGAATTCTCAATGCCTAAGGTTTCCCATTCGGCTCTAACACTTCCCTTTTCAAACTTCCTTTGATTTTCTCCTAACATCCCTGATTATCTCCTAATATCTCTCCTCAAGTCACTCCCTGACTAATTCAAACTCCACCACTCAATAGTGTTTGAGTCAAACTCCACTACTCACACAAGAAGGAAGTAAAGTAAATACTCCTTTATACATAGTGTGACTCGATCCCAATCCCCTTTAGAAGCATTAACATGCCACTACCACTGGACCAATAGGCTCTTTTGTGTCATATTTTAATCACAATAATTTAAAAGGCTACCTGCTAAAGTTAGGGGTCCTTCAAGTAAGAAAAACAAAAAATTTTCATAAGCCAAGGCTTGAACCCAGGACTTCTCAGACACTCCCAGAACACATAACCACTGAAGCAGACATATATTTGTGTTACTTTCTTGCACAACTAAATATTTATGTACAGTCTCCTAACTGTTCCCATGCTCAAGACTTAATACTTCTAGGCCCAAAAATTAAGGGCGTTACAAGTTTGATCTAGAAATTAAAGATCGAAAGGGAGTAAAAAACTAAGTAGTAGATCACTTGTCCAAATTGGAGCTATAACAAGGGACTTCATTAATTATACCCATTCAGGAGACATTACCAGATGAACACATACTTAAGGTAAATCATGTCCATAATACCTCATGGTTTATTAATTTTGCTAACTATTTAGCCTGTGGTTTGATGCCTCTTGATAAGTCATATTAGCAAAAGAAAATAGTTTCTTCATGATTTAAAGTACAGCTTTTGGAAAGAACCATACTTGTTTAGAAAGTGTGCAGATCAAATGATCAAGAGATGCATGGCAGAAGATAAAGTACATGAGATTTTATATCATTGCCACATAGCTCCAAGTGGGGGACACTTTAGATGTGCACGTATTGTAGCCAAAGTATTGCAATCCAGATGTTTTTGGCCAATGCTATTTAAAGATGCGTATGCTTACATAAAGAATTATGATCGATGCCATAGGGTTGGGAACATTACCAACAGAAATGAGATGCCTCAAACTAACATCATTGAGGAAGAATTATTCAATGTTTGGGATATTAACTTCTTTAGTCCTTTCCCTCCGTCTTTTGGTCACAAGTATATATTAGTAGTTGTAGACTACGTGTCTAAGTGGGTTGAGGCTGACACATATCTGATGAACAATGCTAACGTTGTGATGAAGTTTTTGCAGAAACATGTGTTCACAAGGTTTGGAACTTCTAGGGCCATCATTAGTGATGAGGGGTCCCATTTTGTCAACAAACGGTTGAAATGATTACTCAACAAACATAGAGTGAAACACAAGGTTGCCACAGCTTACCATCCGTAGACAAATGGACAAGTTGAATTGGTGAACAAAGAGATAAAGGGCATACTCGAGAAGGTAGTTTGTCCAAACTAATTAGATTGGTCTAAAAGACTGGATGACGCTTTATAGGCCTACAGGATAGCATACAAAACACCTTTAGGGATGTCACCCTATAGGTTGGTTTTTGGGAAAGCTTTGCATTTGCCCTTGGAGTTAGAACATAAAGCTTACTGGGCCCTCCAACAACTTAACTTGGATCTTAAGCTTGCTAAAGAGAAACAAATGCTTCAACTTAACGAGTTAGAGGAGTTTGGAATTTTCTCGTATGAGAATGCTAAACTATTCAAAGGAAGATTGAAAAGATGGCATGACAAGCACTTTCGAGTTCGAGAATTTGAAGCAAGTCAACAAGTCTTGTTATTCAATTCTAGATTAAGGTTCTTTCTAGGTAAGCTAAAATCACATTGGTCCGGTCCATTTACGATTCACCAAGTTGTTCCATATGGATTTGTCGAACTTCAAGGTAAGGGAGGTAATTTTCAAGTTAATTTTAAGCGCTTAAAACATTATTGGGGGGGTAAAATTGAGCGGGATAATGTTTCGTTCATTTTATTGGATACTTAATTTTTCTCGTTTTCTTTTAAATAAATGATTTAGGGTATATTTTTGATATTGTTATGTTAAAATAAATTCTGTCTAGGAGATTGGAACTTAAACGGGATCGCTTGTAACCCCTCCAATTTTTCATGGGAATTGATTTTAACATAATCTTTCGAGAAATTATTCCCAAAATGGTTAAATAAATATTTTGTTTTTTCAAATAAAAGGGTCAATATTGATCCAAGTTTTAATTGCAGCACAACTTTCAAATTTTCTTTAAATTTAGGTACTTGATTGAATTATTTGAAAATTTTGGTTGTTCTTTTTCTAAATATTGAAATTAGTTGTCTCTTTCTGTAAATATTTTTGAAACAACTAAAATCTATGTTTAATTTTTATTTTTAAATAAATAAGGGTGATAATAACTAATATATTATGATATTTATTATAATGTATATTAATTATTATTAACTTTGTATAGAATTAAAATTGGTTTAAATCTTATCATATTTTAATTAAAAAATTTTATTTTAATAAATAAAGTAATAGCAATTAGTATATTAATATATATAATATTATTTATTAATTGTTATTAACTTAATATGACATTAGGACTTATAGTAATTTAGAATTATTTTGTTCTTAGAATCTTAGTTGAACTCCTTCCATCCATCACTTTAAATACCACATTCTTCATCCATTATTCACACCATTCATCAAACCAAGTTCCCCATACACCCTTCCTACCATCGGCCTTAGAATCCAAACCCACCAAGTGCCGCAAATCCAAGCTGCCAGTAGCAAGATCGACAAATGCCCCCTATGCCTACCAGCAGTTGAATCACTTAGCAGTTTCGACACCTCACACGCCTGGAGACTTGCGCACTAGCCTAGCAACTGCTTCCAATCACATCCACTAGCCCGCATGCTGTTGATGCTCCCATGCGTACGCTGTCGTCACATCTACACTTGGTGCACCTGCCAGCACCCCCAGCCCCTGCCTCGCACAATGCTGCTACTTACTGCCCACGCACTTACTTCTTGGCGCACCAGCCCTTGCTCGCAAGCTGTTGCTGCTCCTTTATTCAAAATCGTGCACACCCTTTGCACCAAACTTCCATCACATTTAGCCACCAACCGATCATCCTTCCAACTAGCCCTCGACCAAAATATTTTTCTGTAAATTTGAATTTATTTTATTGAGTTCTTATTTTTTACACAAAGGTGGTAAGAAATTCCATTCTCTTAAATTTTAATTTAATTATTTACCTTTTCAAATTTCATGAATTGTTAAATTCTTACGTTAATAAAATTTTTGAGAAAATGTTTGTTTCCATCTTATGTTCAGGTTAGTCATGCCTCGCAAAAGAACTCGTGCCTCTATCCAAGTTTAAGAATCACAAAACAAATTTCACTATAAAGAAGCCAAAGTGAGATTTGACAACATCTTCAAAAATTAGCAAATGCTTCCAGAGAAAGGTTTTACACTAAAAGAAAGCAACTATATCAATTTCATGGCACGCATTCGATAAATTGCTGAAGCCCTCAATTGGGAGTTATTTTGTAAGAAAAGACCTAGTGCAGATGAAAAGTTAGTTCATGAATTTTATGTGAATTTGACCTCAAGTGAATTAACATAAATTAATGTTTGAGGAATCAAGGTACCAATAAGCTCAAACGCTATTAAAGAATTCTTTGAATTACCCGATTTTGAATATGACAAATATTCTTCTTTAATGAGAAATAGTGAGGTTGAAAAATTGCAAGAAATTCTCAAGAACTTACAGTTCGAGGTCCTAAGTGGACTATGTCAAATCATGTAACTCACACTTGTCATAGAGAGTATTTGACACCATTAGCAAAGGTATGGTTCTATGTTATTTGATTTAGCTTTTTGCCTATTTTGCATGGGACCACAATTTCATGAGAGTGAATGGTCTTGTTATACTCGATTTTAACGACAAAGACCATTAATGTGGGAAAAATCATTCTGAGAGAAATGAAAATTTGTGCCACTAGATGTTTTGGCCCATCTTACTTTCCCTTTACGATAACAATTTTGAGCTTGAAAGCTAAAATTCTTGCAAAAGTAAAGAAGACAGGTTATAGCTAGGGCACAATCATAGGTTAAGACCTCTACTGAATAGCTGGTGATTCTGTTTTACAACAATGAGTTAAATTGTGTAAGGATCTTGAAGAAGAAGAAGAATATCCCCTAAAGATCGAGCTAATGTAGTCAGCTGAAATCTCTGATAACGCAAAACCAATTGAACCAATAATCGAACCTGACATGACGACCTCAACATTCAGAACTCAATCACCTTGCCCAGGTCTTCATGATGAGCTGTCAAAGTTGATGGACATAATATAATATATGCAGTGGCAACAAGAAGCTTACTAGAGATATTCAAAAATACAAGATGACTCAAAGAGAAGCGCTTTTACAAATATATTCAATGATTAGTTCATTTTTGTGTTTGAGTTTCCAGATTTCATATTTGAACCATGGAGTCCAATATCGAAGAGGGAATGAAGCGATTCATGCAAAAACAAAGACGATGGAGGAAAAGATGAGTCAGATTCTAAAGGATCTGTGAATCTTTACTTTATATTTTTTTCTTTCCTAGTATATTTAATGTTTTTAGGATTAGGTTCTATTAGGATTTTTTCTTGCATAATAAAATAAGAGGTGGAAATCGCAAATAAAAATGAACAAGTTATAGAATAAAAAGTGTGGCAATAGATATGTACATGTCTAAGGTTGGATCTAAAGAGAGCTTGGTACTTACATAGTCAAACTGACTCACCTCCTCTTTTCTAGAATCCTACCTAGTGTATAGTATCTATTCTTTTCTAACAATAAGGACATTGTTCATCTTAAGTAGGGGGACCAAAAAATTGAAATTATTTCCTCTCAGGATAAAATTTTCTTTTAATTATGGTTAGGTCGTATTTTGTTCAAAAATTTCAAATATTTTTACGTATGCTAAACTTCAGTATGAATGAAGTTCTATTATCTCAATAATTGTTATGTTAGCTGAATTATGACATAAATGTAGTCTTAATAAAGTACGTAAATCATACCATAAAATTTTTAGTTCCTTAAGAAAGCTAGGTATGCATGAAAGTTTAAGTCTCTAGAATTGACTTAGTAATTTCTTGAGGCGAAATCCTAGGAAGCATGGAATTTTGAAATTGATTTAAGCAAACTTCTTTTGGACCGTTTGAGCCTTTCAATCCAACCTTGATGAATTTTTACCCTTTGAAACACAACTTTGAGACTATATGCCCTAATTTTATTTGAACTTTTTTCAATATTTGACCATCACTTCTCTTTTGATTATTTTCAAATTGTCCCAAACACTAGACTGAGTCTCTTTTGATTATTTTCAAATTGTCCCAAACACTAGACTGAGTCTCTTTAGAATATTCTTTGAAAATAAGTTTGGGGGAGTTGAAAAGAAAGCATCAAATGCTCAAAAAAAAGAAAAAAGAAAAGAAAAGAGAGAGCGTATGAACTCAAAGGAAATAGATGTACAAAAGAGTGTGTAAAAGCAAAATGAGTTGGTGTATTGAAGGTAATTATTCCAAAGGTTTGATACAAGCTAAGTCTAAGATTTTAGCCTAAATTTATCTATCTCTTACCTACCACTAGCCTAGCCACATTACAACCTATTTAAAAGGCCTATTGATTCAAGTTTCTATGCTACCTACATCAATGGAGAGAAATTAATTTGTTCAACAAATGAAAGCATAAATTAAATTTAATGATTGTAGCTTAATCTAAAATAAGGGAATAAAATCAAATTTGTAGGGATTTAACATACCTTTATTAAGAAAGCATTTAGTCTATTTTTGCTACCATGATAATAATTTAGATCAATTTGAACGATATGTATACTTAACTGACATAAATCTCAAATTTTTTGTTCTTGGGCATAAGTATAGTAAATTCATAATTTGGCAAGAATGTTTTCTAAAGGATTTTTTCAAAAGTGTTTCCAAGAAATACTTTACAATTTGTGCATCACCCAGGGCAAGCAGTGAATTATGTAACAGCATGAATTAGGGCCTAAACAGAATGGTGGTTTCGGGACCACAAATCTAAAATAGAAATATTTATTCCGAGAAATTTTTAAGGTCTATTGTGTGATTGAATGCATAAGTGAAAATTTAGTAAATAATTTTTATTGATAAAGTGTCCGATTGAGTGATAGGACTAAATTGCAAAAATTTCAAAATGTGAGTTCTAGAAGCATTTAGTGTGAAATTGAGTTGGATTCAAAAATTAGGAGTCCTTATTTAGTAGTTAGACCATTTTATGGCAACATGGACAAAAATGCCCATAGAAGGGAAAATTTGCAAAGAAGGCCATTAAGGGCATTTTGGTCATTTGGATATTAAAAGAAATAAAAAGGGAAAATAAGGCCAAAAAAGTGTCCATCTTCTTCATGCCTTAGCCGAATGTCTCTTGGACTCCATAGCTAGGGTTTTTCAACTTTTCTAGCTCCAAGTAAGTGACTCCTAGCCCCGTTTTTCATGTTCTTCGTATTTTTGAGATCTTCGTACCTCGACCTAGCTTTCTATACCACTATTTTTGTAACACCCCTATCCCGTAACCGTCGCCGAAATAGGTAAGGGGCATTACCGGACTTGTAACATATATGGGAGCAGTAAAATTTTAAACTTTTTAATCAAGATCCAACACGTATCATCAATCATCAGAGCATGCTTCAATTGATTATAAAATGATGCATATAACTATTGGAAATCTAAT